>OX578144.1:11203569-11871069 GCA_951213105.1 Amaurobius ferox
GCTCTAGTTTTTTCTTTTCTTACATAATATACTCACACATAAAATGTCACAGTGATACGAATGATCGAATGAATTACGAACCGAACACAGAGTCATTCCCTATTCAGAAAAAGTTCATACCGACAGTTTGAGTTCATTTTCGACGCAAAATGACTGAGTAAAAAGGGGGAGGGGCACATCAAATTCCAGGTCACCGTTTGGAAACCGAAAAGCACTCAGACTGTCAAAATTCAAAGAAGTGGTACGGACAAAAGGTGACACCTAATACAGATAAAAAGAGGTTGCGAAATACGGGACGAAGCTGGAATGGAATGCTTCTGCAACTTGCGTCAAGAAGATAAAAATATTTCATCCCATCTTTTCGAAACTGAAAGCGTACGGTTAAAGTTGTTTCCATACATCTTCCATAAATATCGTGTGTATGGAATAACTTTGTGTTACACAGAACACAAAAGTGGCACAACTCAAAGAAGGAGATTGTTCAGATGAAAACTGTTACTTTCCTTCCTTACACGTATAAAAAATATCTTGTGACGGGGTAAAAATAATTCGAATTCGATATTTCGACTGATTTGCAGGTTAACCCACTTTAGCCATGATTGCTGTTCTATCGATAGATGCCAATCTTGCTGTGGTGAATGTACGTCACGATTTTTGTAAAATCTTGATTAAGAAGACTCCTATTACCTTCGAAACCGGTTGCCACCTAATTTTGTGATTTACGCTTATTTATAAAGTGGTATACACCTTTCTGAAGGTCATGCGTTGGTCAGATATCTTTCATTATTTCAACCCAGGCCGTCTGACCTTCCCGAAAGCCTAAGATATCAAATGGTCGGGATATTGTCACCTAATTTAGACCGAACTCATTAGGGGCGGCATCCACGGGGACAATACCTTATTTTCCCTACCCCCAACCTATATAGGCAAATAAGGACAATGACCCATCATATCAATTTTTTCGTCCTTCAAATAATTGATAGTATGAAATGCAGTGGGCGAGCTTCTTCTTCTTCGACCCCGACGTACTCGAAGATGTAAGGTATCTGTTTGAATGGCCGAGAAAGCCACGCAATTTAGACCGGAACCCAGCAATCGCGGCACTCACAGGAACCGTACCCTCCTTCCCCTATCACTAACCTCCCGGAAAGACTTTCGGGTCCATAGATTTAACGTGCCAATGCTCCGCGTTAACACGGGGATAGATTGAGTAGAGCTGAGATTCGGATCTTTCGAGTACGATCCCGGTGCCTTAACCACTGGTGCTTTATCTATCCCGTTGGTCAGATTTCAATCTTTTCTCTACTGTCATTTACTTCATTTTTCAGCATATACACACAAAGATACAATTTATGAAGAACAACTCGCATTTAAGCGCCCTAGTACCGTTAAAATGTTAATAAATTAAAATAGAAACACATTATTTAGAGTATTTCGTAATAAACAAAATCCCAGAAGTAATGGAAGTGGCAGGTTTTAAATTTCTGATAAAGTTCCCTTTAAGCCCAAGCGACAGAGTGGAACGCTAAAAATAATTATTAGTGGCACTTGGCAGCTTTGAAAAAAATTTCCATTTGGAAAAAAAATAAACCTTAATAGCTGATTTTTAAAAATTATTCTTTAACAGTAGCGACAGAAGATTCGGCTATTTTCATTCTTTATGTTTTTTTTACTTGGACATTAATTAAAAAAAATATTTTTTTCAATTCATGTTTTCTTGAGAACATGACCTTTTAATCAGCATGACAATTTTGAATCGCAGTCTAATTAATTAGTTTTCTAAATAGATTAATTAATGTGAAATGTAGTGCAATACTCTGACATGTAATTCCACTTTCAGTAAAACGTTTTTACTATAGTGAGATTATGAATACACTAAACTGTACCTTTGGAACGATTTCGTCTTTAACTAAGCTCATCAGTTGTTAATATTTGCATTTAAAATAGAGAAAATCACAAAAAGATTAAATAAATGTATTTTTACTATTATTAAAACTGTATAACAACTTTCGATCCGAAACAAATAGACATATTTGTTACTTTCCTTATATACAATAATGTATAAGGAAAGTGTTGTGGCGGGGTCGAAAATTCGAATTCGATTTTCGACGGGAGAGCACGTTTCAAGCATCCCTGATCACGAATCGAACATTTTTGAAGTGATGTCTGTGTGTGTGTGTGTGTGAAAGTATGTGTGTGTGTGTGTCAGTGAGTCTGTGGAGACGATAACTGACGAACGAATGGACCGATTCGAATAAAATTTGGTACAAAAAATACAATCCGTAAACGCTGGAAGCCTATTGTTTTTATACGCAATCGAATGTTCAGAACCCCCCTAAATTTTCGAGTGAAATTTTGAAAAAATCGTCAAAAATCAAAACCTCTAATAAAGTTACGCAAATAGACATTTTTTATGTAATTTTTCATTAGAAAACTATTGACATAAATTTTAAAACGCTAACATAAACCGTTTTCGAGATATTGCACATTTTTCAAAAAATTATCAAAATATCACATAAAATAAAAAAAATATTTCCTATTGAGAAACATGTTCACTTTTCATATGTAATACCATGCGATAAATTGGGTGACATCATTCTCGTGGATCTAGCTCGTTCCATTCATGAAAAAAGATACTTTGAGTAATACTTTTGTATTTGAACGCCAATAGTCATTTATCTGTTGTAAGAATAACTTATTTCTCCGTCCATAACGTTTGGCGAGAATTTGGCGACGAATTTGGTGGGATGTCGCCAACTTGGCGACTTTCTTCAATGTTGCTAAATTAACAAATGGATAAAAATGACGCTAAATCAATGAAAATGACGACTCATTTACGAAAATTCAATATCTTGGAAAGAATATAAAAATCTACTACAATAATAATGTATTTTTTTTTACTGTAAAATTAGTAAATTCATTGCATTATATAAGAGAAGTAAGTCATGTGCTGCCCACATCCGATTTTTTAGCAATTATCATAGGCTCTTATAAGAAATGTTACTGTTTACGCTATATCTCTTGAAATAATCGAGCAATTTAAATGAAATTTGATATACTTATTTTATCCAGTAACAATAGGTCCGCTAATTGTAGCTAGGTTCAGTAGTAAAAAAGCCATTATTTATATTATTGTTTTCCTATAGACCTTGAAATTTGCTAATATATCAAACCATGTATCTACAGCTGAGTGAGATTGACTGGGTCACTTACTAACAGATGAAATACACACTCCAAACTGTGTAAGATAGAAACTTCAAATTTTGCATACACGGGATATAAGTAATGGAGAAAATCTAAACACTTGTAATAATGTTCTGAAAAGTTTTAAATCTCGGAATTTTATGTTTCAAAAATATTTCAGTTATAAATTGAAAATGACATTCTTAATAAATGGGTGTACAATTAACAGTTCTTGAACTATTCTAATTTATAGTACAACACACGCTTTTTTATTATTAACACTTTACAACAAAGTTGAAAAGTGTTTATGACTTTGTTCATTCTGTCTGTCTGTCTGTCTGCCTGTCAATCTGTCCATTAGCACGATAACTGCCGTAAAAATGACTTCATCAAAATGAAATTGTAGTATGTTATTCAGACGGTCTGTGGGATCTATGGGAATATAAATGAATAATATCACCCAATTAGTTTTGGATTGAACCCGAGTTGAAAAAATGAAATACATTGAACCCAATGAGACCTAATTCTTCAAACATTTTTTAAGCGGATTTAAAATTCACAAATTGCTTCGAAAGTTTTAGAAAATATTCAAATTATCCCATAAAATATATAAAAAAAATTTCAACAAAATATATTCAGTAGTTTTTTAAATAAAAATTAAAACAATAAAAGCACATTTTATATGAAGCGATCACGTGATCATTATATGAAGCGGTCACGTGACCCACTTCAAAATAAAATATGGCATCCATCTTGTATCAACATTGTGATTTTTAAAGTTCTTTTTAATTCATATTTGGTGTTGTATCCGTCCTAAAACCGCTTTCTTTTTGCTTAAATTCTGTGTATCTACGTACTGAAACAACGCAATTGCAATATATTTCAGTTTAAATGATCATCCAACTTTGCTTATTTCTACAACGAAGCCTAATTTTCACTTATGGAGAATGTAAATACCAAAAGATGTAGAATGAGTTGCATAAGAATTGCTGCATTTCTTTAACGCAAAATTATTTAGCTCATGGAGTGTTAGCTGATATGAATGAAATATTCATTGATTTTACACAGAGAAGGACGATTTTTTCGATAAAGTTTTAAGCATAGAATTTAATTACTTGTACCTCCATGGTCTTAAATTCTTAAATAAAATAAATTATTATAGTATTGTGATGAATGAAATGAATGCAAAAATGTTTATGTATGAAATGCTGCTTTTATTGAGAGAGCCAGGCGTGTTATATTTCGATGACGTCATTTGAAAAAATTTCATTTGTTTTCGATGAAGTTTTCAAATATAATAAATTATTGTATATTATGATAATTTTAAAAATATTACCGAGGAATGTATCGCATTTTAGAGATGTTTAAATAAAATTACATTGAAGTTGGAAAGTGTTTCATAATCAATGCTTTATGTATGATTGATCTTTCTTGTTATACAATGACCCATCATATAAATTTTTTTAGGTGTTACATGGTAAAGGCTAGTTTCAGATATAAACTGAAATAGCTAAGGTGTCACTGAAAAAAAAAACATTTCCATAGAATAAACTGCTATCAAAAATAGTATGCTATTTTACATTACAGAAAATGAAATACGAGAAAAATGTATAAGCCCTTTTCTTCAAACACAAAAAACCTCTATAAGTTTATATCTTTTTGGAGAAAAAGTATGGCAACTTGGAATAGACGGCTTGCATATTTTGTATTATACGTCAAAGAATGAGAAAAGCAAATACCTAGAACCTATGGAAGAATGTGTGGGAAAAGGTATATGGAAGCGAAAGCGTCAGACTGAAAATTGAAAGTAAACATTTACCTTGGAGAGCAAATGTGTAAACTTATAATTCAATGCGTTTGTTGAAAAAGATTTTTATATTTGCACTTTCTTGAAATTCCCTTCTATGGTCGACGATAAGAAAAAGAAAATATACTATTCCAGTTTCGATTACAGATATTAAATGACACTGCCCACTCTTCAACTGTTAGGATAAAGTTAAATATTCTTATTGTAGAACAAGGAATATATAAATAAACGAGCACGTTTGTGGTATTTGATTGTATTTCCCTCGCATTTTAGCTTGTACGTAGACTGCCATCATTATAAGCTTTTATTTCATTAGATCTGGTATTTGTTTATCGGTGTGATTCAAGTCTTTGACACAAACTGAGCAAGTTCCATTAATCATAGTAGCATAAAATTGGGTACGTCGTTGTCTTTTGTGGTACATTTTAATACTTTCGGTTTTCAATCTTATCGAACAAGCCCGTCATGGACCCACCATAGGAATGTACAAGTTCTTGAGGAACAACTCGATAATTGGAATAGCTAGAAAGTCCAAATTTTGCATGTCGTTGTCTTTTGAGGTATATTTTAATTCTTTAGATTTTCAACTTTATCGAGTCAGCCCGTCCTGGGCCCGTCACAGGAATGACCTCATTTTTAAGGAATAATTCGAGAATCGGAGCAGCTAGAAATTCCAAATTTGGCATGTAGCTATATTTTGAGGTAAATTTTAACACTTTAGATTTTGAATCATATAGAGCTAGCTCGTCCTGGATCCGCTATAGGAATGTACTCGTTTTTGGGGAATAACTCGCGAACCGGAGAGGCTAGAAAGTCCAAATATGTGTGTCTCGCTGTCTTCACTGGCGGAGCTTGGTTTGTTTGTGCACTATCCCCCCTAGCTAAATCATTTCGCCCCCTTTACCTCCCCCTTCCATTTAGTCCTCATGTTATACTACTTCACTGTTAAGAAACATCCCCATTTTTTAAAAGTAGGAAATTTTGTTATTTATTTTATACATAAATTTTGTTTTAATATGAAAGTTTAAATACGCAATTGATATTTTAATGCTAAAGGGATATTTTAATTCTAAAGGTGTTTTTGCGATCTCCGCCAAGGCTGCCATTTCGTTTTTGACAATTTTTCACATGTTGCAGGCAGAATGGACAGGATTTCAGAAAAAAAGTACAAACTGAAAAACGTAAATCCCGCCTTCAGAGAAACGCAAAACTGCGTATGTCCCGTTTTTTAATGTGATAATATTAAGTGGTCCTTTTCATGTTTTTCTTGTTTCTTCTAATAGCCTTCATAACATTCCGCCCCAAATCTCCACTCGCCGTCGTGGGAGCAGCTGGTCCTCAACTGCGCTTCTGGTTGTCTTTCATATTACATATTAATATATACATTTCAAGTTACATACAAATAATAAAAGGGTGTAGGGGTAGGACAGTTACGGTACGGGGATGGTTATGGCACCCGAATGACACGAGTTCGATTCCCGGCTCTGCCCAAACTGTCCACGCGGAGTACGGACATGTTGAATATGTGGGTCTGTAAGTAGCATAATGTGTCACAATATTCTTTAATATTCATAAATAAGGAGATTATAGGATCCATGAAGACCCACACCTAAAAGATAACCTTAAAAAAGACCTTCGGAGAAGGTGGTGGTAGGGTGTAGTCTCTGTGGATGCCACCCCCACTAGGTTCCGGTTGGGTGGCACTGTTCCGACCGTACAAATTAAACCTTACATCTTCTGGTACATCGGGCGGTCTGGGTTGAACAAACAAACAATAAAAGGGTGTCCACAGAAATACGTTCGAAAGGGGAAATGATGTAATATCATGCATCGGTATGAGATAGAAACTTTAATTTGGTGTACGGGTAGATATTTCGAAAGAAAGAAATGCAAATTTAAGTTTTCTAATATTATTCTTATTAGGGGGTTCTGCACACCAAAATGTTCGATTTGCCGAATAAATGTGGATCGCGAATTATTCAAAAATTTACATTATTCAGGGCTTGCTTATTGCGAGGCCGTTGATTTTCAACGGGAATTTGGCTAGTAAAATGGCTATTTTCGACACACATATTATTTTTATTATTTCATAATCTTCTTTCAGATATCCGAAAAAAAAATATATTCGAAAAATTTGAAGATATTCCCCTTGTTTAAGCTAGCTCAATCTATCGTTGAGCTAGCTTAAACAAGGGGAATATCTTCAGACAGACTTTGAAAATTTATTGGTTGGAAAAATCATACATAATTTCTATTTTCGTTAAAAATTTATACGTAATTATGTTTTTATAACGTGTTTTGGATTTTGTAACAAAAATGATTGAAAAATAGGGGGGGGGGGGTCTTCTCTTGATCCGTTTATGTAAAAACTCAATAGGACTCTGGTGTTCACCGATTGAAATATCGATTCTAAGTTTTAATCGATTTTATCTATTTGTTCAGGAAACATTATGCTACGGGTAGATACGCAGACATCATTGAAAAATAGTTGATTCTTATTCAAGGATACTCAAACTGTGTAAATCCATCAAAATTCGAGAGACAAATTTTAGCCCTACCCTATTCAGCACAACCACTTGACTCGTTTATACAGACTCTAACATTTGAACGCATACACCAAGCCACACCAAACTTGCAGTTTTAATAATTAAGCCCTGATTTGTAAATATATTAGATTTAATCAAATTATAATACATCTGTTTTAACATTAAAGAAACCTTACAGGAAGCCAAAAATATAACATATACAAGGTGTCCAAAAATTATCTTTACAATTTTAACCTCTAATAAAAAAAAAATCTGATGTGGGCAACACTTGACTTTCCCAGCAGACTCCAATTCATTTTTTCTTTATTTCTTTAGAAACTCATTAAATTGAGTTTAAATGCCCAAAATAACACTAAATTTGCATTTTTAATTCAATTTCTGTTTTTATTTGGTAATTGGACATTTTTTCAAAGGCGACATAACAAAAATGCGAATAATCTCAAATATCTCGTGAATGGTTGGTCCTAGAGTAATAGAGTTGTTCTCATTCTTTTCCTCGTCAAAAATTACGTATAAAACAAGCATTTAATTGATACATTTGAACATACGCAGCCTTTTTTTTTTAGATATTCATTATTTTTGCGGGCCATTTCGTAAAAAAAGGCAGGTTGTTCTTTTCCGAATCGTACCAAAATCTAATCAGCACCAGAGTATCCCACAAGTGATTTATCTACCAAAATTTGTGAAATTTTATCAATTAGTATTTCAGCTAGAGTGGATACATGATATATTTGCGGGCCATTTCGCAAAAAAAAAAAAAGGCGGGTCCTTTTTTTCTGAATTGTACCAAAAACTAATCAGTTCCAGAGTATCCCACAAGTGATTTATCTACCAAATTTTGTTAAATTTGGTCAATTAGTATTTCAGCTAGCGTGGATACATGATATTTTTGTTGACAATTTCGGAAAAAAAGGCGGGTTCTTTTTTTTCGAATTGTACCAAAAACTAATCAGCACCAGGGACACGCCCAAGGGTCTTACCTACCAAATTTTATGAAATTCAGTCCATTAGTATTTGAGTTAGAGTGTATGCATATATTGCACAGACACACAGACAAACACACACACAGACGTCACGCTAAAAATAGCTTTTTCGTATTCTAGAGGTCTTGAAACGTGTAGATCCGTCTAAAACTAGAGTTGCGATTTTCGACATGATTCCAATACTTTCCCTATACATTACCATGTATTGCAGGGAAAGTAAAAAATCTGATGTGGGCAACAGATGACTTTCCCTGCAGACTTATATTCACTTCTCTTTATCTTAATTAAATTTAATTCACTTTTAATTCAATTTTCATTCTCATTTGGTAACTGGACTTATTTTCAAAGGTGGCGTGGAGAAAATGCGAAAAAACTAAAATATCTCGAGAACGGCTAGGCCTAGTGGAATGGGGTTGGTCTCATTCTTTTCATCGTTAAAAATTACGTATAAAACAAGCATTTAATGGATATATACGTATGTATTTATTTTAAATTTTGACGATTTTTGAGGGCCATTTCTCAATAAAAAGCAGGTTATTTTTTTCCGAATCGTACCAAAATCTAATCAGCAGCAGGGTATCCCACAAGTGACTTATCAACCGATTTTTGTGAAATTCGGTCCATTAGTTTTCTAGCTAGAGTGGATACAAGCTTTTGCGGGCCATTTCGCAAAAAAAGCGGGTTCTGTTATCACGAATCATACCCAAAACTACTCAGCACCAAATTCGTCCAGAAGTGACTTACCAAATTTTGTGAAATTCGGTCCATTAGTTTTTGAGTTAGAGTGAATACAGAATCTGCACAGACAGACAGACAGAAACACACAGACACACAGACACACACACAGACGTCACGCTAAAAATGGTTTTTTCGTATTCTAGAGGTCTCGAAACGTGTAGATCCGTCGAAAACTCGAGTTGCGATTTTCGGCATGATTCCAATACTTCCCTATACATTACCATGTATTGCAGGGAAAGCAAAAAATAAAAAAAGATCATTGTGATACACTCTGTAAAATAAGGACACGAGTTCCGTGCACTGCCCGATGAATAGCTGAATGTATACCTACTGATATAAAAATTGAAAACACATTTTTATTCGAATTCTTTTTTTAGCGCTGTTACTGTGAATTATGATAAAAGCTAGGAAATTTGAATAAAATTAACCCATGATATTTCATTTACAAGAAAACACAAAAATAGAACAGCCAATTAAATTACTTTTGCGTAACCATGGATTTTAATGGACATTCTGTTATTTTTACTCCATATTTTGTTCGCATTTAATGCTGTAAAAATTACAGAAGATGAAAAAAAAAATACCATTAATGCTCCTAGCAACATCGTGTATTTCATCTACAAATTAATATTCAAAAAATGCTATCTCTGAAACTAATTGCGTTAAACATAAATGGGGAGCATAAACGCTTTGTTAAGAGGTGTATTTTTGGAAACGATCATTAAAATGAACGATTATCGTTAGTCAAATCGACAACTAGCAGTAAAAAATCATCAGGTGATTTTTACAAATGGAATCTTCTGTCGGCACATTCGCTTTGTTTTCATTTCCAATCAATAAAGGTTTTTTCACTATAAATAAAAATAGACGTTGATAAATTTCATGGTAGTGGGATTCATACTCCGCATCGCAGGATAAACTACGAGAAGCTAATTAGACTTTTAAAAATCTACATAGATTGTACGAGTTATTACATAGTTATGGACAAAAAGTTCCTTTTCCCTATATACAACGTAAAAGGAATTTTACTTGATCACGTTGCAACAATTTATTATAAAAGAATATTCTAAAATACACTATTCAGTCTTTATTAAATTTATCAATCTTACCAATTTCGTTAAATTTTAGATTGAAAAAATTTAAACAGAATTCATCTACTTCAAATCAATTTATTATTTTACTTAAACTGTTTCTTTTCCCAGAATAAAAAATCTGATGTGGGCAGCGCATGACTTTCCTTATATAATTCAATGAATTTACTACTTTTACAGTAAAAAAATAGATTATTTATATAGTAGATTATTTGTATTCTTTCCAAGATATTGAATTTTCGTCAATGAGGCGTCATTTTCCATGTCGTCATCATCAATGAGTCGTCATTGATTTAGCGTCATTTTTATCCATTTGGCGAGTTTTTCGTTAATTTAGCAACATTTAAAAAGTCGCCAAGTTGGCGACGTTCCACCAAATTCATCGCCAAAATCTCGCCAAGCGTTATGGCCCAAGAAATAAGTTATTCTTACAGCAGATAAATGACTATTGGCGTTCAAATATAAAAGTATTACTCAAAGTATCTTTTTTCATGAATGGAACGAGCTAGATCCACGAGAATGATGTCACCCAATTTATCGCATGGTATTACATATAAAGAGTGAACATGTTTCTCAATAGGAAATATATGTTTTTTTATTTTATATGACTTTTTGATATTTTTTTTTAAATGTGCCATATCTCAAGAACGGTTCATGTTAGCGTTCTAAAATTTATGTCAATCGTTTTCTAATGAAAAATTACATAAGAAATGTCTATTTGCGTAACTTTATTATCGGTTTTGATTTTTTGATGATTTTTTCAAAATTTCATTCGAAAATTCAGGGGGTTCTAAACATTCGATTGCGTATAAAAACAATAGGCTTCCAGTGTTTACGGATTGTGATTTTTGTATCAAATTTCGTTCGAATCGGTCCATTTGTTCGTCAGTTATCGTCTCCACAGACTCACTGACACATACACACACACAGACTCACTGACACATACACACACACAGACATCACTTCAAAAATGTTTGATTCGTGATCAGGGATGCTTGAAACGTGCTCTTTCGTCGAAAACTCGAATTCGAATTTTCGACCCCGTCACAATACTTTCATTATACATTATGTATATAAGGAAAGTAAAAATACTTGTCTCTGCTGTTTAGCAAGTTAATTTCCTCAAATTATTTTTAAAGAAAAAACATCGGTGTTAAATGTTGATACTTTGAAAGTGATATGTATTTACGTCTATACAAACAAAAATATTTGTTCTAATGGTGGCAGGTAGCAAGTTTTTTGGCTGTTATTGCAGAAATGTCATGGTGATGTGCGCATAAGTACGAAACCGGTCCATGTACGCTGTTGTCTGCAATGGGCGCGCAATCCTAAAAATACCTGTGTACTTTGAAATGTAAAAAATATATAATAATCCAAAATCCCACATGCAAATTGTTGCGATGAATACAGAATGCAAGCAGAATTGTGCAATAACAATTAAATCTACACTATTAAAACCATGTTAGAGCATCTTCTATATTAATAGAGGAAGATGTGTTTATGTCGTCCATAGCGGAAAATCTAACTGTATTCCGGCCATGAAATTTGGTACACAGTTACTTCCGTACCAAGAACGATGCGCCTCGTTGAAATATTTTTAAAAATTCAAATTAGTTTTTCTTACGTTTTAGCATAATTTGGAGATTTTCACACAAATCAGCTACTTAGCGACAAAAATATTATCACAAAGTTTCCTTCTTGACACCGTCAGAAAGATCCAAAAATTCAAATTTTGAACGGAATTCTTACATTTAGTAGACGAATTTTCGTCAATTTTTATGTGTTATTGTTGTGTTATATATATATATATATATCCGAATACCCGTTGAAAATCAACGGTCTTACAATAAGCAATCCCTGAATAACATAAATTTTTGAACAATACGCGTTTCACATTTATTCTTAAAATCGAAAATTTTGGTGTACGGAACCACCTAAATAAGAAAATATTAGAAAACTGAAATTGCTCACTTTCTTCCTTTCGAACTATCTACCCGCACACCAATTTTGAAGTCTCTATCTCATACTGAAGCATGCAATTTTATCTTTCGAACGTTTTCATGTGGAACATCCTCTTAAATGAACATTTATAAAAACTCTATTCGTCTTGGCTTTTTTATTAAATGATTAGCCTATACACTAAATTTAAAACCTCTATCAAATTTTAAATTATGTGTTTTTCATTTATTAAGCAAATAGGAACATTTTGGTGCGTCACACCCCTAAGGTAACAAATATTGGAAATCTAAAATTGAACACTTTCTTCCTTTGGAACTATATCCCCATACACCAAATTGGAAGTCTCTATCACATCGCAAAGCATGTTTTCCTATCATTTCACTTTTCGAACGTTTTGGTATGTGAAACCCGTCAAAATAACAAATATCGAAAATTTTCTATTGCATACTTTCTTTCAGTTGAACTCTCTACCTATACACCAAATTTGAAGTTTCTACTCCATTGCAAAGCATATTTTTACTATAATTTTACTTTTCGAACGTATTTGTGTGGAATTTTTCTGGACACCATTCTTTTCATCATATGATTGCCCCATATGCCAAATATCAAGCCTCTATTGCATTTTTAAAGGAGGCTTTTCTCATTTATTCTGAAAATTGAATTTTTGGGTTTGCGGCACCCCCTAAAGTAGAAAATATTAGAAAACTGAAATTGCACATGCTCTTCCTTTCGAACTATTTATCAATACACCAAATTTGAAGTCTCGATTGCATCTCTACGCAAGGTTTCTTGTCATTTCACCTTTCGAATGTTTTTCTCTGGAGCATCCCCTTAAAAGAACATTTTTCGAAAACTCTTGTCTTGGGTGTTTTCCCTAAATAATTAGCGCATATACCAAATTTCATGTCTCTATCAAATTTTAAAGAAGGCGTTTCTCATTTGTTCGACAAGTCGAACATTTCAGTACGCGGCACCCCTTAGAGTAGGAAATATTAAAAATCTGAAACTGCACACTTTCTTTCTTTCGAACGTTTTACCCATACCCTAAATTTGAAGTCTCTATCTCATCGCATAGTATACTTTTCTATCATTTCACTTTTCGAACATTTTGGTGTGGAGCACCCTCTCTACAGAACATTTTTGAAAAATTCGATTTTTTTCCTACGTGGTTTTATCGAACGATCGACCCGTATACCAAATTGCAAGTCTCTATCTACTTGGGAAGTGCCTAAAAAAAGTGTGACAAACGGGCAGACGGACACTTGGCAATTAGTATATACTGGCCGAATACCCGTTGAAAATTAACGGTAACACAATAAATAACCCCTTGAATAACATGAACTTTTGAATAATTCGCGTTTCACATTTATACGGAAAATCGAAAATTTTGGTGTGCGGGACCCCCCTGAAAAAGAAACTGTTGGAAAACTGAAATTGCTCACTTTTTCCTTTCAAACTACCTACCCGTAATCAAATTTAAAGTCTCTATCTCATACTGAAGCATGAAATTGTATCATTTCACCTTTCAAACGTTTTCATGTGGAGCATCCTCTTAAATGAGCATTTATGAAAAACTCTATTCGTCTTGGGGGTTTTATCAAATGATTAGCCATATACCAAATTTCAAGTCACTATAAAATTTTAGAGTAGGCTCTTCTCATTAGGCAAATCGAACATTTTGGTGTTGAAGGCCCAGACCACACGAACATTTTGGTGTGTGACACCTCCTAAAAAGGCAAATATTGGAAATCTGAAATTGCACACTTTCTTTTTTTTTGAACGATATTATTATACACAAAATTTGAAGTCTCTATCTCATCGCAAAGCATGTTTTTCTATTCACTTTTCGACAGTTATAGTGTTCGGATCCCCAAAATCACAAATTTTAGAAATTTTCTATTGCAAACTTTCTTTCTATTGAATTATCCACCTATACACCCAAATTGAAGTTTTTATTCCATCGCGAAGCATATTTTTTCTATCATTTCACTTTTCGAACGTTTTCCTATGAAATAGCCACCCCTTAAATGAACATTTTTGAAAAAACACTTTTCTGGTGTTTTTTATCAGATGATTGTCCTATATACCAAATATCAAGCTTCCTATTACCTTTTAAAAGGAAGCGTTTCTCATTTATACGGAAAATCGAATATTTGGGTTTGCAGCTCCCCTTAAAATAGAAAATACCGGAAAACTGAAATTGCACATGCTCTTCCTTTCGAACTATTTACCCGTAAACCAAATTTGAAGTCTCTATCGCATCTCGAAGAATGGCTTTTCGTCATTTGACCTTTCGAACGTTTTTCTCTGGAGCACCCCCTTAAACGTACATTTTTTAAAAATGTTTTTATCTTGGGTGTTTTTATCTTCATCCTTTGGAACTATCTACCCGTACACCAAATTAAAGTCTCTATCTCATATCGAAGCAAGCTATTTTATCATTTTCCCTTTCGAACGTTTTTCTGAAACACAGCTATAAATGATTTTTTTTTTTTTTTAACTCTGTTCTTCTTGGGTTTTTTATCAGAAAATTGACCCATATACCAAATATCAAGCCTCTATCACATTTAAAAGGAAGAGTGCCTCATTTATTTGAAAAATAGAACATATTGATGTGTGGTACCCCCCCCCCCCCCCAAAGGAGCAAATATTGGAAATTTGAAATTGCGCAAATTGAAGTCTCTATCCTATCGCGAAGCATGTGTTTCTATCACTTCACCTTTAGAACGTTTTTCTCTGTAGCACCCCTTAAATGAACATTTATGAAAAACCGTATTCATCTTGGTTTTTTTATCAAATGATTAGCCCATATACTTAATTTCAAGCCTCTATCACATTGTAAAGGAATCGTTTTCCATTTGTTCGTCAAATCGAATATTTTAGTAATCAGCATCCCCCTACAATAGCAAATGTTGGAAAACTGAAATCGTACACTTTCTTCCTTTCCAACTATTTACCCGTACACTAATTTGAAAGTCTCTATGTCATCGCGAAGCATGCTTTTTCTATAATTTCACCTTTCGAATATTTTTGTGTGGAGTACCCACCCCCTTAAATATATATTTTTTTTAATTCCATTCTACCTGAGTTTTCTATCAGAAAATTCGCCCATATACAAAACGTACCTCCATCACGTTTTAAAAGGGACGTTTCTCCTTTATTCCGAAAATCGAACATTTATGTGTGTAGCACCCCTTAAAGTAGAAAATATTGGAAAAAACTTAAATTGCACACTTTCTTCCTTCCAAGCTATCTATACTCGTACACCAAATTTGAAATGTCTATCTTATCCAGTACATGTTTTTTTATTAATTCACTTTTCGAACATTTTTCTCTGGGGCACCGCCTTGAACGAACATTTTTGTAAAAACTCGTTTGTCTTGGGTGCTTTCACTAAATGATTAGCCCATATACCAAATTTCAAACATCTATCAAATTTTAAACAGGAGTTTCTCGTTTGTTCGGCAAATCGAAAATTTCAGTGCGCTGCACCCCCTAGATTAGCAAATATTGAAAATTTGAAATTGCACACTTTCTTCCTTTCGAACGGTTGACCCGTACACTAAATTTGTAGTATCAATCTCCTCGCAAAGTATGCTTTTCTATCATTTCACTTTCGAACATTTTCGTGCGAAACACCCCCACTACAAAACATTTTTCAAAAATTCGATTTTTCTAGGTGGTTTTATCGAACGATCGACCCTTATACCAAATTGCAAGTCTATAACTACTTGGAAAGTGCCTAAAAAAAGCGTGACGGACAGACGGACACTTGGCAATCAGTACATACTAGCCGAATATCCGTTGAAAATCAAAGGTTTCGTAATAAGCAACCCCCCAAATAATGCAAATTTTTGAATAATTCGAGTTTCACATTTAAATCGGCAAATCGAATATTTTGGTGTGCAGAACCCCTTAAAGAAGAAAATATTGAAAAACTTAAATTGCACACTTCTTCCTTTCGAATTATATACCCATACACAAAATTAAAGTCTCTATCTCATCCCGAAGCATGCTATTTTATCATTTCCCCATTCGAATGTCTTTCTCTGGAGCACAGCCATAAATGAACATTTGGGAAAAACTCTATTCGTCTTGGCTTTTCTATCAAATGATTAGCCTATACACTAAATTTAAAACCTCTATCAAATTTTAAATTATGTGTTTTTCATTTATTAAGCAAATCGAACATTTTGGTGAGCGATTTTTTCGGGTCATTTCGTAAAAAAGGGCAGGTTGTTCTTTTCCGAATCGTACCAAAATCTAATCAGCACCAGAGTATCCCACAAGTGATTTATCTACCAAATTTTGTGAAATTTGGACAATTAGTATTTCAGCTAGAGTGGATACATGAGATTTTTGCGGGCCATTTCGCAAAAAAAGTCGGGTTCTTTTTTCCGAATTGTACCAAAACCCAATCAGCACCAGGGTCACGCCCAAGAGTCTTACCTACCAAATTTTATGAAATTCGATCAATTAGTTTTTGAATTAGAGTGGATACATGCATTGCACAGACACACAGACAGACACATATACAGATGTCACGCTAAAAATGGTTTTTTCGTATTCTAGAGGTCTCGAAACGTGTAGATCAGTCGAAAACTCAAATTGCGATTTTCGGCAAAATTCCAATACTTTCCCTATACATTACCATGTATTGCATGGAAAGTAAAAATCTTATCTGGGCAGCACATAACTTTTGCTGCAGACTCATATTCACGTTCTCTTTATTTCATAAATAATTCATTATATTGACTTTAATTGCACAAAATAACGTCCATAATTATTTAAAATGACACTGGAATGTTCACTTTTAATTCAATTTTCGTTCTCATTGGGTAACTTGACTTATTTTAAAAGGTGGGGTAGCGAAACTGCAAATAAACTGAAATATCTCAAGAACGACTAGCCTTAGCGCAATGGGGTTGGTCTTATTCTTTTTATCGTTAACAATTACGTATAAAACAAGCGTTTAATTGATATATTTAAGCATACGTAGTTTTTTTTAGATTTTGGCGATTTTTGCGGGCCATTTCGCAAAAAAAAAGACAGGTTTTTTTAAAAAATTAGTTTCAAGAAATTGCCATTAAAAATTCAATCTGTTTTATTTGAGGCGCGACAGCACAGTGGTTAGCGCGCGGGAATTGCACTCGGTAGACCCGGGTTCAATACCCGTCACTGCCAAAACTGACGCCGTGTTTACGCGGAGTACGATCACGTTAAACATGTGGGTCCGAGAGGTTGAAGGTCCTCCCGAGAGGTTGGTGGTAGGGGAAGGAGGGTACGGTCTCTGTGTTTGTCTCCCCCACTGGGTTCCGGTCTAAATTAGGTGGCACCTTCCCGGCAGTCCAAACAGATACCTTTCTAGCAGGGAGGACGGTCTGGGTCTAAGAAATAGGATCTGTTTTATTCCATTTACCTAAAAAAATTAATTATGCTTTAATAATTAATTTTTTTACAATATAATAAAATATTTGTTTATTGTAAGTCGCTTTTTTATCTAAGAAACAAAATTGAAGAGAGAAAAAATAATAAATTAGTCTCACTTTGGATTTAAAAGGTTAAAAATTGAGCTTCTCTCCATAAGGTTGAATTAATATTATTACTTCAAAATGACTCCTACAGTTTTAAAAAAAAGCTGATGTGGACAGCACATGACTTTCCTTATATAATGCAATGAATTTACTACTTCTACAGTCAAAAAATAATGTATAAGATCCACGATACTGTGCTTTTATCGTTTAATGGTACATTTGGGGATTTTCCGGATGATAACAAGTAAAACTATTTCAAAATACTCAATTAACTTACACTTCGCCCAACTCTAAATAAACAATCATCAATATTGCTAGCATCCTCAATAAGCGATATAGTCCATATCTTAAAATATTTTAATTAATTCATCAATTAGGCATCATTTTTGAAATTTTGGCGATGTTTTAGTGAATCTCGGACGAAATATATCAAGTTGGCGATACTTTGCTAAATTATTCGTCCAGCTTACTAAATGCATCATCAAGTGTTACAGACAAACGGGGAGAAAAGCATTTCTTATATACTAGAAGGTATGCTCGTCATACTACGGAAATCAGAATTTGCGAACCACTACTTCCCATTTTATCAATTTGGCGACATTTTTGTCGTGTTGGCAACATTTAATAAAGTCGCCAAGTTGGCGACGTCCCGCTAAATTTCTCGTCAAGTGTAATGGACAGACGGACGGAGAAATGGGTTATTCCTATAGTCTATTCTTATGTTCTTTCCAAAATATTGAACTTTCATCAATTTGGCGAATTTCTATCTATTGGATGACATTTTCCTCAATTTGGCAACATTTAAAAAGTCAGCAAGTTAGAGATATTCCGACGAATTCGTCACCAAAATTTTGCCAAACGTTACGCAGGGAAAGATAGGTTATTCTTATAGCAGATAAATGACTATTGGCGTCCAAATACAAAAGTATTACCCAAAGTATCTTTCCTCATGAATACAACAAACTAGATCCACCAGAATAATATCACCAAATGTATAGCATGATTGATATTACATATGAGAAGTTAATATATTTCACAATAGTTAATAATTCTTTTTCATTTGTGATTTTTTGATAAATTTATTTGAAAAATGTGCAATATCTCGAGAACGGTTTATGCTATCGTTCTAAAGTTTGTGTCAATCGATTTCTAATGAAAAATTACAGAAGAAATAACAATTTGCGTAACTTTGTTAAAAATTTTCATTTTGTGATGATTTTTTCAAAATTTCACTCGAAAATTTAGGAGGCATTTAGGAACATTCGATTTAGGAACATTCGATTGCATTTAAAAACAATAGGCTTCCAATAGTCACGGATTATAATTGTTGTACCAAATTTCGTTCGAATTGCTGCATTCATTCGTGAGATATCGTCTCCACACATACACATCACCCCAAAAACGTTTGATTCATGTTCAGGGATGATTGAAACGTGCTCTCCCATCGTTAACTCGAACTCGACCCCGTCACAATATTTTCCTTATAATGTATAAAGAAAGTATTGTGACAGGGCGTTTCAAGCATCCCTGAACACGAATCAAACGCTTTTGGGGTGTTAGCTGTGCGAGTGTGTGCAAGTCTGTGTCCGTGAGTCTGTGGAGACGATATCTGACGAACGCAGTGATTCGAACGAAATTTGGTATGAAAAGTGTTTTTAAACGCAATCGAATGCTCAGAACCTCACTAAATTTTCGAGTGAAATTTTGAAAAAATCATCAAAAAATCAAAACCTTTCATAAAATTGCGCAAATAGTCATTTCTGGTATAATTTTTCATTAGAAAACGACTGACAAACTTTAGAACGCTGGCATGAACCGTTCTCGAGATATTGCTTTTTTTCAAATTTATCAAAAAATCACATAAAATTAAAAAAATATTAACTATTGTGAAATATGTTTACTTTTCATAGGTTATATCATACGTTATATTTGGTAACTCATTCTCGTGGATCTAGCTCGTTCCATTCATGGGAAAAGATACTTTGTGTAATACTTTTGTACTTGGGCGCCAATAGTCATTTATCTGCTATAAGAATAACTTATTTATCTTTCCATAACGCTTGGCGATATTTTGGCGGAATGTCGCCAACTTGGCGACTTTTTCAAAGGTCGCCAAATTAACGAAAATATCGCCAAATGAATAAAAATGACGCTAAAGCAATGAAAATGATGACTAATTGTCGAAAATTCAATATCTTGGAAAGAATATAAGTACCTACTATAAGAATAGGCTAATTTTACTTTCCCTGCAATACATGGTAATGTATATTGGAATCATACCGAAAATCACAACTGGAGTTTTCGACGGATCTACACGTTTCGAGACCTCTAGAATACGAAACTATTTTTAACGTGACGTCTGTGTGTACGTCTGTCTGTGTGATGTATGTATCCACTCTGACTAAAAAACTAATGCACCGAATTTCATAAAATTCGGTAGGTAAGTCAATTGGGTGAGACCCTGGTGCTGATTAGATGTTGGTAGGATTCGTAAAAACAGAACCCACCTTTTTTTTTGTTTGTTTGTTTGGAAATGACCCATAAAAATTTCATGTATCCACTCTTGCTAAAATACTAATTGACCAAATTTCACAATTGGTAGATAAGTTACTTGTAGGATACTTTGCTGATTAGATTTTGGTACGATTCGGAAAGAACAAACAATCTGCCTTTTTTTACGAAATAGTCCGCAAAAATCGTCAAAATCTAAAATAAAAAACTACGGATGCTCAAATATATTCATTAAATGATTGTTTTATATGTAATTTTTAACGAAGAAAAGAATAAGAACAAGCCCATTACATAAGGACTAGCCGTTCTCGAGATATTTTAGTTTTTTCGTATTTTCTCTATGCCACCTTTGAAAATAAGTTCAGTTACCAAATGAAAACGAAAATTGAATTAAGTGAATTAAATTTAATTAAAATAAGGAGAACGTGAGTATAAGTCTGCAGGGAAAGTCATGTGCTGTCCACATAAGATTTTTTACTTTCCCAGCAATACATGGTATAGGGAAAGTATTGGAATCATGCCGAAAATCGCAAATCGAGTTTTCTACGGATCTACACGTTTCTTGAGCTCTAGAATACGAAAAAACTATTTTTAGCGTGACGCCTGAGTGTGTGTCTGTCTGTCTGTGCAGATTTTGTATCCACTCTAACTAAAAACTAATGGACCGAATTTCATAAAATTTGGTAGGTAAGTCACTTGTGGGCGAAACTGGTGCTAATTAGTTTTGGGTACGATTCGGGATAAAATAACCCGCTGTTTTTGCGAAATGGCCCGCAAAAATTGTCTGTATCCACTCTAGCTGAAAACCTAATGGACCGAATTTCACAAAATTCTGTAGATAAGTCGCTTGTGGTCACCCTGGTGCTGATTAGATTTTGGTACGATTCGGAAAAAATAACCTGTCTTTTTTTGCGAAATGGCCTGAAAATGTCATCAAAATCTAAAATAAAAGCTATGTATGCTTAAAATATCCATTAAATGTTTGTTTCATACGTAATTTTTAACGATGAAAAAGAATAAAACTGACTCCATTACACTAACACTATATTATTTTAGTTTAGAGATATTTTAGTTTTTTCGTATTTTCTCTACGCCACCTTTGAAAATAAGTCCAGTTACCAAATGAGAACGAAAATTGAATTAAAAATGAATTAAATTTAATTAAAATAAAGAGAATATGGATATAAGTCTGAAGGGAAAGTCATGTGCTGCCCACATCAGATTTTTGTATTTGTAAGTCAACATATTTCAAGTTACACACAAATATATTATTATATTATTTTCGTGTTAACATCCACTTTCTCAAATTTCAGTATTGAAATACTTTTGACTTATTTATTCTTTTTTTTTAATATTTTGCGACTTGTTTAATTTTTTAATTTTATATTATGCACTCACAAAGACAAAGGGTTACATAAAGGAGAAGTGCCATTACCCAATTTATTATTACCACCGGTATGCTTGATTCTCAGCCTAATAAAAAAGACTATTCCATATTATCACCATTCCATTGGGAAGACGAACAACATCCCCGATTATACCTTTGGGCCCAAAGAATTCTTTTGGGCCGAAAAGCATAGTACGGAATCAGCATACTAAAGATTTCGAGTTCAAACCTATCCCCTACCATAGGAGAATGTGAACCCATGATTCTCAATAAGTAAAACTTATTGAGCATATGATAAACTCATCAACACAGGTGGTTCTTTGCAAAGGTTTTGCAACTAGACTTGAGAAAGTCACTATGATTCTTAACTAAATTAAATTAAAAGTTACTCCCCCAGAAAAGTAACTAATTAAGTTAAAAATTATAGTACAGAAAAAGTAAATGATCAAAATTAAATTATTCAGAAAGGGAACTAAATTAATCTAAAACTTGTAATCCAGTTTTCAGATTGAATTTTATTATAGCACAATAATGTTTTCGAACAATTATAACACAAACTGAATCAACATTAAACAAAGCTTCTAACAACTTTATTAAATTTTGCCAACAATTGCATTTATAAATTTTTATCTGTGATTCGTTTTCGTTTTGAGTTCATGAGGTTTCCTACCATGTCTTCTTTTCTACATATGCTGAGGTACAGTGTCTAGAAGGGATAGTGTGCCGACCAAGGGGAAAAACAGGTTTCCTAAAAACGGCCTCCGCCAGACAGCGTTGGTCTCGAATAAGCATTTAAAAGCGGAGGAGTTAACATTGAAACTAATGGGAATTTAATGCAAATGAAATGACTGATATCTTTGGAAATAATTGATGAATTTGTGTGAAATTTGGCGTAACTATTGCAAGTGGTATACACAAAAAGTCATTTGATTTTCAGAGAGATTGAGCTAGGGACATATTCGTATTTTTAAAATTTTATTTAACTTGATCTGTGGTTGTTCAAACATTTGACGTCCAAAATAATCAAGTTGATTCATTACAATAACCTGAAATTCGGTATGACGTTTTTTCTTGTGGTACATTTCAGTTCTTTCGATTTTTAAGCTTATCGGGCTAGTCCATCCTGGGCCCACCATAGGACTTTACTTCTTTTTGGTATAACTCGGGAACAGATGTATCTAAAAATTCGAAGTTTAGCATATCCTTGTCATTTGCTGTATATTTTAACTCTTTGGATTAAAAATCTTATCAGGTTAGCCCGTCCTGAGCCCAACAAGAGGAATATATCGTTTTTTTGAGAATAACTCAAAATTTGGAGCATCTAGAATGTCTAAATTTAATATATCATTGTCCTTTATGGTATATTATATTACATCGTATTTCGAACTTTATCGGGCTAGCCCGTCTTGGCCCGCCATAGAAATTTACTCGCTTTTTGAATAATTCGATCAAGCGGAGTAGCTAAAAAATGTAAATTTAGTATATCATTTCCTTTTGGATGGATTTTAATTTAGGTTTTGATCCCCAACGGGCTAGCCCGTCCTGAGCCCACCAAGAGGAATATATCATTTTTTGATTAAAATACACCCCAAAAGAAAGCGATATATTAAATTTAGATTTCCAACGTCCTCTGAGTTTCGAGTTATTCTCTAAAACCAGGTAAAGTCCTATGGCGAGCCCAGGACGGGCTAGCCCGATAAGCTTCAAAATCGAAAGAACTGAAATGTACCACAAGAGAAAACGTCATAACGAATTTCAAGTTACTGTGATAAATGAACCTGATTATTTTGAACCTCAAAGGTTTGAACGAACACCAGATCAAGTTAAATAAAATTTAAAAAATACGAATATATCCTTAGCTCAATCTCTCTGAAAATCAAATGACTTTTTGTGTATACCACTTACAATAATCACACCCAATTTCACACAAATTCTTCAGTTATTTTGAAAGATATCGGTCATTTCATTTGCAATAAATTCTCATTAGTTTCAATGTTAACTCCTCCGCTTTTAACCGCTTATTCGAGACCAACGCTGTCTGGCGGAGGCGGCTTTTCAGGAACATCTCCCAGCATTGGGAGGTATACGCGGTCGGCACACTATTAGTTCCAGACACTGTAGCTGAGGGAAGAAGGAATCTCAGTTAATAAATTGTCAGGAAAATAGCATAAAGAAATCTGATGTGAGCAGCACATAACTTTCCCTGCAGATTCAAATTCATATTTTCTTTATTTCTTTAACAATTCATTAGATTGAGTTTAATTGAGCCAAATAACACTAAATTTGCATTTTTAATTCAATTTTTGTTTTTATTTGGTAATTGGACATTTTTCCGAAATTGGCATAACAAAAATGCAAGAAATCTCAAATATCTTGAGAACAGTTAGTCCTAAAGTATAATGAAGTGTGTTATATTATTTTCCTCTTCAAAAATTGCGTATAAAACAAGAATTTAATTGATACATTTGAACATACACTACTTAGTCTTTTTTTTTTTTAGATTTTGGCGGGCCATTTCGTAAAAAAAGGCAGGTTGTTCCTTTCCGAAACGTACCAAAATTTAATCAGCACCAGAGTATCCCACAAGTAACTTATCTACCAAATTTTGTGAAATTTGGTCAATTAGTATTTTAGCTAGAGTGGATAAATGAAATTTTGCGGGCCATTTCGTAAAAAAAAACGGGTTCTTATTTTCCGAATCGTACCAAATTCTAATCAACACCAGAGTATCCAACAAGTAACTGATCTACCAAATTTTGTGAAATTTGGTCAATTAGTATTTTAGCTAGAGCGGATAAATGAAATTTTTACAGGCGATTTCGCAAAAAAAAGGCGGGTTCTGTTTTTACGAATCCTACCAAAAACTAATCAGCATCAGGGTCACATCCAAATGACTTACCTACCAAATTTTATGAAATTAGGTCCATTAGTTTTTGAGATACATACATTGCACAGACACACAGACAGACACCCACACACAAACGTCATGCTAAAATAGTTTTTTCGTATTCTAGAAGTCTCGAAACATGTAGTTCCGTCGAAAACTCGAGCTGCGATTTTCGGAATGATTCCAATACTTTCCCTATACATTGCCATGTATTGCAGGAAAAGTAAAAATAGCTTTTTAATTTAACTGAATTTTCATTACTTTTCAGAAAAAGTAATGAATAAAATTAAAAGATAACGAATAAAGGTAATGAAGAAAGTTAAAAAATAATGAAAAAAGTCACTTTTTAACTTTACTTTTAATGGTGCTATTCCCAAGTCTGTTTGCAGCATATTTTACAAATATTAAATACAAATTTTTCAATAATAACAATCTAGCAGAAAAAAGCTATTTATAAATCTTTATTCCTAAATACAACTATGTGAGTTGGGTAATAATTAAAAGAACATAAAAAGCAGTGTCAGCTACAAAACAGTCATATACATTTTAATATAAAATACTATTTAAAATCAACTTTTGTAAATATTCAATACAAATATAGAAGAAATGAGATCTCTAAATTAGCATATTCTGTATAATCTCTATTACAAAAATATTTTGGCGGTAAATTACATAAATATGCAGTAAAGCTCTTATACTTCTTAAGCAAAAACCTCATTAACAGAATTTAAATATATTGTTATTCTAATATACAATGACCAGAAAAATGTAGTTTTGCAAAATATGGATGGTCTATTTGTAAGTGGAAAACTGGAGGAAATAGGAATTCATTGTATTTATTAAACATATCTCCTTTTTAAAAAATAGAAGAATGCTTACTTTATAAACCACTCTCCAGATGACTAAAGCAATGCTATCATTACTGATATTGTTGATTGGGTTCCACGTTCCACATGATATTAACAGTTTCATTTTGTAAGCTTTGAATTGTGACATCGGTGAACACAAAATAAGTTCCATCAAGCCAAAAGAAGATATAAAAAAAAATCATGCACTTATTGAAAGATGACTATAAGAAGTAGAGAAAATAGCAAGAATGTATGGGTATATCGATGTGAATATATAATAATACATTATGAGAAAAACTAAAATTAGATATAATTTTTTGTACATCACATAATTAGAAATTAAAATATGAATTATTCGAAGATTTTCACAGCATCATCTCTAAGGAGAAAATTAATAATTTCAAGAACAATTATAGTAGTTAGTATTATCTATACTTGCAACAACACTAACTTGAAGACACTGTAGAAGCCCTAACTGGCTTATGACTCAGTTTTGTTATAAGTGGAACCTTACATTTTACATTTTTTAACAAACACATTTAATAGCCTTAAATAAATTGTAATATCAAAACGTTTCAAAATATAGTCTGCACTCTAGAGAATATAATGGTCAGATTACTTAAAAAGGCACTCAATTATAATTTTGGATTTCCAGATTTTTCAAAAACCTCCCAATAACCACACAGAAAGTTGAATTTTTGTGTCCTTAAGTATCGACTAAGGCAATGGTCTTCAAACATTTTAGATTGTATACCCCTACGGTAAATACAGACATGGAATTTTTTTTTAGTTTTAATACTAAAAGGATGGTGATTCTAATATGGAGGAATCTAATACAGAGGATTCTAATATGTAAAAGAATAGTGCAAAAATGTTTTTTGTTCTAAATAGGTGTTCTAGCTAAGTAATATTATCATAACATTATTGTGTAATTTAAAGATACAAGTTAATATTTGTTATTCTTTAATTAATTTTCTTATTTTTTCTGACGATATAAAACTTGTCTTATGGAAAAAAATTCAAAAAGAAAAATATTAAAATTTCTTAGAGTACCCCCATGTGCTGATTTGTGTACTCGGAGAGAGTAGCAATAATGGTGTAGAAAGCAGGTCATGAGGAAATGCAACCTTATATCCCACCCACCCAATTATCAATCGCACCATAATACTCAAAGGATAGAAATGATAAATAATAACCTTACTGCTATAGTGTTATATATTATGACTAGAGCAGAGTTTTTGTTGAAAATTTGGTATACTAATAACTATACCACAGCATTCACCACCATTTAGTGAGTACATGCACCTCACGTTGGCAAACTATTGGACCGAACCTAACACAGTCGTATTTTCGCCCCCCCCCCCCTAGAATTGAAAAAATGATGTTTCTTCAAAAAGCCGTTCCCGACCCTAAAGAATCTCCCTCCCTGGGTGAACTAGAATGCAAAATCATTGCATACTCTTATAGTATCAATCACAAGATAGAAACTAACAGAATTGGGCCTTTAATGTTTTCCACAGGGGTATAAAAAAAAGTAGGAGGTAAGAGATATTAAGACACTTCAGAAGCCCTGTGGTGACTTAGAAGGTTGAAAACTTTGCACACTTATAGTATCACCGATGATACAAAATCTAGCAGAAGACGATTTCAATTACTCATCCCAGAAGCAGACAAAATGAGGACGGAAGATTGAAAAGACTTTCGATACTCTCTGGACCCCTCCCTTACAGTAAAATAATCAATGGCCGCAATTTTGAATACTTACAGTATTGACCAGGGGACAGAATCTGTGCCAATTTCCGATTACAATGACAACTTTTGACACTAAACATCATACATTCTTTAACAAAATAAAACAAAAAAAAAGGGGGTTTTCTAATTTTTGTAGTGTTAGTCTCCCTGTGTTAGCCTCTATGAAAACCTCAAACATTTTTGTACTAAAATAATAAATAGTTAATAAAAATTGTTTATATATATATATATATATATATATATATATATATATATATATATATATATATATATAAAATAAACATACAGTTAAACATTAACATATAACAAAATGTAGATGCTATTTTAAAATTCTGAAACTAGCTTTCATTTATTTAAAAATACAAAATGATTGGCGTATTTTTGACTTGCAAAGTTGACGAGGTTTCATATTTTGACCCATTTACTTATAATTCACAAAGAATCCAAAAATTTCCAAACCAATCTTACTAGATAGTCAAGCACCATTCAAAACCACTGTTCAGTGGTAGTTAAGAGTTTGAAATCATATGGACGTGAATGAAACCAATTATCGAGTGCTAACATTACATACATGCATATGAAATATTACAGAATGTATCATAAACACTGTATATCAAGGTGAATTTCAAGTGATTAATTGCACATATGCTTCCAATTTGAAAGTTTCAAAAGAAAATATATAACTCTTTAATACCAATTCTATTCCTCAGAAGTATTATATAAAAAACATGTAATCTAAATTTTTATACAGTCTCTATAAAGAAGAAAGTCCAATTTGAAAAATTTATGCTTCCCACTAATAAAAAAAAAATAACCTGTTCTTCCAAACTAAGTACTTTGCTAAGATATAGCAATAGCAATTTTAATAAATCTCATACAGGAAAGTTCCTTTTAACACAGGTGCTAAATTTGTTTTGCCATAAAGTGATGTAAAGCAAGATTTCTGGCGAGAAGTTTATCAAAATGAATATCATTTTACCTCAGCATATTATGCAACTAGAAAGATTAGGTTACTTTCTTTTGACCAATAGGATAAATTCAAATGTGTCTCTTCTGCAGATATTCACATTTTTTTATACAAAGAATGACTGACATGTATGGCAAAACTTTGCATAAAATTAACTCATCATCATGTTTCGTTTAGATAGCTATTATCAAACTAATTAACTACTAAGCTTTATTTCAGAAAGTGAAGTTTTCAAAATATTTTAAATGGCTAAACACGAGAGACATCCCTCACAGCAAAGATCGTCACATGTGTGACAGTGACGTTGTAGTCACGTGATACCTGGGTCACAATGTGACATCATATTTGTGACTTCTATGCGACGTTACGTATTAGTAACTTTGTAACTTTATTGTGACTATATTCTGTGACGTTTCCACAATTTAATTAACACGTAACAATGTGACGACATTACAATGGCAATTACAATGTGACGACATTACAATGGCAATTACAATGTGACGTCACAAACAAATTAATATGTAACGTCACAAACGAGCATAAAAATAGCCAAAATGACTTCTCTGTGACCTCAATATGACATTGCCGAGATGCACTGCGACGTCCCAAAGTCACAATGTGACATAAATCTTACATCACTGTGAAAAAAAATGCTGTTAAGGATGTGGCAAAACACAAAGAACCTGCCATTTATTTCAAAAATGGCTCACAAAAATCATAAAAAATCTAAAATTATGGACTGCATATGCACAAATGTATCAATCGAATGCTTGTTTTATATGTAATTTTTCACAACAAAAAGAATAAGACCAACTCTATTACTCTAGGAAATAACTGTTCTCGAGATATTTTAGTTTTTTCACTTTTTTTTTCTATTTTTTGCAATATTGCTTTTGGAAATACATTCAGTCATCAAACGAAACAAAAATTGAATTAAAACTGCAAATTCAGTGTAATTTTGAATAATTATCCATGTTATTTTGTGCAATTAAACCCAAATTAATAAATTATGAAAATAATAAAAAAAAAAAAAAAATTTGAATCTGTAGCGAAAGTCATATGCTGGCCCCATCAGATTTTTTTATTTGAATAGCTTTTTTAAAAACTTATATTTCTATATTTTATAGATCACCCTCAGGGATGAGACTGTCATGATAAAAATCTATAATCTATACTTGATTTTGAATTTTTTTAAATTGGAAATATACATATGCGATCAATTACTAAAGAAATAAACCATGAATAAAATGTTTATGAAATATTCTATACATCCTATACTTTTATAAAAATAATTTATATGTGATTTATCAAAGATATTTATTACCTTGGATTAGTGTACGACTAGAACTAAATGTTTTACTGACATTGAAAGCTTTAGATTTGTATCATACTGACTTATATACATGTAAAGGATTTGCTGTATACATGTAACACAATAGGGAATATATATGTAACATAAAGATGCTGTATACAAATAAATATATGTAACACATTAGGGGATATATATCTAACATAAAGATGTTGTATACAAATACATGCAACATGTATACTGTACACAGAAAACACAGTCAGAGCTTGCTCTTAACGTCTAAAATTACGAATGAGATTGACTCTTAAACGCAAACGTATAAGTCAAACTTTAAATTTGCGAGTCATTATTTGCTATTTTTAACATTTGAAATTTTAATTTTAAAAAAGCTTATTTGCTACTTTTTAACATTTGAAATTTTAATTTAGAAAAGGCAAAAAAAGCTTATGTCTGGCTCATATGTACCGCATGCATTCATATTAAACATGACAATGCAATAAATTAAAATTTTTGAATTGATGAACAATTTGAACTTCTATTAAAGTTGTTGTACTATAACTATTACACTTTTTAAACAAAGGCAGACATCAAAATCTCTTGTGAAAGAGAAGAAAATAAGGGCAATGAATTTTACGAGTCATATTTAACTTGCAGTATTTAAATAGTGAGTTAATTTAATTTTAAAAGTACTGACTGATGAAGCAATTGTGAATAAACAAGCTCTGTCAGTGTTGTACAGTGTTGAAGACTCAGACCATCCGACTCATCTGAGGACTTGAGCAGCAAATTGGACGGCCGTGTGTTGTACAGTGTGTTGTAGATGCATATAAAATAGTGTTGTAGAATTTAAGAATTAATATATTGCATTTATAACATAATGCCCTGATCTAAATGAAACTTCATACTAAATAAAGTTAATTTATCAGCCTGAAGCCAGCTTAAGTTAAACATTTACAATATACAAAAGCCATAAGTCGCAAAATATAACCTCAAAATTGTACTAAAGAAATCAAACTCTTCCAAAAGGTATTCAGAGAAAACCAAAAGGCGTAAAGTAATAAAGCATACAAAAGACTCCTTATTATATGAAAATAACTACAAATACCTAGGATCATCAGGTAAAATGATGTGCAAATAAAATCTCTTATTTGATCTGTACAATTCTATATAATATTTGAAATAAGTAAAACATAAAATTATTTGTAATAATTTTCAAAGCACCATTCTGAAACCAAATAATAACATTTTTCAGATAGAATTTTTCCATCTTGTTCAGTAATTTAGTAAAATAATTTACTAAATTAATGAACATCAGTAATTTGAACCGCATTCAAAATCTATAAATACATTCCATATTCCCAAACAATATGTCTCAAAATTCATTTGAATAATTTGAATGTAACAAAGTTTTGAATTGGTAAAATGGATTATTTAGTATTTTGACAACTTTCTAAATATAGCAAAGAAAGTAAAATATTTAATTAAATTCAGTTAATTTTAATAATCTTTTAACAAGATGAATTAAAATATTTTTTTAAAGTTTTATAATCATTAAAATATTCATGATTCAAATATCAATATTTCTTCTGAACATTTTAACATTGTAAAACATATGACACAATGAATTAAAATATAACTTAAGTTCTCAATAAAACGGCAAAATTTGCCAAAGCATGGGTGCAAATATTATACCATGAGATAAAACAAAATTTCAACTGTGCAGTGATGTAATATATGCAACAAATAAAACATTACATAAACTGAGAAAATAAGTTCAAGGCACATATTTTAAATAACTTGATGTAGAACAACTACTGAAGAATATATTAAAACAGCAATATTATATATTAAGACAATTATTTAGTATAATTCCTTATTTAGTATAACTAACTAAGTTTAGAATAACTCTTTTATCGAAAGATTAACATTTAAATATATATTAATAGAATAGATTTAATATATAGTTTTTAATATACAGTTCTACAAATGATAAAAGAGTTATACCAAACTCTTCAAACAATTTATTTCATTTTCACTTTCATAATACATATTTACAAAAGAAAGAAAAATACTAAAAACAAAGCAGTGGAATGTTTTGAAATTACAGTTTTCATCTGCATAGGTAGATCTATTTCAGAATAAAGATGATTTATCCATTTAAAAATAAAAACAAGAGTCACAGCAGTGGATAAAATGCATGGATAGTTACATTTCTATTTCTGATTTCGAAAAATACTAAAGCAAACATTTAATAGAAGAATGTCTTAACTGTTTATACTGTTATTTTCTACGAAAATTAAGACAGAGTTTTTCTTTTTTTGTAACAATTAATTAATTTTTTTAAAAAATTAATTAATTCATTCATTAACTAATTCATACATTTAGAAAATTAATGAATGATGCATTCATTACTTTTCCAATAAATTTTTAAAAAAAAATAGACATTTTCACTATATACTGTTTGGAATTAGTTAGAAATATAAAAAAGTACTAAAGATTATAGTTCAAATATTGTTATAAATTCACATAAACAAAAATAAATTTTTTTTTTTTTAAATCGCAGCTTAAATTTAACCTAACTGAAAATCAAAACGAAGACATCTCACTAGTAATGAAACTTAATTAGGTCAATGCTCATACTTACAGGGGATAAAAAAATAACAGAAGGCATGGAAGATGACTGGTGATAAACATCATTGTTTGAATTGTTTGCATAAAATCATACTAAATTAAAAAATTACGGTTGTACAAAACATATTAAGTATGTAACCAATGATGATTGAATAAATACGTTGATACTCAAAATTTACATGTAAGTAAAAGTAAATTTTCTAAAATAAATTTATTTCTTCTAATTTTATTTATTAAAATAAAAACTTTCCTAAAAAATTCATTTATAATAAAACATACAAAAAACTTTAATATAATTTTCAATAAATTTATTTGAATTATTAATACGATTTTATAAGCTCTGTAGAATTAAGAAAATAGTTAATTTTTTATAATCTCTAGTGTACAGGTGGTGGGCATTTCATCAAACTTCTCTTCTATCAATCAACTTATTATTTCTTTTACTTCACCCTCACTACTGGATTCAGTATCTCATCTTTTGTTATAGTGATATTTTCATATCTCCCAAAAATACATTCACAGTTAAAATGCAATACTGTGCCGTTTCACATTCAGCACAATAATAAGTTGTCTAAATTAAAACAATTCAATTTTATAATGAAAAATAAGTGACAACTTATTTCAATATTTTTGTTGTTAATACAAAAATAATTGCTTCAATAAATACAACTATCAATAATATTATGTAAAACAATGTGATATAACTACATATTACATACTAACTCAAAATGACTAAGATACTTTTTAAATGACTTATGTTTCCATCTTCAAAATGATTATGTTTTGATTGAAAATGAATACAAATATACTTAATTCATTCTGCAAAAATAAACTCAAAATATTCCTAATAAATATTTCTACAGCAAAAATTGTACAAATTAGGAATGTTAATTAAGGTAAACTTAATATGATTTATTCATCAAAAATAAATTACTTTGCTCTAAGTAACCATGGAAATTTAATGTACAGCTGACAAAAAGTTTGCATATGAAAGTCAATAAGAGTCCTTTAATAAGCAACTGTGTTGTAACAAACAAAATATATCTATATTTAAAGAAAAAGAATCTATATTACATCCATATCAGCAAATTCATTACAAAAATATATGACATTTGCAGAATGATCGTATTTATGAAATTACATTTATGAAATCTACGATTTCAATAGTTATTAACCCTATATACAAGTTGAAAGAATTGCACACTTTTAAATATTTGTTGATTATTCAATATCTAAGTGTTAAGAACATGAAGCCAAAACCAGTATTTTTCAACATACAGTAATCAAACAACATTGATTCTTAAATTTATTTTACCAATTCATGAAAATTGAAAACTAAAGAGATATGAAGCACGGCATATTTATTTTATTCAGATAGAATTTAATTAATAAATCGAAGTGTTATTTTTGTATGTCATCAATCCTTTCCAGAATAGCAAAACAGGAAAGAAAATTTTTATTAAATATTAAATGCTATCAATGCATGTTTGTTTACTTTCAAAATGGAATGAAATAATAATTTTGCTAAAAAACAATTATTTTAAATTGTGATCTATAATATTGAATGCTTAGGAATCACCTAGAGACAAAAACAAAGAAATCAATCAGGTTCTAACACTAATCCCTAATTTCATGTTTTCTTCAGCTGCAAAAATCAAAAAGTTAAGGCAAAAATTATTTAATGAATTTATTTATGTTTGTTAAACCCTTTCACTACCAGTACCCCAAGGGCTAAAATAAATATTACAATTTTTTAACATGCATGTTATCTATTATATATACTAATTGCCAAGTGTCCGTCTGTCTGTCTGTCCGTCTGTCTGTCTGTCTGTCTGTCACGCTTTTTTTAGGCACTTCCCGAATAGATAGAGACTTGCAATTTGGTACACGGCTCGGTCGTTCGATAAAACCCCCTGGAAAAATCGAATTTTTCGAAAACGTTCTATAGAGGAGGTGCCCGACACCAAAACGTTCGAAAACTGAAATGACGGGAAAGCATGCTTTGCGATGAGATAGAGACTTCAAATTTGGTATGTGGGTAAATCACTCGAAAGGAAGAAAGTGTGCAATTTCAGATTTCCAATATTTTCTACTTAAGGGGGGGTGCAGCACACCAAAACGTTCGAAAAGTGAAATAATAGGAGAGCATGCTTTGCGATGAGACAGAGACTTCAAGTTTGGTGTATGAGTAAATCGTTCGAAAGGAAGAAAGTGTGCAATTTCAGATTTCCAATATTTTCTACTTAAGGGGGTACCGCACACCAAAACGTTCGATTTACAGAATAAATGAGAAAACGCTCCTTTAAAATTTGATAGAGGCTTGAAATTTGGTATATGGGCTAATCATTTGACGGAAACACCCAAGACAAATATAGTTTTTCAAAAATGTTCGTTTAAGGGGGTGCTCCAGAGTAAAACGTTCGAAAAGTGAATTGCTAAAAAACCATGTTTCGAAATGAGACAGATATATCAATTATATATTTGGTGTATTTGGTATATTTGATATATTTGGTGTAAGGGTAGATAGTTTGAAAGGAAGAAAGTGTGAAATTTCAGATTTCCAATATTTGTTACTTTCAGGGGTGCGCACACTAATATGTTCGATTTTGCGAATAAAGGAGAAATGCTCCTTTTAAAACGTGATAGAGGCTTGATATTTGGTATATGGGCGAATCATTTAATAGAAATCACAAAAAGAATAAAGTTTTTCAAAAATGTGTATTTAAGGGGGTAGACACTCCGCACTAAAGTTTTCGAAAGGTGAAATGCTAGAAAAGCATGCTTCGCTATGAGATAGAGACTTCAAATTTGGTGCTCTTCCTTTTAAATGTGATAGAGGCTTGATTTTTGTATATGGACCAATAATCTGATAAAAAACACAAGACAAACAGAGGAAGAAACCCGCAAATTTAGTTTCCCAATATTTTCTTCTTTAGAAGGTTCTGCACACCAAAATATTCCATCTGTCGAATAAATGTGAAGCGCGAATTATTATAAAATTTACATTATTCAGGGGTTGCTTATTGCGAGACCGTTGATTTTCAACGGGTATTCGGCTAGTATATACTAATTGCCAAGTGTCCGTCCGTCCGTCTGTCTGTCTGTCACACTTTTTTTAAGGCACTTTCCGAATAGATAGAGACTTGCAATTTGGTACACGGCTCGGTTATTCGATAAAACCCCCTGGAAAAATCGAATTTTTTTAAAACGTTCTTTAGAGGGGGTGCCCCACACCAAAACATTCTAAAAGTGAAATGATGGGAAAGCATGCTTTGCGATGAGATAGAGACTTCAAATTTGGTGTATGGATAAATCGTTCAAAAAGAAGAAAGTGTGCAATTTCAGATTTCCAATATTTTCTACTTAAGGGGGTGCCGCACACTAAAACGTTCGAAAAGTAAAATGATAGGAAATCATGCTCCGCGATGAGGTAGAGACTTCAAATTTGATGTATGGGTAAATCGTTCAAAAGGAGGAAAGTGTGCAATTTCAGATTTCCAATATTTTCTACTTAAGGGGGTGCTGCACACCAAAATGTTCTATTTACAGAATAAATGAGAAAAAACTCTTTAAAATTTGATAGAGGCTTGAAATTTGGTATACGGGCTAATCATTTGACGGAAACACACAAGAAAAATATAGTTTTTCAAAAATGTTCATTTAAGGGGGTGCTCCGGAGTGAAACGTTCAAAAAGTGAATTGATAAAAAACCATGCTTCGAAATGAGATAGAGATATCAAATTTGGTGTAAGGGTAAATAGTTTGAAAGAAAGAAAGTGTGAAATTTCAGATTTAGAATATTTGCTACTTTAAGGGGTGCGCACACTAATTTGGTGCACACAACATGTTTATAAATATATCCAAGTACGAATTCTATATATGGATGTGACATATTCAATAGTGCTCAATTCTTTTTCAATCACCTTGTATATAGTTAAGTAGAAATTAATCATCAATTTTGTTTCGATTTATATAAAATATGAAATTTCACAAAGTGGTTTACCTACACATTCACTGGACTAGATTGAAAAAGAAATAAAATATAAATGTGTAAATTGTTTGACCTTTATGAGTTCAGACTAGCTAAAAGCATAAAATAAATATCAATAATTAGCACATAAGAATTTGCAATATTTATAAAAATTATACTCATCCTAAATATAATTTAGTAAAATACATTCTATATAACACTCACATTCATAATTGTACTTAAAACAAACATTCTGCATAAATGAAAACAAATTTTTAAAAAATTAGAAGCATATAATACTTTTAACTTTATACAGGTAGTTCCAAACTTTATAAATTTTAATCATTTCCTAGATTATGCTTGAAAAGTAAAAACTTATAAAACATCAATTTATAATGGAACATACAGTTTTCAATTTAGAGGCAAGTCACTTATAGTACATTGGAATCAGAAATAGCTACAAGAATCATAAAATGCCATATTTATAAATGTTTACAATTTATTTTTTGCAATTAATGTTTATATTTTGTTGATACTTAAAAAACTCATAAAGAGGAAAGTACCGGTACACAACTTCATAAAAATTTTAATATACATACACTTCAATAAATTAAATATGATTCAAGAATTTTCATAAAATTTAAACTCAGTACCTTAAGCTAAAAGTACATATAAAAATACAATAAAAAGTAAAATATTTGAATATTATAATTTTCAATTCATTAATAAATCATGTAAGAAATAGTAAAAAATCATTCTAATGCTATAATTTATGTTCTTAAAAAATATATAAAAGTAAACAATTGTGCAAATTAGTGGGTAGTACTATTTAAAAACATTCAATTTCTACAATTTGTCAAATCTTAATTAGTTATTTTTAAAAGCATACTAAACAAGATGTCATTCTCTAATCCTCCTCACTCATGTAATCAGCAGCTAATCCCTTGTCCTGAGATCTGGAAAGGGAATTTCTCATGGATACCAGTTCCTGGACTTGGACCTATATAAAATCACACACAAAAAAACAAATTAAAACCATGTACTTACAAATACTATGCATACACTTCATTTTATTTCCCAAATTGGAATTTTTTTTATTATTATTATTGTTAAACACAATAAAAACAAGCTGACCATCAAATGATCCCATATTTTTTCGGTTATTTAAGACATGTGGTAAGCTTTTAAATGTGCAAAGCAAAACTATGTAGCTTTTAACTTATTGCAAAGGTTATTGTAAAAGTTTGGTAAGTGAACAACACCTCAATTTAGAAAAATTTAGCAAAATATAATATTCTCATAAATGTGACATCAAATTTGGAATCTTACAAAGCAGTTGCTTAGGATTTTGCTAATCAAATTGCCAAATGTTGATTTCCCTTTCCAATAAAAATATAATGTTCCTTACTTCTGATTTTGCAAATTAAAGAGGCAAATTTTTCTGATTTACAGAATTTATACCACTTTGAAAAAGATAAACTCCTTAAATTTTCTCACGTGTTAACATTAAAATCATTATATCCATCCAACATTGAGAGGCAAAAAGTATCCCTTGCATTAAAAGTGTTCAATATTCAAAACTCTAATATTTATTAGAAATCAATTGAAGTGATTTTTCTCATCAGCAATGTGAAAATATTTCAAATTATATGTAAAAATAGAATTGTCACACAATATTTTTTTGCTATTATACATATGGTTGTAGAAATTTTGATGTCGTTAATTGCATTGTTTACAGTAGTAGAAAAAAAATGAAAGCTACTTAATATTCATTAACACTGGGTTTGTAACTGTAATAGGATCTAGATTATATATAATTTTGTAATCATTTAGACAGAGTAGTTCTTGCTTTGTGGGAGCTCCAGTAAAAAAATATACCCCCCCCCCCCATCTAAGTTTAGATAATCTTTATGAAATTAACTGTGCTAAAATTTAGTCATAGAAATGAGTAAAAGTGTAATTATTTTGAAATATGTTTTAACTCTCAATTTGCAAGTTTTCCCGAGTTAGCGAGAGTTCCCCTTCTAGCATCACCTCATGATTCTGGCGTCACGGCCTGAGTGTAGATCGGCTGTGGAATGCAGCATAAAGGTGGGCTGCAACATGTGTCATGAAGGAACCAGTTATTAAAGTGCAGTTATTATTATGCAAGTGACAGGTTTCCATAGTTACCGGTCCCTGTAGCAGCCCACCAGAAATGCATTTCCAAACAGCTCTAATATGCTACTAAAAAGACTTGATGCATAATTATAAATATAAAATGAAGTAAAACAAATATAATTTTATACATATAATATTACTAACCATACTCTGAAATTACACAACAATATAAACAGTCTAACGGAGAAAGATCTGTTTCAAACACAATTATGTTTTGTCTGATACAAAATATGCAGATACTAAACATAGTTTCAAAACTCAAATATTAATTGATAGTGAATACAGATACTTACTGTTGCAACTAGAAAATTCATAAAAGTTTAATGCACAAACTATTCTACATATAAAAATACAATAAATACATTTTCAACCATCTTGCCAAATTAAATACACAAATAAAAATTGTTCATACAGTATAAAGAATAAAAAGCAGCAGCTATATTAAGTTAAGAATGAACTGAAAAGTATGTAAATACCAAACTTAATTAATGTATCACCAGTTAATTTTCAGAGTTTAAGTATTGTTAGATATGAGTAAAAGTGATTTAAATATAATTGAAAAATATTTTTAGAGGATTAGAACAGTGGTTCCCAACCTTTAACTATTTCTCTAACAACCCCAAATCACAAAATGCATTTGATGACCCAATGTATGTTTGTCAAGATACAATGCAAAAATATATAAAAACTCAATACAGCAATGCTAGTTTAACACAATTGCTAGTGTAATGCAATTGTTAGCGTAATATTTTTTGAAAATATATATATATTCGTTCTTAAATGCTTTCACACAATCAAACATCACTTTAACAGAACAAGAAAATATCAAAATTGACCAAAAATAAGTTTTACATTATAAGATGTATTTGGTTTACAGTGTCTTTAACGAAGTCATTGTTTTTTTTTAACCAGTGTTTTTTAACCATTGTTTTTTTAACCATTTAACGAAGCCATTGTTTTTTTGTTAATTTCATTATCACTGATGACAGATGAAACAACTGATACAGGATCTAAATTCAATTTTGTTTATAGCCCAAATAATAAATATTTACTTTTTTATACGGAATAAGCAAAATTTGTATAATTATCCTCAAAGATAAGATTTAACATTATATTTTCAAACATTTTGCAAAATAAGAGCAAAATATTATGTGACTCATATTAAATCTCTCTTAATCTCAAGTTGAATCTTGACCCATGGGTTGGAAACCAATGGTTTAGAATAATATTATGTTGTAAGTCAGTTGAATTATAAAAAAAAATGCTAAAATAGAAGAAAGTATTGGAAAGCTTATTATGAGACTAATGAAAGCCCACTAAAGGTCCTTTTTGAGCTTGTGGCAAAATATCTTACCTACCAGATACAGCTTTTATTCTAAAACCAGCTAACGTAAAACATAGCTGAATGCCCAAGGGTATACCGCTGTAAGAAAAGACTAGTAAATACACTTTTCAATTCTATACTGCAGATGAGAGCTTTTAAATGATATGAAATAAAATACAAGAACATCTTCTTAATTGCAACTCAATATAACAGTGTATTTAATTCAAACTATCCATAACTAAAATTAATCAAGGACATATTCAAAGAAACTACATATAGAAGGCGTTTTCAAAGTTTGAACCATGCTCCCATTGCAGGTAATATAATACAATATTATAGTTACATGTTTATTATGCACTCCTATTTAGCACAATTTGCATACCAGCTGCATGGCTGGATTAAATTTATCAGTTCCCATCAGGGCTAGAAATTAGGATCTGAAAGTTAGGCATCAATGGCACCTAACCATTTTTCTTCAGTTGCTAATATGTTCTACTTGGGTGCAATTTCAAAATTCTTTAATTTGGTTTGTGTTACGCAGTTCACAAAATAGCAGGCGAGGGAAAAATTTTTTAGTTCAGCTTATGTCCTCGCATACACATCTCATAGGCAAACTTGGCAAAGTAAATAAACAGAAGAATAAGTGCATCCAGACTACCTACCAAATTTTATGAAATTCCGTCAAATAAGTTTTGAGCTAGAGTAGATACACACATTTCAGACACAAACACACATACATATGCTAAAAATGGTGTACTTGTGTCCTAAAGTGCCCAAACTATATAGATTTGCCAGAAACTTAATTTCCAATTTTCGACTTCCAGTATTTCTCCTATGTATTATCATAGACGGTGGGGAAAGTAAAAAAAAAATACTGTTCAAATTATTCACAGCACAGACGAACAGCACAAATGTCTTTAAATTGTTAGTTTGGGAACAGTGAGCAAGCATATTTGTTTTGAACTCAGATGTAGTCTAAAATACTGATTCCTCCATTTGAATATCCACGTATGATCAACACAACTGTTCATTTTGTAGATGAAATCTAAAATTCGATGTAGACAAAACATTTATTGTTTCCTTTAAATATTCATCGAACTGCACCTTGTGAAAATGCTGAATACCTTAGTTTTATTACACTCTTCGTCAGAAGTAGTATTATATGTCACCAAGTATGTGAAACTCAGCAAAGAGGAAATCAAGCATTACAAAAAAATAATTATTCATATATCTGGAAGTTGATAATAGATCTAAAGCATAATTAATATATATATAACTTAAATAGAATACCTCTTTACATTTTTCACAGCAGAAATAACATTTATTTTGAACTTGAATGAAGTCTAGAATTAGATATAGTCTAATCATTAATTCTTTTTTTTATTTATGTTGTTAAATTTGTCTGTGAGAGTATAAGCTGAACTAGAAAATTTTGCCCTTTTCCCCTTTTTGACATCTCTGTCTTTCTGAAGAATATCAACTCTTTTTTTTAGGTTCATACAGACATAAAAGATGTCACATTCTTTGAGCTTCATGTGGAGGACATCTTTAAAATTTTGCTATATTCTAATGCCACATTAAGGAATAAATAAATATTAATCGCATTACTATATTATTTGTTAGGTATAAATATCACCGATACACTTTAAAATAATAAAGTAGTGGTTAAATAATATTATAGGGGTTCTGGTAGCCTTTAGAACATTGCTGTTCGTTCATATCTACATTTCTAACTATGTTTTACATCATTTAGTATCATTTTTGTCTATTTTTAGCATTTTCAAAAAATTTCCAAATTTGTTACCAAGTGGGATGGATAGACGGACAGACATTATCAAAATATGTAGAAACGAACTACCCAGCGTTACTCTGGTCCTAAATAAGCACCAAGTGGGACAGACAAGCAGAGGGACAGACCGTATTGAAACATAATACATCATCATCCATTTATTAATTAGTTTAAATCCTAATTCATTCATAAATTTGAAAATCAAAATCTTACTTATATTTTGATTTTAAATTTTATCAATTTAGTGTCATTTTTATTATTTTAGTGTTGTTTTCATCAATTTAGGTCATTTTTATCAATTTAACAGCATTTTATAAAACTCGCTAAGTTTTAAAGCTCATTTATAAAATCTTAAATCAAAATCCAACTTATGCTTTAATTTGAAATTTTATAAATTTGGCGGCATTTTAAAAAAGTCTCTAAATTTTTCACCAGACTTTCGATTATTAAATTTACTTTAATTCAGGGGTTAAGTTAAAGTAACTGAACATTTTCCTAACTCAATGTTTTGAACATTTCATAATATTATATATAACATAAAAATGCATATCCAATATGGCAATGAAATAACTCAAATTTGAACTTTTCACTTTATGAGAAAGTAGGTACATTTTTGTATAAAATGTCATGAGTTTTTTAACAGGATAGCTTTTGATTAAAAAATACAAATTTTTTAAGGGAACTGCCAAACTCTATTTGACATATACCCATCTGAACATTTCATTAAAATAGGATGAATTTTTCATATGGATATTCTGTCTAAATAAGGGGGAGGAGGAGAAAAAAGTAAAACTGTAAAATTAATACTTTTTTCTGAAATTCAAAAGGCTGTATCTTTTCGCTCTTGAAGATACAACCATAGCCCTGTTCACATACAAGCAGGTATTTTCCGGCCATGAAACTTTGGGGTGAAAAAAGGAGTATTTTCTGGGATCCATTCTAGACCGGTTCACATCTGCAACCCCCATTACTCCCACTTAAAGGGCTTGGACCAATTTATCTTAAATACTTTTGACATTCATTTTTGGTAAACAATATATCTTGTTTTTTTCTTTAATTGCTTTTTTAAAAAGTGTATTATTTTTAATTCATTATTCCTTGTTATTATTTTATTTATTTAATATAACAAATGTATGAAAATGAGAAACAAAATAACTATTTTATTACTGTTTTTGAAATATCTTTATATATAAATTAAACTTGGATCTTTATAAATTAAACATCAAATTAAAAGTAATATGCCAAAATTATTAAATTTAATATATTTTTAAAACTGTAAATATATGCTTATTCATATATATATATATATATATATATAAGTTTTATTTCATGAAACTGTTTAAAGTATTCATTCTTAAAAGTCAAAAAAGCAAGTTTTTCTCAGTTAATCTTCATTTTTAAACTAAATTATGATGTATAAACTTGAATTAGTGGAAAAAATGTAACAACATTTTAAGGAATTTAATATTCAAAACAAATCGATATAAGATATTGGCATAGAGAAAAAAAAATGAATATTTATACCGAATACATTTTAACTATTATAAAATCTGTATAACTCATTTTTTATTAAAAGACATAAGACCTTACTGCATGGCCTAGATACAAAAAATTTCATATACCGCAGTTAAAAATGATGTTTGTAACATAGCAGTACAAAAAATACTTATGATTGACATGTTTCATAGATATGTAAAATAGGTGGTCCTCTAAATAATCTAAAAATAAAATTAATAATATAAAATCAGCTTCATATGTAGTATCTAAAATATATAAAAATAATTTATAGTTCTGATACTAGCAATCATGGAGTATTCTTTCCTTTTTTTTGGAGGGGGGGGGGGGAGGCAGAGATTAGCATTTTGTGAGTTAATTTACACAGTTTAGTTTATTGCAAAATGTATGTAAAGTAATTTTGAATGCCTTAAACAGTTTACTTTGTAATTAATATACATAATCATAAAATGCAATTTTTTACTAATCATAATATTGATATCATAATCACATAATCTCAAGTTATGGGACATTTCACTTTGATATGTAAAAAGCTTAGAATACAAAACTAAAATAATCAAACTTGAAATATAATGTATAAATAATTTATTTACAATAATTAACAACATGTATTCATTTAAATATAAACATGTTATACTCCTTTTTAACAATATAAAATAAATGAGCATTAAGCTAATTATATATAAGGAGAATGTATATTATATAAATCAAAGCAAATATTTTTATCATTTGTTAAAAACTTAGATAAATCCAGAAAATTTGCCCAAGAAACAGAACATTATATTTTAAAGTTGCTGCTTCAAAGGAAAATCAGCTAGCTTACGACTTTTAACTAACACTTAATTGTACATGTTTTGTAATTAAGAAACAAAAATTTCTATAAAAATTATCCTGAAATCGTGGAACAAATATTTCTAATTCACGAGATAACAGTTAGCTCAAATAAACAAAATGTACATATCTGCATCAATCTTTTTCAGTAGGATTCTCTATTCTTTAAATTCGGAAGTATAATATGGATCAATCCGTTTAATTCATAAATAAGTTTGTGTAATGAATGCAAAATAATCTATATAATATGCTACACATTCATCACTATTGTACAATCTTCAGATAAATTGGTATACAAGATCCACGATGTATCTCAGTATCCATCATGTTTTTCAAGAAATCGCAGCTGCGAGTGTGGAATTGTGGGTAAATCTCTTATCTACCCCCTTCGTTCCCTCAAATAAGAAGGAACAAAATTCTACCTCCTTTAACCCTCTTTCGAACTGATATTTTGCCCCCTTAGACATGGGAATGGTAATATGGGCAAAATGCAGCCATAATACAGGCTTTAAAATGCGCATGAGAATGGGGCTTATGTGACTTTGAAATTACATTCTACACTACTATAGACCTTTCCAATGGGCCATCTTACACTCTTTTAACCACTGTAGATTCAAAGATATAAGTATAGGGTATATATATTAAAATCATTTCTGTAATATAGTATCTCGCAATGCCTTCTCCCTATGTCACTACCATGACACTAAATTTTCATAAACCAAACAAATGTTATTAGAGAAAATCCATAAGAAAATATTAATTTTTTCAAAATTAAAAGTTTTAACTTTATATTCATATTCCACATTTTTATTACAGTTTAGTATGCCTATATAAAACTAAAAAAAGATTAATCTATAAAAAGTATTGTTATTTAAATTGGATACTTTATAATTACAGAGTACAAAACTAATTAAAATTTGTCTTTAAAGCTATCATACATAAAAAAAGTTATGTGTAAAATAAAATATCTTACATTTATTCCAGCATACTAACGCACAAAAACATGAGAATCATAAAAAGTATTAGTACCCAACCAATAAAGAATAGTCCAATAATAACTTATAAAAAGTAGTAGTACACAACCAATCACATCAAATCACGTTGCAACAACACTACATACATGTATATATACATTAATCTCCATAATTAAATATTTTGGCACTCAATTTGCACATAAATTTCTGCAATAAACAAATTTTGTATCTGAGCCATAAAGCATAGACATTAAATAAAACTATGCAGATTTCAAACAATCCGAAAACACTTTTTTTACATAATTCTAATGAAATACTGAAAAATAAACAAACCTGGATAATAGGGTAGTGTTGAGCTCGTTTAGAAGCTATTGTCTTGATAGAAAATGGATTTAATTCATTGAAAGCAATCTGTAAGATAAAATTGAGAAACTTAGAAAAAATGAAGCAAATTATTAAAAGAAAAAACACAAAAATAGACATAAGATTAACAAAGGCACATAAATCAAAGCTGTAAAACATATAAATCATAAATACATGATTAACAAAGGTATATAAGTCATTTTGAAATGTTAAATGTTATGATAAAATAACACATTAATGACGAGTTCCATAAAATCAATACTCAAATTTTCAAAATATCATTTCCCAAGGGTACTGTAAAAAGCAGCAGTTCCTAATCATTTCCGGATTGTGAACCTCTTTAAAGATAAACTGAACACTGAGAACCCTGTCTTACACAACATATAAAAATTTAACAAACTTCTTGCTACGTCTATATTTAAGACACTACAAAGACATGAACATAAGAATGAACAATATACAGAAGTAATACTACAATAATAATTATATCACTATTATAAGAACTCCTATACAACATCACACTATTATTACTACTATCACATTCCTAAATGCAAGTCACTTATATTTTAGCCACCTTTAGAACAGAAACATAATCAATTCCTTTGGTTCACAAAATTCATCATACCTTTAATTTTAAAGAGAATAATATGTGAAAACGTATTTTCCAGTTTGAAAAATCTCTGCAACAATGAGCTAAAGCAATTAATGGGAAGAATAGCTGGAACATAACACAAACTATATATTCTTTAATATCCTGAATAGGAAACAAATACCTTTGACAAAAGCAATTTTATGATGAAAAAAGTCTTAAAATCATCACCAGGGAAGATTTCGTTTTACAAGTGGTAAAATCTTCTGAAACCGTGTGATCTCAAAGCATGTAATTTCAAAATAAATGAACTGAAATATGATGAACATAGTTTATTATTTTCTCAAGTCAATTTCCCAAGCATAGCAACAAAACTGTCATTGTTTTTATCCAAAAGCTTCCCAGGCAAAGTCCTTTTAGCAAGAGATAACATAGGAGTGTCTTTCTTATAAGCAAGAATAACACAGGATATCACAATAGCCATGCTACAGTTTGGATAGTTAATAGCTTTTTTTTTATTTTATTCTATTTGTTTTATTATTATGTTTTCTTTTGTTTATTACAGAGAAAAGTTGAAAAATTTATGATGAAAAATTTACACTGCAACTTGAAAAATTTTTAGAGAAAGAAAAATTTTGAGAAATTCACAATTTTATTGGCCAGCTTATTTATCAGATTTGACTGTTTCAGATTCCTTTCATTAGGGATATTTAAAGGAAAAAGCATATGATCACAAGCCTACAACTCTTCAGCAACTGAAGATCAGTTTCTTCTAGGATAAAATCTAGATGTTGAAAACAGATGCACTGCAAATATGGAAAATGTGTTAATGGTGATTTCTTAAATGACAATTATTCATATCTAATTTTATAAAATTTCTTATTATATTATAACACTACTAAAAAAATTAATTAAAATAAAAAAGTTATTACTGTAGCATGGCTTTTGTGCCATCTTGTATAAAATATCTGAGAAAATTCAAATTCATAAATTACCTAATAAAAGATTTATTGTTTGTAAATCTTGCTCATTTTCATGACACACATAGCACAAAATTAATCACCGATGGGAATTTTCATAACTAATATTTTTTCGATTACTCATACCTTGATGAATATTCCTTTAGCTTACTCATGCTTTGGTGAGTATTCCTACTAAATTTGGTTGAGTTTCAACTAATAGATACTTCTGTAAAGGCTTATGAACAGAAATATTTTAATTATAATCATCTAGTGTTCTTTTATATTTTTGAAATGAAGTATTGTTCCGCAAACTAGTAAACAATGACCTCAAGTTTGAAAACAAAGAAACAATGGGGAAATGAAGCGCTCTAGAAAGTACCATGATAACTTGAAAATTATGAAAAATGCAAAAAAGGCTATATACATAAATTTTATGGAATGCAAAGTTATCAAATTTTCAGAAAAGGTATTTTCAGTGGAGTGCTTATATAGAAATTCTATGGTACTTAAGTATTTAACACCAATGGTGAAGCATCAAGAGAGATGAGGTAGACAATGTTTACCTAAATAATTTGTGACCAAGTGACTTTTATCTTAATTAATTAATTATTATATCATTATTTGAGATAAACATATAAAATGTTTTCTGTGAAAATAGAAGGGAAATTGTTGTGTACCACAGACCAGGTGGCATCTAACTTCTAAAAAGGGAGACAGATTTTTGCTCAAACTGTTGCCTGACCCTTGTACTGCTTGGTTCCCATAAGTTGGCAGTTGAGTCATGTAGTCCATAACAAGTCTATTAGTTAAATTTGCTGATGGGTAAAAACATACTAGGAAGAATGGACTTCCACAATTGGCGTCTTTAGTGTGAATTTTGAACTTCAGTATATAGTTTGCTCTAGTATTTAGGATCCAGTGATGTGGAACAGTTTTGAACTCAATTCAATCGTTGGATTTGATTTTGGCTCTGTTAAAAATCACTTCAATTACATTTATAAATTTAATTATTATGTATTAAATTTTAGTAGTTTAGTCAATTTTAAATATCTATATCTATCCTTGTTTGTAGGCCACCATTTGGACATTATTTGGACATTATTTGGACTTCATTAGAGCTTAGATTTCATAGCATTATGTAAGGAATGGTAATATCTAGTAGTAGGTAATATCTTAGTAGTACGGAGTGGCAATATCTAGTAGTAGCAATATTTAGTAGTTATAACATTTTTAACTACTAAAGTGCTCATATATTCAAATAAACCCAAGATTAGTAAAATATACTTGGAAAAGAAAATGTGACCCATAAAATCAAAGTCAATATATAGGTTCAACTGATATTTCTTAATGCAAAAATTATCTCAAAATTTTTACAATTGTGACAAGATAAATAAATCATACTTACATGGGTCAACTTTTTAGCATCTATAACTTGATCAGATATACTTCTGAGGCACTTATTTATGGCCAAATAATCTTTTATTTGAAGAATATCATTCTCAAATAGTTTCAAAATGGCCAAGGCATAACGAAATAAAACCTGAAATAAATTAGATATAGAAATATATTGCATTAAATATAAAATAAAGCAAAAAGTACATTTGCACATGCAAAATACTAATTAAATAATTTTATATTATGTAGATATATATATATATATATATATATATATATATATATATATATAATTGAAGAATTTTTATTTTACTTGTATTATATATACCTGAAATAGATCATTAATAGAGAATGTTCTGTATAACATAAATGAAAGGAAGATGGACTAAAATGTAAATGTGACATCAAAAATATTATATGACAAGCCATTGAATATTTAAAAAAAACATGATAAGAAAACATTATAAATAAAACAGGTACTAAATTGATATAAAATACCTCTTTTTCTCTGTTCCATATAAAAGTTAAAGAATGGAATAAGAATTACATGTGGTAAAGAGATTATTGTTATTGAAATTGTATATGTATGCGATTTTTACGGATTTATAAAGGGTCTTGAGGCAAATCGAGTAGGGAGTATCGGTTACCGGGAGCGTTTGCCATGGCGGAAAAAGCTTTAACCGGAGAGATGGGGGTCGCAACTCCCCCCGGCCGGTACTTCTGTCACACTGCTAGAATCTGCACGAGTACATTGCTACTCGTCCCCTTTTTGGGAATTTATATATATATATATATATATATACACATATATATGTATACATATATATATATATATATACATATATATATATATATATATATGTATGTATATATATATATATATATATATATATATATATATATATGGTATATATATATATATATGTATATGCATATATATATATATATATATATATATATATATATATATATATATATATATATATATATATATATATATATATATAATTACATGACAGTGAATATTCATTTTTGCAACCTAAATTAGTTACCAAGATTTCAAATAAGAAACAATATTTAAAAAAATAAATAAGATAACTGCGTCAGAAAAAGGGAACAATTACAAATAAGTGGTTTAAGGAATTGAAACAGACATCCGGAATAAACACAAAAATAACAAGTTATTTCAGAAACTAAATTAACTAACTACATTCAGAAAAAGAAATAGACGAGTTAAAATGAGCAAACTTCATTCAGAAAGCACAGCTAAGAAGTCACATATCAAGAAATTGAACTGATTTTAAACAAAACAAGATGTTTCCTCTGGAAAGGAACACAGATCAATAACAACTAATGAAAATAACTTGCATTTAGAAACTGAATGTGCAAACATCAACTGGAAAAGAAAAACACAGCAGTTACAAATAAAGGAAGCAAGCGAATTTGGAAATTAAATTAGTTACATTCATCTGATAACAATTTTATATTTTAAATATTTTTTCACAGTTTTCACATAGAATGAGGAAACTCAAAAGATTAAGGTCAGGGAAAATGACCTCTTAACTGAAGGATATGTTAAATAAAATTTTCTATAGATGGAACATTTATCATGTAATATGTGGCAACTACGTGGTGCTTTTGTAAAATTGTATAAAAATAAATTCAAATTTGTTTTATAAATATTAGCATTCTATTCTAGACTTCTATTTCTTCATGGAAGCGTACTTCACCTTAACAGAGAAAGTCACATTTTGTATAAAGTGCTATTCAGGAACTTACATTTTTTTTATTTAATCACAAATTAACCACTTCATTCTTAAAACAAAGCCCACATTTTAAAATTTATTACTGTTTTGGACATTTTATATATTTTCCTCAAAAACTAACAAAAGATGCTCATATAACTTTCAGAGTTTCTAATTTATTTCTTCATTTCAAAGAATTTCTAAAAAACTATTATGAATATAATTAAAGAGGTGAGTGAATGAAGGTATTTTGCTAAAAGCGAAAAGGTTTTGAAAAGGGCCCATAATAATAACAAAAATAATGGATATTAGCAATATAATAATAATGGGCTCTGTTCCAAAGATAAGTGTATCCATTCACTTACCTTTACTAATGCGGAATTATTACAAGCCTGTATGAAATTAAAAAATTATTGAAAATTTTCAATACAATGGAGGCAAACACAATATGATTTTATCACTATTTTAAATCAAAACTTATAATTTTTTTGCTCCTGAATTTTTGCATAATTTTAGCTATAGTACTGATTTCCATAATAAAATTTTGTCTTTCATATCTTAAAATTTTAACAATTTTTTTTTACCAATATTACCAAGAATAAAAAAAACTTTCACTGTAGACTTTTCATTTTTTCCTTCATCATTTTTTTTTGTTTGTTTATTTTAAATGGTCGCATATTCTTTTTTTTTTCTAATTCTTGTTCACATACATATATTACAAAATTCTACTGATATAATTTTTTTTAAAGTTTGCAATTGTTAGTAGTATAATTCTTATTTTAAGTTTCTTACAGTTTTCCACTTTCAATTAGTCAGCCAATTCTAGTTTGGAAATTTTAGACCTATTTTACATTTTTTCAGCATTTGGGAGAATTTTAACATTTTTACACTTTATTTTTAAAACTAGCTGTAAAGCTCACTGAGATAAGAATACAATGGGCTTGAAAAATTGGTTTTGAGGCATTTAGCTTCAATTTCTTCATCAAGAGGTAATTATTTTTTAATGTGACATACGTGAGGTTTAAAACAATAGTTAAGCTTGCAAAGGACAATAATGTTTGTTCTTGCCTTACTCAGTAGGCATACATGAAAGATTGAAGAGGATGAGTGCAGAGGGTGGGAGGCGAGAAATAATAGGGTTTATCTCATGTGAGGTTACAAAGTGATATACGTCATTGCAAGATATGGTAGGATTTATATTTAATATATTTTAATTAGCTTATATTGAACATAATTTTAGAAAACTGCATTCATGGTAAAACAAAGTCTTCTAATGGCAATTTATTGGTAGTTAATAAAAAACAAAGTTTCATGACATTTCTAATTTTAAAAATAGCAAATCAGAATATGAATTGTAGTTCTGCAAAAGAAAAATCCACAACTTGAAGACCCAAACAGTACCAGATATTTGTTTTTTCACATTGAAAAACATAGGTGCAATATGCTTAAGTTTTTGTTTTTGTTTTTTGATACAGCATGATGGTGCAAAAGCATGCAACTTTATTGCTTGCCATAGAGTAAAATTTGTTACATTTCAAAGAACAAAGGAGAAAAGGCAAAAAAGATTTCAAGAATTACGATTGATGATTTAGAAGATTTCACAGTATAGCCTAAAATCATCGAATAAGGGGGCTTAAAAAATGAGTCGATTGCTGATTAAACTTCTTCACCAGTACTAACAATGAATTCTGCATTTTAAAGTGCATCACAAAAAGACAAGAAAGATTTAAAAGATTCCGATTGATGATTTGAAGGATTTCATGGTATGGATTAGAATCATCAAATAAGGGGTATTAGATAAATGCTGTGTTTAAACTTTGTCACCAGTACCAACAATGAATCTTACATTTTAAAGTACATCACAAAAGAAAAAAATGGTTGTGAACTACTAACAAATTATTCTTAATGAGTACATGCAATGTATTTCAATATGCATCATGCAATATTTGGCAATTTTAAAATAAACTAAATCATGATCTTACTTTGCTGCCTTCATACAGAAACACATCCCAAATACGCAGATATGTATCAACTGGAATGTTGTCAACAAACACAGTAAAGAACCAGTTAAAAGTAAAAAGGGAAAGGTCCACATTATTCTGTTCCATGTGAGCATAGAGACGTGGAAGCTTATCAGCCATCAAATCTTTCAAGACTTTCTGAAAAATTGAAAATAATGACATTCTTGTTCAATGAATTTAATCAAGGTTAAATGAAAAGACCATTAATACATTTATCAATTGACACGGAACACAATCCTTTTATCAACTTGGAAATTTTATGATCAGCATTGTTCAAATTTTACAATTTTTTTATAAATATTTATTGAATTTTTCTTCTTAGATTAAACAATTCTAAAATTAATACATACATTTCAGCATCTTTTATTTTTTTTAATTGCAGTAGAAACAATAATTCAAAAATATTTTGGATGAGAAGCACTACTTGACTCTTTCATAAAAATATATTACATATTGTTTAAAATTATGTTCTCATAAATAGCAGAATGAAATATTGAGATTTTGCTGAATAAACATGTTTCAAGACCTCTTAAATCCATCTCGCTTTTGCAAAGATGTCTGTCTATATGTGTGTGGACAAAATAACTCAAGAAAGAATTTCCCTACAACTATCAAATGTTATGCATATACATTATGTAAAAAAAACTGAATAGAATAACTCCTATAACTAAAACTCAAATTTTAAGATTTTTATTACATTATGTCAGAAAGAAAATAATAATAATTCCGGAAGCAAAGGTCGTAGTATATAATATATTGAGGAAATTGACATAACTTGAACTTGTTATAGATAAGGAAAACTTAAGTAATTTATTTAAGCTAAGCACAAATACAACAATAATGCACCATACAGCTGTTTCAAAGATAAGTTGGATTCCCTTCATCAGTGCGAAAGAACCAACAAACCCAAAGTCAAAAGGATGAAAGGAGGGCCCAAATGAAAAAAACAAAACGGTTTATATACCCAATACCTGGATTAAGAGCTCACCTAAGAGAGCCAATCAGAAAGCAGAATAAAGAACACTCTGGTCAATCTGATCCTTTACACAGTGTTTTGCTTTACTTATTGATTTGTTATAGATATTAATAATACCAAATCTAGTTTATATTAACACAGGTAAAATACATGTAATTCATTAGTATCAGTAAACTGCTGCCAACTTGCAAAACTCTTTTGAAATAATTTTAACAAAATATATGAAAAGGATAACTTGAGTACGAAATCAGAAAATAATACATCTTTTTCTGATGCTGATAATGACTATGAACAAGTGTAAATTAAAATCTATGGTATATAGAAGCACAAGGGTATTATCAGCTACACAAGTACCCTGTTATTATATGTAAAAGGGTAGGTGACTTCAGTAATTCTCCAACAGAAATTAAATCCATGAATTTTTCTCACCACTGCCCGAATGAAGGTAATCATAACCCAGAATATTCTATTGAATACTGAAATGTATTGTATTAGCTGTACATTATCAGACTGGCAATAATCATTTGCACTATTACACCCACCTATATTATATATTCTTACTTCGGAATCATTAATTTTTGCTCACTTTGTATTTTTACTTACATTATTGTATAGTAAAACAAGAGTTAACAACCTTTTCGTACTTTCAGGCTGCATCCAGCTCCTGTATGCAAAGCTAGGACCACATGTGTAAACTAGCAAGCAATTTAACAGCTGAGGGTTTATAGCAAAATTATATTTAATAGATTGCTAATCTTGCCAATAGAGGACATTTCAAAAGTCTGATAGTACTGTCCAAGTGCAATGACCATCCTCAATGAGCCTGTTTCATGTTTTTCAGTGACTATTACCCAAATTGATCATCAGCTATTCATGATCCAAGAATGCTATAAAGTACAGCATCCACCAAAATTGACTGATGCACTAGCTAATTGATTCGAAGAATCAAAGTTATTTTAATTTTGGTTATGGGCCCTTGAAGTAAATAGTTAAAAAGAACATTACTCAGACAGTAAACATTTTGCAATTCTTAGCAAAATATCATCAAATAACATAATTTTGAGTGTTAGTATCAAAAAAACTTCAGAGACCAGTAGCAGGCCAGGAGGCCAATCAGTCTTCTTTAGGTGAGGATTAAAAAAGAAACTACCCACTTCATGTGTCTAATCCCTTCTCAATGGTTTCTCCCTGGATTAACAATCAGGTACTATACCAAATATCATACCCTAATCCCCTCTTGGATGTTTTATGAGGTGGAATTTCAGTACATTTAAACTCCTTGGGGGTACAACATATAAAAGTTTTTGCATAGGTGCCCACAAGTTATACATAATCAGCAGTATATTATTGCACAGTTCACAGAAAAGTAAGAAAAACAATAAATTTAACTTTCAATAATATACAAGAATTGGTTATTATGACTCTATCTAGCTGTACTGTTGTTCTAAGGTTAGCAGCAGAATTAATTAAATAACAGAATAAATAAAATGACAATATTTTTAATAAAATTCAATACATTGCCACCCTTTATATGATGCACAAATTACCAGAAACAGTGGCAGTATATTAAAAGTTGAGTATATTAAAAGTTGAGTAAAGTTAATCCTATTTTCAGCTTTCCATTACTTTCTAGCAATGTCCTTTTTGAAATAGTTGCAACATTAATATAATCAGTTTTATTTATTTATTTAGCTGGTAAAAATGGCATTGCTTCTATTAAAATATATTCTTTCAAGCAAATTGCATACAAATCATGAGTTGAAGATAGGGATTATATTTAGTTATTAAATAAACTCATTAATTAGTTATTAATTAAGATGTATGTTGAGCTTTTTAAAATCATAGTCACTATTTACATTAAATTAGAACATTTAAAATCTAATGAAATGCTTTTATACTTTATATTGTTGCAAATATTTAAAACTTCATAATTTTACCCTCAATTGAACTAAATTTTTAAAAAATTTTACCTGATCTACATGGGAACCAATAAGAGTCAGGCTGTAGTAGTTCTCAGGCATAATTTTTTTAGTGATGGCTATTAAACACCAAAACGCATCTTCTTCCTCCATAAACAGCAAAGCAATGGCAGCAAGTCTATTCAAACCCTAAGTTTCCAAAAACAAATAATTACAAAAAATGCAGAAAAATATCTTTCAATATAAAATAAAAATCTGATGCGAAGACTAACATGATGAATACACTATATGATGAAATTACACCTTTCATAATTTGATATATGCATATGTTATCAAAATTAAAAACACTTTGTGCAAAGGATAACAAAAAATTATACAACATAATTTAACACAAATTAAATTAAAATGCAGGCATATAGCTGTTTCAAAAATATGTTGCATCCCTTTTGTCACTGCTAAAAATGACCAACAAACTTAAAATCAAAAAGATAATCTTAACATATTTTATATTTTTAACTTTGAATTGTCTTTTTAATGCTGATGCAGTGGATAAAACATATCTTCAAAATAGTTATATATGCTATATTGTAACTTATTTATGCTTTCTAAAATTTGAGGAGAAATTATTTTAAGGAAGCATTTAAAAAAAATAACAATAAGGAGTAACATAAATTAAGATATTTTCTGTAAAAACTATAAAATTAATTTTCAAATATATCAATAAAAGAATCTGTCTGCACAGACATTTTCCAACTTTTCTGGAACAGTGGTTCTGATGGAACTATTCTAAAGATGAGGTTCGTTCAGCTTACAAAACTGGTTAATACCACTACATTTTTATTTCAGGCTGTTTCATTAAGAAAGACTTTTATCCACAAGTATACCAAGATTTTATTTATAAGTAATAACTTAATTCTTATTATAAAATTTCACTCAAGCTGCGGTCTAAACTAATCTTTCTATATTAAAAAAAGTAGCCGATGCGGCTGTTTGACAAATTTCGCATCTCTCAAATTTCTTTATCTCGTACCACAAAAATTATAACATATAATAATATGAAATTTGATACATTTGTAGAGGAATGTTAGGTAAACACATTGAAAAAACGATTTTTGAGTTTTGTTTGAGAACTTTAGTTTAAGAGATATATAATGTCAAAAGTCAAAGGAAGAATATTTGAACTGCAAGTTCACATCCTGGACAAACTAGCAATAACAAGACCATGAATTAATGCAGGTATGTTTCTACATAGCTGAATTTTTGAATTAATGCAGGTATGTTTCTACATAGCTGAATTTTTGTAAGACAAAGTCCCTTTTTTAAAATTTCAGTTTAATTTATGAGTTATCCTACTTTTTCTGCACTTCTGAAGAGAAAATTTTTCTTCAGTATTGGCAAAGATTTAATGGGTCAAGCTAATCAGGAACACAAGACTAGCCGTATGGGCCACCCAGAATGAAAGAGCTCATGAAACTAGCTCTGAGAATTAATGAGGGCCAGCAAACTACAGGCAAATCCCATATTATGCTTGCATAACAGGCAACATAAAAGAGCTCACAAAGCAAGTTTATTCATTCTAACTCATGAAGCAAGTTACAATGGTTGGCGAGCATAGCGAGCAAAAGGCTGGATACTCTATTTTCATATCCTAAAAAGGGGAAGATGCTTTTTACCTCAAAAACCAGTTGATACTTTTAATCTATTGTTTATACTGTTACTCATGAAGTTTTTTTTATCAAATTATACTGTTTGAAAATGGTATACATGTCTTTTATTGATAAATAGTAACTATAAAGTTATATATCCATTATTAAATAGCTAAAATTTCAAGTGTGCTAAGGAAAAGAAACTGCATAACACATAAAGCTTTAAAAGTAAGTTTAATGAATTTAATTGCACATTTCAATGTTGAATTTAATGAAATAGCATATGGTAGGGTGCAAATGAAAACAGATTATATATATATATATATATATAAACATAAAAAAAAAATGGAAAATTTGGGGAAATACACTGTTGAGTACTAAACAATTTAATATGTATTTTCATGCATGGGCAAAATTTTGGGGAGTAAACATTAATTTTCAAGCATGCCAGACATATAATTACATATTTTGATGAACTTGAGTAGCACACATATAAAAAATTCTAATATTTAACACAAAAACTGGTAAGAGTTTAATTTCAGTTACTAAATAAAAATTAATAATATTTTCAAACTCACCTGACAGTAACCAATATCTGGACTGTGCCTACTAAATGCTAGAAGCACTCGTCTTAGTTTTGGAACACCATCAGAATCAAGGTTCTCATAATGCATATTATTTGGCAAAGTTCTGAGCAAGTCTAATTCAATCTACACAAAATAGTTTCACACATTAAATATATTACAGAATTTTAAAAAGAATTAGAATCAATATAGACTATATTAAAATGACAACTTTTAAAATATGCTTTAGTAAATCATACAAGTCATCAATGATTATAAATTGGAAACCGTCGCAGAAGAGAAGAGAGATTGTTTGTTTATATTTATTTGTTAAATAATTTAAAATGCATAGGCATTTATGATGTATGTCTCAATCTGCCAGTCACTCAGCTCTCATTTTTAGATTTCCTTCAGCAAGGAAAGTAGAAAAGTAAAAATTTATATTGTAATACATTTTCACTTCATAAAAGAAATTTTATTTGATATACACTGTTTTTCTTGGAAAAATTTCCTTAAAATGTTTAAAAATTCTTATTTTTGAACATGCAGCCAAATCAAATTATGCTGTTATATCATTTTTACATATTTTATTACAACATGCCTGGACTGCATGACATGCACAGAGTTTCTCTTATAATTAGTTAGCAAGTGGGTACTCACAAACATTTACCAAATAATGAGTTATCAGATGGTTTAAATGACATTTTGATTTTTATCTTAGCTAAACAGAAATAGCCAAGCAGAACACTTGGTTAAGACCCCTAAGAAGAAAACCAGATTTCATTTAAATTTAATAGTTTGAATATTTAAATTCATTTAAAACACTTACTATATGCAAAACATGTTAAATTAAAAAAATTTGTATTTATAAATATACATTTATTTTAAAATTTTAAATATAAACATAACAACAAATTTAAATAATATATTTAAAATATATTATTTATAAATATACATTTAAAAATTTTAAATATAAACAAACATATTTTTAAATTAATATATGCACAATTACTGAGAAAACAACATAAATATCGAAGGAAAGACAAAATTCTCAACATTTCCTGACATGAGTGAATTACTGACAATTCCTGTGTTGATATTTCCCATAAGATATATACAGGATGTCCCAAAAAAATTGAAACATGCTTTAATTCTTTACCTGTTGGAGATAAGTGGGCAATGTAAATTGCAAAAATGTTGAAAGTAAGGTAGGAAATAAGACTATATTAATGAACTAGACCTCCCATTAATTTTCAAAAAGTTACACTTTTTAAATTTTTATACGGCCCCCTTAGACAAATTTGGTCAATCAGTAAATATTTATTTTTAATGCAACAAGATCATTAAAAAAAAAAAGCATATCTGTATCTTTAAAATTGAGTGAGTTATATTTAATTGAAAATTGAACATTGTGAATGGGGACCATACATCCAATTACAAATGCAAATTTGTGACATTTACGAAAAGATAAAACTGGATGATAATACGTTTGATACCCAACCACGTAGTGAGTACCACTGCTTTATATGATTTCTGTCTGTGTAATGTTTTATTTAAATGCATTTATGATAAAAAAATTTTACAGATATTAACATATTTTTGATCTAAACAATTTCCATCGTTAATTTGCTTATGATCCCTATTTTCACTGATGAAACAGCCTTTCAAATGGTACAGAAAAGTGGCATAAGTCAGATTTTTTTCCTTTATCATAATTCAGTTGATTTTAAAGATACAGATATGAAGTTTTTTTTAATGACCTTGTTACATTAAAAATAAAAAAATTTCTGATTGACCAAATTTGTCTAAGGGGGTCGTATAAAAATTTAAAAAGTGTAACTTTTTGAAAATTAATGTGAGGACTATTTCATTAACGTAGTTTATTTCCTACCTTACTTTCAACATTTTTGCAATTTATATTGCCCACTTATCTCCAACAGGTAAAGAATTAAAGCGTGTTTCAATCTTTTTGGGACATCCTGTATATTATGAGATTGCTAAACAGGAATTGTAGACAGTGCTGCTGATTGAGAATGTTGCAAATTCTTGGTTGTTTAGAATAAAACAGATATGAAAAGACTTACTCACATCCAAATTGTAACAAATTTGTTGAATGCATATATTTAAAATGTAAAATTTAAAATATAAATATTCAAATTTATTTAAAAATTCTAAGTGCAAATAGAAACATAGATACATTGAAAGGTCTGAATATTTATTAAAACACAAATGTTAACAAAACAGTTTAAAATCAAATTTTATTGTTTAACTTCAGAAGGTACACAATACAATTCTAAACATGAATTGTTTACCTAAGTGAAAAAAAATAAAAAAATATTTCTATATTTAAATATTATGTAAAAATAGAATCATCAGTATTTCAGACATCAACAGAAGTATTGAAAAAAATCTACCGTATATTCTGGCGTATAACGTGCGCCGGCGTATAATGCGAACATATACTTTTAAACTGCATTTTACAATTTTTAGGTATATTTGCCATATAATGTGCATCCATTTTTTACCGGAAAACCCTGGAAAGTACATGTGCAATACTTTTATCTTTTGAAATCATTTATTCGAAGGATTTCACCAGGTGTTTGAACAATAGTATACTTCTAGAACTACAACTCTAAAGTGCAAGCAAAGAGGGGGAGACAAATAGGCACTATGGTACAGGATTATTCCCCTCATTTATACAGACTTCGTTTCCTCCTCCCTTTCATGTGATGTATGAGGAGAACGATTTATCTTGGAAGAAAGGCGTTCGCGCCTGTGACTTTTTTCGCTCTCTTTGGAATCATCAATACAGTTAGTTGTGTTTTTTTTTAGGCCTAAATATGGGTCATGCGAAACGAAGCAAACACAGTGCTAATTTTAAAATTAAAGTGATTAAATTTGCAAAAGAGAATGGAAATCGTGCTACAGAGAGGATGTTTGGTGTTGGTTAAAGCTCCATACATGAGTGGAGAAAAAATGAAATGACAATCATTATTATGCCAAGGAATAAATGTGCTTTACGTAAAGGAGTAATGAAATGGCCCATCCTAGAAGAAAGCGTTGCGAAATGGGTCCTAGAAAATTGCCAGAATGGATTAATCATAACAAGAAACAGTGTACGTTTGTTTGCCTTAAAGTGGGTAAAAAAGAATGCAAGTGAAAGTGAAAATTTTAAAGCAACTTTGAGTTGGTGTAGCCAATTTATGGCATGGAATAATTTAGTTCTGCGAGAAAAAACAAAAGTTTCACAAATGCTTCTTAAAGATTTGGACAACAAGTTAATAAGTTTTCAGAAGTATGTCATAGACTTACGAAGGCAAAAAAATTATTTACTGTCACATATTGGTAATATGGATAAAACTCCAGTAATGTTTGATATGATAGGAAATAAAACTTTGGATGTGAAAGGAACAAAAACAATTTGCATAAAAACAACAGGTCACGAAAAATCTCACTTCACCGTAGTGCTCTCCTGCTTAACGGATGGTACCAAATTAAAACCTATGGCTATTTTTAAAAGAAAAACGATGCAGAAGTCTAAATTCCCAAAAGGTATTCTCATTCATGTGCATGAGAAAGGATGGATGAACGAAAATGGAGTAAAATTGTGGATAAAAAAGTTTGGCAAAAGCATCCAGATGCCTTAAAAAATCCAGAAAGTCTTTTAGTTTGGGACATGTTCAAATCTTATCTAACAGATAATACAAAGAAATTGCTGACAGAGAGCAACACAGACATGGCAGTTATTCCAGGTGGATTAACATTGTTAGTTCAGTCTTTAGATGTGTGTATCAATAAGCCATTCAAAGCAAATTTAAAACATCTTTGAAATATGTGGATGTTAGAAGGTGAAAAAATATTTACAAAAGAAGGCCAAATGCATCATGCCAGTCTAGAAATAGTGTGAGAGTGGATAATAAAAGCATGGAATGAAATCAAACCTGACATAATTCAAAAGTCATTTTAAAAATGTAGTATATCTAATAATCTAGATGGAACAGAAGATGATTATTTATATATGGATCAGAGTAACAGTGACGGTGAGGATGAAACAGAATTCAATGATGTGCCTGACGATATAACGGAAGACAAATATGACGAACTTTTCATGTTATCCAATAATGAAAGTTCATAAGGTATGTCATTTCTTTGGAATAAAAGTTTTTAGATATATGTACAAATCTTTTTTTCATTCTCATCATTTCTTTATTTTTGCAGCTATCAATTTTATATCCGGCGCATAACACACACTCGTAATTTCCGACCTTATTTTTTGTTATAAGTGTGCGTAATACGCCGGAATATACGGTACTCTGAGGGAAAAATTATTTATGTATTATGTGAAAAATTATTTATGTGTTATGTGAATTTATGTTAAAATTGTTTATGTGTTATGCAGTATGTTATGCAGTTAGAAGCAGCTTTTATGTTAAGATGAAACTATCATATTTTAGACTAAATTGTTTTAAATGTTTTAATAGTAGAATTTTTTTTTTTTTTCAATTTCTTTTGAAACATCTTACTGCCATAGCTAGGAAAGATAAAATGCGTAAAAACTCTACAAGGAAAAAAAATGCAAATATAAGCATTATTTTATAATTAAAAAAATAATATGAACAGGAAGCATTTTACCTGTTTGGCATATGGATCTAATTTTGTGTTATATACCTCAGGTGCTAGGAGACTATTATAATAATTAGGTCCAAAAGAAGCTTTATGATGTTTTATCCACATCAGTGAGCATCTATTTAAAATATAAAGATAAACTACATAAAAAAAAATTCATTATTTTGCATTAATGACAAATTAAAGAAATCCAGGGCTAACTGGCTTCAGTTAACTTTTTATACATTTAAATTTGCATACTGTTTAAGTACTGTTATAATAAAACTGCACTTAATAAACATGTCTACCATTTTAAATATTACCCTGATGTTGTTTCAATTTAGTTATGTTACCTCAATATTAAATATATTTTATAATTTTCTTTTATGTTTACATATCAACCAACTCTACAGAGATGATTACAGCATCATTACACAGAAAAGTATCATTGATGAGAATATAATGTTTATAAGGACTTTTGCTTGCAAGTGATATATTTTTAAATATGGTGTAAATATTTATAATTTTAAGGTGGCAAATGGTCATTGGTTTAAACAAATGAATTAGATATATTTAAACTAATTGGTGTTAACAAATACTACTTTAATAAAACTTACTTGTGTAATGTCTAACCTATCTATCTAAACAATCTAATTTTTTTTATAAAATTTACTATGACTAGAGAAGCAAACCGTGTGCATTTTGAGATGTGCCCTTCAATTCTTATATAATTCATGAAAAGCATATTACATATACATACAACACACAATATTTTATTTTAAAATTTTACAATAATAAAACATTTATTAGACTACTTTTTTATTCGTGCATACTTTAATGCCTTAAAAAATGCAGTCAACGATTGTATGTGCTGTTTTGGATTTTTTTTTATTCATATATATTTTAATGGTTTAAAAGTGAAGTTAATCATAATTATAACATGTAATTAATGAGTCCATTCAATGCAAATAATTTCAAATCTATTCAATAAAAATTTACGTATGTCATATTTTCTAAGGGGGCCATATTGTAATTCATATAAATACGAAGTGTATGGTTTGAATATAACTAAAGATTTTATGATTGCAGGTGGAGAGATGGAAGGAAATATTTTACTTAACTTCATACACATCATCATATTAAATTGGGTGGCACTTCCCGACCGTCCAAACAGTTACCTTACACCTTTCTGGTAGGTCGGACGGTCTGGGTTTCAACAACACATCATCATATGAAAGGCTTATATTTTATTTAAAAAGAAATCATACAATTTGGTCAAGTAGATTTCAAAAAAAGTTAGAGAAATGAAACAGCCTCAGAAAATAAATGAATAAAAAGTATACTAAATACAAACATATAAAAAATAATAATTTATATATATATTAATGAATGCAAACTAACCCTTTCCAAATTTTCCCCCTGTACTCATGAGGTATACCCGTGCGAACTAATGCTTTTAATTCTGGAGAACGCTGCAAATCCTTGGAGCCTAGAGTCACCATGAAGTTGTCCCATTTAGCCCGCCATGATAATAGTTCTGCATCCTAAATTAAATTAAATCACAAAATTAAAAATAAAAATTAACTTTATTTTACTTATAAACAGCAATTCATTAGAAAATGTGTAGAAAAATTTTATTCAAATGCAGTAATCTCTCCATTTAAGTAAACATATACTCACATATTTTGCATATAAGAAAAACAAGTTGGGTAAAATTGACACTCAAAATAGAAGGTTGGCTAATTCACAAAGCCTATTTTTAAAGGATAAAAATAGTAGATATTATTTGTACGATGGGGCATTCTAAAAGTAAAGAACGTTTTGATCTCACGAACCGTGCAGTTCTTCCCCCAACCCCGTGTCATAGACCTTCCTATTCCTTCGTGCCAGTCTGATGCTAACAGCGAGCCGCAATGTCATTTACTGTTTATAGTGTGACTTTGAAATGTGTGACAAAATTAAAGATCCCATCAAGTGTGAGGTTCGTAGTGTAATACACTTTTTGAATGCTAAAAAAGTCTGCCCTACCGAAATTTACAGATAGATAACCGAGGTTTATGGTAATATAATGAATGAAGCTTCAGTTCGAAAATGGTGCATCATATTAAATGGCAGGTGAACGAATATTCATGATGAAGAATGCTTGGACCGACCTTCAGTTGTAACTGATGAACTCAAATCAAAGATTGAGAAAAAAATTCAACAGAATAATGCTGCGTTAACGAACAACTTGCTCCAGTTTAAGTGGGAAATTTTTTAACATCCACCTTATAGCTCAGACTTGGCTCCAAGTGATTACCATCTTTTCCCCAAATTGAAGGATTTTTTGGCCGGTACCACTATGGAAGTGACAACGAACTGAAAGAGGACATTAATGACTGGTTCAACAACTTGGCAGTAACTGAGTATGCAGAAGGCATAGAAAAACTGGTGATACGCTACTACTTAAAAAAATAGCTAAGGTATCATATGTGTTGTAAAATAAGTTTTGTTTCATTATCTTAAATAAAAATTTCTAGAGAAACAAACGTTCTTTACTTTTATCCTTGTAGCAGACCCTCGTAGCAGAATTGGAAAAAATCAAGAATTTTTAATTTGTGAGCAAAAAATTAGAAGAAATCAGTGTTCAATCATAGGTTCAAGATAGATGCCTGAAAATTCAGTACTTTCAGGTAAATCGAAAAGATTGCCAGCTATGTCAATTGGTTTATCACTTATTCACTAACATAATGACACAAATCTCTTGTAGCACTAATGCAGGAGCCAATGAAATTGAAATCACAGTAGCTTCCAGCCATTGTGTCCTTTGCTAGCTATTCTGATTTTGATATCATCTTTGTGAATGTTCTTATGATGTAAGTGAGGTTTTCATCTTTAATTTTCAAATGAGGACTTAAGAAATTTAATAATTACATCAATTTTCTCATTAATCCTTTGTTTACAAATTAATAATATAGATTACGATTGGACATTTATCTTGGAATCCCGTTATAAAAATATTAGATTAACCTAATGTTGCAGAACTGCAATTTGGAAGTACCGGACTTTGAAATTTACTATCACATATGCAGTTAGCTGCATAGCAGTGGGATGCAATTAGCAGAGTGAAAAAAAAAACTGAAAAAACATCTGCATTCAAAAATATTGAAACAAAATTATGTATGATAACTGTAACAAAATTATGTAAGAAAAATTGCTAAAACAAATAACTATTTAAGAATTATAGGTTCCAAATATGACAAAATAAGCATATGGATTGCATGTGTTGGAAAGGAAAGGAAAATTCTGTTTATATATTAAGTATCTGTATTTCTAGCTATAATTTGGAAATAATCTATGTATTGCATACACATGTATGTCTACATTCTATAGCTCTGACAACTCGTATACAGAAAAAACACATACAGAAACTAAAACTACAAATAAAAGAAATAAATTACTTACATTAACTTTGTTAGTAATGTCTTCAGACTTTTGTTTTAAGTTTGAGGCTTTTAAAGACAAGAGGTCATTTTTACCCCAACGCCAATTAAATCCTAGATCATCATACATTCTTTCCCTAGAAGTGTTTAAAAATTATATATATAATAACGCCTTTCTTAACAGCCACTTTTTATAAGAAATACTAATTTCAAATTCCATACACTTCATACAAATTACCTTGACATTAAACAACTATATTTAGCTTAAAGTTTTGTTTCTCAAAGTTTGATTTTGATGTGAATAACATCTATAGTTGGGGTTTCTCTGGTAGAAAATGGAGCACTGTGAAAAATGTAAACACTTTAGACACTTATACCCACAAGCCTTAATAGATAAAAATGTAAATAAGTTTTCTTGTTTTGTCAGAAATATGTTCCAGATTATGAATATATAAAAATAATTTCAATACTATAATATATTGACCTTTTAAAAAAAAACTTTAAAAAATAGCTTTTTGAGCATGTGTCTTTTTTAATTTTTCTAACTTTCACTTGAAATACATAGTAAACTATAAATGATAGATATAAATAGTAAATAATAAAAATATGTACTAAAAAATTTAGTATTAAAATCTATATATATTATTAAAAAAAGCCTAAAGTTTTGTTTCTCAAAGTTTGATGTGAATAACATCTATAGTTGGGGTTTCTCTGGTAGAAAATGGAGCACTGTGAAAAATGTAAACACTTTAGACACTTATACCCACAAGCCTTAATAGATAAAAATGTAAATAAGTTTTCTTGTTTTGTCAGAAATATGTTCCAGATTATGAATATATAAAAATAATTTCAATACTATAATATTTTGACCTTTTAAAAAAAAAACTTTAAAAAATAGCTTTTTGAGCGCGTGTCTTTTTTAATTTTTCTAACTTTCACTTGAAATACATAGTAAACTATAAATGATAGATATAAATAGTAAATAACAAAAATGTGTACTAAAAAATTTAGTATTAAAATCTATATATATTATTAAAAAAAGTTCTTATAGTTTTTGAATAATTGTCTTGTCAAGTTGAAGATTGAAAAGCTTTGAACAATAAGTAAGAATTTGTAGCTCTTTGAAAGCCCTACAAGTGCATATACTTAGATTTTGGATCGAGCTCTATTTTTTCGAAAAAAACTTTAAAAAGCATTTAGCAAAATATTTTTTTTTATCTTTTTATGTTATTTTTTTTCACTCAAAATATCTTCCAAACTATAAAAGATAGATATAAATAGTAAGCAACAAAAATATGCATTAAGGAAATTTAGCTTCTAAATCTATATTTATTTTTAAAAAAAGCTCTTATAGTTTTCTAGTCTTCTCAAGTTTCTAGTGCTTATACATTAAAAACTAAAAGTTATAGCTAAAAACAATAAGCAAGAATTTGTAGCTCTTTGAAAGCCCTATAAGTAAATATAATCAGATTTTGGTTTGAGTTATTATGTTTTTGTCGATATTACAAAAGTTGAGTTTTATTTTACAAAATGTTATTCACACAAAACCATTTCGACTTCGTCAGACTGGAGCCAGCACCAACTTTTTGATTCACTGATAGGCAGTAATTATCCACTAAATGAAATGTTAAAAAGTTTAAAATTGTTTTGAAAAGTCAACAAAAAAAAAAAAATAATAATCAAATATAAATATCCCACATCTGATACACAGACCTTTCTTAGATATGATATTAGATACATATTTTTCAGATAAATAAGGAGATTTATAATATATTGTACACTTAAATTTTCCCGCACTACATAGTACAAATTAGCTCAATATAGCACAATGATTTTTGATCTATTTCTTGTATTTAAAGAGGACTTGCATTATATCTGAGGAATAAATACTATCTACTAGGACTAAAAACTATCTCTACTAAGACTAAATACTATCTCTAGGACTAAATACTATATCTGAGGACTAAAGTACAATAGCTTTTATTCTAAGTAATTTTTAAATAATTATGCTTCACTTTTCAATTTCTTGAAAAAGGTTGTATTAAATGTAATATTTTGAATTTAAACAAACTAGGTTATGAGAAATCAAAGAGTACAATTTTTATAAGCAAATTTATGAAAATAATGTAAATGAAACAAATTGAGAAAAAGGGATAAAGTAAATATAAGTGCATAATTCCTAACTACCTTGACCATGATGGAATCAAATTCGTGTGAGCTGTGCCGTCTCCCATAGCTTCTTGAAGGAGTTGGGTAACAGCTTCTTGATTGAAATTACTTCCACCTAGAGATATAAATAAGTACGACAATGAAAGCTCAGCTGTATTTTAAATAATCTTATGTGAAAGGTATTATTAGCATGAATTAATATCATGAATATTTTGTATTGCTGTGATATGGATACCAAAATTAGTCAAGCACCAAATCAACCAATATTTAGATTCTTTAAAGAAGTTATATGCAAAATTCAGTAATTCAGTTAACCGTAGTTCTAGAAAAGAATGTAAATAAATCTTAATTTACAATGTTTTGACCATTATACACACACACATATGTATATATATATATATATATATATATGTAATAATAAGAATTATGTAAAAATAAAAAATAAAATAAAAATACAATTCAAGTAATATTAACATCACCATAGAAGCAAATTCACGGCCATAATGCCGATAAGAGAAAAAGAACAGCACCGTTCCAAATTCGATGATTAATCAGAATTAAATTCATCTTCAGGTCTGAGTATTTAATTCTAATTAACCCAAACAAATGCCTGTTTCAGATTAAGCAATAGTACATTACTATAAATGCTTAAACTCAGACTACAGGCAACAAAAAATGAAAAAATGAAAATAGGATACATTAAGAAAATTTGTATTACCATGTGGTATGAACCCTTCTTCTTCCACCACGTGTATACACGATCAACCTCAACAGCTTAATCTAGAAGCACCGGAATGAACAAGTCGAAATTCTACCAGGGAGGTAGTACGAACGTTCACGGTAATACTCCCAGACCCGTCCAGTGAGTCTAAGCTGGAGACTGGACAAGCAATTCAGAATATAACTTCCCAAATATGCAATCCTGAATATGAATATGAAACAAAGATGAAAATTCTTACTAAACAAGTAATTCATAGGAAAACTGGATAAACAAGAATGCCACTATACACCATTATAAGGGCGCTCAAATCGTAGTTTCAATACTGACAAAAGTTACATTTTTTGCGAAAATAAAATTAAAAACATTAATGTTAATGCATCTTATTTTCCGATTTTTTTATTTTTCTAATGTTTTTGACTTAGTTTATTATTTTTCATTTTTATTTATTTATATAATTAATAAATAATTATATATATATATATATATATATTTTTTTTTTTTACTGTATGTTAGTCACTATAATTGGGAATGTTTTCTAGGATGTTATCGAGTGAAATTTGATACACTGAGTTGATAATTTTAATAACAAACCAGGGGGGATACACATTATTAGTCGCTGTACTCAATAATTCCATAAAGTGCGCTAATTTATAATATTCATCACAAATTTTATTGATTCTAAGAGCCTGGTTTAATATAATATTTCTAAATACAGATATATGCAAACAAGAGTCAAAATGTTGAATTTTTGATGTATTAAATTTAAAATCCTGTCTTTTATCATACAAGTTTATAACCATATTACAATTTTGTAAATTTAAATTTAAATCTAAAGAGTTTGCAACATTTGTGTCATTATTACTTGCATTTAATTGTAAATTTTTTGGATAAAAATTTAATACTATAGGGATATTATTATATATATATATAAGACATGTACAAATCAGCTAAAGTATGTAGAAACTTTCATGTTTTGGCAACATATTATAGTTTTAGTTATAAAGTTGATTTTGAATCTTAAATTTATTAAGGCTAAAAAAAATATCAACACTAATATAATACTTTCATCAAATAAATCAAATATTAATAAATACATGAAGACATGCTTTCAAACTTCACGGTCACTCAAAATATGTGTATCACTGAACACTGGAAAAACTAAAATCAATCAACGTTTTTATAAAAAAAAAATTTCAAACTCAATTGTCTATCATTTTATAAAGCGTTTTCAGAACACTGAGTCTAAAAATTTGAACTGATTATTTTAAAATGCAATAGATAGACTAAATATTAAATTAGTTGTGTCTTCCCCAAAAGTGGAATGAACTGGATCACAACCCTTCCTTAGGTTCAGGGTCAATTGTATGCTTGTTTTTTATCTTTACTGAAACCATCGCAAGAATGCTTAATATTAAACCAGATGCTTAAATGCCAATTTTGATACATAGCACTTTCGTTTGATACATGGCACTTTCATTGAACACAAAGTTACATAAAAAGAGAAAAATGAATACATTAATAGGATATTTCACCTCTTGTTGCCTGCTTCAATTTTCCCATCTTAAAGAAAAAGTTGCACCTCATTCAGTTTTGAGGATTTTTCATGATGGTTTTTTGCCAAAGATAGATTTTTAACAAAGGAGGAATTTACATTCTTAAAAATTCAATAATATAATTAGAAATATTTCTAAAATGCATCAAACACTGGTACATTTCTTATATTCATATATTAGAAATATTTATATATTTTTATGGTGCTTTTAAAAATGCACAAACCTTCGTCTTTTTTTTTTTTTTTTTGCTCTATGATCAGCAAAAAGGCAGGGAAAATCTCAGAAACTAAAACAAACTAAAGATTTAAAACATATGCAGTTAATTTTTTGATCACAACATAATATAAATCTAGAAAATTCAAATAATATTTGGAACAAATATGCATATAAAATTCAACTTGTGAGAAAAGTGTCTTTAAAACACAATTTACTACCATTTATCAGAACAAACTGTGTACAATCTTGCAACTATGCACATACACAGATCGAAAATTTTAAAATGACATAGAATACCAGGTTAACTGAGTTAGCTCACTATATAACACATATGAAAATTAATACATGTGTTCACAATGAATCAACTTCCATATTATCCAGAGTGTGGGCAATAGTAAGTACGGTTAAATTATTACCATGTACTTCCACTGCTTAGTAAATATTTAAAATCTTTTGCAAATATTTCAAAACTTTCAAAATTCTAGAATAATTGCTTAAAAGGAATTTTGCACACTTAGTCATATCATTGCATACCTATAGTAGTCATACAAACAGCATAATAAAAATAAAATTCCTTTGCTTTTCAGAGTCTTTCAGATAGTTTTTTGATATTTTCTAGATTAAATATCTAATACTGCTGTTGCACTATTAAGCAAATTAAAGAAACTAACAATTATATTTATCAAATATAAAAAAATGTTAAAGTTAAGTGTGAATTATTTAAATTTGTATTTAATTAGACATTGTTTCATCAAATTGCTGATTTTGTTAAATCAATTCAACTGTATGTTAAACCAAATAAACTGAATAAATAGAGTAGTGCCCTCTTATACCGATCTTATTTAGATATAAGCAAGATATGTGATATATCTTATAATCTAATATATCCTATGAAATAAATTCAGTTGTGGCTACACATTCAAGATATTTAATACCTTTAAGCACTATTAAATCTTTATTACTAGATTTTCAGGCATATAAAATATATTCCTTAAGCCTTTAGCACATTCCGGCACCTACTCACTATCAAAAGCAGAACAAATACAAACCATAATGGTTAAATATTATTATATAGCTCGTTGCAAATCCAATGCAATTGGTCAAACAGAAAATTAAGATTTGCAAAACATAATACATTACTGAGCGATGTAAAGTATACAGGGTGTCCAGTGCTATCGGTGACCAATGGCTATTTCCTCAACCGTTAGTCACAGAGATATACTTCCAATTGCAAAAATGTTTTACATTTTAAAATCTATTATCTTAGAAACAGTTTAAATCAATAAATGCGTTTCTGGAAGAAATACGAAATTTAAATTTTTATACAGTCCCCCGGTCCTACCAGTTATATTTAAGAAAACCATCCTCATACAATTTCATGCAAAACAGAAATAAAATTCATCCTTTTACAACCAAAATTCCCAGACTTATAGCTGCTTAAAGTTGGAGCACTTTCTGTGCTGAGAAATGGGGATTATACACAAATGTATTACCTCATTTACAATAAAGATCTTAGAAAGACTCCCGAAGATCTTAGTCGAGCCCTGACTATAATACTCTTCTAAATGAATTACTATTTGATAAAAAGCTTCACTTCATTCTCAACATTATGTCAGCAAATGCAATTGAAACACAATACTTTGAATACGGAATTTCAATATTTATATGGTCCCTTAAAAGTTGCCTGTAACAGGACATTTTTATGCACGGAAAAGAGACTTAAGTCATAAAGTTGAATGCTTCATAACTCGGTGAATTTGGTCGTCTGTCTTCTTTCTTTCTCTGTGACTAATGGTTAAGGAAATAGCCATTGGTCACCGACACCCTGTATATTAAATTACAAAAGATTAAATACAATATTTAAAGCAATTTAAATTAGCATGACATAGAAAAACAACTAAAACAACATAACTAAGTAAAAATATGTTAACATTAAATTAATATTATTACCAGCTTCTAGACTAGTAATGAAAACATAAAATAAGGAATAAATTATGTATTTAGAAATGTGACACTTGTGAAATCAAGAAGTAAACTAAGGTTTTGAACTGGATTGTTATTACAAATACCACGATCAAGGTAAATGAACATAGATTCATAAAGAATAATCCTAGGATTACTACTGTGGACTGTTGAGAGAAGAGATTACCAAGCAAAAAGGTATAATTTTTTGAAAAATGAATTCAAACTTACCTGTCCGCTGAAGCTCATTCAGTAAAAATAGTAGCTTACTCTGAATCTGATAGCTGCGAGCTTCCCATTCACTGCATTTTCTGTTTTAAAATACAGTAGTTACATTTTGTATACATACTAATAAAAAAATCTAATATACTTAAAATTAAAAGAATGTTTCCTTATACAATTCCATATTTTCTTTACCTATTTTTTTCCAAATTCGGATTTTCTATATGACATAAAAAATAAACAATTGCTGGCCATAAAATTAATATTAAGATAATTTTAATTAAAATGGCATTACATTATAAAGCAACCTCAAAGAATAATTTTTGGGAAAACAATTCAAATAAATCATTCAACCTTGTGCAAGTTTTGTGCTTAAAGATTGCTGGGATATTAATAAAATAATACCTGTCATAGAATTAACATAAAGTTTACAATTTGGGGGGACTTATAATGCATTACTAGGTAATCGTAAAAAAAAAATTATAAGTCAACTGTGTTGTAAAGATAAGGCAGATGATTTTTTTATTTACTTTCTCTCAATCAAAACTTTAACAAAAAATGTTAAATGAATAAATTTAATAAATGCATGGTATGAATTTCTCAATTGGTGTCATATAATTAGCTGCTACAACTACATAAAATTGGTCATTATTATTAATTTTAAGTGCTTAAGTCTCCTATTCCAATTTAGCAAAAATATCCAAACAACATTTTTTTTTTCCATTGTTTGTTGCAAAACAGTATAAAATAGTTTTACATGAATTTTTGATGTTCAATTCTTATTTATGATGTAACATTTTCACTTAATAAGGCCAAAGTTTATTTTATAATTTTAATAAATCTGCTATAAAAATGAAAGCGCTGTTTTATTCTTTAAATTAAATTTGTACAGAAACTAAATATTTGTGACAGAAGAAATTCTAATTGTCAGATCCTTTAAACCTCTACCCTTATCGTCTTTTAATCCTTTCCAGATTACAAACATGATCCTTTTACATGAAATTTCTCTCTTTGAGCCCTCCTCCCCACCATCGTATTCTAGAAACATTTTTGCATTCCTTGTAGCAATCTCCTTCATAGCAATCTGCTGAACATATCATGTTGAACTACAACTCATTTCACTTATTTTTAAATCTCCTCATGGAAAATCTTCATGCATAGCATTAGTAACTGCAGCAATATAGCAGTGTGATTTTGAAACATTTATGTTATGTGTAGGTACAGTGCTGCAACATTGCATCTACATTGCATTTACAAAGCTCTAAACAAAAACATTAACGCAGTATATGATATGCATTTTACCCTCATAAAAGCACAATCGTGCACATAAGCACAAGGATGTGAGCCTCCGCTTTCAAGAAAGTATTAAATCACAAGGCATGAATTTCTAAGTATAATGTTATTTTTTAACAAATTCTTATTAAATTGAACATGCATTTTATATTTTTATTTAAAAAGTGAATAATATATTTAATACTGTATTTCATTAAGTATATTTAATAAAATCTTAATAAAATAGAAATTAGATGCTTACATAGCAAGCAAGCGTGATCGTTCCTCTGAATCTCTTCTCAGCTGATTAAGCTCTAAAAGTTCATTATTCAAAAATTTATTTTGCAGCTCGAAGGCTTGCACAGCATCCTAAAAAATATTGCTTTGTATTAAGGTTTAAAATAAATTTATCATACATGTTTAAAAAGTATACATATTCACTGAGAAAACTAAAATATTACATATATATACCAAAAGTCACAATGTTCATTTGTGTAAAAGTTCAAGACAAGAAATCACCATTTAAAACATATTTTTTTCTATTTAATCTAGTTGCTTTGTAGTTCTTACTTTTCCATGATACAGTAGGTATTGAAAAAGTATTATTACCATAAACAAGATACTATAATGCACATGTAAAGTAACTATGAAATTGTATAATCAAAGACAGAACTAGAATACTTACAACTAGAAATTTAGTTTGAAATCCACTTGATTAGAGATGACTTTGATTGAAACTTAAGAATTTGCTAACATAATACTCTATTTACAAACATTAGCAATTCTTGTAAAAAAAAAAATGCACTACAGGTGCATAATCTATGAGACACTCCCAAAAGATGGTACAAAATATTTTCCATCTTCAATAAAAAGAAATATGTATCTATCCTAAAATAAGTATACATTGTACTGAGAAAATAAACCAACACTAGGTGTTTAACTACAACACATAATACAAATTTACAACATTTAGTATCAATAATGCATCTATCACATTTTGTGTGACACACAATAATTCAATCACACTCACCTTACCTCTCCCAAAAGCAACCAACAGAGTTATCATCAACAACACATTGAAAATTGAATTTGAAAGACTCAGTCTCACAAGTTTGGAGCTGAATAGGCAATATGAGACTTTTGATACTATTAGCTTTGTGAGGAAGTATTTTTCAAAACTATCTACATCAAGAAGGAAAACTTCACCCTATTTAGATATGGAAAGTGAACTTAGAGTTCCAGCTCCTCGATAATTGCCCAGGACATACATCTTTATGGTCATAAGATCATTTAGCTCATTAAAAATGTATGTTTTGTTATATTTTACTGTTAATTTAAAAAAAAAATTATTGATTACATTTTTAACACTTTAAAACATAGTTGAAAAGTGTTTATGACTTTGTTCTTTTGGTCTGTCTGTCCATTAGCACGATAACTGCCATAAAAATGACTTTATCAAAATGAAATTTTAGTATGTTGTTCAGACGGTCTGTGGGACCTATGGGAATATAAATGAATATCACCCAATTAGTTTTGGATTGAACCCGGGTTGAAAAAATGAAATACATTGAACCCTATGGGACCTAATTTTTCAAACATTTTTTAAGCGAATTTAAAATTCACAAATTGCTTCGAAAGTTTTAGGAAATATTCAAATTATCCCATAAAATACATAAAACAAATTTCAGCAAAATATATTCAGTAGTTTTTTAAATAAAAATTAAAATAATAATTATACCCTTTACATGAAGAGATCATGTGACCCACTTCAAAATAAAATATGGCATCCATCTTGTCTCAAAATCGTGATTTTCAAAGTTCTTTTTAATTCATATTTAGTGTTGAATCCGTCCTAAAACCACTTTATTTTTGCTTAAATTCTGTGCATCTACATACTGAAACAATGCAATTACAATATATTTGAGTTTAAATGATTATCAAACTTTGATTATTTCTACAACGAAGCCTAATTTTCACTTATGGAAAATATAAACACCAAAAGATATAGAATGAGTTGTATAGGAATTGCTGCATTTCTTTAACGCAAAATTATTTAACTCATGGAGTCTGCAATGTAGTTGATATGAATGAAACATTCATTGATTTTACTCAGAGAACCAGACAATTTTGTCGATGAAGCATAGAGTTAAATTACTTGTACCTCCATGATTTTAAGTTTTTAAATAAAATAAATTATTATAGTATTGTAATAAATGAAAAGATTGGAAAAATGTTTATGTATGAAATGCTGCTTTTATATAGAAGTGATTTATATTTCGATGATGTCATTTGAATAAAGTTCATTTGTTTTCAATGAAGTTTTCAAATACAGTACGCGACCTCTTATCCAGCGTTCTAATATCCGGACTCTCCCAAAACTGGAATGCGGCAAAATAATGCCAAATTCTGCACCAACACTCAATTATTTATCAAAAATTGCGCCAAATAGCGGTTTTTTGTTTAAAATCCCGCCAAATGATTTTTTGCCTTAATTAGCAATATTAATAATACAACCTCGAAAATCCGGACTTTGCCGATTCCGGATTTTCGATTTTTCCGGATTATAGAATTTGAATAAAATTCAGATTTAATATTAACTAAATGCACTATTTTTAGTAAAAATAATGACAAAAGTTAAGTTAATCCATTAAAACATATTATTTAATCTAAAAAATAGGGCAAAAGAAATTTTTAAAAATAAATATACACATTAATAATTTAGAATATGTGAACGAACCGAAATGATAAAATTACATTTTAACATTTCGTTTAATAGTTGAATTAACATTTGTTATTTTATTAATTTTGGTTTATGGGAAAGCAGTTTTCTTTATCCTGTACATGGACATTATTTCTGCTCGGTTATAAAGCTTCTTTGTTCAAGGCCTTTAATTGCATGATTGATTGTTTGCATAAGATTATCAATGGGTAGATTTTCTTCTCCACATTTATCATCGCTACTTTGATCTTTTTTTATTTAATTTCATATCACGAATTTCGCCATCACTCAATTTATTTAAGATTGGCGCATCATCATCACAGTGCAGAACTTCCGTTATATCGGCTTTGTCGAGATTTAATGCAGCGCCGGAAGATTTAATGAAGTGCCGATATTTAATAAACATCCAGGATTAGCACTTTTGACAATATATTTAAAGGTGTAAATGTTTTTAAACCGTCCTCGTTAATAACGAACGAAGAACAAAAAATAAGAACTGGAGTTTTATTTATTTTCTAGATATAATGTTTTGTTTAAAAAGACTGATGACTCTGAAAAAAGTAAAAACTTTATTAGTAATAGTCAAATATGTAAAAAATATCGTAGTAGATAAAATAAATATCTTTTCCAAAAAAAAATATATATATATCTCCTCTCAATGATTTTTCTAAATCACGATGAGTCATTACTAGGCTGCAGCTGCACCCGGACGTGGTGGGGCAGGGAAAGCGAAGAAAAGAATTGGAATTTGCTTATTTCGTAATCGTAAATGCAGCCGACCCCTTTAAGAGGTCTGTGTGTTAATGACCTTGTTGCTCGGAACTGTGCGATATGATATTATTTAGTTATTTATTTGCTATTTATAGAATGTTAATATGGCTTTCAAAACAAAAAAGACAAAATATACAGTCAATTTCAAGCTGACACGTCTGACGAGAACAAAAAACTTGTCAGATATCGGGAGGGAGGGGGGGGGGAGATTCTGGAGACAAAACAGAATACATTGAAGAATGAGATTCTTACTACAAAGTGAACAAAAGAAATTTCCGTGAGTGGTAATATGAATTCTCCGGATTTTTAGATTTAATTGAACAATCTGTGATAAAATGTTACGATAACGTTTTAAAGTGTTTAATATTAAGAATTACATTGTTTCAGAAAAATGTCTTTTCCAACAATGAGAAAAGGAAATTTTGATAATAAAAGTTCAGTATTTAAATAACGATGTATATTTTACGCGAAATAATTCATTGGGAGTTGTGACTTGAATAAGGGGGAGGAGGGATTAACGCTAACAATGTAATTCACGCTCCAACCACGAGCCAATCTACAGCCGTCCATCTAAACTTTCGTTTCATTTCGGGGTTCAGAAAATCGACCTGAAAATACGGCATTTGTTTATAAAATATGATTCCATATAAATAATCTTACCCTGTTGTTTTAAATCCGTGACTTCACCAGTCCGGGAAAAAAAAATTAAAAATTTGGAAAACGTCCAGAATTTGGAGGTTTCCGGATTTTAGAGATTGTACTGTATTATAAAATAATGCGTTGAAATCTAATTTTTTCTCACTTCAACTGTTTACATTTTAGTTAACCAAGTATATTTTTCATATAGATTATAAAAAAGCTTTATTTAATACATTTATGTTTTTAAAATGCATTATAATTTTCTATAACGACATTTGAGAGCATTCCAGTAAGTTTTAGAAAAAGTGTTCCGAATTACGGAAAAACCCCTTATCCAGAATGCCTGAAGTCCCAAGCATTCCGGATAATAGATCCTGTACTGTATAATAAATTATTGTAGTATTATGATACTTTTTTAAATATTACCGAAGAATGTATTGCATTTTAGAGATGTTTAAACCAGGCAATTTATATTTATTATGCCATCATTCGTATAGTTCATTTTTTCCGATGAATTTTTAAGTTTTCATATATAATAAATTAATGTACTATTATGATAATTTTTAAAATTTTACCGAGGAATGTATTGCATTTTAGAGATGTTTAAATAAAATTGCATTGAAGTTGGAAAGTGTTTCATAATCAATGCTTTACGCATGATTGATCTTTCTTGTTATATGCCTACTATAGTTATTTCTTACCTGATTATTTTTTTTTAAGAGTTGGAGAGTAGTAAGTGTTTGAGTAGCTCTAAAAAGGGGATTGAATATTTGAATAACTCTAACAAGAGATGTGAACAAAACAGTTTGCACAAAATTGAACTATACTACAATAGTAGTATAGTTCAATACTGAACTAAACCACTATTGTAGTATAGTTCAGTATAAGAAAATTACAGTTTAATCTGTTGTTGTTTCTAATCCCCGTCGTGAAGGAAAGCCTTACACCACGTCCAATAGACCCCTGGTCCATGGCGAAGGGTAATATGCAGCTTCACTTCATTGAGGCTCCCTAAGGGCAGAAGACTTATTAAACCTCGACATCATAACATCCATGCCCGCTGACGGGATTCGAACCCACAACCCGGCAATCGAGCGATCAGACGGAAACGCATGCCCCTGACCGCTCGACCATCGCATCGGCGCAGTTTAATCTTAACTATGCATTAATGTGGGTATTAAATGTTAACACAAATAAACTTATAGTTCAGCTCATTTAAACTGTTGTCAATTTAAAATTAATTTTAAAAGAATTTTCTATTTTTATTAAATATAAAAAACAGTAATTAACAACCTTGAAAACTCATTATCAACACATATTTTCACTACTTTGATGTTTAGAGCATTTGCTATGTAATGGTATGGTAGTTGATTTAATAGAACTAGTTAACATACAAACAGTAATGATTTTTTTTTCTTTTTAAATTTCTACAGGCCATATAATAACTCTGAAATAAACTTACATGAACATAATTTTAAGTTTAAACCTATAGTATAAAAAATTCTATGATTTTTCCAGGTAGATTTTAAAATTTGTTCAAGTTAAATAAGGTGGTGCTTAAATATTATACTGGTCTCCACAATCATCCATCAGATGTGGACTTGCAAATTCTGATACATAGAGCTTTCTGAATATAAAGCCATTGTAAAAACTTTTAAAAGTAAATAATGCAGTTTCAAAATATAATCATTTATCTCTATTGTTTGAACAGGATAAAATAGTGTTGTTGAAAATATCTTATACTACTTATTTCAACTGTTTTATTTTGGCATAGCAAGCACAAATTTCAAATTATCTTTTGTTGTCATTGATTTGTTATTTTTAGAATCATATATGTGCACATGAAGTTAATTTTTAGAGTACAGAGATTTATATATAAACTTTTAACTTTTCATATTTGAATGATAATATGATTACAAATACTTTTGGAATTTGCATATTATTCAAATAAGCAACACCAAGAATTTCTTTTAGTATTTTTAATAAATATTGTTATAAATGTCATTAATGTAACAAAAAATCATTACAAAAATTGTGTTTTCATTTATTAAGCACCTGATTAGCTGTTGAAAACAAATGGAAACATAAATAGCAAAGTAATGTTTAAAATTCTACAAAACATATATATGTAAGCATTTTAGAATTAATTGCATAAATTATCAATTACTTTAAGTTCATCCATACTCATGCTCTCCTTCTGCTCTACAGCAAAACCATCAGATTTAATACTTTCGCAACTACTTTCCCGACGCCTCTCCACTTGCCTTTCTGTTTCTAATTCAAAAACTTCATTTGTAAGAGACATGATAGTTTTATCCTTCTGTATTAGCATCTCTTGGAATAGCTCGTTATTTTTCTGCAAATCTGTGACTTCACTTTTTAAAGATCTGGAAAGAATGTAATCACAATGGAGGACCAAAGCTCAAATGTATGTATAAAAATTTAAGTACATAGGATTTCAGAAATATAACATTGGGGGGAGTTTTTAAACCAGGAAAAGGCACTCAATTTATAAAAAAAAAAAATTCCTGAAAAGTGAAATAACATTCTAAAAGCTGAAATAAAAATAGTTTATCAGTAACAGCATAAGCAGTTAACAACCAGTGTCAGAGGCTAAAAATAGCCTCCTTCTTCAAAATTAGGTAACCACATTACCATAGTCAATATATTTAACTTTAATATTGCAGTGTTGTTTTTCTATGTATTTTTACCTTGAATATGAAAGCTGCTTTTTTCCTCCTAAAATGGTTGATACATTTAATGAACTGCTGATGTTGTTAATAGTGAAGTATTTTTATTTCAGATTATTGCAGATACCAGTTTGCATAATTTTTTAATATTTTTATACAAGTCTAAAAATTAGGGTAATTTTTTTTTAAAAAGTACCACATTTTATATGTATTTTCTTTTAAAAGAGCATATCATAATTTTTAAGGTTCTAATATGCAATATTCTCTAAATAATGCAAATTTCTTTTTAATCAAAAATGGGAAAACATCATAAAAAAATTAAATATGTTTACTATTATACAATAATATACTATTATACAATATATTATAGATACTTTTAATTGGCATACACCTAATACACCAGTGCCTCTAATCTGCATCAATCAATAATACATTTCTTGGATTGTGCCTTCTTTATTGGTTTGTAATACTAGTATTTCAGTAAAAAAAGGTATAACTATAATTCGGCTTAGAGATAATAACATAGTATATGTTTTTTATTTAATCTCATCATATTCAATATGCAAATTCAATTCGTGCATCAAATTCAATATGCATAATCAATATACATTGTTTTGTGAACCCTTTAAATCAATTCCTAAAATTTATGGACTATTTACGCACTTTTAAGGAATGTGCAAACCTTGAGTATTGAAATACTATACTGCATATACTCTAAATCAGTGCTCCCAAATTTTTAAACTCAAAGACCCTTTAATAACTTTTAAAAAGAAATCATGGACCTCTTGGCATCAGAATTTAAAGACATTTTCCTTGAAAAACAAAATTTAACAAAATGTTATTAGTTATAAGTTTATATTTTGTATCATTTAGGGACCCCTTTAAAGCATGTCACAAACCCCACTTTGGGAACCACTGCTCTACTACATCATTGGTTCCTAACATATTGGTCTTAAGGAATTAATTATGTGTTCTAAAGAATTATTATTATTACAACAGCACTTATTAATATACATGCATTGGGTTCCAGATAAATATACATGACAATTTAGTGTCATCAGCAAAAAAGGTTTGAACTACTCTTCTAAATAACTCAAAAAAAGTAGTCAATAAGATTCTTACGTTACATGCCGTTGCAGCTTTTCTACTTCTTGTTGATGTTCTTGGAGATCATGAGTAAGGTTGACTATCTTCTGATCTTTTTCACAAAGTAGATCCACATTTTTCTCTGAGGCACTCAACTGGTATATTTGAACTCTTAAAAAAATACACACCTTTCAGAATAAACAATAGATAAAAGAATGATACACAATATTTTGTGATTATATGCAAGAATGATGGGTATTAGGTTGGAACAAGAAAAGGTTATTTGAAGATGTCCCTCCGAAACGCTGGGAAAATTACTATCAGTAAATGAAATCCTTAAGATATATATAGTTTTAACAAACAGTTTCTTCTCTTGCTGCACAATCCATACAAAAATTTTAAAATTTAGGTCATTCCACCTAAAGTGTATACTTTTAATTTTCTCATACAATTGAATATACTATAGAGGAAGTATTATTTTCACAAAAATTTTCGATTTCAAGGCCAATATACAGGGTGTCCAGTGCTATCGGTGCCCAATGGCTATTTCCTCAACAGTTAGTCACAGACATATACTTCCAATTGCAAAAATGTTTTAAATTTTAAAATCTATTATCTTAGAAACAGTTTAAATCAATAAATGCATTTATGAAAGAAATACAAAATATAAATTTTTATATGGTCCCCCGGTCCTACCTATTATATTTAGGAAAATCATCATACAATTTCATGCAAAATAAATAAAAAAATATTTCTTTTATGACCAAAATTCACAGAGTTATGAAGCATTAAACTTTATGATTTAAGTCGTTTTCCAAGCATAAAAATGTTCTATTTCAGGCAACTAACCAATCACGGACCGCATTGACCATTTCTCCAGGCAAACAAACAATCAGGGACCGTATTGACCATTTCTCAGCACAAAAAGTGCTCCAACTTTAAACAGCTATAAGTTGGTCAATTTTGGTCGTAAAAGGATGATTTTTTTTTTTTTTTTTGCGTAAAATTGTATGAGGATGATTTTCCTAAATATAGTAGGACAGGGGGACTGTATAAAAATTTATATTTCGTATTTCTTTCAGAAATGCATTTATTGATTTAAACTGTTTCTAAGATAATAGATTTTAAAATTTAAAACATTTTTGCAATTGGAAGTGTATCTCTGTGACTAACGGTTGAGGAAATAGCCATTGGGCACTGATAGCACTGGACACCCTGTATATTTTGGCCTAATAAACTTGTTTTGACTATTTTCAGAGTGATGTCTGTCTGTGGTCCATTTCTTGTGTACACGATAACTGCTACAAATATCAAAGAATTTTCACGAAATTTTGAAACTGGCTTTTGTTATAAAAAAAATCTAGAACGAGATTGATTTTTTTTTTAAATTCGACCAAAAACTTCGAAATTTATTCGAAATTTTATATTTTCTTAACATGCAGCATAGGACAAAGTTTAACATGATTATGAATAAAAAGGGCTATTTATCGCTCAATGAGTGTGAAACTTGAAAGTTTCAATCATTGTATTGAAAAATGACCGTGATACAGATTTTGTGTTCATGATGTCATTAAACCCTCCTTCAGGTGCATAAGTTAACACCTGAGGGGGTACATTGTTAAACTTGGTATAAATTGAAAGATTTTTTCAAGCTTTTATAAAATGAAAAGTAACATGCTATAATTGTAATAATTTGGATCAATGATTTTTCAAATTTTTTCTTGCAAAATTTACACAAAAAAAAAAAAATCACAAGCTATTTAAAATGGATCTGTTATGAGAAAATCGTATTAAGCCACACTTCAGTTAATTTTTTTCTAGCAAGCTATTATGTTACATATTTTTATAAACTTTAAACAATAATTATATGTAAAAGATAGTATAAATATCTAAATCATTTCCTATGAGTAGAAAGAGAAATATCAATATCTAAAGCTTTGTTCATAGTTATTATGCAAAAAGTTACACATGTAATTTTGTATATATAATATTTCTTATACCAGCTCAAAACAAATTATTTAGGTGTCATTTTAAAGTTAAGGTTACCAGTTCTCACTTACAAACAGTGTAGAAATCTTTAGATAAATCACAGAACTGCAATTACAATGCAACTTAGAAAAAATTGTACTTTTCTTGAAAATCAGAATTTTTTTCAATAATGTAGAAACATGGAAACATGGAATCATAATAAACTCATGCAAACATGCTTATAAAGAAAATTTTTGTATTTACAATTAATTTTAGATACATATTACAATGTTAAAAGAGTTTTAAGAGTTTACAACTTTTCAAATTTAAAATGTCCTTAATGGCCTTAAAGATCTTGCACACATAAAGTTCATAAGACATAAATTATAGTTAGAACTTCTTCAAATCCCTAAATATCATTTATATCACTTTAACTTCAAGTAATTACTATATTAAATTATGTAGATTTCTAGAATTGTGACTCAAAGCCATTCAGGGCAGTATCTTGGAGTTAATGTGAAGATTGTACCCCTACGATTCTAGCATTTATGCTCAAAGTATTATAAGATTAAATTCATGAAAAGGGCAAAATTTGATATTTTCACCTTTATTGGACACTGCGATATAGAAAGAATATCAGGATTGTTGATTCTAGTATATAATTAGAAGCTAACATCAAATAGTAAGAGTAGATTATTAAACAAATTAATTAGAGACAATACAATTGACTATAAAAATAAAAACTATATAATAAAATTGACTATAAAATATATAAAACTGAACTATATAATTAAAAACACAGGATATAATTTTTGACTAAAAGCTAAACTGTTGGAAAACTTTCAGCAATTCATAAGCTATCATAGAGTATAATTGAATGTTATCAGTAATCAGGGGTACAAATGATAATAGATTGCCAAGGGCTACAACAAAAATAAATCTAGTCAGCAGGTACCCGGGTGAATAAAGATTGCGAATCCCTGGCCAAGGACTTCACTTTACTGTAGGGTAAAGGTTTGTAAGGACTAAAGTTTAAATAATTTTACCCATTCTGGCCCAACAGTAACAGACACTGAACTCAGCCTGAAAACATCTTGCACTCTAAAATCCAAGCCTGATACAAGAAAAATCTTTTAATATAAGGCCTGTAAAGTATGGACCTTACCCAGCCTGATGCGATATATTCTATGAGAAATATAGTCTGACCTAACTATAGACCTGAGTACCAGGCCTAAATCAAACCTTTGCTGTATGAGTACATTTACAATTGTACTTTAGAAATAAAAGAGACACTTTTAAAGGAAATAAAGTGAATAAAGTTTTGACAAATTAAAATATTGAGATAATTTCTCAAAATATTAAGAGTCATTTCTCTCTCTCAGATTATAAAATGGTACAGAATACATAGCTGCCAACCTTGGAAAACGAAAATTAGGGAGATTTTTAAATATTTACAATTCGCGACAAAAATCGAAAAATCGCACAGCCCGATAACAATTTCTTTTTTTACAGAAAGCATAAAAGGGAATTTTCAAGACAGAATAGGGATTTTTTCCCTCTATTACAAAACTGCACCATAAAAAATAGACAAATATGATAAAAAATCTGTATTGTATCTATAAACACAATTTAATTTCAACGAATACAAAAGAATTAAATCATCTTTTAAAAAATAAGCACATTCGTTAGAGTTATTGTCATCAGAGTCTATTACAATGTTCATTACACTGAATATGATGCATAAAGAAAAATGTCATTGGTTACTGTTTAATAATCATTCACATGTCTTTGACACAGAAACACTTCTCTGCAGATAAAATATTGAATAAAAGAAATCTTTTGGTAAGTAAAAATACAGCACGTAAAAGTTCTATATAATTAAAAAATGTCAAATTCAATCCTTCTTACTACTTAAAAATAAAGTAGTAGCTCTTTTTGCTTTTTTTAAGAACTCCTTACTAAATTCTTCACTATCCCTTCACAGAGTTCATACCGATTTTTCAAAATAGAAAAATTTGTATTATGCAAAAATAATCAAAAAATTAATCTTAATAATTAGCCATAATATGAAAATAAGCTAGTTTAGTTAATCTAATATGCAACATTTAAATGATGGAGATGGATGGAAAAAGATACTAACGTACTCTCGGCAATTCACGCCAAGCAACTGAATTGCGCAATCGCATTATTTATGCGAAAATAATTAAGAAATTAACCATAATAATTAATCAGAATATGAAAATAAGCTAGTTTAGTCAATCAAAAATGCAATATTAGAAGATTGAGATGGATGGAAAAAGATACTATTGTACTCTCGGCAATTCATGAGAACAAACTGAATTGCGCAATCGCAATGTTTATGCGAAATTAATGAACAAAATAACATTTTAGCGATTTATGCTCAATAACCTTTTGAAGAAGTATGTTTATTACTTTCATAAAATAAGCGATCGAGATCTTAATTTACAATACACGCGGCCGTAAATCTCCGTTAATTTGATTGGCATTACCCTGCATTGTATTATGGATTTGCTACGATCCCGGGAATGATAAGAATCAGTGCTAAAAATGCGGAAAATTGGTGTTTTCGAGGAATTATACTATGTCTGGTTAATTGATAAATTTCCAACCAAAAAATCCGGAGAATTTCGTTAGTAATCCGGAGGCCGGAGAAGTAATGAAAAATCCGCAGTCTCCGACCAAAATCCGGAGAGTTGGCACGTCTGCATAAGGATTTTTTTAGAAAAATCCCTTTTGTAGGGATTTTTTCTAATTATTGTAAAAATTCGGGAGATTTAGGAATTTTTCGGGAGTTCGGGAGATTGCCTCAAAATTCGGGAGACTCCCGGAAAAATCGGGAGATTTGGCAGGTATGCAGATTACAAAAATCACTAGCATAGATTTAATTCCTGAAGAAAAATTCTTGTTTTGCTTCCAAAATCAATTGAGACCATTCTATTTTCGTTTAATGCTGCTTATTTAACAAATTTTTATTTACAAAAACTTTATCGTTTTTAGAAAATTTAAAAATGAATAAAAGTATGCTATTGTTTAAATCATTCTGGATAATTAACAATAAAAATAATTCAAAAGAAACTCACAAAGTATCTTTTTCCCTAGAAGCAATATCAAGCTGCCGTTGCAGAAGCGAAAGCACTTCTCGGCTAGTTGTCACTTCATCATGAAGATTAGAGACTTCATCTGTCAAATTTTCAACTTTCTTTTCAAGCTTCACAAGCAGAAAAAAATTTCAAATTAAGTACAAAATGTTGGCATACACCATCAAAGGCATTTAATAATTAATTAAAATTGTATAATTTAAAAATAAGCATATGAAGGCAATTAACACATTTCAGTTGATCATCAGTTTTAAAAAACAATCTTTGAATGAAAATATACATGATAATAATAACAATCTCTGCCAAATATGGTTCAAACAAATTATAGAATAGTTTCAAAAAGTACTACACTAAGTACAACTTTGCAGATTTTATGAACAAAAGACTATAATTTAGGGTAATTTGAACAATTTAGGATGTACTTTATTAATATTTTTTAAGTTTTACAGTTCCTGCACTTGTTTAAAGAAAGTAAAGAAAATTTTAAGAAATTAAATGCTAAGATCTAACTAGTTTCATTCCCTAAAACTGAAAACATTCATGTGTTATTTTAAAAACGTTTAAAGTGTCTTTATAATTATAAGAAATAAAATGTATAATAAAATATTTCATTAAATTCAAAAATGAGGGGGAAATGTACAATTAAAGGATAGACAGTGAGGGCGTTGAATTGAAAATTAACGAGAGTGTGGCTCAATTCAACTTTCTCATACTAGAATCCATTTTTAAGTAGATTGTGGTACTTTCTTTTTTTTTAATTTTAAAGGAAAAAATTTTAAAAATCAGTATTGTTTATCCAAATGATTAGAATTATAAAATGTTTCCCTTTAATTTATAGAGCTTGAAAAAATCTTTTGATTGATACCATACTTGACAATGTACCCCCGACTTACCCCCTGATGACGTCAAGAACACAAAAATTGTATCATGACAATTTTTCATAACAAGGATTGAAAATATTAAGCTTCGTAATCATTGAGCCATAAATAACCTTTACTAAGTATGATTACATAAAATTTTGTCTTAAGCTGCCATGTTAAAAAAATATAAAATTTCGAATAAATTTAGAAGTTTTTGCTTGAATTTAAAAAAGTTCCATTTAGTTCTAGATCTTTTGATAACAAAGCCAGATATAAAGTTTCATAAAAATTCATCAATATTTGTGGCAGTTATTATGTACAAAAGAAATCGACCCCAAACATTACTTCAAAAATCATCAAAACGTGTTCAGGAGGCCAAAAAACATATATTGGTATCAAAATCTCGCATTTGAAAACTTTTATAAAAACAATATACTATATTACATAGTATGAGAAAGTAAACATTGACAGTTAACAGTAGTAGGGTGAACAAAGGTTGGTGAATAAACTAATTTAAAAGATTTCTGTGCACCTTGGTCATCGCATATTGCCTACCACTTGCTGAAGAGTGACAAAAATATGCAAGGGTGGTGAAGAGATGACCAAGTAAACACCTTCTTGCTTATATAATTAAGAAAATTATGATATGAGTAACATACAAAGGAACATCGTGAGCACTGATCTTTCCCTGAGACATGATGTTCATTGTCCATCGTTCTTTCTTCTGATACATGGGATTTTCTAAATGAATTAGATAGTTTTAATTTTAACACTGAAAAGCTCTGAGACTTGGAGTTTGTCTTTTGTTGAAGTCCACTACTACATCGGTTAGCTTTGACTTCAGAATCACAGCTTTCTTGGCAAAATGTGTTCTCGGTGTCAGGATGGTTTAGACTAGCTGGAATGTAAATAAGTAATTTAAAAATGTAATAAAATAAATATTCACAAACAATTAAAATTAACATATTCAATAGAACAAGTATAAAAAATCTTTAAAATACAAAATTTTCTTGTTTCAATTATAATGAACAATTGCAAAATGTACAGTCTTTGTGTCTTAAATCTCAAAATAAAATGAATATGAATTATTTCAAAACATTTCCTTCATGCCAGGGTTCTCCATAAGGATTTAAAAATGATTATCAAAACTCTTAATCAAAATCAAAGTTGAATAGCAATTTTTGAAGTTTAAATAGCAATTTTCAGGTTTATAAAACATTAGAAAAAATAATAAAAATACTCATCATAAACTAGCTAATTTAAAAAAAAAATCTCTTAGAAAGTGTTCTGTGATTTATTTAATGTAAAGAGTGAAAAAGTTACTGATTTTTCTGTAGATATTAGAGGCCTAACACTTAGTGCTTAGTACCAGGGCTTACATGAATGTAAAAATGCATATATACTTTAGTTCTTTTATCTAATAGTAATGGCTGTGGAGGGATTTTTCTTTTTATATATAAGAATGTCTATTAATAGTGAAAGATTACAATCCATTACTAAATTTAGTAAACCATCAAATTTAAAGAATATTTATAATATTCAAGCAAAATGACAAATTCTGTAATTAACCCATTTATAACTTGAAGCTTAATCATTTTCACTTGGTTTTTTGTGGTTTTACAAAGAATATTTTCATAGCATCAGAGAAATTGTACTTCATTGGAGGTGGGGGAATAACTGCCATTTTCATACAGACCAAAGAATCCAAAATTTGTTCTATTAAATAATTGTACCCTCATTTTTTTATACTGTCCATATATGAGAAGCAGTGTTCCACATAAACAATTGATACAAGGATGCAGAACAGTATTTCCAGTGAGTACCACACTTACACTATAAGTGGAGTGCTAACAATAGTAATAGCTATTTTGGAAGGTCAAGATTTTTAATTGATATTTCCAAAGAAAAATTGGAGGAAGGATTTTTTTTCAATAGCACTTTGGCTATGCATTTATTTATGAAAAAGCAATATTGAGTTGCAAATTGAAATTCAATACTGTTTGGCACTAGTTCTACTTCATACTATATTAAAAAAAGATGAACAATACAATTATCATATACAAGCATATATATCCAATGCTGCTTGTGATTTAAAATATGTTCAGAATCTAATAACCTCATTGGAATCAAGAATTGATTCTCACTGGAATGTTTTGGCAGATGGCACAATGAACAATGGTAGAAAATCAGTATCTGAAATTATTGTAATACTTGAATAATTATTGTAATACAAAAGTATTTTAATTTAGATTTCAAAAGTAGAAAACATAGAATACTTTAAATAGCCATTCTAATTTGGTGAGCAAAATGGCACCAGGTGACTTTGCATGCATTTGGACTTGGCTCAAATCTGAGTCTAAACTCATCTTTAATATGGAAAAATCAAATTAAGACATACTCCAGATATATTTTGTAGGAGAATTAAATATTTTAAGCACATTTATTTTGAAAAACTATGACTTAGAATGTTATTAGAATAGTACATATTTTAAATTATAAGTAAAAGTAGGATACATCTGCTAGTTTTCTTCATTAATATAAAAATGTACCTATATAGAAGATGATGATACCAGTTTACACTTGTAATTTCAAACAGGAGAAACAGTAATTGGATCATAAAGATACTATTTTTCTAGAAAGTAACAGTGTATTGATCAAAGATCAATAACTACTGCACACTTTTGCATAAATTATAAAATATATTTCTATATAATGTGGTATATGTTAATAGACATAACATATAGTGTTAACTACTTAACAAGAATCATGAGGCATTAGCATGAGCATTTTGTCTTAAATGCATTTTGTACTAACAAAATTTATAACCCTTTTAACGATGGATTTAAAACATGGATATAATATTGTAAGCAAATCTTGTATATCAAATATGAAATTAAACAATACAATTAGTTTTAATATGAAAACTTTACAATTTATTCAACAGATGAACAAACATTTATTTCCATAACAACATATAGCTAACAACCTGCACCTCTTAAAATCTGTCCTGTCAATAAAAGATGGTAATTTCAGGAATTAGTTTATTTATTGTAACAAAAGTAATTTAGTATGAACTATTGTAACATGAGCTGGAAAGCTTTCAGAAATCTACTAATTACTAAGCCTATTGAAAGAGATCTGTGGTTGTTAAATGATATTCATGCTTCTATGTTAATAAAACATCTAAATATTAGAGATGCCAAGCCATAAGCTTAAAGAAAAATTGCAAGCAACAAACAAGTGGGATGGGTCAACATTTTTTCGTGCAATCTCAAAAATTTTGTGAGGATTTATTGCCAAAGAATCAAAATTTATGTTGACCTTTTCAGATAAAATAAATAATTGACATTAGATGGGGCTGAAATATATAGTCATTAGTAGGGACCAAACTTGATGTTTCTGTTACTGAATACTTTGTGTTATTCATTTTTATAAGTGATTTCGGTACTTACTTAACCCAACCACATTAAACTGTGTGATAAGAGAGTTGTTTCTATTAATTATGCACTTATATATGTTATTAAATAACACAGGGCCTAAAACATAATCATTAAAAAGGGTATATTGTGATTGGTATTTAATATTCCTTCACAGATTAAAATGAAAATTAAACCGACGTCCACACAGCATGTAAGTCCATGCTCTATGCACGTTGCTACATGTGACTGACCTCTGACAGCCAGTGGGGCTCGGATTCTGTGATGCTTTTTTAGAGGGCGAGTATCAGTGAGGTAAGCCCGTGTAGTGGGCATAGGTCCATATTCGAATTGCAATGAATCAACTGTTGCACAAACGGCTGTTGCCCCATTTTGGTCTTCGAGTGAGAATAGTGGCAGACAATTTAAAAACAAAGTTCCATCTATGTGCACATGCATGGAACTGTGAGGGAATAGTCATATAGAATCTACTCAAGCTGTAAATAGGTATTATACTACTAACAAAATATTATTAAACCATAATGTAATAAACAAAAATAAACAAATAGAAAAGTTTAGCTCCATATATCCAAAACCAGCTCACAATATGAAGAAAATATAGAAAACAATATGGAAAACATGACTTATAGCAATGCATGAATTTTAATCTTAACAAATCACAAAAATGGTGCAATGAGCAATTTTGGCATAAAAATTAACATAAATTTGGCATAAAAAATTAACATAGATTTGCCACCAATGTTTGTGTCTTGATAGTCACTGTTTGCACAGTATTGTTTTACATAGTGAAGGAGCAACAAAACCAAACTGAATAGCAACAAATTATTAATTTATTACACAAAATTTTAGAAATACTTAAGATTAATAAAGAAAAATAATTTTATAACACATACACAGTGGCAACCTGATTTTTCTTATTCTGCAAACTTAATCATTAAATACAATTTGTATTTGGCAAATAAAATTTTCAACTGTCAAATTTCGATTTCCCATTTCAAATGAAAATTAATTAATTTTGTTAATTTGTGAAATCTCAATTTCTAAATAGCTTCTTAACCTTAAGCATACAATAAAACATATATTATAAGAGTTACATCATAGTTATATCGTTATATGAAAGTCATAATCATGGAAGAAATTTTTTAGAAAAATATTTTTGAAACTTAATGAAAATTTATGACTTTTATTTTCACGTACTATTTATTGTATACAGAAAACATTGTTATCATGAAAATTTTTGAATTGAGATTTAGATGGATAAGCATGTTTTAAGACATTCTGAACCCATTTCGAATATTTTTGGTTTGATGTCCATCTGAACGTGTATGTATCTCTGTGAGAAAGTGTGGACACAATGACTCAATAACAAATACACCTACCGCTATTAAATTTTATGTATAATTACATTATGTGGAAAACTATAACAAGACAAAATTTTCAGTAATTCTCATGATAACAACTCGAATTATGTTGCATAGCATTATTTTCTATGGAAATTAAAGATAATTCTTGAAACAATAATAGTATTATAGTATATATATATATATATACTTATGAAAATTTGATAATTTTAACTACAATATGGATTTTAATGGTATCAAAATAATTTATACAACATAGATTTTAAGACAAATAAACTGTTCCCAACTTGAAAAAAAGAAATATATAAATATATTCATAAAAAGGCTAAATTAATGACTCACCACTAGAAGGTGATTTATCAAATTTTGAGAAGCTTGCAGAGGTTTTCAGCTGGGTGTATATTCCATGTAATTTTTGTTGAGCACTTAATAAAGGATTAGTGCTGTCGCATGCAGCACTATCTCCAATGGCATCAGTGGGACAATCTATGGGAAGCATTAATGACACATCTTTATATGTATCGGCATTTACATCAGGCAATATTTGTGCTAATAAACCACTTTGTGGACGCTGGGGAAAAAAAGAAATATTAGTTTATTAAAAAATATTGCATAATCGCAATTAGTCATGATAAATACATTAATTTTAAAATTTTCTTTCTTTCTCATATAATCTTGTTAATTAATGCTGTTTAAATAGATAAATGTATGAAATATTTAAATAACTGAAGCATTTGTAAAATGGTTGCATGCTAAACTTCAAAATTATTAAATTTAAATAAAGACAATTAAATAAAGCATTCTCTGGAAATAACTACATTTACTTTTCACATAAACCTCTAAAAATCTTTAACAATAGGCAGCAATATGAAGTACATGATTTGTGTAGAAACTGATCCAATGTAACAAAAAGTTTATTTTTCATAAATTTTTAATAATGTGTTAGGCTTTATATCAGAAAATGCATACTTAAGATCCAAACCCTGTATCAACGGATTCCAAGGCCAGAGCCTTAACAGGTGGACCTTACAACCTAAGTAAAATTTTTATGTTGGAAATCTGTCTCATGTTAGAAATCTTTCATGATTTGAAAAGATCTAATACTAGCATGTGAAACTCTTGTTTTAATGTTTATTGACTTGGAAAATGTGTTTTCTAACAGAAAATTTAATCACATTAAAAACTTTTCCTTTGTAATAAAGAAATCTCAAAAAGATTTTTAGTGTATTTTAAATTATGGGTCATTCCACATCAAATCAACACAAAAAACAAGGGTTTTGTCACCCACCATCTCGGATTTTGATGAAACTTAGTGTACACCTTTCCTTTATGGTTAAAAGAAATCCCCCTTAAATTTTTCCACTGTATCTCAAACGGTTTACATTTTATAGCACTTTGAAATTTCATTAAATCTGCATTGCCTGTCACTCTTGAGACCCTCGGCATGAGATAGCCTTGCTTACATTTTATTTTCTTTCTCCATAACCAATAATCACATCTCTTTGAAATTTTACACAAAACTCAATGAAATTATGAGGATTTCAGAAAAACCGACATCAGCTCTCAAAATATTTTATAAATGCCTAAAAAAATTAATAAGGTACTTGTAGCCTAATTTTCTTGATGGAAAAACTAGATTTAGAAAACCTGAATTTTCAGCATGTGAGCATGATAAAAGTTTTTGATGTTGAAAATTATTGTGAAGACATGCTCATTCTCTACAAAGAATGGAATTTATGGTTTTTTTATTCTTTGTAATGAAAATTTTACGTTTTTTGGACATTGTGGAAAAATGGCTGATGGATAGCCATTTTGTACAATTTTCCTAGAATCCATAGCTTAATAGAAAAAATTAATGGAACAAAGTTGTTCAGCTTTAAATTTAATATAATAACCAATTAAATTAATAACCATTAAAATTATAATAACCAATTTAACATAATATTGGTTATTATAATTTTTTTTTCAAAAGTGCGGACTTGTTTTAGTTTTGGGTTATTTGAAGTTACGAAAATTGGCTAATCGTAAATACAAAAAAAATGTACAGTCAGAAACTTTAAATGCTAACAGGTAAGGTAATAAGACCTAGCAAAAAAGATTAAAAGAAAGAATAAATTGAAATAAAAATTTCGTAAAAAATAAAATTTCGTAAAGAATAAAATTTTGTAAACAGAACTGCCAGAGTTATGCACTCCAAAGACGGGCAAAAAAAGAAAATTAACTTGAACATGAAGGAGTCGAACAAACGAGATCCCTTGCAAAAACTATTGTAGGCCCATTGTAGAACACAACCCTAAATGTTCCATTTTCTAAACCTAATTCTTGTCACATGAGAAATTCTCCTAAAAATACCTTCTCTGCAGCAGTGACTTTCACGAACCAGTGCACCACTAAAATTTTCACTAACTCAAAGGTCCACAAAAATTTGACAAATTTGAAAAACTCCCCAAAATGGTGAAAATTCAAATTCTAACACCATAAAAAAAAAAAAATCCAAAATATAAATTTAAATAAAAAAAATATTTACTTCAACTTCCCAGTCTATTAATTAAATCTTAACACTCCTAACTATCATAAGTTACACAAAAAAAAATTCTTAATACAAAAAATCTGCTTTTGTAAAGTGCATTACATAAGCAGCCGGAAAGAAGAAAAACAAATCAGAGTTCCCAATTGCTAACCATTACAAAAAAACTTAAATTTTGATGAAGACTTTGGACCAGCCAAAAAATTCAAAGAGTCTGAACATAAAATTTTGAGAAGGCCTTCAAGATTAACAACTAAACAACTGAGACCCAATTTCCACAATCTCCACTACATCCACTATTTCCACTACTCAAAGTCAATTGCTTGGCTGAAGAATCATTCACACAAGAAAAACAATTTTGAAGTGGACAAGTATTTCATCCTCAAGAGGAAAGGTGCATTCCTCACTAGAGCACCTTAAAGGTGGGGCATCAAAGCCTCATGCTTGGCAACTCCCGGGGAAAGGATTGCTCACCAGCTTTTGAAGTGGGAAAAGTCAGTTCCGAGGAAGTTGTTGAAGGAGGAGGATGGATGTGGGCGGGCTCCCATGCTCAGGGCCCAGCCCGCAGACAAGAAATTGTGCTGTCAGTTTGAAGGAAAAGGAGTCTTGAGAAGGAAGGCCATGGCTCCTTCTTACGTGGGGATTTCTGTATTCTTTTGATCAGAATTCACGATGAGCAGGGGATCTGTTGGGTTGAAAAGTTCTAACATCCTAACACCATTTTTCGGGACCTGCTGGACCTTGAACTCACCTTTGAGCCTCCTGAGGATGTCAGCAAGATGTCTTGCTACGATCGTCCCCTCGAGATGAGAACACCCTTCCTCTATTTGGCGTTGCAAATTTCTACATTTGAGTTACGGCAGAAAGTTCTGAAAGTTCGTGTTTGCCTCCCCTGGTACCAGGTCATATTCCTGTTTTGGGGGGTTTGAGCTCTAACTTCTATTTTTTGCAAGGCCGACGGGCCTCTTGGACACCAAATAACTTTCATTTCCATTCATGTCAAATTTTTACATAATTTCGGGGAATGATGTTTTATACCAGGGAATCCAATTTGGATATCCCTGCAACTGTGGAGCAAATCATATGTTAGGGGAGGGTAAATTTTACTTATAAATAAATTGTTTTTCATTAAAATTAAACTTGCCTCTATGTTCATTTCCATGTCCAGTTCTCAAACGACCACATTTTTCTTACCTGTGTTTTGATTAAATTTATGTTTCTTGTATACACAACGCAATGTTAAATCTCTTAAAGTAAATTATTAAAAGAAAATTGGTAATTTAAAGTTATAAGTAAAAAAAACTAGCCACTATACCTTAAATGAATGTTTAATGAGTTAAAATAATTTGAGTTTAAATATGTAAATTAAATGTAAAGGTTTAAAAGTAAGATATAATTTAATTGTTCAATGTAATTTCTTTGTGAGCCGAAAACGGCATCACTTAATGGTTCAATGAAAAATTTCCTTTGTTGGTCAAAAAGGTTCCAACAGTTCTACAATACCCCACATATGAGGAATGGTATTGCACAAGAATCTTCATGACTAGGATAGTAGAATGAAAGTGAAGGTCCATTTGAGTGAAGAAATTTTACAGAAGCATCTCCCTCATCTTGATTAATCTCTGATATCATTCCAAAGTACCACAAATGATCATACTTGCATGCGACAAAACATCCAGGATACAGATTGTCAGCATTCACAAGAAGTTGTGGGAGGCTTCTCAGGTTGAAAATCAGGGAGGGTTCTTTATCAATGCTCATTCTTCTTTCTGCAATAGTGCCTAGAATTGAGTGGTAGTTTAAAGTTGTGGAAATTGTAAGTTCTGGGGAGTGTCTGCACATCTCTTTGAAGCGGGTTTCCACTTTCCAGGGAAGAGCAGATTAAGTCTGAGTCCACACTTACAATATAATGGAATTTGACTTTTTCAATCTGTTTGTCACAGAAATAAAAATGTTTTTGAAGTAGTGATCTGCTTGTCAAGGGGTCTCTGAAGACTCTTTTCTAGCTAGATGTTTTGTAGTTCCACCAATATAGTCACATTCTGACCTGTCATGACTAGTGGCAAAGAAAGACCATTGTGCATTTATCTGAAAATCTTCTTAATGATGACAGAGATTAGAGCTTATTTTTGTACTGTGCTGCACAGCCATCACTGAAGTAATGTATCTATTTGATGAGTGGAAAATTACCTTTAACATATTTCAAAACTATTTCCTGAGTTTTGTATACCATATTTACATTATGTTTTAAATCATCAGAAACAATGCAATGAGATCATCTTCTCTCCATCAAGATTTTTATAATGCACTAGCACAGGATGCAAAGAGCAAGATTCAGAAGTCCAGTTGTAACCTTGTACTTAGATAATGAATGAAAAATTTTTAATGAAATCTAATAGAATAATGGCAGTGTGTGCTGGAAGGTTTTCTTTTAAATTTTTAAGGATGGAAGACTGACTTTGCTATGAAAGAATAAGAAAGTAAATATTCTATTTTGTCTGTTAGATCATCAATGAACTCATCTAGTGTCGAAGTGGTTTTGATCAAGTGAGTTCAATCCATGGAAATCCATTGTGAAATTAAATTCAATGGGGTCACTTCTATCAAAATCTTCAAATTGAGATTCTAAGTGGCTGACAAGCTTATTTTTTGCAGGACATTTAGTAAAGTGTCTGAGCATGCATTCCCTGTTTAGATTCTCACAGAGTAGAAGCTTTATTATATCACTATAAGTGCCTTCTATTCGTGCCACATGTAGAAGTAAAATGGCATTCTGGGGAATGGTACACACACATATACTGTGGGTTCCACTATATAATCAGCCAGAACACAAAACTTTGAGAAACCTACTTTAACACTGGGATACTCCTCTTGAAGCCGGCATACAATTCTCGAAAGTTGTCCAGTATTAACCACTTTCTCTGATACTCTTTTCCAATGCTGACCACATCCTTCATTCCTGGTATTATTCTAGACTGTTCGGCACTCTGATAAAAGTTTAAAACCTTGCAGCTTAAGGAAGTTTTCTTCCACCTCTGGGATCTTGTTCAGCTAAAATTCCTCTTTCTTCAAAAAGCTTCTATGCCTGGCGAACTGAATAATCAGTTACACTAAATGTTTTCTGAATTTTTCTTTGTGGCTATGAAGAGAAGCAGGAATACTTAGCATCTGGATTCGCTTCTTCCTTGAGGTGCATTTTATTGAATTTTTCATCACCTCTACTAGTTTGTTCATGTCACATGCTTTCTCTTTAATCATCATCTCTGCTCCAGTCTCTTTAGTTGGGATTTCACCATGTAGCACTTTTTCCATTTAGACAAACATTTTCCTCAAAATTTTCTATCTTCCTCTTTCAATAAGATATCTTGCTGTATTCAGATAAACCATGTAGTTTTAAAGGCGAACAACCTGCCTCAGTAAGAGATGTGTTCAATTTTTCTACAGCTTCTCCTCTCTCCAAACTGGTCTTTTATTTTAAACTTATCCCAATATCTTCAGGTTAAATGCAACTGTCTTCAACATCACTCTCTTGATCTACATAACTATAAATAATTTTTCTACATCTACAGTATAATTTTTCGCATGGCTTGGATAAATTTTAAGAGTGCACAACATAGTTTTGCTCACAGAAACACTAGAAGTAGACTGACCGATAAGCCAAGTCTACATTCTCTGACATCCAGCTAAAGAGTCACTGCATGATGATTCATGAAGCTGAGTCACATGTATCTAAGTGGCCTAAAAGACTTCGCTAGACTGCAATTTGAGAAAACATTTTAAAATATCCAATATTTTAAATATTTCTAAAATTAATAAAATATTCCTAATTTGTTGTACTCATGTTTGTATATAATACTCAAATTTTAATTTTTTGGAACATTTTTCTTGCTAGGTCTATTTCCTTACATATCAGTATTTAATGTTATTGACCGTAATTTTTCTTTTTTTAATTGTTATTCACACTTAGTCAATTTTCATTTCAAATACTCCTAAACAAAAACAAGTCAAACAACTTTTTTAAAAAAAAATTTAATAACCAATATTATGTTAGATTTAAAGATGAACTACTTTGTTCCATTAATTTTTTCTATTACAGCTATGGATTCTAAGACAATTATACAAAATGGCTACCCAGCAGCCATTTTTTCCACAATGTCCAAAAAATGTAAAATTTTCATTAGTTACAAAGAGTAAAAATCCATAAATTTCATTCTTTGTAGAGAAAGAGCATGTCTTTGCAAAAAATTTGAACATCAAAAACTTTAGGTTCCATCATGCCCACATGCTGAGAATTTAGGTTTTCTAAACCTAGTTCTTCCATCAAAAAAATTAGGCTACAAGTACATTATTAATTTTTGAGGCATTTATAAAATCTTTTGAGTGCTGATGTATTTTTCTTTTTTCTGAAATCCTCATAGGTTTGTGCAAAATTTCAAAGAGATCTGATCATTGGTTATGGAGAAAAAAATAAAATGTAAGCAATAGCATCTTGTGATGAGGGTCTTAAGAGTGATAGACAACACTGATTTAATGAAATTTCAAAGTACTATAAAATTTAAACCATTTAAGATAGAGTGAAAAAATTTAAGGGGGTTTCTTTCAATCATAAGGGAAAGGTACATCAAGTTTCATAAAAATCAGAAACGGTGGGTGACATGACTTCATTGAAATGACATGAAATGACCCTTATCCATTATTTAAAAATGATTTTACACTTTAGATGATTCATGAAGAATATATATATATTTAAAATGTATTTATATAAAATGAATGCTTATGTAATGATTACACAAACTTTGAATGGCAAATTTTGCAAGTTGCAATGCAAAGTTTGCATAGCAAACATTGTACGGACTAGTAAATAATGTCATGTATTAAACTGTTATTTCACATATTTTAATAATAAAAAAAATGTTTACAGAAACTACTAGTTCCTTTTTCAAAATTTTCCACTCAAAAATAAAGCTTTCAAAATCCCCACAAGAAAACAAATGTAAATAATAATAAACAAAAATATGGGATCCAAATAAACAATTTTTTTTTTTTTTAGTTTCTGAAAAAAGCTCAATTTTTAGAACTTTTCAAAATTTATGGCTCATTTAAAATGTACCACATTTAAACAATAATAGAAACCTGTCCCCTTTATTAAATTTCGAAAATCTTTTGTTCACTTTTTATTAATTCAAATGTACAAAAACCCTTTTGAAAACTATCAATAAACTTAACAGTAAAAAAGCCTTGTGTGCTTTTCAATATTAAATGTTAATGACAGCATTACATGCCAAAAGGGCATAAGAACTGCATGTAGACAATAACATCACATTCTGAAAACAATGTGCATCCGAGTTGGTGACAAAGCATCTGCTTCATCTATGAAAATTGTGAAAGTCAGTATAATATGCATTATTACATATATCAATGTATTTTGTATTTCCTTTGGATCTTGACATATATTGCTTTTTTTAACACTTTCCAACATAGTTGAAAAGTATTTATGACTGTTCATTCTGTCTGTCTGTCTATTCGCACGAAAACTGCAGTAAAAATGACTTTATTAAAATGAAATTTTGATATGTTGTTGAAGCGGTCTGTGGGATATATGGGAATGTAAATGAATAATATCACCCTATTAGTTTTGGATTGAACCCGGGTTGAAAAAGTGAAATACATTGAACCCTATGAGACCTAATTTTTAAAACATTTTTTAAGCGAAGTTAAAATTCACAAATTGCTTCAAAAATTTTAGGAAATATTCGAATTATCCCATAAAATATATAAAAAAAATTTCAGCAAAACGTGTTTGGTAGTTTTTTAAATAAAAATTAAAATAATAATTACACCTATGATGTATGTAAAATAATAATTACACCTATGATCACGTGACTCATTGCAAACTAAAACATGGCATTCATTTTTTATTCCAATGTATCAAGATCATGATTTTTAAGCATTTTTTAAATTTACATTTAGTGTTACATCCATCCAAAAATCGCTTTATTTTTGCATATTTTCTGTGCATCTATATTCTGTGCCAATGTAATTACAATATTTTTTAGTTTAAATGACAATCACACTTTGATTATTTCTACAACAAAACCTAATTTTAATGGATACAGAATATAAACAAATCAAGTGATATAAAAATTGCTGAATTTTTTTTCACACCAAATTATTTAACTCTGGGGTCTGGAATATAAGTGATATGAATTAAATACTTATTGATTTTACATAGAGAAGCAGACGATTTTATAGTATGTGCCTTTTTTGATGAAGTTTTAAGTTTCCAAGTAAAATAAATTATTGTAGTATTGTGATAATTAAAAGAATATCACTGCTGAATGCATCGCATTTTAGAGATGTCAGTTGGAAAGTGTTTCATAATGAATGCTTTATGCATGATTGATCTTTCTTGTTTTTTCTTCAATTGCCTACTTGTATATGAAAAATGAGTTTGAAGAGGTAAATGCAGTTATTCTGCCATCAAAGGATTACATTATATCATTAATAGATTGCAGCACAAAATCAAATAATAGAATTTAATTTAATAAACAGTATAAATTTTACACACAATACATAGTGTGCGGCAGTTTTAAGGAACATATAGCAAAATGTAAATTACTGGAAACAATAAATGAAACATTCTCTACTGATAATATATAAAAGAAAGAATTGAATATTTACTCCAGTAAAGTCATTTATAGAGGTAGATTTTTCTGTGATAGTTTTGGTACGAAGTAAACTGTTAGCTCTTCTGTATTTTTGAAGCTCTTGAAGCCAAAATAAACAGGTCTGTCTGTTCTTTGCTTCCAAGAAATAATCTCTACCAGGCACACTGAAATTGAAACAAAATCATATGCATATGCTAAATATTTGAACTATTACAAGACTTGAAACAATTGATTAGCTTAAAAATATGTTCAATAACAAAATTGACAAAAGATGACTATTTAATACATAAAGCATTAGAAGCAACAGTTGTTTATAATAATTGCCATCAAATTAGCCAAGATCTTGATTTCAGAGATTGCATAAACATGTAGCACAATGACTAATACACTACACAGCAATAAAGGAATTAAAATTTGATACTTCTGTTGACTTTCAAATGTCAATACAGTCATGGTGGCTATTTATAACAGTTGTCATCAAATTAAAATATTGCTTATATGAAGTATTATGCAGTTGTAGTATAATGATATATAATAATAAAAAGAATCACAAATTGGTGCTTTCAAATGTACCAGCTACTCAAACTGCTGCTATAAGCCCTCGGGTCAGTCGAGTAGTCTGGGTTTTTGACTTTCAAATGTCATTACATAGCCAAATGACTTACAAAATATTTCATGCATATGATCTATTTAAACAATGAACAAGACTTTGTTTGCTTTTTTTTAAATAAATAAAAAATACCAAAAATAAAATTAAAACAATATTTTCACATTTTCATAGGGTACTACAGATATCTATCAGTATTAAAGCAGGTAGTGGATAATAGAGGTATTTCGAAATCCAATTAGAATTATCAATTTCACCAATATACGAGGCATGTTTTTTAAGTAAGTACCGTTTTGGAATTAAAAAAAGACGTGCAAAGATATCGCAATAATTTTATTTCTACATGAAAGCCTGTACCTTAATCTACTTTTCTACATAATTTCCCTGAATATTGAGGCACTTGTCATAACGTGGCACCAGTTTTTGAATACCCTCCTCATAAAATTCTGCCGCCTGACTTGTTAACCACTGTATCACAACTGTTTTGACTTTGTTATCGTCTTGAAGACGCTGACCACCCAGGTGTTTCTTCAAGTGCAGGAACAAATGGTAGTCGCTGGGCGCCAGATCAGGGCTGTATGGAGGATGATCTAGAGTTTCCCATTTAAAAGATTTGATGAGATCTTTGGTCCGATTAGCCACATGTGGACGGGCATTGTCATGCAGCAAAACGATACCCTTACTCAACTTGCCACGTCTTTTGTTCTGGATTGCACGACGCAGATTGTTCAATGTCTCACAATAAGACGCTGCATTGATTGTCTCATTACGAGGCAGAAACTCCACTAGCAATACTCCTTTTTTGTCCCAAAAAACTGTGCACATGATTTTCCGGGCAGAAATTGTTTGCTTAAACTTCACTCTTTTGGGTGATGATGAATGTCGCCATTCCATGGATTGTTGTTTTGATTCTGGTGTGACGTAGGCCACCCATGTTTCGTCACCAGTAACAATTTGGTCTAAAAAATCTTCACCTTCATTGTGGTACCGCTCAAGGAAAGTCAATGCACTGCCTAAACGTTGGGTTTTGTGCAAATTCGTCAACATTTTTGGAACCCAACGTGAACACAATTTCCGGTAATTCAAGTTCTCGGTCACAATGCGATACAAAACACTACGAGAATATTAAGGAAACCAGTCGCACATTGATGAAATTGTAAAGCGTCTGTTTTCTCTCACCTTTTCTTCCACTTTCTGCACCAAATCTTCATTAAAGACCGAAGGACGCCCACTCCGTTCTTCATCATGCACATTTGTGCGGCCATCTTTAAATGCTCTCACCCATTTCCTTACCATTCCATCACTCATAATGTTTTGTCCGTAAACTTCACAGATCTCACGATGAATATCGATCGGTTTTACGCCTTTAGCACTAAGAAATCGTATAACAGCCCGTACTTCACAATCGGCGGGACTCACGATTGTCGGAGGCATCTTAAACACTCAGTAAACAACGTATACAATGAAGAATCAGACTGTAATGGCGTCAGTGCGTAGACAAGAGATGTAGGTAACCAGCGCGCATGCGCGGAACGCCGACCGTAGCGCTGCGGCGGCGGAATCGCAAAACGGTACTTACATAAAAAACATGCCTCGTATCTCAATACCAATGATAATCCTATATTTGAGAACTGATAGTTTCAATACTTTTATGTTTTATTTCTTTTTATACCATAGAATTAAAAAAATTAATTTTGTTAACTTTCTTTCATTCTGCAACAAAATAAGATGCAAAAAGATGATGCAAAAAGATGATAAAATGCAGTAAAGCATATCTAGCCTAATGGGAAGGCAGTGGGGATACCTAAGCCTAAACAAGCCAGCCGGATTATGTGCATCTGCAGAAAAGTTAACTCTAAAAGTCGAAAGTCATTCAACACAATGGATATTATACTCAAAATGGTCCCATCCTTCCATTATTTATTTTATTTATCTTTAAAATAGAAAATGAGATCTTTGCCACTGGATATATAAATGACACACTTTTTTTAATTTGGTTCCTTGAGATTTGGAGAGTAAAGCTCTCTTGGTGATTGTATGTCAATGAGGCCAGGTGAAAAAAAAAATGGACTGTACTTTTATAATTTTTTAAACTCTAAACATGAGCAGCATTTAAAAAAAAAACAGAACAGATTTGCTATAAAGAATTTGGCAAAATCCGCCATTTTTTTTTTTTTTTTTTTTTTTTTATTGCCGCCAAGAATGGTACCAACACTTACGGTGTTTGAAAAGTCCTAATGGATGCCATCTTGAGCTTTGTGCATAATAAATATAAAATATATAATTAAAAATTCATAAAAAGCTAATACATAAATAAGTATAAAATAATGTTAAAGTATTAAGAAAAGTCGATACTTAGAAAAACGATTGTACTTTAATAAAAATTTCAAAAGAACGATACTTAGCAAAAAGATTACATTTTAACAAAATTTTAAAAAATGATACTTAGAAAAACGTTTGTACTTTAAAGAAATTTAAAAAAAATGATACTTAGGAAAAAGATTGTACTTTAAAGAAATTTTAAAAAATGATACTTATACATCTCAAGTAGCAATGGCTGTTTGTGCGACAACTACGTGGACATAACATGAAAATAATAAAATTGAATAGTCAAGAAATTAAACTTTAAATTACCCTCTAAAACAAAGCAGAAGCCATGCTTAAATCAAAATCAAAACACAGTACCTGGTTTAATGAAATCCAAAACTTTTCAAAGAAAAACATGTGTGTAAATATCCAAATTGTCAAATGACTGTTTCTACATTGCGGTCATCAGAGAACGATCATTATTTCTACGTAAATTTTCTGCTTCTACATTATTTTATCTATTAACATGTGCTATCTTTAATTTTTGTATGATATTAACGTTTTTAAGATATTTTTACACACACAACAAAAAAAAAATGGCCGAAGCCGAAGATAACAGAAAGCTAAAAGGGGTTGCCAGAAGAAAAGGGTCTCCGGACATTCCGCACTAAGTGCAATTTATTTTCACGCCATATTTGGTGATTTATCGCTTCAGAAAAAAAGCGCCAAATACCAAATTCTTTATATCAAATCTGCACCAAAAATACTTTTATCTGTAACAAATATATTTATTAGTTTAAGCAAATTTAAGTAAATAAACATAGATACTATATATTTAATTCATATAATCAAACTAAATAAAAAAATATGCAGTGCATCACTATAAATCATCATACACCAAAAATTACAAGCTAACATACTCAAAAGATGTTAATAATATAATTTTTTTCTTAAATATACTAATATTCTTATAATAACAACAAATTTACATAAATGCACTATCAAAGGTGTAGATAGAACTCAATAGTTAATTACAAGGGGGGGGGAGGAATTTTCCACATTACATCAAAAAGTATACAAAATATATACACATACAATATCACATTCAACTGACCTAGCTCTAAGAAAAAGTTATCCAAATATCATTTTTTATACATTTTATAAAAATGTGGCAAAGATTTTTTAACTAATAATACCACTGCTTCTTAGAATTTAGTCTAGTTGGAAATGATAATACTGCACTAATTTCTTATGATGAACATGTACATAGGATGGAACATGGGATAGATAACAAATATTCTTTTTATTTAAATACAAATAAATTATATACCTTGTAACGTAATCACTTTTCTTTTGGTCAACCATTTCTTGAAATAATCTATTCACTTAACAAATAATCTTTTTGCATGCTACTCAAACACACTACAAGAAAGCATGGCTGTAAGTCTTAAGTATTTCATTCGGGACCAAATAAAGTTATATTAACAGAATGTCTTAATGAAAACCGTTGCTGACCATCGCCAAGTTCGCCAACTTTGAATTTGATCGAAGCTGGAGGGCGCTGAGGTAGTGACTGGAATGTCTATATATATTAGTCTGTGAATTAGGGTAGGAAATTGTGGTTATAGTGATATTTTTCATAAATTGAGTTTAAAACGAAAAAATATCGAATGGGTTCTCTAGATTCCAGAAGGTGCTATTTCATATTAATTTGCTTGTGAGCTAACCACTAATTTTTCATGCTTTATTTTGCTCCCTTCTGAACCAATGTATTTATTTAATAGTTTTGATTTTATTTAGGAATATTCAGGACATAGCTATTTAGCGGTCTATACTCCCGCTAAGCTGGTATTCAATTTTACCAATTTTTTTTTTTTAAATATTGCAAAAAATTATCAGATTTTTTTTATTGTAATTTCAAATAAAGGAAACAGAAATTACACATAATAAAGATATTTTTTTTTTATTCTGTTGAAAAAAAGCATATTGTTTTGATATCTGGGAAATGCCTTAATGTTAGCCTAAGTGGTTGAGGAGTACTGCCATAGGTGCCGACTATGGGGGGGCAGAGGGGCACGAGCCCCCACTGAACTTTTCCAGCGGGGGCATTGCTCCCTCTGGAAAATTTCAAGATTTTTTTCTAACTTCATATTTTACTAAATACTAAAAAATGAAATTTTTTTAAACATAAAAATAACTGAAAGAAAATCCTATCAACGCAAATGTCACATTTCAGTTCAATCTTGTTCACATCTTCCTTACCATAGCTCTCTAAACTATCTCGCACACAAACCAAGCTCATCTTTACTCCCAGGAAACATGTTTATGCAACAAAAATACCCGGTTACCAGATCTTTTTCGACTGACCACCTAATTCAAAGAGAAATGGAATATTTACAGCCATGTTATTGGCATTTCCATATAATAGCTGTTTCCCTCCAAAAATAACTAGAAATGAACGAAATAGGTAGAGATGACTTTTTTGTCTACCTAAAGAGATCTTATCTGTAATGACTCCTCGATTCTATATACCAGTGCTGTCTTTACAGGTGGTATCCATTCTGTTTGAAGCTGCAAACCCCGCGGGTGGTATCTATTCCATTTGAAGTTGCAAACCCCGCAGGTAACTTTATTCCTGGTGAGCACCGAACGTTTGGCACAGCACCGTAGTCAGGCAAGAGAAAGAGGGAGCTACCCCCCACCCACCCCAACAGGTATACTCAGCCCACCCCCACCCCCCTGATAAAAATATTAAAGTTTTAGTTGTGATAAGAAATGTCAACCAACATGTCATCCAAATTTTGCATAAAAATATTATTTATGAGATTCTTTATATAAATTGTTTTGTTTTAAAGATTTTTTAATTTAGCTGAATGTGTGGCTATAGTGATGATCAATTTATTTACATATTTAATTTAAAAATATTTAAATATTAAGACAATAGTATTTGGATACTTTTGTATTATTGCTGGGTTCATTGTTTTAATTTATTGTGTAAAAATCAATTGATAAGGTAGTTAAGAGTTGATATTAAGCATTAATGTGTATTAACTTTCAGATTTTTTTTTATTAATTAACAGCTTTGCTACTAGTTAATTCTTATATTAAAATCCATTGTAATTATTATATGTTATAATATTAATGCATAGTAACTATATGGAGTTTTCTAATCAACTTAGCTTACAAATATAAATAGGCCTAAAAAGATTAAAAATATTTATCGTACAATAAGTAAAACTGCTGATATCTTTCTTTCGACCCAGACCGTCCGACCTACCCGAAGGTATAAGATATCTGTTTAGACCGCCAGGATAATGCCATCTAATTTAGACTGGAACCCAGTGGGGGCAACAACCACAGGGGCCGATCCCACATCCAATGGAGGACTCAAACCCACAAATGTAACATGCTCATACACAGGCACAGTTTAGGAAAAGACAAAAATCGAACTCGGATCCTCCGACTACAATCACCGTGACTTAACCACTCGGTTATCTCACTCCAAAGCTGCTGCTTGTAAGACAATAACTTACAAAACTTCCTTGAAGAAAGCATATATATGTCAATTAGGTGACTACAGTTGCTTCGATGGCATTATAATCCCCCTTTTTCAGGCCAAAATAACAATATGTGCTCCTAACAACCACTACTGCCATTCGTTGGACAGTAGTGGCTGTTCTTGGCTGTTGTTAAAATCATACTGTTTTTTCAGCCTGAAGTAGGGGCTTAAAATGACCTCGAACCAATAGCTTCAAGGCAGCCTTGTAAGTTATTATATCTTTATCGACTTTGTGAACCTTTTATATAACTTTATCGGATTGTGCCCCTCCCCCCCTGAGATTTTGAAAACTCGGCGCTATGAGTACTACTGGGTCTTTAAGATACAAAAAAACTCCTCAGAATTATTTTCTGTCATAATTTTTTGACTAGTTCAATTCTGTATTGTAGAGGAGTTTGTTTCTCTCCTACTTTAGTGTATAAAATGCAGTAATTTCATAGAGCTAAATCCACTAAATGCAAAAATATCTTCTTTCCTCATTTTCTTTGTGTACAATAATCAGCTAAATGCTGATCTACCTTATTAACACCACCCATTTTATCATTGTATTTGTATCATTCCAGAGAGTTCGCAAATGAAATTCGGAAACTTGCCAATTGGTGCAAGAATACTCATTTATCCCTCATTTACTTTCAACCCCATTAAACTGTGTCCATACAACTCATATAAAAGAAAAAAGAAAAATTCCATCCCCAAGTTTTCTCGGGATAATATTTATTTGCAAAACATACTAACACGAGTTAACTCGGGATAATCAGTGAAAAGCAGTTAAAAAAATGTTAGATAAAATATAAATTTTCATTTTGCATTTATTATTTTTTAACAGATTTGTTGATTAACACAGAAATTGCACCAGATAGCATGCGAGTAGCATTGTCAATGACATTTTAACATTGTATTTAATTCCATCTTTTAATTACGCTTGTTTTAGCTAGCTTGTGTATTTATGATGCCATTTTCCATAAAATGATAAAATCCTTATGATTTTCTTCAAATTATTTTGCTCCTAATTATCTATATATATATAGTGAAACCAAGCTATTGACATCTTTTGATGTAATACTGGTACCTAATAGAACTGATAATTATCATTTGACAATCTAACAAAGAACTATGAGGATATATTACGCTATCTATTGGGAGTCTGTAATCATATAAAGCAGTGTTTTACAAACTTTTTTGGACACAGAAACCTTTTGAAATTCAATTTTATAGCAGAACCCAAAATGAGAAAAGTCCACTCCAGTCCAAAAATTAAATACTACACAATCTTTTCAAATTTCATTTTTAAGAAAATTTACACAAAACTATCATATTGTAGAACTGCTAGAATACTGTCTCAAAACCCCAAAGGTTCTGAGGAACACACTTTGAAAAATGCTGGTATAAAGGTTAAAACCACTGGTTTAGCAGAACTAGAGGCTATGGATGAACACATGTAATGAGGTTACTGTTCAAAATTCAAATTGTAACGAATTTTATAGACACTTTTCTGGGAAAATACAAAAAATCTTGCCTGACCACTTTGATGCAATATACAATTATAACATATGCTTATTTTGTCACCTTTGGAATTATAATTCTCAAATAATATATTTTAAAGTCTTCTCTACTCTCTTATTTTATTGCTATACATTCTGAAAGGTTGCCGCAAATTGTGTATGAGAAGTGTAAACATTTATATATGCAAATATCCTGCATTTTAGAGCACTGAAATTTAGTAATCAAAGAAAGAACTTTATTTACAAAAGTTGAAAACAATAAAATCGTCAAAATTCATATTCTATTATTACCTGATCGTAAATAGACCACTACGATCTTTATTGTCCACTTCAAAAGAAAATGTAGCTTGAGAAATATCAATTTCTCCTAGTGGTATTTGATCATGAGACGATCTGTAATAATATAACTTGCAATTACTTTCACTGAAAACAAACCAGCGTTTTCTAAAAGTTTTTAAAATAGTTCTATTCCCTAATTTGTTCAAATAACCACATAGTCTTGAATAATATTTAGTGTCACTTGCATATGGAGAAGATATACTTTCCTCCGATTTACAAGTTTCCTCACATTCAGTATATTTTTCTTCTACAGATGCTGTATCCACATCTTTTTCAATAGGCCGCTCTTCAGGCGGTGAAAAGTCGATTAGATTACCAACACTTGTATCACCTATGGGTGTAGTCATGTTTATCACTCATAATTTAGATGATACAAATGCGCCACACATTTTGCTATAACCGCCTGGAACTGTATCAAAAACGCATTAAAACATAAGACCTAATATTGGTTTAAGACCTAATAATTAATTATGACAAAAATAATTTGTTTCATATTCACTGCGGAGGCGTTTCATAATATTTACTATTTTAAAATCCACGCGAAACAAAACAACTCCCTTATATTAAGGTGACAGTAAACAGTTAATAAAGTATGTAAACAAAGGATCGTTCATTTTGCTTCTCCGGTAACTTTCTTCCAAGGTTTCTACTTTCTACAGTGTACTTAAACTTTGGTCACTTTATGGTTAACAAAAGTATAGAAGACGCCTAGTTTATTTTCTTACAGCTATCTAAACATAAAATAACTAGTAAGTATGGTTTAGAGCAAAAAGCTAAATAAAACAGGCTTTTTTTTAGTTAACGTCGTCACAAGTGCATGTTTCAATCGCGTTTTATCAGGACAGAGAGGAAAGAAAAGAAAATGTTTCGATAAAAATTATCGAATTTGCAACACTGCAAGTGCGAAACTGGTCCACAAATGCTGATATATGTACGATAAATACTGATCTCTGTACATACGATTCCAAACTTTAAGAACCTCTCTTTTCGGGAGATTCTTTGGTCATGGAAACTGCTTATTGTTTCTCTTTATCGAGTTTGCAACTCTACAAATGCTGATCTCTGTTCGGCAGATTCTCTGGTCATGAAAACAGCTTATTGTTTCTTACCAAAAACAAAGCTGTAATAAGTCTAGTTATCTTTATCTAGCAAAGTCACAAAACAATTGCCAGATAAAAATAAATAGAACAGTCGTATTCTCTCCTGTAAACCTACATACCTCGGAAAATCCTTGAATAATTTAAATTCTCCCATTTTCTACAAACTCGCCTAAAAGTTCGCCGAATTTGTTATCAAAGTCAAATGACCCTGAACCATCAAAGTTGGATACTCGGAACTTTTTTCTAGTAAATTCATACGCTTACAGATTATTCATACTGTTATGCGTATATTTTCTACGCCAGACATGGTTTCACATGAAAACCATTCAATCTAACCGATATCAGTATCTAGACTTTCATGAATAAGGGATTAGAATCCCTGCTCGATGGAGATTATGAAAGTTGATGTTGGCTATAGCTAAGCTTAATGTCAACCTAGGCTACGGTGATAACAGAATTTGAATGTCTCCATAGAGTATATATAAGCGCCCATAGAACATTTCCCAGGGTGGGGGCGAACCAACGTCAGTGGGGAAGGAAAAGATGTGCAACATCGACTAGCTTGATGCCCTTGTTTGTGATCTTGAACATTCAGGGTGCAAGTGCCTCCTATTGCCCTCCTTTTGAGCAATCATTCCGTAGATACTCGCAAAACTGTGGCACATAGTATGTTTTCTTGGTACTATTGCAGGTAATGTCTCCATACCATGTACGATACCTCACTACGAATACCGTTTTCTACAATGGAAACGTGATCCTAAAAATGAATAATTTAGAAAACGACTGTTTGAATAAAATGATAATGCATATTCATGTTATAATTACTTGGCCGTAATATGTTTATAACGATATTATATGCGGTTTTCAAGTTTTTAGAAGTAATTGAGGCAACATTGAAATGTTACCGAGAAAATCAAAATTGAAATAGAGGGAAATTTCAAAACATTGATATTGCTTCAATGATATCAGGTGTTTCGTTTATTTCTTATCTACTTTTCATGTTACTCGGCAGGTGCTTTGATAAAATAAATGTCATTTAGCATCGTAGACACGATTGCTAAGGGACGTTTCATAGATAGGGACAGTTGCACACACTCGCTGTATCACTTGAACGCTGAATCGCACTGAACTTCTGACACAAATAAAACACGAAAATGTTTCATTTCGCAGTAGCATTTATTCTGCTATTTGCTTTAACATCAGGAAAAGGTGAGTGCAATCGCAATAGTTTTCTCTACATAAGTAATTTCTGGCAGGCCGATATAGTTAGAGTTGGGGAATCGGTCTCTCCAATAATTTTTTGTGTCTCTCATAAATTTTCCAAGGTAAAATCATTTATATAACTGTCTAACGTGTTTGTGTCTCTTCAAATCCTCCAAAAGTCCCCACTCCAGCCCCGTCACTGACCTAGAAGATTATATCGATTACGGGACAGAACTTAACGGAGTCGAATATTTGGTGGGGGGGTGGGGGTGAAGATAGAGAGTTTCGAAAAGTCTTTTTAAAACCTCCAGAAGCCTTTCCCCGTGATCTAGGAATTTAAACCATTCCACACTTATAGTTTCGTCCACGGGACAAAATCTAGCACAGTAAGATTTTCGATTCCCCGCGTGGGTGGATAGAGAAAATGCTTTATTTTTTCGAAAATACTTTCCAGAAGCTTCTCGGTGCTCTAAAAGGATAGATCAAAGCACATATATAGTATCGACCATTAGGCAGAACTATTAAGACGATTTTCGATTACGATTATTCTCGATGTGAGATATATTACGAAACACAAAGGAGGAGTTTGGTTTCGTCCCCTCCCCCCTACACCCACAGCTTAAAATTTTGCATCCCTTCCACATAGCTCTCATGTTATTATGTATTAACATTGCACTCCCAAATCCCTTCAAACCTCTTGCACCCCCCTCCCCGTAGTCACGGGGCCTGTGCGTTCGTATCTCAGCCACTGGGTAAACAAAATAAAACTCATTAACAAAAACAGTTGCACCTTTGTATAAGTTTCCTTGTCTTTGGTAGGCTTAAATACTATAGTTTTATATAAATTAAACTTATTTAAAAAAATTTTAAAAGAGGACATGAACACCATTATAGTGTCTGAATGGAATTGTTTTCCATCATAATCAATTGTGGTAGTGATATATAGAAACTTCTATCATAACATGAAAATGTAGGCCATGATTTTTCTTACAAACTAGTAATTTTTCTAAGCATTGTAAAGTGAAAACAATAAAAATAAAATCTTTAAGGAGTCAATTTTTTTTTGCATGTATGCATTTTATTTTTCTTTCATTGATGCTTAATTGCTGCGATTTTTTTTTGCAAATAGTTCTTTCGTGCCAGACGAGACAAACTGCTTAAAGCACAGGGGGGGGGGGGGGGGGGATCTCATGTTTTTGTATTCCCCTAGTAGGAAATTTGGCCTGGCGGTGATAAAATTTCAAAATAGCTACGATTCACTCTACAGATTTGCATATGACAAAATTCTATTTATGACCATTTACTTTCCATCAATACATAGCATATGTGAAGAGGGAGTAAAGGTTGGAAAATAGGATTTTTGGACTTATGCACGCTTTGAAAATCCTGACATATGAATTAACCATTTCTTCAACGATGCCTGCGCTAGAGGTTCAAAAGGGTCAAAATTTGCAGTCGCTCCTCCCTTACAATTTCTTTTTTTTTAATTTAGAAAAGCATGGATTAAATTTGAAAAGTAAATCCGGAACATATCCCTTGCACTGGATCACTTTGTAAGAAAAGGTCCATGAGCGTACGCGTTAGGCCCGATCGAAAAATAAGTATTGCAGCGCCTCTCGCGGAGAATTTAAAAAGTTAGGATAACGAACTCGGCAAGAAAAAGAGATAGAAGAAAAAAGCCAATTACAAAAAGGTATATAATTGTTTATTTAGCGGTAATCGACGCCAGGGACGCACGAAATGCGTATATAGAAGGCAATAAATACCAGTCCTACTTAATCGATTGTTAGAAGTGCAGCTACGTCACAATAGTGCAAAACGCTGCCGAATAATTCACGAAAGTATGCAAATAATGCTAGGGACGTAGTATCCATCTGTGAGGTAAAATGCAGGTTTTATACACTATTCCTTTTCTTGTACATGTAAATGTTGCTTATCATCCCTGAATAGATCAGCTATTCGCAAACCGTTCTGTGTTAAATAACAGCCTTCTATAACATCGACTCCTAATAATGATAGACAACACTATAGTTTTGCAATTGATTTTGTTCGTCTACTTCGTTTTGTAGCTGAATTCGTTATCCTTATGTTTCACTTCAGGAGCGTTGCAATCACTTTTAACTCAAACTTTACTACAGATAGGTCTAATGTGTACGTACGCCCGTGGGCCTTTCCTTACAAAATTATTGGGGTGCTTAAAGACATTCCTAGGAACTCTGTATAAATTCTTATTTAAATCAGCTTTTCCAGAAATTATTGGGGTGCTTAAGGACTTTCCTAGAAACTCTGTATGAATTCTTATTTAAATCATCTTTTACAGAAATTATTGGGGTGCTTAAGGACTTTCCTAGAAACTCTGTATAAATTCTTATTTATATCATCTTTTCCAGAAATTATTGGCGTGCGTAAGGACTTTCCTAGAAACTCTGTATAAATTCTTATTTAAATCATCTTTTCCAGAAATTATTGGGGTGCTTAAGGACTTTCCTAGAAACTCTGTTATTGTTGTTGAGACCCAGACCGTCCGACCTACACTCTAGAAACTCTGTATAAACTCTTATTTAAATCATCTTTTCCAGAAATTATTGGGGTGCTTAAGGACTTTACTAGAAACTCTGCATAAATTCTTATTTAAATCATCTTTTCCAGAAATTACTGGGATGCTTAAGGACTTTCCTAGAAACTCTGTATAAATTCTTATTTAAATCATCTTTTCCAGAAATTATTGGGGTGCTTAAGGACTTTCCTAGAAACTCTGTATAAATTCTTATTTAAATCATCTTTTCCAGAAATTATTGGGATGTTTAAGGACTTTCCTAGAAACTCTGTATAAATTCTTATTTGAATCATCTTTTCCAGAAATTATTGGGGTGCTTAAGGACTTTCCTAGAAACTCTGTATAAATTCTTATTTAAATCATCTTTTTCAGAAATTATTGGGGTGCTTAAGGACTTTCCTAGAAACTCTGTTGTTGTTGTTGAGACCCAGACCGTCCGACCTACACCCTAGAAACTCTGTATAAACTCTTATTTAAATCATCTTTTCCAGAAATTATTGGGGTGCTTAAGGACTTTCCTAGAAACCCTGCATAAATTCTTATTTAAATCATCTTTTCCAGAAATTATTGGGATGTTTAAGGACTTTCCTAGAAACTCTGTATAAATTCTTATTTAAATCATCTTTTCAGAAATTATTGGGGTGCTTAAGGACTTTCCTAGAAACTCTGTATAAATTCTTATTTAAATCATCTTTTCCAGAAATTATTGGAGTGCTTAAGGACTTTCTTAGGAACTCTGTATAAATTCTTATTTAAATCATCTTTTCCAGAAGTTATTGGGGTGCTTAAGGACTTTCATAGAAACTCTGTATAAATTCTTATTTAAATCATCTTTTCCAGAAATTATTGGGGTGCTTAAGGACTTTCCTAGAAACTCTGTTGTTGTTGTTGAGACCCAGACCGTCCGACCTACACCCTAGAAACTCTGTATAAACTCTTATTTAAATCATCTTTTCCGGAAATTATTGGGGTGCTTAAGGACTTTCCTAGAAACTCTGTATAAATTCTTATTTAAATCATCTTTTCCAGAAATTATTGGGATGCTTAAGGACTTTCCTAGAAACTCTGTATAAATTCTTATTTAAATCATCTTTTCCAGAAATTATTGGAGTGCTTAAGGACTTTCTTAAGAACTCTGTATAAATTCTTATTTAAATCATCTTTTCCAGAAATTATTGGGGTGCTTAAGGACTTTCCTAGAAACTCTGCATAAATTCTTATTTAAATCATCTTTTCCAGAAATCAAAGGTGTTAACAGTACAATCGCCTGTGGGGCGGACCAACCCCTTGTTGTCACACAGAAGTTAGGTTTCCTGGCATCACCGCAGTTCAACAACTTCAACTACTATCCAGCTAACAAGAACTGCACATGGATAATAAAAGCCCCAGAAGGGAAGGTGTGTACCAAATTACATTCAAACCTATGAATAAACAAATAATGCACTCAATAAATAAAAACTTAAATAAATACAGCATAAATACAAAAATAAACTTGTCTACTAGTTTCAAAGGCAAATAATAGCCTTCTTTCTCAGGACCGATAAAAAGCACAACCTCAGTTACTCAAGTCAGGTTGCCTACTGAATCGGTCATAGCCAATTTGACTTGAGTGAGGTCATGCTTCTTGTCATTTCTGAAGAAGAAGACTGCTATTTGCAGTAAACTAGTAGACCAGCTTATTTTTGTATTTATGCTGTATTTACAAAGTTTTCATTTATTGTGTTATTATTGAAGCAGTTTTTGAGTGATTACCTTGAAATAATGTACTACTAGGCATATTCTTAGGTGTACACTGAATCTTGGAATGGGGGAAGCGAGTTAAAATGATAGATTTTGTTTTTCCAATATGAACCCTATGGAGAACTAATGTAATTGTGAAATTGTCCAACAAATGGGGGATTGGGAGGATCTCCTTTTGACCTAAGATATAAGTAGGCACATTGCTATTGAGAGAAGCTTAAAATAAGCACTGCTTATACCATGTGACTGCTGGTCGAGCAATCCCAGACTTCGTATCGCCACGTTTGGTGTATAAAATGTTTGTGTGTTGATGAAAAAGTGCACAGTGCTCAGTGCATGTTGGTGAAAAGTGCACAGTGCACAGTAAATGACTATTACTACTCAGTAATTGCTCTTAATTCAATTAATTAAATTTTTATAATATTGCCCTAAATTTAGAAAAAACATCATGTTATTTAAGATTGTGGATATTTGATAATGCATTAAAAGTTTATTAACAAATTACAAACTAGTAGTTTTATAAATATACATTCAGTGCCAGGAGGAGGGGGGGGGGGGGGCAGGTTGTATGTTAGTATTAGGGCCTCCATACTAAAAGTATTAAAAAGGGCTACTAGAATATTTTACTTTGAATAAGCATTTATTTCAAATAAAAAAAAAATACTCATTAAAATAAAACAATATTTTTCTTACACGAACTAGCATAAAATTGCCTTAAAGAGGGAAATATTACTATTCAGATTTAGAAATATAATTGAACACGATACCATTCTTTATGATGATTCAAAATCTTAAATATTATTTCCAGATTATTCAACAGTTACTTTATATTCTTTGAACCATGAAGAAAAAGTATTCATGTTAAGTTAAACTATGTAATAAAATGTCTTCATTAGTCCATATTTACTAATAGGACAACATCCTATCAAATTCATGGAAGGAAAAGGGGGGAGGGGCATGATTATACATTTCAAAATACTTTTAAGCTTGGAATATTTATTGTACAATTTTTACAAATAAACGGAGGGAAAAGGCATGTTTTATAAACATGCCAGAGAAGTAGTAACAGCAAATACTCAGCACTGCCCATGACATAAAATGCAAAAAAAAAAAAAAATTACACCAAAACATTTAGAGAATTCTTAAAAAGAAAACAAAACTAACAATATTTCCTCTTGGTACACAAAAAAAAAATAAAAGCAAGTTGAAATATTGTAAAAGTAGATTTTTTTCGGACATCTATTTTTAACATAAAAGTGCATATGACATTAATTTTAAAACTGTTGTTAACTTTTATCCCACTGCAAAATAGTTGTTCAGAAGATATATGTAGATGAATAAAACTTTAATCAAAATGTTCTCAGGACTCTGCTTTACTATATAAATATTTTTTAGTGAAATCGATAAAGTATTTCAGGAGATATTTAGCTTTGAAAAGTATTCGCACATTTTCACTTTCGTACATTAACTCAGTACAAAGTCTGAAACAATTTTAGCCATAACTCTGCCCCCATTTAAGTTTAATAAAACAGTCAAAGTTCACTGATGCAATAAATCAACCTTGTATAAAAAAATGTAAAACAGTGAGTAAATCGGTTAAGCCATTTTCAAGTTCTAAACACCCATTATAGACAAAGAATAACATGTATATTATAATTGAATAGTTTAGGTTTGAAAATTAAGCAAACAAATTATGTGTGTGAAAATCTATCTAAAATTTCCTGGATGTTTTAAATAATTTCGTAGCATTATATGATATAACAACATGTACAGCACAAAAGGTATGAATATAATCCGAGTTAACATAAAAATATTGCCAAGACAGAAAAATATGTTTATTACAAGTTCTTTCAGTTTATTTTACTATTATTATAATTTTAAACTATTACAGAGGCACATCTTAAAAATGTACACATACCTATATAGAATTATTTTATTTTAAAAATTATTTCAAGGCTATGCATCATTTACAAGACCAGAAAATTCACTTTTATTAAAGAAGGACATGGTCACACATGCCAAAGAACCCTATATTTTGTTAAAATTTTTTTTTTAAAATGAATGTAAAAGACACTGTGAAACATAGTGTCTCAACCTTTTATAAATTTTGAGTTACATCCATATGCAGAGCAGGAAATCATTATTTTTAATTTCTTGGGAGACAGTAAAAAAAAGGTTAGACCCAATATTTTTTAGAAAATACCCCCTACTGGGAAAAAAAATTATATGAAATAATTTCGCATTTAATTTAACCAAACTTTCAAATTGGAGGTATGTGTCTAAAACTAATAGCCAAAGCATGAATTACGAGTAGATATTTTACCGGCAAACACTTTAAACAGCCTTTTCATTATGCAACTCTAGTTTAAGCAATTACATTAGAAGAATTTATTCTCTTATAATCCCTTATCAATCACCTACACTGACAGGTTCAGGTGGAGTTGGGACAGGAAAAAAAGGTTGGAACAGTAAAAAAAGGTTGGGACAAAGGAGTCAATTGGTTGGGACAAAGGAGTCAATTGGTTGGGACAAAGGATTCAATTGGTTGGAAAGGTTGGGACAAAAGATTCAATTCATTCTTTAAAACTCCCCCTCCATAATAGATGAAATCACCCTAATTACATCAACACCCTTAAACTGCACGCTGTTGGGAATCTTACGTCAGTTTTCACACTGACATCATAGTATCACTTTCTACGAAGAAATAGGATAATCCTCTGAACAATGATGGTAGTATATAGTATATGGAATGATTGAGATAATTTGAACTAAACACTGACATCAAAAGTTTTTATTAACACAGATAAGCCAAATGCATTCATCAGTGTCACTAAGCTATTGCTCCAATTAAAGAATTTATATAAAAAAAATTTAAAATAATAACTTGGGTACTAAATTAAAAAATATACATATTTCTTTTTTTTTTAATTCTGATAATGATTGTGATATGTGCAGAATTAAAGATTAAGGAATATGAGTGTCTGAGAAAGTTGAGTGGAGGATCATATGCCAGATATGTTTTAGAAAAAAGATGACTGAAATATGTACTCCAATTTTTGACAGACCAGATATGCCAACTATTTGAATGTGAGGTATAAAAAAACTATTCTAATACAACTACTTATAAAAAGATTCAAAACTTTATGAATGCCATTATCTGTCCTATCATATACATTTATTCAAAAAGTAGGAAAAGGAGGTTATTTTTCTCAATAGGTGGATATTGATGCTTTTGAATTAAAAAGAAAGTCCAGTGGAACTTCTAACTCTCAATATTTAAATTTTAGTATACAGGGGTGACAGCTGCAAACGTAGTTTACATAAAAATAAATATCCATCAAGAATAAAAACATTGTTACCACAATTGAAAAGGCCACTTTAAACAATCTCTCTTTTAACAGGCTATCCTCTTGAAAAAGATGTATTTCGGTCTGAATCTTGATTGTCAAACAGATGTCCTGATGTTATATGATGGGGAACCGCCCAATCATACAAGGATTGGACGATACTGCGGATACTGGGTACCAATGACCTTCAGATCCAAGTCGAATATTTTATATCTCAACTTTGTTAGTGGAAAGCATCCAAGGGATGTGGGCTTTCAGTTTTATTTCGAACAAGTTTCTCCTACAGGTAGGTTTATCTAATCTAATTACTTTTTTTACAGGACACAATATATATATAAGAAACAATTTGGAAAAATACATAACTCAAAAATAAATAAATAAAAAACTTTTTCTCACCAAAATATAAGGACATATAAATACATATACATACATGCATTTGAAACTTTTCAATTATTAGAATTTTTACTAAATACATAATGAGGCTTATATTCATAAAAAATTTATGACTTTCAAACTTGTTTAATAATACTGTCTACCTGAGAAGTCAAAACAATTAAATATTAAGCCCATTGCATATTTGTGCAAGGCATCTGCAGTGTTTATCATGCAAAGTTTTCTTTCTGCGAGCAATTGTTATTAGGAATCATCTCGTAAGTATCCACAGCACACTCACCATGAATTTCAAAATCAAAGATCATTCCAAAATGTACTTGATTAATTTCATTTACACTATTATTAACAGTTCCTTACCTGACTCCTCCCTAAAGCCCCTAACTTTCAAAAACTTCTATGGGGAGTAACAAGTTATACAATGCAGCCAACATCAAATTTGATGAAGGCTGCATTGAACTCAGGAATTCAGGCTTCATAAATCATAAGACTACAACGGTTACATTCACACTCACAGAACACACCTATAGGGAATGTTTCTAAATTTAGGATCACATTCACATTATAGATAACCAATCCATAGACTCTGTTATCATAACTTTGGAAATGTCCTCTATAAGTGGGATCTGCAAGTATAGCCTGAGCTCAGTTTTAAAGAAATTTAAAGCTGAACTTGATATTTAGTGAAAAAGGTTTACAAAATTAGATAAGTTTTGTAAAATTATGGCATATAGCAAGTTTTATTGCTACCATTGCAGGTGTCAGTTGTTCCATGTAACAAGTGCATAAAATGTAAGAAAGTGGTCCAAGGATGCTATTATCTGCAATCCTGAAATGGAAAATTATTAAAAACTAGCAAGTACCCATGAGAAATTATGGGAAATTTTTCATTGATTGAAATTTAATGAATAAGAAAGATCTTATATATATATATATAATAAATAAGAAAGTTTGATTTTATATATATATCAAAGATTTCTTCATAAAGAATATTTGCACTGTAAATGTTATATAATATTATTCACCTTAGTAAAACGACTTAAATTTATCTCTTTAAATTTATTTTGATATTCCGGAAGTGCTAAGTGTCAGTTAGGCCAAACTGTAAACTTGCAGAAAATCTTCGGTGAACATATGGAGCTTTTACTCTGATTTAAGATTTAATTAATGAGTTAAAAGTTATGAAATAAGAGAAAAATATCATGTATAGTGTTATTATTGATAAAAAGTATTTTAAAATAATGTAATTTCTTACTTTATTAAAAGCATATAATATAAGTAAACACAAATCATTGAATATGTGCATATGCTTATTGCCATTTGGCAAATAATAACAGTGTGCACAAATTACTCACACTTACAATTATGTTGTTTGATTTCCATACAGGTAGCATAATGTTTTTGAAACAAACTTACATTAATATTTAGCTATCATGGAGAGGATGATTTAATTGTAGTGTGACCATAAGTGGTTCTGTATAACATCATAGTTGCATGCGAAAGCAGAGTGCAATATTCTCACTATGGAAATTTTCTTTTTCAGTCACGTGTGATGGTGAAAAGATTACGTGTCGTCATCGAACAAAATGTGTGGATCTGAGTAAAAAATGTGATGGTGTTGATGATTGTGGAGATGGTTCTGATGAAGAAAAATGTGGTAAATTTATTATTTTGAGAATATATTTATTTTTAAATTATATACACACAAAGAAAGCACTGGTCACTCAATCAGCTGTTCATACCTTAGGGTGAGTCAAGTGGCCTGGGTCTTCCACACAAAGAAAGCAATAATTTAATTGTAATGAATTTAAAGCTCACACTGCACTATTGTCAGCTTAAAATAGAAATCTAAGAGATATTTTAAATATTAACTAGCTGCAGTACCTACAGCTAGCTGCTTGTTTAGAAAAGGTAGCTGATTAAAAATGCTGGCACATACCAACTAAGCAGGCAGGTCACAACTAATGATAGACATCAAGAGTGCTCAAATTGGACCATTAGAAATGATATATAATTTTTTATATAAATTTATTCAAAACATATGCAGTATCTTGACAAGTGTTAATGCCAATATTTGAAAATAAGTGTCATTCATTTTCTAATGATAAACTATGTATAAAATGAGCGAGGCTGAGTTATCCATAACACATCTGATTAAAATGCAAATTAATTTCATCTCAGTCTTGGCACTCTACTTGTATGTCGTGTCAGTTATACTGCATTTTATTTTGATATTTTAAGCAATGAATTTGTTACAATAAAACTTATCTAAACTATTAAAGCGTATTACAAATTGGGAGCAATCTTTCAGCAAGATCTTTCATGGCCCGATTTTCAGGAATTTTTTGAAAATTAAAATATTTTAAATTTTTTTAATTTGAATAGATAAAGGTGATTCACAGAAATAGCAATTTCATTAAACACCAACCATGATATTTACCTCTACCTAGCTGTGAAAAATGTTGAACCATCGATAACACATTTAATTAAAAATGCAAATTAATTGCATTACAATGTATGCTAGTCTTATTATACATAATTGTATGCTAGTCTAGTTATTATACATTATCTACTTATACATGGATATATACATACATATTTTAATACTGTAGATTACTAGAGAAAGAACCCTTATATTATTTGCAATTTTCTCTATTAATTTTAATGCTTAAATAACAGATTTGACAAAGATATGGTCTTGAAACCTCTTTGGTTTTAGTGGTTTTGTAGGAATTTTATTTTAATATTTGAAATATCATTTATTTCTCTACAGTAATTAAATGCATTTCACAAATACATTTAATAATTTGACATCCTTATATGCTAATGCATTTTTATGTGTTTCATTCAAAATACCATGTGAAAACTGAATTGTAATCAATCTTACCATTTATCAGGAAGACCTATTAAATGAATATGAACCAAATTCAAACCATCTGTTCTTTTTACTTCCATTTACCTTATAAAAATACAGATAGTATATGCTTTATTACAATATTCCATTTATATGCATAATAGTTGAAAGCAAAAATCTAGGTGGGCCTTAACAACATAGAAGTGCCTAGTCATTGGTGAAGGCATTTGCAAAGAACAGACTTGAGTTTAATGGTTAGAAAATTAATTTAGAAGAGTTGAGGTTTAAATGTCATCTGTAACTATCTATTTTTACTTCTTAATTTTTTGACAATTTAACATTTTTACATTTAAATATTTTTCTGCTTCATTTCATAGTAGGAGAAAAATTCCCTTACATTTATAAAAATGATTAGTTAAAAGATATCAAAATGGCTGGCTGTTTATAACAATTTTGGTCATCAAACTAGCCAAGATCTTGACTAAACAGTATTATACACATATATAGTAAATGCTAAATACATAAAAATAACAGGAGCAAAATTGGATTCTTTGGTTGACTTTCAAATCTTATTATATGGCTACACAATGCATATAAAAAATTTATCATTGACATATTTTAACAGCAAACTATGTTTCTTTCTTTGTCTACAATAATTAATTTTTTTATAATAAAATAAAATAATACTTTTTATATATGGCAATTACATGCAAAAATGATTGCTGGAATCATTAAGCATCAAAATATTGCCTTTCAGAAAAAAAATATTACAAAATATATAAAAAACACAATCCATACTCTAATCTAAAAATAAGTGCACCTTAGAAATCTACAGAAAGAATCCTTTAATTTGATATGCTGTTTATATACAGGGTGATTAAAAAAAATTGCCCAACTAAATATCTCTTGAATGCTTGGTCAGACTCAGTTCAAATATAAGAAATATTTAAAATAAGATAAGACTTCCAGGCTATGACAGTTTTGATCACATGACACATTTTTGTAAAAATGCCTAAAATATTATTTTTTATATGGGCCTTCTACAAAAGAAGTATAGAGATTTTTTGAAAAAAAAACCTTGGTTCTTTAATATGCAAAATTTATTGTGGAAAAATTGTTAAAGTTATAGGACTTAAACCACTTTGACCCAATGAAAAGAAATTGTGAAGACACGGATTTCAGGGATCATGTAAAATGTGAATTTTGTTAGTTAAAATTTCCATTTGAAAACTTATATGCATACCTATCTTTAGCAGACATTTTATACAGTCCCCAATTATTCATTGAAAGCTTAATTAATGATATCTTGGGTAATTCCTATCATATGAGAATGGAACTTTTTGGTTTGATTAATTGGCAATGGAAATATTTTTATAATTAGGAATTTTTTCAAGGAGGCCTGTATAAAATGTTGCATTTTGTAATTTTTTTTTAAAAGATGTCACATAATTAAACTTTGCATACAATGAATAACTTAATTAAAGCATTTCTTAAATAGGAACCATGGATCTATAACCAATTGTTCATGAGATAATTAGTGATGCAATAGTTTTATAACACTCTGTATTTGCATTGAGTATTAGTCGAGATTGTGAATGCGTTTACAGAAATCTTATAGAATAAAGGAAGATGTCTGTGTGTGCAATTTGTAGATGGAAATCTAAGTATAGTATGGCCATAAAATTTGGTACACAGGTACTTCAGGACTCAAATAGGTGAACCTCAGTATTATTTTTTTAAATTTTGAATTAGTTTTTTACTTATTTTACCCCAATTTTGGTCAATATTTACATAAATCGATTCTTTGACTTAAAATATTGCCACAGAGTTTCCATGGGAAAGATTGAAAAATTATTTTTCAAACAATCTTTAAATGGGGTCCATACGATGAATAGACACATTTTAATTAATTTTTTATTTTTTTGTGCTTTTTAAACCTCTCCCCTTTTTTATTTTTATATTACGATATACTAAAATTGATGCGCCATGCAACATTCATTTCTTTCAGCATGTGCTTAAAACATCACAGACCACTCTAGAAAAAAATAATTTTACAAACCTATCCATTGATTAATTATACATTTTTTAACCTAGTCATGTCTTTGACCTTTTTAAATAAACTTATAAGTCAGTGAACCCCTCACCCCAATTCAGATGAGATATCTGGTCGAAGGTTCTACCACTTCCACATATAGCAGAAGAACAAACTCATTTTGTTGAGGCGAGAGTGGGGGGGTGTTAACCATCTCACTTCCAGAGATTTCCTGTTTGAGATTATTTAATGTATTGAGGTTTTTTTTTTCTGCTTTGTGGAGAGCATGTTTCGAGATTCAAAGTATGGTGTTATCTGTATGTATCTGTATTGTAGCAGGTACTTATTTTGCACTAACCAATATATAAATTGGTTTACTTGTGCTGCAATTGTTGAAATTAAGATTTAAATTGTGACATGCAATTTTCACTATTATTTATATGAATAAAATTTATTTATTTTGTTATTTTATATAACTACCCTGATTTAATTATGGAGCAATGCCAGGTACATTTTCTAGTAATATATTTTCGAAAAATGTAGCAAAATTACATGCTATTTAAATTAAGAGGAAATTCATTTGCTTTATTGTAACCATGCATTTGTTACTCATGACATAGTAAGTATGGACTACAAGTTTAATGGATTCAAAAAGAAAATATTTTTAAATAAAACTAAGAATCTGGACAAAATAATGCAATTTAAGTGGGATGTTTTACAAAAAAATATTTACTGGGTAAAAACATGGTTGAGTTTAACATGACTAACACTGTTGGATCATGATGCCTGTAATAGTGCTTTAGTCCATAATGTAGATGTAAAACTTGATATTTAAATTTAATAAATGAAAATCATACAAAATTCTATATAAGTAACAGGTTGCCATTGCAACATCATTTTATGACCAATATGCTGATATGACTATGTAATATTTGATTTATTATGATATATACAAATTGATCTGTAAAATAAGGAAAATTAATGAAGAAACCTAAAACCTTAATCTCTAAATCTCAAGCTCACCAACTAATAATCTACCAACTGAGCTATATAAAAAACCTTACATTCTTCTTCTAAATGAAATCCTTGATCTCAACAAATCCACACTGTTTATTTTTTGACACTTCACCATTTTTTATCCACACTCTCTTCATTTCATACTCCAGGGTTCCAACCACTCTTGCAATAGTTTTACTAAGAAGTTTAAACCCCTGAATCCCAAAATTAATGCTCTGCCAACTGAGCTATTAGACGAAGTAGAGAACCTCATAATATATGAGAGAAACAAGTCGGAACCTTTAACTACAGAACGATATGCTTTTCTTTGTAGATTATGATGTGGCAGAAGCTGAGTGTGGTGTACCAACTATTCCTCCAGTTCTCGATAACAACCGTATTGTGGGTGGCAGGGATGCTGTTCCAGGGAGCTGGCCATGGCAGGCATCACTGCGTCTTGTAGCCAATGAGCCTTTTAGCCACTATTGTGGAGGAGTCCTGATCCATCCCCAATGGTTGTTGACAGCTGGTCATTGTTTCAAGAAGTAAGATTTTAATTCTACTTGAAATAAATGCACTAAGAGTTGGCATCATACAAACAAATCCAACTCGCAACGCATCAATTTAAATAAATTCTTAAGAAAGCAAGAACTATTCTTAATGAAATTTCTTTTTGAATACAGAATATATGTAAAAATAAAAACATTCTCAAATTTTTATAACAGATAAAACTGTGTGAAAATGTTACAAAATGCTTTGAATATTCTCATATTTTTATTATATATTTTAAATTCAAAAGTCAAGTTTGAGTCAGTTGACCTTACATCAAAAATAGTCTTTGCAATTTTCATGTCAATCTATTAAAAGTAAATATATTGTTCTTTTCTCTGCAGCGGAAACTTAGATGTAAGGTATTGGAATGTGTTGCTAGGAAAGCACTTCCGTTTGGTTCCAGAAGACACAGAGCAAGTTCGCTACATGGAACATATATACATACATCCTGAGTACAAGGGATTCAACGATACAAAAGTATGTACTCTTACCTCACAAATGAGTTAGTACTTTGTTATTCCTGTGATTTCCACTACATGTAGGTGCTTACTAGCAATTGCCCATGAAAAATCACTGGAAAATTTTTATTCACTAAAAGTTACTGCAAAAGATCTTTAAGTTTTGATTTTTTTTGTCAAAGATATTTTTTATGTCAAAGAATGCTCTCTTTATGGAAGTTCTGTGAGTGTGAAGATTTAATTTAGCAAATAACAATTTTATTTGGTAATTGAGTTGGTAAAAGTACTAAAATAAATCCAGTTCAACCTATGAATTAGCAGGATAAAAATTAAAGTTGATTGATTACATTTAAATGCTGCTACTTCTGAATTCAAATGAATTTTTAAGAAGTAGCATATTTGTATTGCATTTTTTATGTTTCTAAAGGATGGGTAAATTTTATTATGCAAAGAGGTTGCCCTCCATGAAGGACAAAGGGAAACTCACTGTATTTACACTACATGCTACAAAAACTACAAAAACCTAAATATGCTGTCTGTCAATACCTCTCAGCTGAGAAACAAACCCTCAACTCCATGGCTTGGCTCCTCACATTTTAATACCCAATACTTATGCTTATAAAGAGATATATAATTAGAATATTTTAATAACTAATTATCTAAATCCTAAACATTGGTATTTAAAACAAGAAAGAAAGAAAACTAATAGTTACAAAGAAAGTAGAATAAGAGAACAACTAATGGGTTATTTAGAAACAAATCATATATTTGGTTTTCATTTTCCTCTAAATATACTTTTTTTACATTTAATCTTGAAAGGTTAACTAATATACTGTATTATATATTATGTTTAGTGTAGTTTTTTTATAGATACTCAATAATAAATAAAGTTACATAACTAAACTTTTTTTAGAAAAGTAGTATAAAGTATATTGTGGCAGGTCCACATGCAGGATGCAGTGATGTTGTCCTTTAAGGCTTTGATTGTCTTTGGATTGTTTGCGTATACACGTTCTTTGAGATAAGACCATAGAAAGAAATCAAGGGCAGTTAAATCAGGGGATCTGGGTGGCCATAGTCCAAGTGAAATGACCCTATCACCAACACTAATTCAACGACTGCAAGGGATTTTCTTGAGGTGTGTGCGGTGGCACCGTCTTGTTGAAAATATCCAAACTGGCATTCTTCATCCGTTAACTGTTCAAAAAATTCCTCAAAAATGGTAATGTAAACATCAGAGTTCACAGTGTTCTCACAGAAAATGGGACTGATTATTCTGTTCCGTGAAATAATGCTCCACAATAAATACACGCTCCGGTAAACTGAGCACCATTTTAGAACTATGTGAACTGACTCTGTACTAACAACGCCATCTATTGTGCATTATATGATGTATAAATAGCACGAAATTCAAACATCTGTCTTTATATTTATGACAGATATCAACCGAAATGTGGGTTGCGCGACTTTAGAAACACCTGTATATTCATTTCAAAATCCAATATTCTAAAAAATGTAACAGGGTTCCCACTCTTTTTTCAAAATAAAAACTAAGGAGTTTCTAAGGATCCAATTAATATTTTATAAGGACTAATTGAGATAGGCCGTAAACCATATTGCGGCCCTCATTTGACTACGGAAATGCACTGGGGTGTGATGTATATACATATTTGCAGAGCTAGAAGTTGTTCTATATTTCCTATATATTATTTAAAATAGGAAAAACTCCAGAAGCAGAATTTTTTCTATGTGTTGCATGCAGAACAAAGAAGTCTTGTCGCAAAACATAGAAAAAATTCTGCTTCCAGGGTTTTTCCTATTTTAAAAAATATATAGGAAATATGGGACAACTTCTAGTCGTGTATTTGAGAGGAAACTAAACCTTTTTTAAAAATTCCATTAGTTCTGCGGTTTTCCTGTTCAATTGGGCTAGTTTTTTCAAAGAGTGGCGGTAAAGCATGACGGAAATTTTTCTGTTACAGATTTTTGTTCTACTTTCAGAAAAGTTTGATGATTTATTTTGGGGGCAAATTTTGATGAACTTTTAGAAGGCCAGTAAATTTTATCTTGGAATTTTGATAAATTTATGAATTTTAGTAGTTTTTGGCAACATTGTACGAAATCTCACAACACTAAACATTGGGTTAGTTTTTGTCAATTTTTTGGTGTGATTTTTGGAAAAGACCTGGTAACACTGGGATATTGGGTAGTGAAGCTCAAAAATAGATAGAAAATGGAAAAGTGATCACATCACTGGAGGAATTCGATCATCAGGGTTCTCCCTAGGAAAAAAAATTGGGTGGGATTATCCTACCCTAACCTCAAAATTAAGTGGGATTTTATAAATTAACACAAGTAATTTTTTTTTTCTAAGTGGGATTTAGCAGCAAATTGCGGGAATCGTGTTCTAGGGAGAACCCTGATCATGCTCCAATTTTTAGGAGAAAATAGGAGTGTTGATAAAAACTAAGTAGTTTTAAGGGCCCTTAAAAAGGGAAGCTAAAAATAAGGACTTCTTAAGGACTGTGGGAACCCTGTGTAAGTAAAAATATGAATGTTGTACATCAGAGAAACTGAATATAAAAATTATTACTTGCAAAATTCTAGTTTTAAGCATAAGAAGTTGTATTTTATTTATGTATTTAATCAAATGAATTTTTAATAAGATAGCAGTTATAAATACTTTTATGAAACTAATATAAAAATACTATAGTAAAATAATATTTTAAAATTTAAAAATGATGATAAGAAATTCAGTTATGTAACAGATAATTAGGAATAGTACGAATAACTTACTTATTGACTTGGCAAAATTATTGCGAAGGCTATATACATAAAACCTTAAATTTTTTACATGCGAATGCAAGTTATAGATGAAAAAAATAGTATTAAAATAGTACCAACATTTAATAGAAAAAGAAAACAGTAAAACAAAAAAACCTTATTTTAATAAGTAAGGAATATGAAACATATATTTACATCTATAAAAAACCCTAATCAATATATTACAAAGATAATTGAAACTGGAAAGGAGACCAAAGAATTTATATTAAAATTTTTATGCTTTGACTTTCCAACTTTTTGTTCGATGCATTATATTACTTCAGTTTCTTGATCATAGTTCATTTCAGCATCCAATTCCTCTTCATCTTCTTCATTACTTTCACTTTCATCATCATCATTATCGTCATCTTCTTCATCCTCCTCATCTTCATCAAAGTGCTAAAGAATATATAAATTTAGTTTAAAAAGCAGACAATACATAAAAGCAAATGAAAAATGTTCTTTTAATTTCATATCTATAGTACAAGCAGATGACTGTGCAACTGAAGAGTTACTAACTCAGAAAATCTTCATTCAAATACAGTGAAATAAAATGGAATCCTGTTCACATTTTACAGTTCCAAAAATAAACATACACTAATGAAATCTATGTAACATGGAAATCTGTTTAAAAGAGAACTATTTTTAAGTCTAATGCGATATTGTCTTCAATAAATTTCACTATATTAATAAGTAATTGTGTGTGCATGTGTAAATGTAACACATACTAAAAGTAATTCTTATTGAAAAGGGAAAAGTTCTCAAAAAGATGTAGTTTGAACAGGAAAATCAAATATTAAATGTAATAAAGAAAATATTTTCAATATGAAAATTCTATATATACTGCTTCATTCATGAAAGCAGAACAGAAAACTGAACTAAAATTAAAACAGTACAGCCAATTCTCTGATGTCTGATTATAAAGTAATTAAAATTTAAATAATCTGCAGCATAAAGTTACTATAGATATAAAATTCTACCTTTTTTGCACAAAATTTACTCAATTATACGCTTGTGAATTTAGTCAAAAACTATGTTCCAACTCAAGCTACATATTTTTAACAATATACAGATTTTTTACATAGATATTTAATACTAATTCTAATGATTTTTTCAAAATTTCACTCAAAAATGTAGGGGAGTTCTGAACATTCAATTGTGTTTAAAAACAATAGGCATCCCGTGTTAATGGATTGTAATTTTTGTACCAAATTTTGTTAGAATCGCTCCATTCATTTGTCAGTTATTGTCTCACTGATCGTCTCAGACTCACACACACACACATCCTCTCAAAAACATCTGATTCGTGTTCAGGAATGCTTGAAACATGCTCTCTCATCAAAAACTCGAATTCAAATTTTTTACCCAGTCATAAAACTTTCCTTATACATTATATGTATATAAGGAAAGTAATAAGTTGCTTTAATATGCCTTAAATAAGCATGCCACAAATAAATAAAAACACTTGAAGTCACAAAGAAAAGTTCCTCCATCCCAGAAGTAAAAAAAAAATACCCTGGTATCTCTGTGAGTTTTCACCTGATTGTAGTCAAATTTTCAGAGAACACTTATAATACTATATTCCAAACCATGAAAATTTATTTTTCAAATTCACAAATTTAGACCACTTCGCACACTACTTGTGTCATTTTATTTTTTATCATCTTAATATTACAAACATGATTTTGAAGTTGAAATTTCAATAGATTTTTGGCTTGTGTATATTGTTTGTATGATATATTTGATAGACATTTCAATAGATGTTTGTAACATTAAAATTATTCAAATTTTTAAAAAATCTCATAGAGGTGCATCATACAATGACATGAAGCACCTCCAGGGGTAGTACTGGCAACAAATCAAAATTCAGGACAAGGATTTTACAAAATTTCAGGACAATTTTAAGACATACCATATTATTTTATCGTATGCCACATACAATAAAATATTTAAATGGTATACTAGCAAAAATATTTCATTAAGTTCAAACAAATAAAACGTTATTAAAGCAGGATATTTGTTTAATAAAATACAGAAGTTACTGAAAAAATGGTTAATAGAAAAGTGTATAAAATTCAAAATATAAAATAATGAATTACTACAACCCATTATTTAATATTTGTAATTTTACTTTAACTTTAGATATGCATTTATTGTATTAAGACAATTTTTCAGGAACTTGTTTTATGCTTGTCACTGGCTTTTGGCAAGATCAACTGTGCAATTTTTCAGAAAGTGTTAAAATTCAAAGAGTTATTTAATACAAAAACTAGTATTCGTGATTTTATCTAGAAACTCTAAACTTCAAAATTTTATTTAAAGCACAAAAATTCAATATTTTTATGAAAAGTGCTAAAGATATTAAAAGTGCTGTGATTTAATTTAAAAGTGTTAACATTTATGATTTTCTTCAAAAGTGGTCAAATACTTGATTTAATTCAAAAGCTCTAAAATTCATAATTTTACAAGAAAAAGTGATAAAGTTCACAATATTATTTAAAAGCACTTAAATTTGTAATTTTATTTCAAAGTACTAAAATTAGAGATTTTATTTAAAAGCGCTAAAATGCATGATTATTTAAAAACATTAAAATTAGAGATTTTATTAAATAATGTTAATGTTCAATAGTGCCAAAGATCACAATTTTTATGAAAAAGTGTTCAAGTTTGTGATTTGATTTAAAAGTACTTAAATTTGTGTTTTCTTTTAAAAGTGCTAAAATTCACGATTTCATGATTTTACTTAAAAGTGCTAAAATACGCAATTTTATTTTAAAACACTAAAATATGCAATTATAAAAAGCCAGATTTAATTTTAATGACCTAAATTACGTGATTTTATTTAAAAGCACTAAAATAAGAGATATTATTTAAAAGTGCTAGAATTTCCAATTTCATTTTAAAGCACCAGGAGAGCATGACATGCAAAAAAACTGAGAGTGAGGCCATCAGATGGTACGAAGCAAGTAAAAATTTAGGAATTTTAGGGTGAATAGTGAAATTTCAGGATTTTAGGACATAAATATTTTTCTCAGGAATTTAAGAACATTTACTACCCATGCACTTCTGTAACAAATTTACCGCTGTTTGATGATTTGATAATTCAATTTTCCACTACAGACAACATAGACAAATTTACAAATAGACAGAAAGACAAACATCTTTTTTTATTATCTAAGATAAAAATATAATCCTACATAAAAAACTATTATACAAGTTCTTTACATAAATAATACAATATTCAAAATTTGATGTTTTTAAAAGGTTTACAAATATTTCTTATCAAATATGTATTTATGCAAGACAGAAAGCTAATTAATAAAAAATGTATATATTAATCTAATGAATTTGTAACTCGAAGTTTGATAATACATGAACAAATAGTATAAAACATTCAATAGTAAAATTATAAAATATACCTCAGAAGCAGTTTTGCCTATTGGAACCATGTCTTTATCTCTCTCCGCAATGGCTGTTAGCTATAAAGAATAAATTTAATGACTTATCATATTTAATTCATATATTTTGCACGACCAACATTTCTCAAAAATATGTAATATATTTTTCAAATAAATAAAAGTTTAAATAAACAAGTTGAATTGAAAATAAAAAATATTTCAAAGTTAAAATATAGAATTTTTAACTTTATTCGAGTTGAACCAAGATTTGAGTTTTATTCTGATTATTTCAAATTTTCATGTCTTCACAAAGATAAACACATGAGCATGGTTGTTTTAATTTTATTGCTATGATTCTAGCCAAAAAGTTCATCTCAGGTGTTGGCAATAGTGCACATGACCTACCTTAACTATCTGAATATCAAAATGATAAATTTCAGTAGAGAGCATTTTCATATAATAAACATATGGGCCACTATTGGTAGCAGTACATTCTGTGATGTTTATATATATATATATATAAATAATAAACTGCTGCTATAGCAATGGTTATTGCTCTTCACAGCAAAGAGTGCTTATATTACGCTTCATGCAAAAACAAATTATACTCTTTTCAACATTTTCTGAAGTAATTTGTAACAATGGGGTGTTTAGACATTTGCATCAGTTTTGGGTACTTATTTACATCTTTCATTAATATATTTGATATTTATAATTTTTTTTGTAACTCTTTTGAAAAATGTTATAAATGTAATTGTATACGATTTTATTCACAAAAATTTTAGTGTAATTTTTAAACTAAAAGAACAGCACAAATGTATGGAATAAAAGTGCATTTTTAATTCCAGGTGACTGAACTTATAACAATTGTAATATCCATCAGATAAATGCATTAGGGGATAGAATAAAAAGAAATAGGATGACAGGGTACTTGCAGGGGCGATCCTATGGGGAAGTATAGGGGGTGCGTCATCTCCCCACTAATTTCTGAGTCGGCAAATTGTCACATTAAAAACAATATTTGATCTTTTGTTTGATTGGCTGAACAATTTTACGTACGAAAAAAACGCAACAGAGACAGAATTTACGTTGAATTCTATTTATTGGTGAGAATTTTCAGCTGTTTTAGAAACATTAACAAAGGAAAATTTAAAGAAATATTTTGATGAAATAAGCCCATTATATAATTTATTTGGTCCACCAATGTCAATAGAAACATGCAGCATTGCATACATTGAAGAGGCATCTCAGATATTTCCTCCAGGTTGCAGAGACTGCATCACAGATATATAAGCTTTACAAGCTGAATTGAAAATTCTTGCAGATCACTGTAAAGATACAGATTCCTTCACTTTAATAATGGATAAGACCGAAGGATTCAAATACATACTTCCTTTAGCAAATATTATTTGCAGATTTCCACTTACGGCTCCAGTAACAGTGGCCTCAAGTGAAAGACATTTCAGTTAACTAAAACTAGTAAAAACGTATTTGCATTCCAAAATGTCTGATGGCAGATTAGACGCTATGCTGTTACTGAATAATGAAAAATATTTTGTTGACAGCATCGAACTCAATTCTGTTGTAAAAAGGTGGGCAACATTGAAAAGTCGAAGAATTTACGCAAAATAAAGTAAATTTAGAATATTTAGTACTTGTAACCTTTTAGAGGGAGCTTTCCAAATGTTAAACTAATAGCTAGTACTATATAATAATGCAAAATATACAGATGCTGATTTCTCTACTTAAGGTCAATCGATTTTCTTCAAACTTGGTACAATAATAAAGCTTATTAAGCGTTATGATATGGCTACAACATTAACTCTGTCAGAACCCTCGATTTCCTGATCATGTACTTAGGAACCCATCCCAGAAGAATTTGATCCCCCCCCCCCCCTTTTGGAGCCTTGTGGGGGCATTTGGTATGGCGTTTTATACACGAGGTCAAATCTTCTCATTAACTGCATAAACTGTTCCTCATTTCTTGTCGTTTTCGAGAAAAATGCATATGAAATTTGGCATTTGGACGAATTATAGTGACGAAACTGTACTTCTATTTTAGGGGTAATTTCTTCTCTGTTCAGCATAAAATTGTAACCAGATATCAGGTGGGGATCTAGGATGGTGGCCCATGGTGCCTTCCATTTACATTGAAAAATAACATTAGCTCTATGGAGAACAAGGTTGAATGTTGGGCTCCTCCATTTAAAATATATGTTGGCAGCCACTGCCAGAAATGAATGAGTCAAAATTTGGGAAGGGGACAAACACTGTGCCGGTGCTTATCCGCTCGGCTTTCTTATAACGAATTTCAGAATACAATGAATTTTTCTTATTTTTTATGTATTAGTTTAATACTAATTATTAACAAAATGAGTTGGTAAATTTCAATTTGCAGTCGGCAATATTCAGATGTACCCCCCCCCCCCCCCACACACACACACACACACACGTGAATTACGTCGGATCGTCTACTCGATTGAAGAGATATTGCTGATCTAACAAACCCATTGTTGGTGTTCTCTCTCCATCTGAGTTAATTCAGCTTCATCATCACAAGGCCTATCAACAGAAAACCAATGGGGTTCTGCAATACGGGGAGTTAAAGACGGTAAAGCAGGGACATCCATTTTTTAAAAAAAATTAAGAAATTATTGTAGCTTTATTATTTATTCTATTAACCAAATTTACTTCGAGAAATCAGATTTGTTTACAAACAAATATTTAATACCGGAATTCAGTCACAGTTAAACAAATTCTATCATAGAATTATAACCGTCAGTTACACAGATGGAGATTCAGCGGTAATATGGTAATAGTTGCAAGTTCGTAATCGCAAGTCCGTAATAGAAGTAGGCTGATGCTCAATAGATTGCAGAACAATTCTGAGTTTTACTATTAATTGTTTATTTCGATAAGCGCCTGAACTAGAGACATCAGTTTTATCTTACGCGTACATTGACCAATTATATAACTTAGCAGAGATTTTATTCCTACATGAGCAAAAAGCAACTGACATGGTAAATTCTCCCCCTCTGAACAATGACAGATTTTGGTTATGATTTTTCTTTTCAGATTAGAATTAAATTACTAATTCAATATTGCCTAAAATAGTCTTTGTGTTCCGTTAGCTATATATATATATATTCAGCTATATTCATATATGCTATATTCATATATTCATATCAGCTATGTTAGCTATATTCATATATATATATATATATATATATATATATATATATATATATATACTTTTTCATACTATTGTATACAGTGCTGTAGTCTTAAAAAAAACAACAGAGGATATACCATGGGCGACCGCAGAATTTTTTCCAGGGGGAGGCGAAACATGTACTTACTACTTACACTCAGTGGCGTAGGAAGGGGGGTGCGGTGGGTGCTTTCGCCGAAGTCTGTTTCTGCAGTTTGTACTCGAGCGAGAGCTAAACAATCGGTCACTCATCATCAATCAACATGTGACCAATCCTATCCGCTGCCCTCATTCTGTTGACATAGTTGTGCATTATTACTGAAGCTTGTAGGTAACGTGCTGAATTCATTTTTGTTACATTTTTTAGTTCATTGATTGATTGCGATTATCTTCTCTATTATATTGAGTTTGGTAAGTAACGTAAGCGCTATGATGCATGCTATTTGTTTGTATTTGTACGTTAAGCCAAAGCTGCAAAATAGCGAAATTAAGTAAAAAATTTCATAGGAAATTCCCATCGCGAAAATTATAGCACTTGACTCGTGTTTAGCGGGAGTAGAATCGGTGCATTATTGAAAAGGTATTTTAATTTTCATGGCTGATAAATGGAAATAATAAATATTTCCCTTTACTGACTTTCTAGCATAGCCTCTCCCATTTTTGCATTATTTACTGTATTCTTGTTCGCACTTATGAAAGAGTTATTTTTTTCTTCATTCACAAGGGAACCTCTTTTGGAGACGTGAATGAACTTGATTTTGAAGAAAATAGAGTATACTCTGATTCTGATAGCGGTTTCGAAAGTGCAGAACAAACACAAACTGAAACGGATAACCAGGAAAGACAAGCCACTGAACTTCTAAAAAGCACCAGAGAAAGTGAAGAAGATATATTAGAAGAAGTCAAGTTGGAAGAAGACACATTAGAAGGAGATGATAGATCAGAAGGGGAACAAATAAGTAGTAATATTTTGTATAATGATATATCTGATTGGCCTTTTCCTGTTCCAGATAGTCTAAGAGTTGATTTCATTAAAAGGGGTAGCTAAGCGTATCAGAACAAAGAGGGTCTATTTGGTACAGTTACATGATCAGGTGATAAAATAAAGGGTTCTATCCGCCGACTAACATCTGATTGGTTCTATATCAGTCTACTAAACGGTGAATACTACTAAACGGTGAGAAAATACTGAGAACCTGGATGGCCTACTCTACAAAAAAACAAAGCTTGTACTGTTTTTGTTGTAGGCTCTTTGGTACTGATACAAGTTTGAGTGGTAATCCATCAAAGTTTATGACTGGTTTCACTTTGGGGGAAACTTCATCCAAAAGTGTTAGTGATAAAAGTGTTAGTGTTAGTTAGTGTGTCCGAAAGTGTTAAGCCAGTGTTAAGAAAAATATTTTATTTCATATTAAGGAAGAAAAGTATTATAGCATTATCTTTGACAGTACACCAGGCATTTCACACATTGATCAGATGTGTGAAATAGTTCGATATATTCATATCGAGAATAAAAAGTAGAAATAAAAGAGTCATTTCTAGGCTATTTTCAGCTATCTGGAAAGAAAGCCCTTGACATAACAGAAGACGTTATAAAAGCAATTGAACAAGACGGGCTGGATATCACATTGTTGTTGTTGTTACCCAGACCGTCCGACCTACCAGAAAGGTGTAAGGTAACTGTTTGGACGGCCGGGAGGATATCACATTGTGTCGAGGTCAAGGGTATGACAATGCTTCTACAATGACTAGAGTGCACTCTGGAGTCTAAGCGAGAATTCGTAAACTTAATCCCAAAGCATTATTTGTTCCTTGTACAATTGCAACCGTTTGACAATGTGTAACTTATTTAGGGATCTTAGAAAGTCTGTACTGCTTTTTCTCGGTTTCCGCACACAGATGGACGATCCTTGTAACTAATGTTGGAGTTACAGTCAAGAGACTTTCAGATACAAGATGGAGTGCTCACTACGAAGCTGTAAAACCTGTATATGTTAATTTCAAGAAAATTGTTGATGCTATAGAAGAACTTTGTGATCCCACACAAACTGACGAAACTAGAAGAGCAGCGCAAACGCTTTTGCTAGCAATATGTGATTTTTCTAGCAATATGTGATTTTTCTATTTTATGTTTTTTGTATTTCTGGAGTAATGTCTTAGAAGAAGTAAACCACACCCAAAAATACCTACAGATCGTTGGAATCAGTTTTGAGAAGTGTATTATCAAAATGGAAGTCTGAAGATCTTTTTGAAAGACAAAAAGAAAATGAGATCGTGGAGATAGCACTGCAGTTTGCAACGAACACTTGTGAAGAGATGGGCATTCCTTTAATGAGAAGAAGAACCGTCAGAAAGAAGAAAATGATGCCTGGAGAAAAGGCTGAAGATGAACCACTCACGTTGAGTGAAGAATTGAAAAGATCAATGTTGGAGTGCATTGACAGGTTTTATCAAGAAATCAACAATCGCTGTAAAGACATGGAAAGTATATCAGCTGGGTTTGCAGTTTTCGAACCCAAGAATCTGATCATAACTTCAGAAAACGAACTTCCACAGTTAATACAAAACTTAGTCGTAAACTATGATGAACTTTCTGAAGATGGAATTCTTAAAGAGATTCCACGACTAAGAAGGCATCTACAAGCTGCCGAAGTTTCAAAAGAAGATTGTCTGGAATGGTCTTTGTGGTGCGCTAAATAAAAAGAAACTTAAAGTTGAAATTATTGATTAATTATCATTATTCTATCATATCTTAACATGGCCGTAAATTTGTACATAGTTGACTTATTATTAAATTGTACATTGCATTGTTGTGTCGCTATATATAAAACCCTCCAATTACTTAACTTTCGTGAGTCCTGTAAAGGAATATTTAATTATTATAATACTAAACGGATCACACCATTTAAACTTTAATAATAACACATTTATTAAAAACATAAAATACTTATATAAAATATAACATATAATACAATAGTTGCGTCACTTTCATTTCTGGCATTCATATATAGCTTTACATACATAGCTTTTAATACAATATCTACAGACAAAATTCTTGACTTATACCAAATTCATTCTATACAGCAGTAGCATTACTTTTGTTCGGGACATTCAAAAATAGCTAAGGAATTTATATTTATTGCGATATTAGCAGTTGGGAAAAATGTGAATAATTTCTAATCTTTCAAAGCTATGCATGTGAGTATGCATATATGTCTGCGTGTATATGTGTATGTATATGTGCATGTATATGTGTATACTTATATGTTTTTGAAAAGTATGTATTGCTTTGTGTAGAGAAATATCTTCCACAATTTCTTCTATTAACCTCTTAGAATATTGTAGGAAAACTTTTCAAAGCAAGGAGAGCTTGCAAAGTAGGAAACAAACAAAGCAATACATAATGTGGGAAATGATAAAAAATATATTTAACTTTAAAGTCATAATTATAATTATCATTACTATAACGCTGTGTTCGCAATAACCCTCCAATTATTTACTTTTTGGGTGAGTTCTGTAAAGGAATAATTAATTAATATGTTACTAAAGGGATCACACCATTTTAACTTTAAGAATAAAACAATTAACAACATCAACACTTATTAAATTCATTACAAAATTAATTATATTGTTTCGACGATGGGAACATGTGAGACCAGTATGAATAAAATTACTTACAATATGTCTACGACCTTTGATTATTGATGAACACATACCGTCAACGCTAACTTGGACTATCATCATATATCAATATGCTGGCAGTAATTCGTACTCGCCATAACTCGCGGTGTGTGGCTTCTTCTCGTACTCTGATTGCACGCACACATCAATAGATCTCGCCATTATTTTGGAACATCCACGGAACACTCTACAAGTCTGTATTCACCACTTCAAGTCATCGTATTCTAAGTCAGCTCTAAGTCATAATGCCGCCCGAGTATTACCACAATTGTCGTGCACACATCTACTCAAGTCATGATCCAAGTTATCTGCTAAGTCTCGACTAGTGTTCTTGTTAGGTCACAGGTTGTGGCTCTCCATTTCTCGAGGGTGTCAATTCCCCCTTTGCTTTCATTTGCAGCATTCAGTGTGACGTACCAAGCCACTTTCCATTGGTTAATCTTTTAACCAATGGAACCATTCCACATCCTCGTAAGGGCCCGCTCGGCCCCCTCTGTCTTGGCGTCCCTAAATTTATGATTTTGTGACCTTTGAGTTCATGTGTCGTAAAACTCGGCGCCATCCAGACTGGCAGTATTGTTTGCCATTTTGGACACAATAAATAAACGGCATAAAGCTGTCTCACCAAAACACATGTGATATCAATTTCTGGTCTCACAGTCTTCTTTAAGATTTTTAGAGTTTGTTGTTGAATATGAACTTTCAGATTCTGTACCAAATCTGACTTTAGTTACTCTCTTATTAACGTTATGTGTTTTAGTAGCATCATGTGAGAGGAGATTTTTAAAACTAAAATTAATGAAGAGTGATCTTAGGTCCACCATGAGTCAAGCTCGGCTCTTTGGCTTACCTATCTTGTCAATTGAAAACAATGTAGCGAAAGGAATTGATTTTGATGATGTGATTTCAAAATTTGCAGAGAGTAAAGTTAGGAGAAAAAGGTTTTAAATGCTTATGCACACAGTGTTAAAAATCACACACACACACAATCAAGCACAAAGTGCTCACAATAAATAAACCAGAAAATAACACTTGCAACTGTAAGTAACTAATTTTTCCTTCTTTTAATAATTTCAATGGGGGGGGGGCAAGAAATTTTCCGCACCGGTTACCACTTGACCTTGCTACGCCTCTGCTTGCACTTTCCAGGGGGGGGGGGGGCAAAAAAACTTGTGCACACACATACATGTATATATATAGAAAATCCATAAGCCAGGGGCCCGACCGACCCCTTGCCCCCCTCCGGGCGCCTATGGGGTGTATTCGAAAAATCGGGGGAAATGTTCGAATTAATCGAAGTTCAAATTATCGAGAAAAAAAAAAGCCTATTAATTTTATATTACAGGAAAGGAATTATGGAACTTAGAAACTTCGACTTAAGCAGAAATTCGTGTTCACAAGGTTCGAGTTATTGGGAGTTTACTGTATTTATGCAAAGCAAATATGCAGTCTAGCATCGAGTGATATTCAAATTTGAAAATCTCACTATATTAATATTTAACTATGATATAAAATAATTACAGGAAATGTTAAGAGAAAAATATTTAAACACATATAAAGTAGGATGTAATTTTGTTTTATTTTAACAAATTTTAAGGCCTACCTCTATCATTTTCATTGAAATATTTTCCAAATTGCTTGACGAGAGAAATCCGTCTCTGAGTTTTTTTTTTGTAGCACATACTCTTGATCTATTGTCAACTGAAGAGCGATGGTTGGCCAACCAAGAATTTACAAATTTTTCCGGTTGAAAGTGTTCTATAGGTGGTCCATTTGCATTAATAAACACTAGATTGGAGGCTTTTGAAATCAATAAAGATGATCTCAAATCTCTTACTATGTTGTTCATTAGCAAAGCGTTTTGCAAAGCGCGACGTAGTTTTTAAGAAAAAGAAGAGGGTATACGGAATTTGCTGGGAAAACCAGAGGGAAAAACCACTGCTTGAAAAATCACTGCATATACCGCAGTATACCCTCCAATACAGCCCTGATTGTATATAGAACCATTCTTAAAATATATTTTGGTATTTTATTTTTCACTTGAACAAGTTAAAGTTATTTTTAATTCCAGACCATTATACAAGAAATAAAGCTATTTCAAAACTGTAAATATGAAAGAATGTCCGATATATATATATATATATATATATATATATATATATGTTTAATTTTTCTAAATTTAAATAATGATAAAGAAACAGTTTAAACCTCGAACATAAATGATTTCTATTATATATCAGTTACCTATTTCCTTTTGCAGATCTCAACGCCATGGTTGATAAGGAAACAGCACGACCTGGCTTTAGTAAAGCTCAATGCACCTGTTACATTCACAGAGTTTATTTCTCCGGTATGCTTGCCTGCAACTAACCATTCCTTAGAACCTGGAATGTTGTGCTATGTAACAGGATGGGGAGAAACATATGGTAATTAATACATATTTAAACTTTCTGTCTAATTGTTATATCTATCATATGATCGGGTGCATAGAGCTGCATATAGCACTCCCTGCAATCCGACCACATGTAAGACTTGCGTTACTAAAATTTTCACACATACACGAGCAACGTACCCCTCTTCCCCCACCAATAATATCTATCATTATATAACCCTTAACAAAACATAATTATTTTTTTGCCCCCTAATATAACACAATATTTTTACAACTCCCGAAACCACCTCATCCTAACTAAACGTACATGTTTCACAAAGAGTGAAAGTAGTTATAGTTTGAATCAAGAAAATTAAATCGATAATTCCCACAAAGCGACGTGTTATTTCATATTTCAGATATTTAATTTCATTCTAAGAGATATTTTGAGCTTTCTGGCCATCCCCAATAGGAAAAACCATGAAATCATTGTTATCCGGATGGTCCAGGTCGACTAGGGAAGTATTTTCTTGTTACGTGCAACAAATTGTTATAGTCGCTTCACTAGATTTATTACGTAGCTAAAAATTACTCGTTTGCTGATATCTTTGCGAATTCAATAAAGCTTTCATGTTTGGATAAGATAATATAAACAGAAACGCCAGTTTTACAGAATTTGTGCTCAATCAACTATATAATTTCCCCTAGTTACAATAACATTACTCTATATTTTTATAAGGTGTAATAATTGTAATAAATAGTTAAAGTGACTTTGCACCTAAGCAGTAAATGACTAGATGATAAAATACTGCTCAAGTAAAATGCAAAAAATCTCATGAAGTTTGACTTCAAAGTGTTTTTCTCTCCTGTCAATAAAATACATTTTTTTCTTGCCGATCCTATTGAGAAACTGAATAACTGGGGAATTTATCAAATTCCTTGTCAATGCTGAAGGAATATTGTACATTGGTAAAACTGAATGGGCCTTAAAGTTTCGCTTGAAAGAACATAAGATTTCAAAATTATGCCAGAAATGAAGAAATTAATAAATTTTCAATTGATAATCACTGCTGGATTGATGGCCATCAGTTTTATTAATGAATTGTTTGTGATACAATATTTTCAGAAGTTACAGCATGACTACGTTTAATTAATTTTTCTCTCTCTCATTCTTTTTCTACACCTCACTTCGCTTTCATATTTCCTGCATTCTATTGGTTTTTCTTGTTTTACTTATCTTTTTCCACAGTAGGTGGAGTTACCACATTAAGTTGTTTGGTTTAGTTGTTTCATTAAAGCGGCATAGTTTAGTTCTCCTTTGTCATTCAGCACCAAGCTTGCTCGCACTGCATCAGGTAATTCAAGCATTTCCGAAACGATCAACTGTATTCTAAATTTGTTTACGAGATAACGTTGCAATCTAGTTCTTTAATATCTGTAAATTTAATATAAATAACTGTAATATAAATGTAAACATCTCGATTTTTACACAGTATAAAAAATGGAAGCCATATTTTATTTTGCAATTAGTCACGTGATCTCTTCATATAATATGGGTGTAATTATTATTTCAACTTTTATTTAAAAACTATCCAACATATGTTGCTGAAATTTTTTTTACACATTTTATGTGATAATTTCAACATTTCCTAAAACTTTCGAAGCAGTTTGTGAATTTTAACACCGCTTAAAAAGTTTTAAAAATTGAGTCCCATAGCAGACAAATATTATAGGGAAAAAAGAAAAGAGAAAGAATAAAGAATGGATCACTGGTGAAACATGGGAACTTATTAAACATAGTAGAAGGAAAATAAAGGGTATTCGTGACAGCACTAGATCTGAAAGATAGTATCAAGTTTACAAAGAAAAATATTGAGAAGCAAATAAGAATGTCAAAAGAAGCTTTAAGAAGGACAAAAATAAATACCATGATGATCTAGCTAGTGAAGCACAAAATGCTGCTAAAACTGGACGCACAAGAATTGTTTACCAAACAATCAAACAAATAAGTGGTGAAGTTAAACAACATGAATGTGGAGTCAAGGATGGGAATGGTAGACTTTTATCTGTTGAAGAAAGATGGCGAGGACATTTTGGAAAAACATTAACACTAATGAACAATCTGATGTGCCATCTACCTTAAACATTTCTACAGAGAAAATCTCGCTGATCGAGATTAAAAATACTTTGAAGGTGTTAAAATCCAATAAAGCCTGTAGAAATGATGTGATAGAGTGCTAGATCTGAGAAAGTACCAAATAAGAAAGATCAATCATGCATAAAACACTGATTAGGAAACACTTTCCAACTTCAATGCAATTTTATGTAAACATCTCTAAAATGCGATACATTCCCCGGTAATAGTTTTAAAATTATCACAATACTACATTAATTTATTATATTTGAAAACTTAAAACTTTATCGAAAAAAAATGAACTTCATTTAAATGACGGCATCGAAATATAAATTGCCTGGTTTGAACATCTCTAAAATGCGATACATTCCTCGGAAATATTTTAAAAATTATCATAATACTATCGTAATATATTATATTTGAAAACGTCATCGAAAACGAATGAACTTTATTCAAATGAGGTCATCGAAATATAAATTGACTGGCTCTCTCTATAAAAGCAGCATTTCATTCATAAACGTTTTTCCATTCCTTTCATTCATCACAATACTCTAATAATTTATTTTATTTAAAAACTTAAAACCATGGAGGTACAAGTAATTTAACTCTATGCTTAAAACTTCATCGAAAAAATCGTCTGATTCCCTGCGTAAAATCAATGAATGTTTTATTCATATCAGCTATATTGCAGACTCCATGAGCTAAATAATTTTGCGTTAAAGAAATGCAGCAATTCTTATACAACTACATATTTTGCTGTTTACATTCTCCATAAGTGAAAATTAGGCTTCGTTGTAGAAATAATCAAAGTTTGATAATTATTTAAACTCAAATATATTGTAATTGCGTTGTTTCAGTATGTAGATGCACAGAATTTAAGCAAAAATAAAGCAGTTTTAGGACGGATACAACACTAAATATGAATTAAAAAGAACTTTAAAAATCACGATTTTGACAAAAGATGGATGCCATATTTTATTTTAAAGTACGTCACGTGATCTCGTGCTACGATGGTCACGTGATCTCGTGCTATAATGGTCACGTGATCTCGTGCTATAATGGTCACGTGATCTCTTCATATAAAGGGTGTAATTATTATTTTAAAAACTACTGAATATATTTTGCTGAAATTTTTTTTATATATTTTTTGGGATAATTTGAACATTTCTTAAACCTTTCGAAGCAATTTGTGAATTTTAAATTCTCTTAAAAAATGTCTGAAAAATTAGGTCCCATAGGGTTCAATGCATTTCATTTTTCAACCCGGATTCAATCCAAAACTAATAGGGTGATATTACTCATTTATATTCGCATACGTTCCACTGACCGTCTGAACAATATACTAAAATTTCATTTTGATAAACTCATTTTTACGCCAGTTATCGTGCTAACGGACAGACAGACAGACAGAATGAACAAAGTCATAAACACTTTCCAACTATGTTGAAAAGTGTTAAAAATGGAAAGAAACAACAATAATTAAAATACTTAAAAAAGGACATCTTTCTTCCTGTGAGAAATGGAGAGGTATCACTTTAATGTCTATTCCAGCTAAAGATTTGGGAAGAGTTATGGTCAACAGATTAAAGAACGAAATTGAAAAGGACATTCAGAGAGGAACAAGAAGGATTTCGAAGTGGAGCTGGAACCACTCAACATCATTTCACTTTGAGAAACACCATTGAGAAAAGCATTGAGCATAATGCACCTCTATATTTATATATCATTGATTTTAGTAAATCATTTGATATCATTGAGAGATATATGTTATGGAAGATACTTGATAGTTATGAAATCCACAAAAATTATTAACATTATTAGGGAGCTATATCGAAGCAGCAGCTGCTGTGTTGAAGTAAATAGAAAATTGACAGAACCCTTCCAAATTAAATCAGGTGTAAAGCAGGGATGTGTGATGCCAGGTTTATTATTTAATATAGTTATTGACTGGATCGTGAAAAACAGCATCAAAGACAAGAGAAGAGGCATTTGATGGAAATTTGCATCAGTTTTGGAGGATTTGGATTTTGCAGATGACATTGTTTTTGTTTGGCCTCTAGATTTTGTGATATACAACATAAAATTAATGATCTTAACAAGTTTGCTGAAACTACTAGTTTACGAATCAATAAAAGTAAAACCAAAGTCTTAAGAATTAATGAAAAAACTTCTGAAAATGTAAAACTAGATGATGAAGATGTAAATAACTTTACTTACCTTAGAGTACTGATGAACAAGAAGGGTGGAACAGATGAAGAAATCAAAGTAAGGTATGCAAAAGCTCAGAATTGCTTTAGAAAACAAAATAAAGTATGGAAAGCTACTAACTCTAATTTAAAAACCATAATCAACCTTTTTCATTCCTTAGTGAAGAGCGTTTTATTATATGGAGTCGAAACATGGAAATTAGCAAAGTCCAATGCAATAAGTTGAATGCCTGGCAGATTAAATGTCTGAGGAAAATGTTGGGAGTATTTTGGTCTTATGTTATTACTAACATCGAACGGTACAAGAGTACTGCACAGAAAGCAATAGAGATGGAAATAAAAAAAAAACGTAGATGGAAATGGACTGGACATGGCTTAAGAATGCCACTGCATAACATCCCTGCTGTGGCACTTACTTGAGCGGGATCGACCTAAGCTAACTTGGAGGAGACTAATAAAACAGGAGAGAAACCTGATGGGATGGGCGAGCTGGTCAGAAGCAAGAACTGCGGCACAGGATCGACCAAAGGGACGTCGCAAGCTTATGTGCCACTAGGCACAATGAATGATTGATGATGATGATGATGATGAAATTAAATATTTTAATTGAATGTTTTGAATAACAATGTTATTTAAAATGCTATAGTAATTTACGAATAAATGCGAAATTTAAGTTTCTTTGTATTATACATTCCGTACGAAGAACGGGTATACAGCTAGTAATAATAATAATAATATTTATGTTATTATTATTATTATTATTATGCCGAATTTAGGAACAGACCCAGTGGGTTTGCGACTATAGAAAGCCTAAATAGGCTGATACTACAGAAGTGTGGGTCGCCCGCTGTGAACGCGCGGTGGGGACAACGATCAACAATAATAATTTTAGAATGGAATATTTACACTTATATTAAAAATTAAATATTAAATTTCACTTTGTTGTTTCATATCCATGCTGGGGGCTTCAATGCGCGCAGGCATCTAACCCTTTGTAAAAGGGGGGTCTTTTAAGAAGTTCAATTACTACTAAACATAGCATAGAACAAACAAAGTACATACCGGGCGTTTGTAATTAAACTGGCAGTACTCAGAGTCATCTGTGGCTCAATCTAAGTGCCGGAATGGCACCAAATTTGGTAGGGGCTAATGAAGACATGGGAAGAAGGAATCCGCGAAAAACAAATTTTGTTCCAAAAGTCGGCGACAGGAGAAAATGTGGCGATGTACAATGTAAAAATGAGTTCCAAAAAGTAGACAAATGAATAACAAAGACGAAACTGCACTGAAACATCACGCTTTATTCAACACCTCGACCATCTTCAATATGACCGCCGTTCTCGTGGACCACACTTTGCATCCAGTGCACAGCATTCTCAACAGCCGAACGTAACATGTTACAAGGAATATTCATCATAGTCCTTGATATGTTGTCCTTTAAAGTTGCCAAGTTAGGGGTCCTACCAAGATAGACCTTGGACTTCAAATAACCCCACAGCCACAATTCACAAGGAGTTATATCCGGGGAACGAGGCGGCCATGCTAGAGGGAAAAAACGACTGGCATTTTTATCAGTGAAGTGATGCCGCAACAATTGCTGTACCGATAGCCCGATGTGTGGTGCCCTGAAACATCACGCTTTATTCAGCACCTCGACCACCTTCAATATGATCGCCGTTCTCGTGGACCACACTTTGCATCCAGTGCACAGCATTCTCAACAGCCGAACGTAACACGTTACAAGATTCGACCACCTCGACCAAATTCAATATGACCGACGTTCTCGTGGACCACACTTTGCATCCAGTGCACAGCATTCTCAACAACCGAACGTAACATGTTGCAAGGAATATTCATCCCAGTCTTTGATATGTTGTCCTTTAAAGTTGCCAATTTAGGGATCCTACCAAGATTGACCTTGGACTTCAAATAATCCCACAGCCAAAAGTCACAAAGAGTTATATCCGGGGAATGAGGCGGTCATGCTAGCGGGAAAAAACGACTGACCTTTTTATCTGTGAAGTGATGCCGCAACAGTTGCTGTACCGATAGACCGATGTGTGGTGCCCTGAAACATCACGCTATATTCAGCACCTCGACCACCTTCAATATGACTGCAGTTCTTGTGACCGCTGTTGCTGACGAGGCGACCATGCTAGCGGGAAAAAACGACTGACCTTTTTATCTGTGAAGTGATGCCGCAACAGTTGCTGTACCGATAGACCTATGTGTGGTAGTGCTCCGTCTTGCATAAAGATTATTTGACTCAGATATCGTCTTTGCTGAAGTGTGGAATGACAAAACTAGTCAGCATATCGCGATACCTCTTCGCGTTACCGGTACAGGTTACTGGTCCCCTTGAAGAAATGTTTAAAAAAAAATGGTCCAACGATGAAATGTGCTGTAAAGCCACACCAAACAGTGACCTTTGATGAGTGAAACTGACGTTCATCAACTGCATGGGGTTGTTCAGTTACCAAAATCAGGAAATTGTGAGTGTTAACACTTCCCTTATGATGAAAATGGGCCTCATCTCCCCACAGAATTGTCCACGGCCAAGCATCGTCGATCTCCATCCTGGCAAGAAACGTCAGAGCAAATGTCAATTGTTGACCATAATAATTGGGTTCGAGTTGTTGCATACGACTGACCTTGCATGGATAGTAGTGGATAACTCTCCGCAACGTTTTCCATACCGTAGTAACACTCAAATCCAGTTGGCGTGCTATTCCCCGGGCGTCGTTTTTACCAGGAATGGTCTCTTGTGTACTTTCGGTGATCGCAGTCGCAACATCCGTAATTGTCTGTTCTGACACCAGTTTCCGTCCTCTGCCGGGTCGAATTGTTAGCGATCCTGTTTCTTCAAACTTCTCAATGATGCTTTTTAATGCATTAATTGATAGAGGGCCTTTACGTAAGTTGTTACGGATTCGAAACTGACGAAAAGCGGCCGCTGCGTTGCACTAGTGCAGGTAAAACAACGTCACAAGTAGCGCACGCTGTTGTAACGTTTGTCTTTCAGAGCTTTTTTCAGACATGTTTTTACAGCCCGAATTACTGGCGCTGTTGTCATCTATGTAAGCGTGAATTTGCATTTTTATTTCTTATCTGCTCTTAATGCTAATTCTCGATTACGTAGCGCCCCATTTCCCCCTACTAGAGACTTTTAGAACAAACTTTGTTTTTCGTGGAATCCTTCTTCCCATGTCTTCATTAGCCCCCTACCAAATTTGATACCATTCCGGCCGTTAGATCGTGCTACAAGTGACTCTGAATACTGTCAGTTTAATTACAGACACCCGGTATATGACACTCCATAATCATTTAAATTTTGTATACAAGTGCTTGGTGTGTAATGGTGAGGAAGTCATTGTCAGTTTTGTTTGTTGAGGGTGAAAGTATTGTGGATGATAATGGTTAAGTTCCGATGAATAAGGGGAAAAAGGGATGATGAAACGGCAGTGAATCTTTTTTAATGTTTGGAGACGGTGTGAGTCTGAATGTGACGTCGATGTTCTTTCTTCTTAGTGAGGCTTGATTCAACGAATTTAGGTATGTTTTAGAAAACTGTAAGATAGGCTTGGTTCTAGAACTAGTATTTTTACTGATTGTCTTGTTGGAGCTGTTTACGTTGTTTCCTCATGAGACTGGCTGCAGGCTTGTTTATTTCGATTTTATTTCCATTTACTTTTTAAAGAGAATGATAAAAGATAATGCTTTGTGTAGCAGATTGAAACACTGAAATTTAATTATTGTATTCATTTTCTCTGAAATAGATCATTAACTGCGTAATTTTCTTCGTTATTGTTTTATTTAATAGCACTTTTTGTGCCCATTACGGCCTAAACTCTAGTGCAGGTGGTGCTATGGGGTAGTGTGAAGTGCGCGAACAGCTGTGGATATAATCGTCTGCTGTATCTTCTTAACAGCATTGTGGTGATGACCTGTGTCCTCCGAAACGATGCAGGTACTGTGCAAATGGTCAATGCCCAGTGGGAATTGAAGAACATGTCTGTTTTTGATAAGCATGTCTGTGGAGGTCTGTAGAAAAAGCTGTTTTATCTCCTTCCTGTTTCTTCACTTGTCCAACTCACTTGCCATTCTTGAAGTGTATGTTGTTGGAGCAGCTTTTTAATGTGTTTTTGATGCAGTGGTATATTGATCTGTGGGTGGTTTATACTGTTGGTCACTGTACGTGTTAGTGTGTCTGCAAGTTTCTTGCCTATGATACCTCTGTGCGCTAGTATTCAGTTCATATGTAGATGCTTGTTTGGATATTGATCGAGGAGTATTCTGATCTGTTGTGTTGTGCCGTGCCGTTCTTGGGTCTGGGCTGCTTTAAAGTGTATATACTTGCTTTAATCTGTATGTACTAATGCTTTGAGATGGGTGCTTTGTATGAACCAAGTTACTGCTTTAAGGAGTGCTGTTATCTCTGCTTGGTAAACGCTGTTATTTGGATGCAATTTTCTGACCCAGTAGTATACGTAGTAATATAATTAATAAAAATCTTTACTTAATTATCAAACACTTCTACTCTAGCTATAATCTTGGTTATACTCTCATTCGATCCGTTACTGCTTCCAGGCCTAATATCTAATATCTCAAACTTAGAATAGGGGTTACGATGCAAAGGAATAATCAAAAAATTAATAAATACTTTTCAAAGTGATCGAACACTTTCACTAGAAACAAAATCCCAGTTTTGGTTATATTCGTCCAAAAAAAAAAAAACAAAAACAAAAAAAAAAACTTACATCACTTTGCATCTCCCAAATGTGCGTCACCATTTTTATGTTAAACTTCTAAACAGTTTTCGATATTCAGAACTTACATATATTAAACCACTAGCGAAGCGCACGTCAAATTGACTAGCTGTGAATGAAGCTATATTGAAATCTGTTGAATTACCAAGAGGCCCTCTCTATATATGAAATACCTCAGTGAGATTTCTGAAGAAATGAAAAAAAAGTTTAGATTATCGTAGAAAAGCAAAAATATACTTCCCTGTAACCTTTTCACTTCTTCTATAATATATAGTATATGTATAAGGAGGAAGTATTGTGATGGGTTAAAAAATCCTACTTCCGAATGTTGATAGTTATGCATGTTTTGAGTATCCTTGAATACGAATCAACCATTGTCAACGATGCCTGTCTGTGGATACAATATCATTCGAATAAATTGGTAAAATCGAATAAAACTATATGGTTATTTCAATCGGTGAACATCAAAGGCTTATTGATGTTCGGGGTAAACGAACCAAGGATATAAACGTTAAAAATTTAATTATCTATAATAAAATGGATATTAGTGTTTAGTAGTTATCAGGAGACTTTCTCGGTATTAGAGATTTTACTTTCCCGATAGATAATGTAACAGTAAAAATAATCAAGTGATTTCTGTGAAATTAGGTATGCTTATTTAATAGTAACTATTTTTATTGATTTTTAGTGAGGTAATAAGAATGTTATAATAAGTGTCATTGTTTTCACAAAATCGAAATTTGTTAATCTGTAGCGAATGCCATGTGTTGGAAACATCAGATTCTTACTTTCCTTATATACATAATGTATAAGGAAAGTATTGTGACGGGGTCGAAAATTTGAATTCGAGTTTTTGACGGGAGAGCACGTTTCAAGCATCCCTGATCACGAATCAAAGATTTTTGGAGTGATGTCTGTGTGTGTCTGTGTGTGTGTGTGTGTGTAAGTATGTGTGTGTGTGTGTGTAAGTATGTGTGTGTGTGTGTGTGTGTGTGTGTGTGTGTGTGTGTGTCAGTGGGTCTGTGGAGACGATAACTGACGAACGAATGAACCGATTTCAACCAAATTTGGTACAAAAATCACAATTCATAAACACTGGAAGCCTATTGTTTTTATACGCAATCGAATATTCGGACCCCCCCTAAATTTTCGAATGAAATTTTAAAAAAATCGTCAAAAAATCAAAACCACTAATAAAGTTACGCAAATAGACATTTCTTATGTAATTTTTCATTAGAAAACGATTGACGTAAATTTCAGAACGCTAACATGAACCGTTCTCGAGATATTGCACATTTTTCATAAAAATTATCAGAAAGTCATATAAAATAAAAAAAAATATTTCCTATTGAGAAACATGTTCACTTTTCATATGTAATACCATGCGATAAATTGGATGACATCATTCTCGTGGATCTAGCTCGTTCCATTCATGAAAAATATACTTTGAGTAATACTTTTGTATTTGAACGCCAATAGTCATTTATCTGCTGTAAGAATAACTTATTTCTTCGTCCATAGCGTTTGGCGAGATTTTGGCGACGAATTTGGCGGAATGTCGCCAACTTGGCGACTTTTTGAAATGTTGCCAAATTAACGTAAATTTCGTCAAATGGATAAAAATGACGCTAAATCAATGAAAATGACGACTAATTGTCGAAAATTCAATATCTTGGAAAGAATATTAGTATCTACTATAAGAAAAACCTATTTACTTTACTGTAAAAGTAGTAAATTCATTACATTATCATACCTGCCAACCTGGGAAAATTGGAATGTGTAAAATTTTGCGCGAATGACATTTATAATGATTTTTTTAAAACTACATGTTCAAACGACATTGCTAATGAATTTAACTATGTACAAGTACCTGCATTAAAAAAATACTGCATTAAATATTAGGCATAGTACTGGTAGAATATGAAAATTCAGCACACCAATTTTATAAAATTTCAGGACAATAAATTATAAAACAAAAATATATAAAGGTTTTATCCGGTGAGAATTACTTTATAATGAAAACAAATATTTATGTTTGGCAAAACACAGGTTTTCACTAAAGAAAATAGCAAATATTGATCTTTAATTTAAAAAAAAAATATATATTATATATACGTTTATATACATATACGTTTATATATATATACACGTTTATGCAAATTTAATATGAACGACTCTTTCCATTCACCGGCGTGAACCGTGACGTTTTTCCAACATGAGGTTTTATGCAAATCAGTTCTCAATGTGTACGCATCTGATTTGCATATCCGGGGGCATTTCCCGAACTGTCCTTTTTCGGATATATAGAACAGAAGTTTCTTGAAGCAGGTAGATGGAAGCATAGAGATGGAAGCATGCAGATTAAAGCCGGCAGACAGAGGCACTGTGAGATACTGTTAAACGACGGTTTTAGTCGAGACGGACGCAGATGTGGTCAATTTAGACCAGTATGTTTTGAAAGTTAAATTTACTTACATATGTTCGGAAGTCACGTTAAAATTTTTTGATGTCTTATCCATTGGTTTTTCTTTTGCCAAGTGTGATACCTTCAATGGTGGCTGCAAATACACGCAAGTGATATAGGTAGAATAGTTATTTACTACTAAAGCGTCAAGAAATTTCTGTCAGATTATTTTGCATCTACAAACTTTTGTACATAGTATTATTTGATGTTTTGTGGCATGGAAATTACCTGGAATGTGTAAGTTGCCTAGTTATGTTCTTCACGTAATAAAGTGAACAATGATTTTTTCTTTAAAACTGGTTCCGTATATTTTAATGACCCAGCCAACACTTGTGACTCTTTGACTGTGTATACTCTGCTGCTAAAATTTAACTTTAAATTTTTTAAATTTTCCATCAGGTTTTACCCGGTGAAAATTACTTTATAATGAAAACAAATATTTATGTTTGGTAAAACACAGGTTTTCACTAAAGAGAGTAACAAATATTGATCTTTAATAAAGAAGAAAAAAAGATATATATAGCACTGAATTATATTCCTGCCAAAATGGTTTCCTTTTTATTTGCCTAAATCATTGCTTTATTACCACTTTCTGGAAAATATCCCTTCACAGAGTTCATACTCATTTTTCAAAATGGAAAAATTTATATTATGCAAATATAATTAAAAAATTAACCTTAATAATTAGCCATAATATGAAAATAAGCTAGTTTAGTCGATCTAATATGCAACATTTAAATGATGGAGATGGATGGAAAAAGATACTAACGTACTCTTTTTAATTCACGCGAAGTAACTGAATTGCGCAATCGCACTGTTTATGCGAAAATAATTGTGAAATTAACCGTAATAATTAATCAGAATATAAAAATAAGCTAATTTAGTCGATCATTGCAACATTTAAATGGAGATGGATGGAAAAATATACTAACGTACTCTCGGCAATTCACACGAAGCAACTGAATTGCGTAATCGCACTGTTCATGCGAAAATAATTAAGAAATTAACCGTAATAATTAATTAGAATATAGAAAGAAGCTAGTTTAGTCAATAAAAAATGCAATATTTAGAAGATTGAGATGGATGGAAAAAGATACTATTGTACTCTCGGCGATTCATGAGAACAAACTGAGTTGCGCAATCGCAGTGTTTATGCGAAATTAATGAACAAAATAACATTTTAGCGATTAATGCTGAATTAGACAACCTGTGAAGAAGCATATTTATTACTTTCATAAAATAAGCTATCGAGATCTTAATTTACATTACACGCTGCCGTAAATCTCCGTTAATTTGATTGGCATTACCCTGCATTTTATTATGGACTAGCCGCCTTTGGCGACCAGCCTGTTCGCTACCCTTGAAAATTCTGACCGTGGCACACTCGCTGGCGCGACCTACCAGAAGGAACGACCTACCAGGAAGTGCCACCCAATTTAGACAGGAACTCAGTGGGGGAGGCATCCACAGGGACCGTACCCTCCTTCCCCTACCACCAACCTCTCGGAAGGACTTACGGTCCCGCATGTTTAACGTGATCGTACTCCGCCTGAACACGGCGGCAGTTTTGGCAGTGGCGGGAATCGAACCCGGACCTACCTAGTGCAAATCCCGCGCGCTAACCACTGGGCTACCGCGCCCTCCGCGACAATCTCCATAACCTTCTTTTTATTCACCCAATTTAGACCGGAACCCAGTAGGGGAGGCATCCACAGGGTCCGTACCCTCCTTCCTCTACCAACAACCTCTCGGAAGGACTTACGGATCCACATGTTTAACGTGATCGTACTCCGCGTGAAAATGGCAGCAGTTTTGGCAGTGGCGGCAATCGAACCCTAGCCTACCGAGTGCAATTCCCGCGCGCCAACCACTGGGCTACCGCGCCCTCAGCGACAATCTCCATAACCTTCTTTTTATTCACCCAATTTAGACCGGAACCCAGTGGGAAAGTCATCCACAGGGTGCGTACCCTCCTTCCTCTACCACCAACCTCTCGGAAGGACTTACGGACCCACATGTTTAACGTGATCGTACTCCGCGTGAACACGGCAGCAGTTTTGTCAGTGGAGGGAATCGAACCCGGGCCTACCGAGTGAAATTCCCGCACGCTAACCACTGGGCTACCGCGCCCTCCGCGACAATCTCCATAACTTTCTTTTTATTCACCCAATTTGGACCAGGACCCAGTGGGGGAGGCATCCACAGAGACCGTACCCTCCTTTCCCTGCAACCAACCTCTCGGAAGGAATTATCGACCCATATGTTTAAGGTGATCGTACTCCGCATCAGTGGCGGGAATCGAACCCAGGCCTACCGAGTGCAATTCTCGCGCGCTAATTTAAATTTATAACGACCATATGCTAGGCTCTTAATTCCACCATCCTCGTTCCATCATTTAAAATAGCCATAAAATTAAAATATCCATTTAAAATATCTATAAATTAAAATATCCATAAATTAAAATATCCATTTAAAATAAAAAAATCAACCATATCGTTCCACCAATCCATAAATATAATAATTTCAAATACATCACCACAATTCAAACCACCATAATTCAATCATTTAAATTATTTAAAATATCCATTTAAAAATATCCATTTAAAATATCATATAAATATAATAATTTCGCCCGATGTATACAACACTTATGCTCGTAATTCAGTTAAAACCGAAAGCGCGGTCTCCATGGAGACGGGGAAGAAACTAATGCGGATGGGGGGAAAATGCCTTGAGGAACTGAGCCGGTAGCCGACAAATTTAAAATCATGGCGTCTTTAAAATTGCCATCCTGAAGGCAATTTTCATTATTTCTGGACCAGATTGGACTTGTAAGAATGCCAGATGTTTGACCTTTCTGAAAATGTAAATTATTAGTCGAAATTATGAGTACTTTTCACGATGCGAGAATTTAAAAACCAAAAATCGTTTTCTTGAGCAAAAAGTGACTTTTGTTTTAAAATCTTTAAAAAATATTAGAAATCGAAATTCAGATTTGAAATTGATATATTTTTACTCCAAATTCTCTGCTCTTTCCGATGGTGTGATTTGTTTTTTTCTACGATGTCTGGATCGAGGAGAAAAAAGGGCAAAAAGATCAAAAAAAGGTCGAAATCGCATAAAACATTAAATAAATAAAAAAATAATTAGAATTTTGAAAATCGGTTTTCACGTGTCCCCTTCCCACCCCCCAGGGTCTCCGATTGCCAAATTTCGTAACTCTCCGACGCGCGGTCGCGAAACGTATAGTGTATAAGACAGACACACAGACAGACATTGCCTTTTATTATATAGATTTGCTACAATCCCGGGAATGATGGTAGATATCAGTACTAAAAAAGCAGAAAATCGGCGTTTCCGAGGAATCACACCATGTCTGGCTAATTGATAAATTTCAAACAAAAAAAGCCGGAGAATTTCGCCGGAGATTGATTTCCTAGTAATGTTAAAAAATTCAAATAAATGCGGAAATGCGTAAAATATAGCAATATATGCGTAAAAGCGTAAAGAGCAGTTAAAATGCGTAAATTTTACGCATAATGCGTAAAAGTTGGCAGGTATGCATTATATAAGGAAAGTCATGTGTTGCCCACATCAGATTTTTAATATAAGGACAATGAAATGATTTTATATAGAGGTTCTGTAGGAACTCTATAGAAACTTCTATATGAATTTTTAAACAGTTTATATAGTTTCTATAGAAGTTGCTATAGAAAAGAGTCTAAAGAGGTCTATGTAAGGGTCTATGTGTCTATAGAGTTCTATACATCCCTTGTATTGATTTTTAATAGCATTAATTCTACTATATAAGATTCTACTATATAAGATAGTTTCTATAGAAGTTGCTATAGAAAAGAGTCTAAAGAGGTCTATGTAAGGGTCTATGTGTCTATAGAGTTCTATACATCCCTTGTATTGATTTTTAATAGCATTAATTCTACTATATAAGATAGTTTCTATAGAAGTTGCTATAGAAAAGAGTCTAAAGAGGTCTATGTAAGGGTCTATGTGTCTATAGAGTTCTATACATCCCTTGTATTGATTTTTAATAGCATTAATTCTACTATATAAGATTTTTTATGGGTGGCGAATGTGACGTAGATGAATACCGTTTATTTGATACCTAAAACAACTCGGTTAAATATAAATTTTATTGAATCATAACTAATCAATCAAGTACATTGAATTAATATTAAATACATTAATATTAATATTAAATAAAATTAATATTAAATTCTTTTTAGGTACAGGATTTGAACTGGAGCTGAAGCAGGCAGCCGTCCCCGTCGTGTCACTTGAACAATGCCGAAAGTGGCACAGGTTTTTCGACATCGCGCCAAGCATGGTGTGCGCCGGGCATGGTGATGGTGGGCATGATTCATGTCAGGTATGAAAAAAGAATTGGTGGTGTCTCCAGTTCGATTGAGACCAAATGGTTTTACGTGAATAATACATTGTAAAATAAACTCAACTTTTGTAATATCGAAAAAAAAAAATGAACATGATTCAAAATCCGATTATATACTCTTATGGGGCTTTCAAACAGCGACAAATTCTTGCTTATTGCTCAATGTTAGCTTTTTTTAATTTTTGAGATATAAGTATTAAAAACCTAAAAAACAATTTCAATCTTCTTCAACTTGAAAAGACGATTACTTATAAACCGTGGGATCTTTTTTTAAATAATAAATATATATATTTTAACACTAAGCTTTCTGGTACACATTTTTGTCGTTAACTAAGTATACCTCTCTTTTATAGTTTACTATATATTTCGAGTGAAAGTTAGAAAAATTAAAAAAATAAAAATAAAAAAAACACTCGTTGTAAGAGCTACATTTTAAAGATTTTTTGAATAAAAAAAATGTTCAAAATATTAAAATAATGAAATTATTTTCATATATGTATCAATAATGTTCCAACAAAATAAGAAACTTATTTCCAACAAAATAAGAAACTTATTTCCAACAAAATAAGAAACGATATTTAAGTTTTTATCAATTAGGCTCGGGGGTATAAGCGTTCAAAGTGTTTACATATTTCGTAACGCTCCGTTTTGCCACCAACGAAACCCCAATCATAGATGTTATTCAAATCAAAAGAAAGCATGTTTAATTTTCTTTTCTCTCTGTTTAATTTTTTCTACACTGTATTTCGCGTACATGTGTTCAGCATTTTATTGTTTTTCGCGTTTTAGTTTTCTTTCGTCACACTAGGGGGCGTGTTACTTTACACCTTTCTGGTAGGTCGGACGGTCTGGGTCTCAACAACAACAACACTAGGGGGCGTTACTACACTAGGTTCTGTAGTTTAGCCATTTCGTCAGCACGGCATATTCAAGCTCTCGTTTGAAGTTCAGTTCTTTGCTTTGTTTCATTATTCAAGTATTTTTATTTCAGGGTGATAGTGGCGGTCCCTTGGTATACTACATGGACGATAAGTGGCATTTAGCAGGGATCGTATCCACTGGCGGTTCTATATGTGCTGACAAAGAGCAACCGGGGATCTACACACAGGTTCCGTATTACGTGAACTGGATAAAGAACGTCACTGGCATCAAAACTCTCTTTTCCACACCATTCTTACTATTTTAGCACAAACTGTATCTGTGATAAGAAATAAACCAATTGTAAGCTGTTTCAATTTTTGCAAGAATCGCTTGAGTGATTTCTTGATTTTGAATTATAAAAATAAAAGTAAACAAGGAAGATCAAACATGCATAAAGCACTTTCAAACTGTAATGCAATTTTATTTAAACATCTCTAAAATGCAATACATTCAGCGCAGATATATTTTAAATTATCACAGTACTGCAATAATTTATTATATGTGAAAACTTAAAATTTCATCGAAAAAAATGGATTTTATTCAAATGACGTCACTGAAATATAAATCGTCTGCCTCTCTATGTAAAAGCAATGGATATTTCATTCTTATCACTTTTATTCTATTATTCCAGATTCCAGAGCTAAATAATTTTGCGCGAAAAAAATCAGCAATTCTTATACAAGTCATCTTACAATCACTTGTTTACATTCTGCATCCATTAAATTTAGGCTTCGTTGTAGAAATAATCAAAATTTGTTGATCATTTAAACTCAAAAATATTGTAATTGCGTTGGCGGAGAATATATACAGGCACAGAAATTACGCAAAACTAAAGCGGTTTTAGGACGGATGCAACACTAAACATAAATTTAAAAGAACTTTAACAATTACGATTTTTACATTGGGAAAAAAAGATGGATGCCCTATTTCATTTTGAGGTGGGTCACGTGATCTCTTCATATTAAATGGGTGTAATTATTATTTTAACTTTTATTTAAAAATGTACCAAATATATTTTGTTGAATTTTGTTGACAACATAGTTGTCAACAAAAGTTGTCATTTTTGTTGACAAACATATTTTGTTGTACAACATAGTTGAAAAGTGTTTATGACTTTGTTCATTCATTCTGTCTGTCTGTCTGTCCTTTAGCACAATAACTACCGTAAAAATGACTTTATCAAAATGAAATTTTAGTGTGTTGTTCAGACGGTCTGTGGGACCCATGGGAATATAAATGAATAATATCACCCAATTAGTTTTGGATTGAACTCGGGCTGAAAAAATGAAATACATTGAACCCTGTGGGACCTAATTTTTCAAACATTTTTTAAGCGCATTTAAAATTCACAAATTGCTTCGAAAGTTTTAAGAAATATTCAAATTATCCCATAAAATATATAAAAAAATTTCAGCAAAATATATTCAGTAGTTTTTTAAATAAAAATTAAAATGATAAATACACCTTTTACATGAAGAGATCACGTGACCATTATATTAAGAGATCACGTGATCATTATATAAAGAGATCACGTGACCCACTTCAATATAAAATACGGCATCCTTCTTGTCTCAAAATAGTGATTTTTAAAGTTCTTTTTAATTTATATTTAGTATTGTATCCGTCCTAAAACCGCTTTATTTTTCTTTAAATTCTGTGCATCTACTTACTGAAACAGCGCAATTACAATATATTTGAGTTTAAATGATCATCCAACTTTTATTATTTCTACAACGAAGTCTAATTTTTACTTATGGAGAATGTAAATACCAAAAGATACAGAATGAGTTATATAAGAATTATAAGAATTGCTGCATTTCTTTAACGCAAAATTATTTAGCTCATGGAGTCTACAATATAGCTGAAATGAATGAAACTTTCATTGATTTTACGCAGAGAAAAAACGACTTTTTCGATGAAGTTTTAAGCATAGAGTTAAATTACTTGTACTTCCATGGTTTTAAGTTTCTAAATAAAATAAATAATTATAGTGTTGTGATGAATGAAATGAATGGAAAAAGTTTATGAATGAAATGCTGCTTTTATAGAGAGAGCCAGGCGTGTTATATTTCGATGACGTCAATTAAATAATTTTTATTTGTTTTCGATGAAGTTTTCAAATATAATAAATTAATGTAGTATTATGATAATTTTAAAAATATTACCGAGGAATGTATCGCATTTTAGAGATGTTTAAACCAGACAATTTATATTTCAATGCCGTCATTTGAAAAAAGTTCATTTTTTTCGATGAAGTTATAAGTTTTCAAATATAATAAATTAGTGTAATATTGTGAGAATTTTAAAAATATTACCGCAGAATGTTTCGCATTTTAGAGATGTTTAAATAAAATTGCATTGAAGTTGGAAAGTGTGTCATAATCAATGCTTTATGCATGATTGATCTTTCTTGTTAAATTTTCACAGTACAACAGCAATTTATTATACTTGAAAACTTGCAATAGATGCAAAACTAAATATAAATTTAAAAGATCCTTAAATATCATGATCATGGAGGTAAAAGTAAGCAGACAAAACTTCATTTTAAGAAAACGCCAATATCGTTTGAAACAATTATCCAGATGGAGCTGGGATATGATAAGTAGTGCTGCATTGTACTGTACATTTTGTAAAAATAAATGCTTAGCGCAATGTAAAGTAGAAATGAAACAATAAATAGTCCTACGTATTCAAAATTATTTTACCTTTCAGTACATTTTTATCTCCATATATTCTGTACTCTATCCTACAACTATGAAAAAAAAATCTGATGCGGGCAGCACATGTCTTTCCTTATATAATGTATTCAATTTACTTTTAAAGTAAAAAAGATCTGATGTGGGCAACACATGACTTTCCTTATATAATGCAATGAATTTACTACTTTTACGTTAAAAAATAGGTTTTTTCTTATAGTAGATACTTATATTCTTTTCAAGACATTGAATTTTCGACAATAAGTCGTCATTTTCATTGATTTAGCGTCATTTTTACCCATTTGGCGAGATTTTCGTTAATTTGGCAACATTTCAAAAAGTCGCCAAGTTGGCGACATTCCGCCAAATTCGTTGCCAAAATCTCGCCAAGCGTTATGAACAGAGAAATAAGTTATTCTTATAGCAGATATTCTTATAGCAGATAAATTACTATTAGCGTTTAAATACAAGAGTATTACTCAAAGTATCTTTTCTCATGAATGGAACGGGCTAGATCCACGAAAATGATGTCACCGAATTTATCGCATGATATTACATATGAAAAGTGAACATATTTCTCAACAGTAACTATCTTTTTTAATTTATTGGATTTTTTGATAAATTTATTTGAAAAATGTGTAATATCTCGAGAACGGGTCATGCTAGCGTTCTAAAGTTTATGTCAATCGTTTTCTAAGGAAAAATTACATAAGAAATGTCTATTTGCGTAACTTTATTAAAGGTTTTGATTTTTTGATGATTTTCTCAAAATCTCACTCGAAAATTTAGGGGGGTTCTGTACATTCGATTACGTTTAAAAACAATAAGCTTCCAGTATTCACCGATTATGATTTTTGTACCAAATTTCATTCGAATCGCTCTATTTGTTCGTGAGATAGCTTCTCCACAGTCTCACTGACACACACACATACTTTCACACACACACACACATATACTTTAACACACACACACAGACATCACTTCAAAAATGGATTCGTGATCAGCTTCCAGTGTTTACGGATTGTAATTTTTGTACCAAACTTCGTCCGAATCGCTCCATTTGTTCGTGAGATAGCGTCTCCACAGACTCACTGACACACACACACACACACACACACACAACTTAAAAAATGTTCGATTCGTGATCAGGGATGCTTGAAACGTGCTCTGCCGTCGAAAACTCGAATTAGAATTTTCGACCCCGTCACAATGCTTTCCTTATACATTATGTATATAAGGAAAGTAATACTGGTTAATTATACTCATAATCAGGGAAACCTTCATTTAAAAATAATCAAAAATACATATATACTAAATACTACGGCTTTCAACTAACAATAACAGTTACTTACTAACACTAGCGACACCTAGATATAATTTTCAAAACATTATGGCATTTTCAAGCGTTGCATCAATGGGAGTTTTATCTCCTTCTATCGAACTTCATTTCATGATCATGATCTTTACACACGTAAAAAAATGGATGCCAGACTTTTTTTGCAACGAGTCACGTGGTCTCTTCATATATCATGGATGTAATTATTATTTTAATTTTTATTTAAAAAACTGCCTGATATATTTTACTGAAAATATTTTTCTCCATTTTATGCGATAATTAGAATATTTCCTAGAATTTTCGAAGCAATTTGGAAATTTCAACTTCGCCTTAAAAATGTTTGAATAATTAAATTCCATAGAGTTCAATGTATTCCATTTTTTCAACCCGGGTTCAATCCGAAAGGAATTGGGTGATGTTATTCATTTTCATTCCCATATGTCCCACAAATCGTCTCAACAACATACTACATTTTCATTTTGATAAAGTCATTTTTACGGCAGTTATAGTGCTAATGTTAACGGACAGACAGACAGAATTACCTAAGTCATAAACACATTCCAACTATGTTGGAAAGTCCTGTAAAATTGCCGATTACCATCTTAAAAACTACAGTACACTTTATATTTTGTAGGGGGAAAGAAACCTCGATATTTTAGAAACATGATATTTTAAAAATAGATTTTAGGCAAATAACTTTTGCCATACTTGGGCCATTAGGTCGTAAGCATGTTTTGCTTCGAAAATATAGAAATTTTATGACAGTGAGAATCACTTAGTAGGTTTGCTTGTTAATTCACTCAGCTTCTTTATTGAATGATAAAATACAAACACAAATAGCTGAATTTCCTTATAAAATCTTCACTTAAATGAATGAGGTATTTAATTGACTCAATATCTCTTTCCACAACGGGATTCAATTAAGTCATAACCAAGCAGGTTAACTTAAAATAGATAAAAATATTTCTATTTTCACAACACGTGACATGAATGTTTATGAGATCTTGCCCTTAAAATCATTCATATCTCTTAAGCGCTCCCCTTGACGCCAATTCGAATCTCATCCTTATTAATATCATTTTCCGTGAACAACGTTAATCTCACATATGTGTAATGTTTAGGAGATAAATAGTATCCCAGAGGCAACTCCCCCACATTGACCAAAGACCACCCACGTCGAAAAAAATGAGCCTGGTGTCTGTCTCTGAGAAGTGTGACTAAAGTGTGGATCATAATGAGCTGGCTATTAAACGAAAAACCTCTGCAATATTTTTCCCGCCATAAATCACCTGTACGTGGAACGCTCGTTCCATTGCTTAGAAGTCAGCGCGACCTCTGTAACTGTTGCCATTATATGACATGCAATAGTGGCAGTTAAATAGATTAGAAGATAATCATGCATTGGGACAAAGCCGTGGAACGAATCAGACAAAATGGCGGCGAATGCTAAAAAGGGGGATAATCTCATTGTTTCGGCCCAGTTTTATGAAGAAAAATGACTTCAGTTCAAAGTCGAACAGAATGCTGAATAAATTTAAGTTCTCCAAGTTCCGGATTCATTACTACAGTAAAGGTGGAGAGATATACCATTGAACTTGGTAAAAAAGAGCAAGGAAGGAAGGAGGTCAATACTGAGGGAAAATGACAGAGTTTAGTTGGCAAACATTACACAAGTCTTTCATGAACATCGTTACTAACAAAGACAGATTTTTCAGTAGGCTCTAACTTGTCTAGAGCGATAAATTTTAAGCAACATTTTTGGTAGAAGTGATAGAAAATAAGGCAAATAATAAAATATTTCAGTAAAATTCTGTTTTTTATTTCAAAGTAATGACACATGCTTGTGTTCATCTGGCAAATTCTACTAAATAGTCAACAAACTCGTATCTGCTTACAATTTAATTCTAATAACAACATCTATGAATGAGTGTCAGGGCACGAACTGCTCTGTTGAATGGCGTTTTTCTTGATATAAAATATTTGGAGTTCAAAAATGAAGAATGTACTCGATCCTCTAACAAAACGAAAATAGATAGGATCGTATTTTTATTACAGACTGGTAGTATACCCGTTCTTCGTACGGAAAATATAATATAAAGAAACTTAACATTTGCAATTATGTGTAAATTCCTATAGTATTCTAAATGACTTTGTTATTAAAAATTTCCTATTAAAATATTTAATTTAATTCTTCTAAAAATGTATAAGAATCTCTGGGCAGATATACGATCACAGGCAGCTCTGAAGAATAAAGCATCCTGGTCCAGTTTGTAAACAAATTTAGAAAAAGATAATTTTTAATTCTCACAAAACGACAGAGATTATCTAAAAAATCGTATTTAATTATGAAAAATATTGAATTTTTATCGATTCGGTGTCATTTTGATAAATTTAGCGTCATTTTATCAATTTGGCGATATTTTCGTCAATTTAGCGACATTTTAAAAACCGTCAAATTTATTGCCAAGTGGGTCTGTAGAACTATTCCCACTTAGCGACAAATTGACGAAGCATCACCACAATACAATTCCCTAACAATACACAATTAATTTCATTTATTTAACGCAATTTTATCAATTTCAAGATATTTTTATGGATTTACAAACATTTTTATCAATTTGGCGACATTTTAAAAATTTACTAAATGTGTTACTAAGTAGGACGGTTGGACTGACAGACAAATGCTACTGAAACATCATTTCTGTACTGTGTTCTAATAAAACAAAATTAATTTCATTGATTTAACGTCGTTTTCATCAATTTGGCGACATTTCCGTCAATTTGGCGACGTTTAAGAAAAGTTGCTAAGTTAGCGATATCCCGTCAAATTCATAGATCTGAATTTGCAGATCTGAAGAATAAAACATTCCGATCTCGTTTGTATAATATACTAAATGAAAACACTAAAATTGTATTAGAATATATATCCGTTCTTCTCGTATTCTCTTTCAACAATCGGTTAAATGAGTTTATTGGCTAAACACAATATATAAATTTGAAAAATCTTTGCCAAAATAAATGAAAGTGATGTACGCAGTTTGTAGTTAATATAATTAAAAGAAAAATCAAATCGTTCATTTATAAGATATATTTTTATATTCGTTTATTATTACTTTCCTTATATACATAGTATAACGTATAAGGAAAGTATTGTGAAGGGGTCGAAAATCCGAATTCGAGTTTTCGGCGGGAGAGCACGCTTCAAGCATCTCTGATGACGAATTGAACATTTTTGAGGTGATGTCTGTGTGTGTGTGTCAGTGAATCTGTGGAGACGATATTTCATGAACGAATGGAGCGATTCGAATAAAATTTGGTATAAAATTACAATCCGTGAATACTGGAAGCCTATTGTTTATAAACACAATCGAATGTTCAGAAACCCCCTAAATTTTTGAGTGAAATTTTGTAAAAACCATCAAAAGATCAAAACCTTTAATAAAGTTGCACAAATAGACATTTCTTATGTAATTTTTCCTTAGAAAACGATTGACATAAACTTTAGAACGCTAGCACGAACCGTTCTTGAGATATTGCATATTTTTCAAATAAATTTATCAAAAAATCCCATAAATTGTAAAAAAAATATTAACTGCTGAGAAACATGTTCACTTTTCATATGTAATATCATGCAATAAATTGGGTGACATCATTTTCGTAGATTTAGCTCGTTTCATTCTTGAGAGAAATTACTTTGAGTAATACTTTTGTATTTGACCCCAATAGTCATTTATCTACCATAAGAATAATTTATTTCTCCATCCATAACGCTTTGCGAGATTTTGGCGACGAATTTGGCGGAATGTCGCCAACTTGGCTACTTTTTTAAATGTTGCCAAATTAACGAAAATCTCGGCAAATGTATAAAAATAACGCTAAATCAATGAAAATGAGGACTAATTGACAAAAATTCAATATCTTGGAAAGAATATAAGTATCTATTATAAGAATAATTTATTTTGTTTTTACTGTAGAAGTAGTAAATTTATTGCATTATATAAGGAAAGTCATGTGATGCCCACATCATATTTTTACTTTCCTTATATACATAATGTATAAGGAAAGTATTGTGACGGGGTCGAAAATTCGAATTCGAGTTTTCGATGGGAGAGCACGTTTCAAGCATCCCTGATCACGAATCAAACATTTTTGATGTTATGTCTGTGTGTGTGTGCGCGTGTGTGTGAAAGTATGTGTGTGTGTGTGTGTGTGTGTGTGTGTGTGTCAGTGGGTTTGTGGAGACGATAACTGATGAACGAATGGACCGATTCGAACGAAAGTTGGTGCAAAAATCACAATACGTAAACACTGGAAGCCTATTGTTTTTAAACGTAATCGAATGTTTAGAACCCCCATAAATTTTCGAGTGAAATTTTGAAAAAATCGTCAAAAATCAAAACCGCTAATAAAGTTACGCAAATAGACATTTCTTATGTAATTTTTCATTAGAAAACGATTAACATGAAATTTAGAACGCTAACATGAAGAGTTCTCGAGATATTTTACATTTTTCAAAAAAATTATCAAAAAGTCATATAAAATTAAAAAAAATATATTTCCTATTGAGAAACATGTTCACTTTTCATATGTAATACCATGCGATAAATTGGGTGACATCATTCTCGTGGATCTAACTCGTTCCATTCATGAGAAAAGATACTTCGAGTAATACTTTTGTATTTGAACGCCAATAGTCATTTATCTGTTATAAGAATAACTTATTTCTCCGTCAGTAAAGCTTGGCGAGATTTTGACGACGAATTTGGCAGAATGTCGCCAACTTGGCGACTTTTTGAAATGTTGTCAAATTAACGAAAATCTCGCCAAATGGATTAAAATGACGCTAATTCAATAAAAATGACGACTAATTGTCGAAAATTCAATATCTTGGAAAGAATATAAGTATCTACTATAAGAAAAACCTATTTTTACTTTCCTTATATACATAATGTATAAGGAAAGTATTGTGACGGGGTCCAAAATTCGAATTCGAGTTTTCGACGGGAGAGCACGTTTCAAGCATCCCTGATCACGAATCAAACATTTTTGAAGTGATGTCTCACTGTGTGTGTATGAAAGTATGTGTGTGTGTGTGTCAGTGAGTCTGGGGAGACGATAACTGACGAACGAATGGACCGATTCGAACCAAATTTGGTACAAAAATCACAATCCGTAAACGCTGGAAGCCTGTTGTTTTTATACGCAATCGAGTATTCAGAACCCCCCCTTAATTTTCGAATGAAATTTTGAAAAAATCGTCAAAAAATTAGAACCACTAATAAAGTTACGTAAATAGACATTTCTTATGTAATTTTTCATTAGAAAGCGATTGCCATAAATTTTAGAATGCTAACATGAACCGTTCTCGAGATATTGCACATTTTTCAAAAAATGTATCAAAAAGTTATATTAAATAAAAAAAATATATATTTCCTATTGAGAAACATGTTCACTTTTCATATGAAATACCATGCGATAAATTTGGTGACACCATTCTCGTGGATCTGGCTCATTCCATTCATGAAAAAAGATACTTTGAGTAATATTTTTGTATTTGAACGCAAATAATCATTTATCTGCTGTAAGAATAACTTATTTCTCCGTCCATAACGCTTGGCGAGATTTTAACGACGAATTTGGCGGAATGTCGCCAACTTGGCGACATTTTTAATTGTTGCCAAATTAACAAAAATCGCGCTAAATTGATAAAAATGACGCTAAATCAATGAAAATGACGACTAATTGAAGAAAATGCAATATCTTGGAAAGAATATAAGTATTTGCTATCTTTTTAACAGTAAAAGTAGTAAATTCATTGCATTATATAAGGAAAGTCATGTGTTGCCCACATCAGATTTTTTTTACTGTAAAAGTAGTAAATTCATTGTATCATATAAGGAAAGTCCTGTGCTGCCCATATAAGATTTTTTATTATTCAAATCGAAAACTTAATAATAAAAATTAACAGATTTAATTTAATTGCGTTGCTGAGCAACATAATATAATATTAGTAGCGTAGAGTGATATTCTTGACTCTGGGGAGGCTTAGCGTTTGCATTTAAACTTGGAAAAAGTTTTGGTATAATAAGTGAATTTACACTGGAATTCGCACTTTCAATAAGTTTTATTTCCTTGCTGAGTAAAATAAAATAATTTAACATAAATATGCTAAGAGTGAATGAAATGCACAGAATTTTAAAATATATTACTATGTAAGATATATACTCGTACATACAAAGTATAGCATTTCAAATGTTTGCTTATTTCTAAATTAGTTGAACTTTTACAACCATTTTATTAAATATGAATTAGGGTCGCTCATAGGGGAGGACACTCTGCCCTTGGATATTCAAGATAATATAGGTGAGCATCAATCTAGACGATGTTATGCATTTTATTCTTGAGTTTACACCCCCCCCCCCGCTTTCCGCAAACGTTCTACATGCGCCCATGTATGAAAAGGTGCACTAAAAATTTGTGAGAAATCTGGAACATAAGCTTAGTTGAAAATCACTGTAGTCAACAATGTCCCTAAACAATATTGCTTATTAATTATTTACAAATACTGTACTATGAAAACTTAAAAATATCTTATAATTACAATATGCTAAGAATCCGCTAAAAATTATCAGCCACTTCTATTTAACTGAGATTCTCGTCTAACAGGGGACTTTAAAGCGAAATGAAATTCTCTCTAAAATTCCCAAATACACAAACGGATGCTTCGCCATATTGATGCCTATATAAAGAGCACGTCTACTTTGCAAACTACTGAAGTTTAATGGTAGTCATTATTAGTATATTTATTTGTCTTGAGATTGTTTAAAGTTAGGTAAATTAAAGTTAGGTTATTCGTAAAAAATGACTCAAATTTAGTTTTATAAATAATGGTTATTTTCTACAAATAATAATTAATAGAATTATGTTTGACCCAAAATGGAGGACATTAGGTTTGCACTACCCACCCTCACTTACCCATCATTGATGAAACGTCACGTCCCACATCCAATCATTGATTGTTTATAAAGGGTTGAAAATGGGAAAGCAATAGCCACGCCTTCTATAAGCTAGCTTCCCATGTTAGTTAATTGGCTAGGGAGGAGTTTAACAATAGGTGGTCTTAATGCCATATTTATCCTTATAGAAGACGAAGTCTGGATGATTTTAACTTTTAAAATATTAAAATATGCGTTTTAATGGGAAAAATACTTTGAATTGTGTCACTTTAAGCAAGTAAAATGCAACATTTTTCTAAATAATACATATATTTTCGCAAAATTATTAAAAAAATTATATTAAATAAAAGTATGTTTAAATAATTATTTAAATTAGATTTTAAGCTGGGGAGGCTCAGCTTTTTAGCCTCAATGGACGCTACGCCACTGTATAATATAGAATGTTCCTCATAAATTGCTGATAATTAAATAATTATTTAGATTTCTTAATACTTTTCATTGTTGGGTAAGAGCCTTTGAAAAATAAATCATGGTGATAGATTTTTCATTCAAATCCATGTTTCAAACATTCATGTTTTTCTGAGAACACGTCATCCATTAGGTTTGTGCCAAACTATGCAAATAGGTAGGTATTTTCAAAGGAAGAGGAAGAAATTTTGGAAAATTATTAGATGCTGGTAGAATACATCATAGACTTATATTTAAAAAAATCTGATGTGGGCAACACATGACTTTCCTTATATAATGCAATGAATTTATTACTTTCACAGTTAAAAAAATGTTATTCATATAGTAGTTACTTATATTCTTTCCAAGATATTGAATTTTCTTCAATTAGTCGTCATTTTTATCAATTTGGCGAGATTTTTGTTAATTTGGCAACAATTAAATATGTCGCCAAGTTGGCGACATTCCGCCAAATTCGTTGCCAAAATCTCGCCAAGCGTTATGGACGGAGAATTATTCTTACAGCATATAAATGACTATTGGCGTTCAAATAAAAATTATTACTCAAAGTATCTTTTTTCATGAATGGAACGAGCTAGATCCACGAGAATGATGTCACCCAATTTATTGCATGGTATTACATATGAAAAGTGAACATGTTTCTCAATAGGAAATATTTTTTTTTGTTTTACATAATTTTTTGAGAATTGTTTTGAAAAATGTGCAATATCTCGAGAACGGTTCATGTTAGCGTTCTAAAATTTATGTCAATCGTTTTCTAATGAAACATTACATAAGAAATGTCTATTTGCATAACTTTATTAGCGATTTTGATTTTTTGACGATTTTTTCAAAATTTCACTCGAAAATTTAGGGGGGTTCTGAACATTCGATTGCACATAAAAACAATAGGCTTCCAGTGTTTACGGATTGTGATTTTTGTACCAAATTTCGTATAAATCGGTCTATTCGTTCGTCAGTTATCGTCTCCACAGACTCACTGACACACACACACACACACACACACACACACACACACATACACACACACACGCACACACACAGACATCACTTCAAAAATGTTTAATTCGTGATCAGGGATGCATGAAACGTGCTCTCCCGTCAAAAACTCGAATTCGAATTTTCGACCCCGTCACAATACTTTCCTTGTACATTATGTATATAATGAAAGTAATAACAAATTAATTGACTTATTTGTAATGGTTAATCAAAGAATATATTCTGGAAAAAAAAATTCAGCAAAAAATTGGCTGTACAACTTGAGAATTCGAAGCCTAAAATTTTGATTAGGTAGCTAAAATCAACAATTTCTAATAGCCATAATATTTTAATTTCTGTGCCTGCCAAGAATACCAGTCCATGAACCAGCAATTCCAACACAATTTTCGTACGAAAATCATCTGACAGATGTTCGATCACATGAAGAAATGCTTTTTCACGCCAGTCAATAAGTATGGGAAAAGGGTCATCAAAAATACCAACTGACGACTGAATTGACACCAGTATAAAACATCCTAGAACAAGAATCTACGCAGAAAAAGCCTTTTAAATTTAAACTAGATAGAATATTGAAAAATCTGATGTGGGCAATACATGACTTTCCTTATATAATGTAATGAATTTACCACTTTTACAGTAAAATAAATAGGTTTTTCTTATAGTAGATACTAATATTCTTTCCAAGATATTGAATTTTAGACAATTAGTCGTCATTTCATTGATTTAGCGTCATTTTTATCTATTTGGGGATATATTCGTTAATTTGGCAACATTTCAAAAAGTCGCCAAGTTGGCGACATTTCGCCAAATTCGTCGCCAAAATCTCGCCAAGTATAATGGACAAAGAAATAAGTTATTCTTACAGCAGATAAATGACTATTGGCGTTCAAATACAAAAGTATTGCAAAAAGTATCTTTTTTCATGAATGGAACGAGCTAGATCCACGAGAATGATGTCACCAAATTTATCGCATGGTATTACTGAAAAGTGAACATGTCTCTCAAGAGGAAATATTTTCTTTTATTTTATATGACTTTCTGATAAGTTTTTGGACAAATGTGCAATATCTCGAGAACGGTTCATGTCAGCTTTCTAAAATTTATGTCAATCGTTTTCTAATGAAACATTACATAAGATATGTCTATTTGCGTAACTTTATTAGTGGTTTTGATTTTTTGACTATTTTTTCAAAATTTCATTCGAAAATTTAGGTGTGTCCTTAACATTCGATTGCGTATAAAAACAATAGGCTTCCAGTGTTTACGGATTGTAATTTTTGTACCAAATTTGGTTCGAATCGGTCCATTCGTTCGTCAGTTATCGTCTCCACAGACACACACACACACACACACACACACACACACACACACACACACACACACACACACACACACACACACACACACACACACACACACAGACATCACTTCAAAAATGTTTGATTCGTGATCAGGGATGCTTGAAACGTGCTCTCCCGTCGAAAACTCGATTTCGAATTTTCGACCCCGTCACAATACTTTCCTTATACATTATGTATATAAGGAAAGTAAAAATCTGATGTGGGCAGCACATGACTTTCCTTATATAATGCAATGAATTTACTACTCTTACAGTAAAAAAAATAGATTATTTTTATAGTAGATATTTATATTCTTTCCAAGGTATTGAATATTCGTCAATGAGTCGTCATTTTCATTGATTTAGCGTCATTTTTATCTATTTGGTGAGTTTTTCGTTAATTTAGCAACATTTAAAAAAATCGTCAAGTTGGCGACATTCCACCAAATTCGTCGCCAAAATCTCGCCAAGCGTTATGGTCGCAGAAATAAGTTATTCTTACAGCAGATAAATGACTCAAATCCAAGAGTATTACTCAAAGTATCTTTTTTCATGAATGGAACGAGCTAGATCCACGAGAATGATGTCACCCAATTTATCGCATGGTATTACATATGAAAAGTGAACATGTTTCTCAATAGGAAATATTTTTTTTATTTTATATGATTTTTTGATATTTTTCTTTTGAAAAATGTGCAATATCTCTAGAATGGTTCATATTAGAGTTCTAAAATTTATGTCAATCGTTTTCTAATGAAAAATTACATGAGAAATGTCTATTTGCGTAACTTTATTAGAGGTTTTGATTTTTTGACGATTTTTTTCAAAATTTCATTCAAAAATTTAGTGGGGTTCTGAACATTCGATTGCATATAAAAACAATAAGCCTCCAGGGTTTACGGATTGTAATTTTTGTACCAAACTTCGTTCGAATCGGTCCATTTTTTCGTCAGTTATCGTCTCCACAGACTCACTGACACACACACACACGCACACACACACACACACACACACACACACACACACACACACACACAACTTCAAAAATGTTCGATTCGTGATCAGGGATGCCTGAAACGTGCTCTCCCGTCGAAAACTCGAATTCGAATTTTCGATCCCGTCACAATACTTTCCTTATACATTATTTTATATAAGGAAAGTAAAAATAGTTAATTACTGTTTCAAAGGAAGGCAAAAGCAAAACTGAAGTTCCACAACCTAGTGCAAAGAAAAAAAAAAGAAAAAAAAACATATGCTGTAAATATATCTGAAAGTTCTAATGATTCTGACAGCAATGTGTCTATTTATAGTGAAACAGAATATACAGAAACTGAAGATATTTTACAGTATGACCCTAATATTTAAACACAGAAGTAAAGGTTGGTAATTATATTCTTGTAAAATTTTTATATAAAAATAATTTATTGCATTGGTTTAGGCATTGAAAGAATTGATATAAATCTTGTGCGGCAAAAGTCTAATTAAGATGCCTATCTATTTTTTAAAAGGGTTGATGCGTCTGTCATAAATATTCAATGTATTGTAATATGCCTTCCAAAACTTCGAATGCCACAAAAAATACTTTGGTATGATATTTAAAAATTTTCATTTCCATTAATTATTGCTTTATGAAATTAATATATTTTATTCACCTACCCTTCCTATTTTGCATACAATTATTTCCTTCAAATACAGACACTTCCAAAAGTTAAGCACGGAATGCAAATTTTTATATTTCGAAAACGTATTTGAATTTGAGTGGCTGAAAATCGCTACGGATGTAGATGGCAGTATGTAAATAACGTATATGTTACAGTCAATTACGATTGACTGTCCGGATATATGGTAATTAGGCAGTCGTTGAAGACGCCAGCATTCTGAAGGGTTTGAGGAGGTGAACTTAAATGCTGGTACGAAGTGTTTATAACTTTTGTAGGATTATTACTTTCCTTATATACATATAATGTATAAGGAAAGTATTGTAACTGGGTCGAAAATTTGAATTAAAGTTTTCGACAGGAGAGCGCGTTTCAAGCATCCCGGAACACGAATCAGACGTTTTTGAGGTGATATCTGTGTGTGTGTGTGAAAGTATGTGTGTGTGTGTGTGTGTGAAAGTATGTGTGTGTGTGTGTCAGTGAGTTTGTAGAGACGATAACTGACGAGCGAATGGACCGATTCGAACAAAATTTGGTACAAAAATTACAATTCGTGAATACAGGAATCCTATTGTTTTCAAATGCAATCGAATGTTCAGAACTCCCTAAATTTTCGAGTGAAATTTGGAAAAAATCATCAAAAAATGAAAACCTTTAATAATGTTACGCAAATAGATATTTCTAATGTAATTTTTCCTTAGAAAACGATTAACATAAACTTTAGAACGCTAGCACAAACCGTTCTCGAGATATTGCACATTTTTCAAATAAATATATCAAAATATCACATAAATTAAAAAAAATATGTTAACTGTTGAGAAATATGTTCTCACAATGGTGCCAAATTAATGAAAATCTCGCCAAATGGATAAAAATGACGCTAAATCAATAAAAATGACGACTAATTGACGAAAATTCAATAACTTAGAAAGAATATAAGTATCGAAGAATAATCTATTTTTTTAACTGTAGAAGTAGTAAATTCATTGCATTATATAAGGAAAGTTATGTACTGCCAACATCAGATTTTGTTTTTGATGATATTCGTGTTTCTATGGCTAAAAGAAGACGAGTGACAGATAGTGAGCGCTGGCGTGCTGAAAGATGCATTGAAACAGGACAGTCAATCAAAGATGTCGCTATTTTCTTTGTCGTTGATCATTCAGTAATTTATTGATTATAGGAACAATTTTAAACAAGTCAAACAGATGTCCGGAGACCTGTACTCGGTCGCCTAAGGGGTTACCACCCCCTCTGATGATCGGTATATTGCCATAGCAGCCAAGCCGAATCGACGAGGGACCTCCACAACTGTTACATCCATGGTTGCAGCGGCACTTGGTAAGACAATATCTGCCAGTACTGTGCGCCGAAGGCTCCATCCACGTGAAGGGACTGTACATTCGAGTACCACGTTTTTGTGTTCCACAAACCGTCCAGCCAGAGGGGCAAGATTAAAGTGGTGTCGTCAACATGCCAACTGGACTGTCTTAGATTGGTGCAACGGACGAGTCCAGATTAGCCCTGGAATCAGATGATAAGCGTGTATGGCTCTGGAGAGAACGAAGCGCACTCAATCAGGCCAAGAACATCACCCATTCAGAGGTGGCAGCGGCATGGTGTGGACTGGAATTTCAATGGGATATCGCACAGAGCTGCCCAACTTTAAAGGCGGTTTTGTGATGGCTGCGCGGTATCGAGATGAAGTCCTAGACCCCATTGCGAAACTTTACGCTGCAGCAGTTGGTCCTGATTTCCTCCTTATGGAAGATAATCCCGTCCACATCGAGCTAACATCGTTGACGAATACCTGAAAAGTGAGGGCATTTCTCATATGGAGTGGCCGGCGTATTCCCGCGATCTTAATCCAATTGAAAACCTTTTGGATACCCTCGGGTGTTATGTCTCTTCACATTTACCTCCTCCAGCCAGCCTCAGAGACTGCCCTATTGGAGGAATGGCCATTGCTCGCATCTGCGATAGTTGATCACCTCATTGAAAGCATGGAAAATAGTTGTAAAGTTTGTGTAAAGGTCCGGGTGGTCACATACCATTAATGCAAGTTTTGTTTTGTTTGTTTGCTTTTGAACATCATTTTGTTAATGACCCTAATGTGACGTCATCATATAACTTACGAAAAGTAAATCTTTCATTTATCTTTATACGTAACTCTTTTCTTAAATTCATTAATACACTTGCTACCTTCATGCACAATTTTGAGTTAATCAAAGCTTTACTTTTCCATTTTTGTCGATTTTACCGTCAGTGATGAACTTTTGGAAGCCAATGTATTTATTGAATAACCTAAAAAATTGAAACGTTTAGATTTAAATGAGTAACAGCTGCCTATTGTGAAATTTTAATTCAAAATAATTAAAATTGAAAATTGAAATGTAATAACTAACTGAAAACTATTTTTGCCTTTAGATATTAAATAGTTTCGTTTTTAATGTGCAGATGAATCACATTCATATTTCTTAGAAAATTTAGACATGGTCCATAATGCCCCATGGTGCAGACCATAGTACCCGAGGTACAATGGTCCACTTTGTCACTTGTTATTTAAAAAATTCTGCAGCTAAACATAGTTATAATTATTGTTTCAAAGTAAGTATAACATAAACCTAAATATATAGACAATATGTATGCTCATTTAAAGTGATAATATTGTTCATAGTTTAAAAGAAAAACGCCAAAATGTACAAAAGTGGTCCATTCCATCCTCCCCTATTTATATCAGAGTACCTCTAAAAGTGAATTGCCCGCCATGTCTGCTTGTCAAATTGCACGCAGTTATAAACTATCAGAGTGCCTTGCAATGTCTGGCATAGTGGGCGAATGTAACGTTGGTGATAACTTCCTAGTCCAAATTCAAAATTTAAAGTAACATTGCTTGTAATAAAACATGTTTCACCACATAGATAATTAAAATGATTTATCAGTTTGTCAACGAAACGAGCGGATAAAATAATTTACTGCTGCGTCTGTATCAGGAAGTTTTCAGAACATTGCCCATAACTCTTCACCCCAAAAAATGGTGAAACAAAAAAAATTAAAACATCTATATTCCATTACAACCCGTCAGAATACAGAATTCGAACATCGTATCCTATAACAAACTGACGGCCTTCAGAATCTGAATTTTTCTGAGCCGTCAACTGTCTGGACGGGCCCTCATTTTCATCGACCTGTCACGTGGGTGCTGCCTTACCGTCCCGCAGGCCGCATCCGGCCTGAGCTGTCATGTCCCTCCAGTGAAAGGTGCGCCCCCTATAGTCATTAAATGGGCCACTCCCGCGAACTTCAGATGTCAGGGCGTACATATATGGTGAAGGGGGGGGGAGAGAAGTAGACGTTAAATTGTTCTTTAAAGCCACTCATTGTGGCACATTATGAATATTGCTAATCGACAATGACCGGTGGTGGGTCGGAACCAGATTTTTATTCCATTTTTTTCTACCGGTTTCTGTGTGAGACCAAAACAGGTTGTTAAATTTTGATATTAGTTTGATATCCTGGTTGTCAGTCGATGCAAAGATGACATTGTAACCGACATGTAACTAGAAAACAGATACTTTTGGAATGACTTAACCTTTTGCTTACAGGTGGGACAGCATCCATTCTAAACGAAGAACCTCTCAAAAAGACATACCTTATCCCAAGCAGTTCGATCTACCTTTTCAGGTATTCGACGCCAATGTCTGCAAAGGGGGATCGAATTGTTTGGGATAGGGTATGCCAAATACTTGTCTTTTTTGGGAAGTTTTTCGTTTGGAAAGGATGCTGTCCCTCCCGTAAGCAAAAGGTTAATTGAACGATTTATATTAGGTTTTATATGATTTTCCCCCTACTCGCACGTTGTCTGATATATTTAGCAGTAGTAGGTATGGTATAGAGCGCACTGACCACAGAATCACACACAGTGCAATCACCAAGCCGGGTTGACTGAAGGTTTTGTTGAAGGCTGATATTTTTAAATTTCGAACTTATCATTCTTAAAAATTGAAATACTACCCTAACAGCATATTTTTTCACAGTGACGTAAGATTTACGTCACACTGTGACTTTGGGACGTCACAGGACGACGTAGTACGTCTCGGCAATGTTATATTGAGGACACAGCGAAGTCAATTTGGTCATTTTCATGGTCGTTTGTGACGTCGCATATTAACTTGTGACGTCACATTGTAATTGCCATTGTAATGTCGTCACATTGTTACGTGTTAATTAAATTGTGGAAACGTCACAGAATATAGTCACAATGAAGTTACAAAGTTACTAATATGTAACGTCGAATAGAAGTTACAAATATGATGCCACATTGTGACCCAGGTGTCATGTGACTGCAACGTCATTGTCACACATGTGACGATCTTTGCTGTGAGGGTAAGGACATCAAAAGTTCAAAATCACGCTTAGATAGTCATGGTCCGCCCTTGGTATATCCTCCATATTATAGTGTCCTCCATATTTTCAAGGATTGATGTGGTGTATCCTTATTGATAAATAACTGACAGCTTTAACACATCTTTTGATGATATTTACTGGCTTAACCGAATCAGTTGGAGGAAATTCTTTTTGATTTGAACCCTAGGTCAAACAGCTTAGTTCTCCTGAGTGGACCCTAAGTGCTTCTGCATCCAATTTTACGGTTATTTTGTTTTAGAAGTTTTAGTAATCTATTCGATACTTCTTGACAAACCTTGTCTCTATAATACGTCATGACGGTAACTGTTACTTTCGTAAAAGAAACATTATTTTGTCCACTTTAACATAGTGTTTCGGTCATGAGCTGTCATTAAAGAACATGAAACCACCTGTCACATGTTTTCGTCATTCTGGAAGCCATGTCCCAAATTAAGATAATATGCGCGCTTTTTACAGTTTAGAGTGGGTAACTTCTGGAACATTTTTATACCCGGTCTAAATTTGAGACAATTATTAAATTACTATTTATGCCGGAGCACTTCTCTCTTTTTTTAATACCTTAAATTTTGCCACTCGTTTTACTTCATTTTATATAGGTCTAGTTTAAAGAATATAGTACAGTATCGGTACGACGCTGCAAATTTGAGGAACCCTAACCTATTAACATTACTCTGCAGTTCAACGTTTAATAAGTCCTCACGGTCATAAAATGACTATACCTTAAAATATTCGAGGTGTAAGTCTTCACACGACTTTCTCATGCATTCATATTTCACTTTGTTTAGTTTACTTGTATTAAAATGTGTATCAGAATTAAAAAAAAATCTGATGTGGGCAACACATGACTTTCCTTATGTAATGTAATGAATTTACTACTTTTACAGTAAAAAAATAGGTTTTTCTTATAGTAGATACTAATATTCTTTCCAAGATATTGAATTTTCGACAATGAGTCGTCATTTTCATTGATTTAGCGTCATTTTTATCCATTTGGCGAGATTTTCGTTAATTTGGCAACATTTGAAAGTCGCCAAGTTGGCGATATTCCGCCAAATTCGTCGCCAAAATCTCGCCAAGCGTTATGGACGAAGAAATAAGTTGTTTTTACAGCAGATAAATGACTATTGGCATTCAAATACAAAAGTATTACTCAAAGTATCTTTTTTCATGAATAGAACGAGCTAGATCCACGAGAATGATGTCATCCAATTTATCGCATGGTATTACATATGAAAAGTGAATGTTTGTCATGATGTTTCTCAATAGGAAATATTTATTTATCATTTTATATGACTTTTTAATAATTTTTTTGAAAAATGTGCAATATCTCGAGAACGGTTCATGTTAGCGTTCTAAAATTTATGTCAATCGTTTTCTAATGAAAAATTACATAAATGTCTATTTGCGTAACTTTATTAGTGGTTTTGATTTTTTGACGATTTTTTCAAAATTTTATTCGAAAATTTAGGGGAATTTTGAACATTCGATTACGTATAAAAACAATAGGCTTCCAGTGTTTACGGATTGTGATTTTTGTACCAAATTTGGTTCGAATCGGTCCATTCGTTCGTCAGTTATCGTCTCCACAGACTCACTGACACACACACACACACACACACACACACACAGACATCACTTCAAAAATGTTTGATTCGTGATCAGGGATGCTTGAAACGTGCTCTCCCGTCGAAAACTCGATTTCGAATTTTCGACCCCGTCACAATACTTTCCTTATACATTATGTATATAAGGAAAGTAAAAATGTATCAATTCATCAGCTTTCGTTCGCACATTATTTTTAAAAAATGTTTTTTAAAATTAAAAATATTTTTTTTTTCAAGTTGTTACCAGATCTGTTGGATTCATTTGACAGATCTAGGAAAATACATGTTGTTTTAATATCCTAATAAAGTCAAAATGTAAGCCAAGCTGTCATTTTTTATGGGCAACAAGGTTGGCAAATGAAGCCATAAGAATCTCAAAGCTTCGAGAGCCGAAATATTTTTCGATGTAATGATAAAAATGTCAAAAATTTAAAAATTATTTATTATAAAACAGAAATTATTTGTTATATTATACATATATTTAAATTATATTATTCTGATATTTTATCGGATGTGCTCAACTTTTAAAGTTTCACTTGTAATTTGTTAGTTTAGGTATGAAATAGCTGCCCTCAAGATGGTCGTTCGTGAGTTGTACGTGGTGTTTAGATTTGATGAATTTCATCGACTTAATGCCACGGATTCACAAAACGTAGTTGTTCTAAACATTCAGATCATTCGACAACATATTTTATTTATAAGAGGATATTTTGATTCTTGAAGAAGTTTCCGAAGCTCTTGTGAAGATGTAGACTTGTGGTGCATATTCAAGAATGATCTTTTTGAATTTCCAGAAAATTCCTCGGCTGTTGGATTCAGGAAGCCAAATGTGTTAAATTGTAAAATTGCTGCCCACCATGTCCTTTTTAAAGGAGATTCACAAAGTAAGCAATTGTTAATTTCAAATGTTTCAACTCATGAAACTTAACATCAAAGGCCGATAACAATTCCTGCAATTTTCTTCGAAATTCATTATGAATTTTGTCTGCGTCAACGGATTGTGTGTATGCGTATGCTGTAATTCGTGGATACTGCAACTTGAAAAATCTGATGTGGGCAACACATGACTTTCCTTATATAATGTAATGAATTTACTACTTTTACAGAATAAAAAAATAGGTTTTTCTTATAGTAGATACTAATACTCTTTCCAAAATATTGAATTTTCGACAATTAGTCGCCATTTTCATTGATTTAGCGTCCTTTTTATCCATTTGGCGAGATTTTCGTTAATTTGGCAATATTTCAAGAAAGTCGCCAAGTTGGCGACATTCCGCCAAATTCGTCGCCAATATCTCGCCAAGCATTATGCACTAAGAAATAAGTTATTCTTACAGCAGATAAATGACTATTAGTGTCCAAATACAAAAGTGTTACTCAGAGTATCTTTTTTCATGAATGGAACGAGCTAGATCCACGAGAATGATGTCACCCAATTTATCGCATGGTATTACATATGAAAAGTGAACATGTTTATTAATAGGAAATTTTGTTTTTATTTTATATGACTTTTTGATATTTATTTTGAAAAATGTACAATATCTCAAAAACGGCTCGTGTTAGCGTTCTAAAATTTATGTCAATCGTTTTCTAATGAAAAATTACATAAGAAATGTCTATTTGCGTAACTTTATTAGTGGTTTTGATTTTTTGACGATTTTTTCAAAATATCATTCGAAAATTTAGTGGGGGTTCTGAACATTCGATTGCGTATAAAAACAATAGGCTTCCAGTGTTTACGGATTGTGATTTTTGTACCAAATTTGGTTCAAATCGGTCCATTCGTTCGTCAGTTATAGTCTCCACAGACCCACTGACACACACACACATACACACACACACACATACTTTCACATACACACACACAGACATCACTTCAAAAATGTTTGATTCGTGATCAGGGATGCTTGAAACGTGCTCTCCCGTCGAAAACTCGAATTCGAATTTTCGACCCCGTCACAATACTTTCCTTATACATTATGTATATAAGGAAAGTAAAAAGAATGATAGTACCACCATGAAATATTATGTTTAGATACATTATGTAGAAATGTAGAATCATATAGAATTCTTATGCAATTTCCATGATTAGAACCCGAATTTTTCAAAATTTAAAATTTTTGTCACATTATTTCCTATGAAGCACATTGATAATCGGTAGAACAATGGTGGCAGTTCATATCTATGTAGGGAAATTATAGCTGGAACTACTATATAAATATAAATGGTGTTAAACTAGTATATATACCGGGTGGTCAGAATTAAAACACCCCTACTCTGAGCTCTCTATACATCGAACTACTCAGTGTAAAGGCTCCAAAATTGTTGAACCTACTATTCAAGACATGGGGAAAGGGATTACACGAAAAAAAATAGTTCCAGAAACACCGATAGGTGGCGCTGTACAACAGAAAATATGCTGAAATGACACAAAATACACATTCGTATCACATTTTATTCGAACGTACCAAACATTCATATCACAAGGACCTTATCGTTGCAGGGAATGCTGCTCAATATGGTTCCCTTCTTCAAGATATAAAATCTGCAGTCTGTGGACAGACAGCTTGTTCAACTGCGGATCGTAATTGGTCGATTGAGATGCTTCTCACATGCAGAGTGATACTATCTTTCAAATCTGCCAAGGTTACCAGACGTCCTCGATAAACAAGACTTTAAGTATCCCCACAGCCAAAAATCACAGACATTAAGATCTGGAGAACGAGATGGCCAGGTTGTCGGAAATGCACGACTAATTACTCTACCATTAGTAAAATGTTGCCGAAGAAACTGCTGTACACAGAGTCCAATGTGTGGAGGCGCTCCATCTTGCATAAAGGCAATTGAATCAAGACATTGGTGCTGTTGCAGTTGGGGTACAACAAAATTTTCGAGCATGTTTTTGTACCTCCTGGCCGTTACGGTGCATGTCACAGGGCCATTGGAAGTAGCCTCTTCGAAAAAGAATGGTCCAAGAATGAATGTGGCTGTGAATCCACACCAAGCTGTAACTTTCGGTGAGTGAAGTGGAATATCTTAGAAGATACGAGGGTTTTCCGTGTCCCAAATGCTACAGTTATGGGTGGCAACATCGTCAACGACATGTGAACGAGTCGATTTGCGTCCTCGACCCGGCTGAACTCCAAGATGTCCAGTTTTCTCGAATCGAGCGATCATTCTCCTGGGAGCTTGTGGAAGTAATGGTCTTTTGCGCAAATTCTTAAGTCGACGAAACTCTCGAAGTGCAGCTGCAGCATGTCCTTTGTTTTCATAAAACAGCTTCACAAGCAAAGCGCGTTCTGGCAGAGTGACAGTCATCGCTGATAAGAATGAAAATTTCCCAGTTTTATCCCCTTTTATGCCCAGAACATAGTAGCTGCAAACCTGCAAATTTTTATGCTTACAGTGCGAAATTGCAGTTAAAATGACAGTTTAAGTTTCTTCACTTTTTTTACCTTCTTTTATTTTCATATCAGCAAAAGAAATTAAAAAGGAAAAATTCCATATTCGCATGTGTTTGTTTTTCTGTGATTATTTTGTGTCTTTTCAGTATATTTTCTGTTGTACAGCGCCACCTATCGGTGTTTCTGTGACTAATATTTTTTTCGCGTAATCCCTTTTCCCATGTCTTGAATAGTAGGTTCAACAATTTTGGAGCCTTTACACTGAGTAGTTCGATGTATAGAGAGCTCAGAGTAGGGGTGTTTTAATTCTGACCACCCGGTATGTTGAATGTATCCAATTGTATGGTGTAGGTGTTCAGACCCAGACCGTCCGACCTACCAGAAAGGTTTAAGGTAGCTGTTTGGACGGCCGAGAAAAGGCACCAAATTTAGACCGGAACCCAGTGGGGGTAGCATATATAGGGATCGTACCCTCCTTCCCCTACCACCAACCTCTCGGAAGGACTTACAGACCCACACGTTTAACGTGATCATATTCCGCGTGAACACGACGGCAGTTGTAGCAGCGGAGGGAATCGAACACGGGCCTACCGAGTGCAATTCCCGCGCGCTAACCACTGGGCTACCGCGCCCCGCAATTGTATGGTGTGGCAAACCTGTATCTAATGTGAAAAAAATTATAATTTTTACGAACGGTTTTAAATGAATAATTTGCAAACAAAAACTCATAAAAATTATTGTTTTTTTTAAATTCTGATATTGTTTATGATTATAATTCAACTTGAGTAGTGTTGTTGTTTTTGAGACCCAGACCGTCCGACCTACCAGAAAGGAACTTGAGTAGTGTGGAATATTAATGCTCGAAAAGTCTACTGGAGCTTCAACACTCCAGATATTCAACATAAAAGTTGATAAATCATGTTTTATGATACCAAGAAAAAGACAATTACATCGAACTCAATTTTGCCGTGCATGAGCTTTAGCACCGCATGTAAGGCTAAAAGAGCGTTTAATTCTTCAATGTGTCTTATCTTGTCACATGACTTCTCGCAAATGAATTTGGTTCCATATCTCTTACGAAGTTACTCTCCATGAATACTTTATCGTCTGCTCTGAAATCTTCACACTCCCATCGCCATTAATAGCTTCATCCGTACCCCCCCCCCCCACCCCCCACCCCCATTTCCATCATCTCGAAGACAAAATAAATTCGAAGTGTTAAAAGGAGGCGGTCACTCGTGTAATGGAAATGACCTCGGGGACTAAGAAAGGTGCCCGAAAACAAAGGAACCGTCCTTCAAGCCCATAATGGCATTAAGATATTATCGGACTTCAACCCAACAAAGACTAGATGTATGCGATGATAGGGCGCATCTGGATGATGAAGCGGTGTTGATGGAACCACCCCCACTTGGCCAAACATTTGCTCAGTCCATTTTTCTTGGCGGAATTTAATTTTGGCGGCAAAAGAGGTTTTAATCTTTCAAGGGTCGGATTTCATCGAGGCCGCAACCCACCCTGCTTTAATGATTTGCATAGGCGTTTAATAGAAATGGGGGTATATTTCACACAGTGTGGGTACCATCCGTCTTCTGAGCTGGGCTCCAACACCTTTCCTATACGATTTTTGCGTGGGAGAGAAAGCAATTATGAAATCACCACAGAATTGGAAGCAAAAGAATCTAATGTAACTAATACGTGACTTTCTTTACACCAAACAAAGATTAGAAATTATTTCTTATCACCATTTCTCGCTAAAAGTCAAAAGGTTTATCGTCGTTATCCATTAAAAAATCTGATGTGGGCAGCACATGACTTTCCTTATATAATGCAATGAATTTACTACTTTTACAGTAAAAAAAAATATTATTTTTATAGTAGATTGATTCTTTACAAGGTATTGAATTTTCGTCAATGAGTCGTCATTTTCATTGATTTAGCGTCATTTTTATCCATTTGGTTAGTTTTTCGTTAATTTAGCAGCCTTTAAAAAAGTCGCCAAGTTGGCGATATTCCACCAAATTCATCGCCAAAATCTCACCAAGCGTTATGAATATAGAAATAAGTTATTCTTACAACATATAAATGACTATTGGCGTTCAAATAGAAAAGTATTACTCAAAGTATCTTTTTTCATGAATGGAACGAGTTAGGTCAACGAGAATGATGTCACCCAATTTATCTCATAGTATTATATATGAAAAGTGAACATGTTTCTCAAATTATTATTTCTTTAATTTTATATAACTTTTTGATAATTTTTTTAAAAAATGTAGAATATCTCGCCGAGAACGGTTCATGTCAGCGTTCTAAAATTTATGTCAATCGTTTTCTAATGAAAAATTATATTAGAAATGTCTATTTGCGTAACTTTATTAGCGGTTTTGATTTTTTGACGATTTTTTCAAAATTTCACTCGAAAATTCAGGGGGGAGGGGTCTGAACATTCGATTGCTTATAAAAGCAATAAGCTTCCAATGTTTACGGTTTGGGATTTTTGTACCAAATTTCGTTCGAATCGGTCCATTTATTCGACAGTTATCGTCTCCACAGGCGCACACACACACACATACTTTCACACACACACACACATACTTTCACACACACACACACATACTTTCACATACACACACACACAGACATCACTTCAAAAATGTTTGATTCGTGATCAGGGATGCTTGAAACGTGCTCTCCCGTCGAAAACTCGAATTCGAATTTTCGACCCCGTCACAATACTTTCCTCATACATTATGTATATAAGGAAAGTAAAATTGTCTTTTCAGTGTTTTAAAGTCAACCTGTTTTTATAATTTTTTTTTTTAGTTTTAAAAATTTTTTGGGAAATATTGTAGTCTTTTTCTGGTTTTATCACCCGAAAACTAAATGACAGTTACCATTAAAATAATCATACCAAATTTAATTTCTAGCTCTTAATGCGATCGAAATATATCCTGATAGACACAAAGACATCATTGAAAAGTATCTGGAGTTATTCGATTTTCTCATTCAGTTATATTTAGGTCCTTTTGTATCATATTCAGTTCTAGGATGTTGTTACGAATATGTAAAATGCCTTCACTATTTTGAGAACCAGAAGGGAAAAGCACCTTTATAGGCAATCATTCTTATTACGTCAATATAGGGTTACTATATCTTGAATTTCGGGGCGGGGTTGCCTTATTTGACGATTTATCGCCAACTTGGCGACTTTTCGAATGCGCTAGAAATTTCTGGAAATAATGAATATTTTGGATGATACGAGCGTCTTTTAGAAGTTTTTACGGAGAGTATATAAAAGGAGTCATCGCTCAGATGAAGAGTAGGACGTGATACGAGCTGAATTAAATTGTGAGATACGTCAGTGTTTTGAGAATAGTACCCGCTATTTCTGTGAATTAGCGGGTACTATTAATTCATTCTGTGAATTAGCGGGAACTATTCATTTGATTGCTGTTTAATGTATCTGACAGTTGTTTAGAGATCTTGTAAGATCGTTATCGAGTTATTTGCTGTATATATTGTTCCTGCTTACGCTTTTTAGCGCTTTTAAATAAAAGTGTTAGTTATCCAGAAACTTGGACTCATTCTTGTATCCTGAAAGTACATCCACGATTCCAGAGAATATGTCGTAACAATAAAAATAATCTAATGTGAGCCTTATTCAATAACTTTAGTTCTTCTACGTCGAAATTATGACGTACAAGATACACGGCACCCATGTTTCACCACGGACATTTAGGTCGAGCTCTTTTCGCAGCTTATTAGTCCAAACAGAGTAAGTAATTTGTTCATTTACATACAAAATCCTCATCAAATGCAATTGATATGTAATCAATATCCCGTAAAATAAATGACTACGTACGAAATCACCATGGACACAGGGCCGTAGCCAGGCAGAATCAGAGGAGGCTAATCCCCCCTCCCCCCCAAGATGTATACTCAGCTCCCCTTTGATAAAAATATTATATTTTTAGTACTGATATGAAATTTCATATAAAATGTCATTCAAGTGTTGCATAAAAAATTTTCTTTGAGATTTTTTAAAAAATATCTTCCTTTTAAAGATCTTTTAATTTAGCTGAATTTGTGATTATACTAATGATCCTTTTATTTACATATATGTATAATGTAAAGATATTTAAAAATTATGACACTAGTATTTAGGACTAGCCGCCTTCGGCGACCAGCCTGTTCGCTACCCTTGAAAATTCTGATCGTGACAAACTCGCTGACGTCATAACCCCTTGGAGTTAACACAATTTGCTTTAGTTTAATGACGTTAAAACTAATAATGAAATTTTAATTTGAAAAATAATGTTCTAGGGGGGGTTCTTGAAAATTAATTTGTAAAGTGAATTTATTCTGACGTTTATGAACTGTGAGATTCTGAGGATTTCTGTACCTGTAACCCTAGGAAAGGGATCCCTTTGATGTGTACTCACAGCCGGGATCAGCTGATTCTATGTTTTTTTCTTTTATAGAGGTATGCTCCTCTATTTTTTGTTTGACATAAATGAAATTGTATCCGTTTGCCTGCATTTTTAGTATTGCATCGCAAATGACATAAAAGTATTTTTGAGACTGATGATGTTGAATGCGAATTTAGTATTTAAGAAATAACGATGCTGCTTTAACGATGCTGCTCAGCGAAAAAAAAGTTTTTTTTAAAGATTGTCCCCACCACCACCCGATGCATAAATGCACCGCGATAATCTCCATAACTTTCTTTTTATTTATTTTTTTATTTCTTCAGTGTTTAAGTTTTTCATTGTGGTCACAACCACCACCCAATATAAACAATACATAGCCACAATTCAATCCAGCATAATGAGCCAAAAACTTTATAAAAAGCAAATACTAATTCAGTTTCTAATTGTCCCTAGGCCAAAAACCGTACAAAAAGCAAACACTTACTCGGTTTTTAATTGTCCCTAGGCCAAAATCCGTATAAAAAGCAATCACTGATGACATTTGCAAATGTAATTTAATACCCATGCGAATATTGCCTCATCAGGATATTTGCATGGATATCAAGAGCATGGCCCAAATATATCAGCCAGATACCACCAAACACTAATTCGGTTTTTAATTGTCCCTAGGCCAAAAACCGTTACCATAGAAACACCATGCGTCTGTGCGCGCATGTGGTTGAAAAATCGAACTGCTTTCGCCGTTTCGCCGAGAAACTGAAAATCATTACTTCCTTAAAATCCGGATCGTGCGGCTACTTTTTATTATTTCTTGACCAGATTGGGCTTGTAAGAAAGCCTGATGTTTTAGCTTTCTAAAAATGTAAATTATTAGTCGAAATTGTCGTTTTTTTCCTGACGCGAGGATTTAAAAACGAAAGCTCGTTTTTTTGGGCCGAAAGTGACTTTTGTTTTAAAATCTTTAAAAAATATTAGAATTTGTCCCTGAGATTTGAAATTGATATATTTTTACTCGCAATTGTCTGCTCTTTCCGGTCGTGTGATTTGTTTTTTTCTACGACGTCTGGATGGTGGAGAAAAAAGGGGACAAATTGGTCGAAATCGCATAAAACATTAAATACAAAAAAAAAATAATTCAAATTTTAAAAATCGGTTTTCACGTGCCACCTTCCCACCCCGCCGGGTCTCCGATTGCCAAATTTCGTAGCTCTGCGACGCGCGGTCGCTGAGCCTATAGTGTATAAGACACACACACACAGACAGACACACAGACATTGCCTTTTATTATATAGATACTTTTGTATTATTGTGGGGTTGACTGTTATACATTATAGAGTCAAAATCAACAGATAAGTAGATAAGAGTTAATATTAAGCATTAACTTCTATTAATTTTTAGAATGCTTCTATAATTATTAACAGCTTTATTACTAGTTAATGCTTACATTAAAATCAATTGTAATTATTATATATTAGTATTGAAGCATAGTAGCTATATGGATATTAATAATCAGCTCTTAGCTTCCAAATATAAATATGCAATTATTTGTTAATAATTTATATGAATTGAAATATATAATGCCAACTGTTATGGTTTTTAAAAGCAAATGACTGTGTTTTTGGTGAGCCCCCCCCCCTCCCCCTGAATTTCCCTCCAGCCCTTCTTTAATTTCATCTCTGGCTACGGCCCTGCATGGACGTAAAAATACAAAACTATAACAAAACTCTCATCAATTGAATAACCTAGGTTCACGTGAATGATGCCAACAGATTCGTCGCATGATATTCTATACGGAAAATGAGCCTATTGTCTGTTTGTCCGTTCGCACGATAACTGACGGAAAAAGGATTTCATCAAAATGAAATTTTAGTATGTTGCTTAGACGGTCTGTAGGACATATGGGAATCTAAATGAATAATATTACCCAATTACTTTAGGATTGAACCCGGGTTGAAAAAATGAAATACATTGAACCCTATGGGACCTAATTTTTCTAACATCTTTTAAGCGAAGATAAAATTCCCAAATTGCGTTGAAAAATTTTAGGAAATATTCAAATTATCTGATTAAATGTATAGCAAAAATTTCAGCAAAATATGTTCTGCAGTTTTTTAAATAAAAATTAAAATAATAATTACACCTATGATATATAAAGAGATCACGTGACTCGTTGCAAATTAAAATATGGCATCCATTTTGTGTCAAGATCCTGATTTATTTAATATTGCATCCGTCCTAAAACTGCTTTATTTTTGCTTAATATCTGTGTATCTAAATTCCGTGTCTACGCAATTACAATATTTTTGTGCTTAAATGATCATCAAACTTTGATTATTTATTTCTACAGCGAATCCTACTTTTAATGGATGCAGAATGTAAACAAATTAATTGTAAGATGAGTTGTATAAGAATTGCTGAATTTTTTTCAAGCAATATTACTCGTATTTAGCCTTGGAGTCTGGAATATAAGTAATATGAATGAAATATTCATTGATTTTATATAGAGAGCCAGACGATTTATGTTTTTATGACTTCATTTGAATAAAGTTTATTTTCCATTTTGCTCTTTGATGAAGTTTAAAGTTTTGAAGTATAATAAATTACTGTATTACTGTGGTAATTTAAAACACGTCAGCGCTGAATACATTACATTTTAGAGACGTTTAAATATGTTTTTGGTGAAATAAAAATATTCGTTTAGTTTCATTACTATTCCGTTATAAATAAGTACTGAGAATTTTATAGTTGGGTGACTTTTAAATGATTAATATATATTTTCTCTTTTTATGGTGAGTTCGTAAAGACTCACTTCAGGACTGAAACACTAGTTACACAACTTTTGATACTGCTTATCTTATTGGCCATTCTTTAAGTCTGGTTCATTGATTTAAATATCAGTGCAAAAATATTCACAAAGCAAATATTCACATTTCAATTATTCACAATATTTCGAAATGGTTAAACTTTGATTAAAAATGTAGTTAAATAAGACTAGAGACTTTCATAAATTTTTAAATAAAGCAAAAATTTTGTTGATCATTGCAAAAATGAAAGTATCTCCATAGTAGTAACAAGAAAGATCAATCATGCATAGAGAATTGATTATGAAATACTTTCCCATTGAAATTCAATTTTATTTAAACATCTCTAAAATGTGATACATTCAACGGTGATATTTTTTTAATTAACACAGAACTGTAATAATTTATATTACTTGAAAACATAAAGCTTCATTAAAAAAATGGAATTTATTCAAATGACGTCACCGAAATATAAATTTATAAAATTCTGTCATCTGTACTTTTTACTTTCCTTATATACAATAATGTATAAGGAAAGTATTGTGAAGGGGTCGAAAATTCGAATTCGAGTTTTCGACGGGAGAGCACGTTTCAAGCATCCCTGATCACGAATCGAACATTTTTAAAGTGATGTCTGTGCGTGTGTGTGTGTGTGTGTGCGTGTCAGTGAGACTGTGGAGACGATAACTGACGAACGAATGGACCGATTCGAATGAAATTTGGTGCAAAAATTACAATCCGTAAACACTGGAAGTCTATTGTTTTTATAAGCAATCGAATGTTCAGAACCCCCCCTAAATTTTCGAGTGAAATTTTGAAAAAATCGTCAAAAAAACAAAACCTTTATAAAAGTTACGTAGATAGACATTTCTTGTGTAAATTTTTATTAGAAAACGATTGACTTAAATTTTAGAACGTTAACACGAACCGTTCTCGAGATATTGCACATTTTTCAAAAAAATTATCAAAAAATCATATAAAATAAAAAAAATATTTCCTATTGAGAAACATGTTCACTTTTCATATGTAATACCATGCGATAAATTTAGTGACTATAATCTCATGGATCTAGTTCGTTCCATTCATGGAAAAATATACTTTGAGTAATACTTTTGTATTTGAACGCCAATAGTCATTTATCTGCTGTAAGAATAACTTATTTTTCCGTCCAAACGCTTGGCGATATTTTGGCGACGAATTTGGTGGAATGTCGCCAACTTGGATAAAAATGACGCTAAATCAATGAAAATGACCACTCATTGACGAAAATTCAATATCTTGGAAGGAATGTAAGTACAAATCTACTACAAGAATAACATTTTTTAACTGTAAAAGTAGTAAATTCATTGCATTATATAAGGAAAGTCATGTGCTGCCCACATCAGACTTTTTATTCTGCTAACCTGTTTCATAATTCAAACTGGAATGGGCGTCAACCTTTAGCTGATTTGTACATATAGAGGACTGCTGAAATAATTTGCATTTTTGCTCCCAATAATGTATATTGTGCCGTAAAAAATATAACTTATGTTAGATTTTAGATTTATTGAATTATTCATAATTATGGCCGAATATTATATCGCAAATCGTGAAACATTTAAACAGTAAACACATTGCGTCGTGTGCCGCTATTAAAACCCACCATATTAATCTTCAGTGCGAGTTCCTGGAAAAGAAAACATTAACATACTACCGTAATTAATTGCACCATTTTAACTTTAAAATAAAATCATTTATTAACAACATAAATTACTTATTAAATTAATTATAACAATTATTCGTATCAATTGTGGAGAAGAGAGCAAATGTGAGACCAGTTAACTAAAAATGCCTAAAATGCATTGATGACCTGCAACAATTATTGATAGGAACACATACCTTCAGTCTGTCTTTGGACTTTGCCACCAGCTCGTTCTCAATGTCGATCATATTGTACTGGAACCAACTTGCGGTATGGTACCTCATACTCGTCGATCATATCGTACTGCCGTCTAAATGTTAATCTCGAACACTTCTGGAACTACTGTATATCAGGACATTGTAGGCAATAAACCTTTGAGGCCAAGGTGAAGCCACGAGTGTGGTTATGTTAACCAATGTTTTAGATGTCTGGTTGCATTGCCCTAAGGTCGGCTAATCGTAGCAAAAGGAGCGTTACAGATCGTAGGCAAAAGAGCCGGCAACCAAAAAGGTTCTAGAGAATATACACAACTTCTACACGAAAATTGAGATGCAAGGCAGACGATAATTTCTACGACAGAATTCACGACGGCTGTTACGTAAGAACAAAGGTAATGGAGAACGAAAATATCATGTTATACAGTTGTTCTAGAAGTGTTCTAAATTAGCATTTAGACGGCAGTGCGATATGATCGACGAGTACGAGTGGGCGTACCATAGCGCGAGTTGGTTCTAGTACAAATACGATCGACATTATGTATGAGCTGGTGATAAAGCCTAAAAACAGACTTGAAGGTATGTGTTCATATCAATAATTGTTGACGGTAATCAATGCATTTTAGGCATTTTTACTTAACTGATCTCACATTTGCTCTCTCCGCCGCAATTAATATGAATAATTGTTGTAATTAATTTAATAAGTAATCTATGTTAATAAATAATTTTTTTAGAGTTAAAATGATACAATTAATTATAGTAGTATGTTAATGTTTTCTATTCCAGGAACTCGCACTGAAAATTAATATGGTGGGTTTTAATAGCTGGAAACAACGCAATGTGTTATAATGATTAACGATTTACGATATTCGACCATAATTATGAATAATTCAATAAATTTAAAATTCCACATAAACAGTTTTATTAAAATGTGCACTATAATGTTTATTATATATATTATACATTAATTTTGTGAATATACGACAACTTTTTAAAATATTTCCGCCCTTCTTCTGTTTCTTCCTTAATTTATGGAAATCAGTATGTACATATATATATATATATATACATATATATATATATATATATATATATATATATATATATATATACATATATATATATATATATATATATATATATATATATATATATATATATATATATATATATATATATATATATATATATATATGTATATATATATATGTATATATATATATATATATGTATATATATATATATATATATATATATATATATATATATATATATATAATTGAAGAACTTTAATTTACTTGTTTTATATATACCAGAGATTGATCATTTATTGAAATTGTTCTGTATAGCAAAAATGAAAATAAGATGGTCTGAAGTGAATATTTGATATCAAAAATGACTATACGACAAGCTTGTGAAGACGATAAAGAGAACATTATAAATAAAACATTATAAAATATATAATGAAACATTATATATTACAACATATTTAATAAGACATTATACATTATAAATAAAACATTATAAAATATATAATGAAACATTATATATTACAACATATTTAATAAGACATTATACATTATAAATAAAACATTATACCGGGTGGCCATAAAATAACGTGAGGTGTTCAGAGACCTCTAGAGAGTAATGTATTGGACGAAACGTAACAAAATCCGGTAGGCGTACACAGTAGAACATGCGACTTCGATTAAAAAAAAAAAAAAAAAAAAAAAAAAAAAAAAAAAAAAAAAAATTCCAAAAGTTGCCTCAGGGGAAATTTTGGCGCTGTTTACCGAGTAAAATGTACTACTTTGCATAATAGCGTTCCGTGTAGCGATCATGTGGATAAAAGGAAAGGATAGGAGCATTCTCATCATTTGGAAGCGAACTACCTAGTATCTTTAGATGGCTTTTATCTTACGAGACCGTGCTTTGCTAGTTAAGCTGTATTATCAGCGGAACGTGACTGCCAATGCTGTCCTTCGTGAATTTCAGCGGTTGAAGAAGTTACGGCGAGGACCGATGAGCTTAATAAACTTACGAATTATGATTCAACGATTTGAAACTTCCGGTGGAAAATGTCGTACAACGTATGCAGTTCTTTGAACATTACAATGGTGGTCATATTGAACCTCATTTGTAATTAACAATAAGCGTTGTCATGTATTGTTAACAAAATTGATGTGTACTGTCTCATTTGGCATTTACTCATTCATTATTCACACTACTACACTTTTGCAGCGCAAAAATTTCCCCTCCCTGGAGGCGACTTTTGGAATTATTTATTTTTTTTTTTTAGAAATTTAAACACCGCATGTTACACTGTTTACGTCCATTGAATTTTGTTACGTTTCGTCCAATTCATTGCTCGCTAGAAGCCTCAGAACACCTCACGTTATTTTATGGCTACCTGGTATATTATATATATATGTATATAATGTTTGCATAGTATTATGATAATGAATTTGAATATTATATTGATTAAAAAACGTTGTGTTTCAATTGATTCAAGATTAATTTAGTTGATGGCATTTTTTAAAGTAACTTAAAACGTAAATAAAATTGAATTTTAGTTGGAAAGTGTTTCATAATAATCAATGTTTTAGGTATGATTTATCTTTCTTGTTAATATTAATAACAGTTTTGATATATGAATTTGAAGACAAATGAGCAATACCCCGAAAAATGTTTATGATAGCGTTCTAAAGTTTGTGTCATTTCTTTCATAATGAATTATTATTTATGAAATGATTATTGATACGACTTATCCTCTGGAATCGTGGGTGTGCGCTCAGGATACAAGAATGAGCCCAAATTTCTGGATAACCAACACGTTTATTTATAATCACAGAGTAAACAGGAACAATATACAGTCAAGCAGCGCTTAAATGCTTGACTAATTTAATAAAATAACCGATACTATTCTCAAAACCTTGACGAAAGTCACAGTTCAATGTATCTCGTCAACTGCTCTTCAACGGAGTGATGACTCCTTCTATAGACTCTATAGAAACTTCTGGAAATCTTTCATATCTCGTAGAATATTGGCTATTTCGAGATGTTTCTCGAATCTTCAAAAAGTCGCGAGTGTCGCCAAATTGACGATAAATTGCCAAATCTGGCAACCTTCGTCTGGAGTTCAGCATCTGGAAACCTTATATGAACGTCATAGGAAAGCTTGTACGGGTGTTTTCCCCGTCTGGTTTTCAAAAGAAAAGACTCCAATGAGGGAATTTTATACGTTCGCAACAGTATGCTGCAACAGTATGCTGCAACAGTATTGAAGGTCCTGATTTTTTAATGATTTTTTTTTTCAGAAATTCATTTAAAAATTAGGAAGAATCTTTTGGACAATCGATTGAGTTTAAAATAAATAGGGTTTCACTATTTACTGATTGAAATATACGTTTAAAATCAATAGGGTTTTACTATTTACTGATTGAAATATACGTTTAAAATCAAAAGGGTTCCACTATTTACTGATTGAAATATACGTTTAAAATCAATAGAGTTTTATTACTTACTGACTGAAATATACGTTTAAAATCAATGAGGTTCCACTATTTACTGATTGAAATATGCGTTTAAAATCAATACAGTTTCACTATTTACTGATTGAAATATAAGTTTAAAATCAATAGGGTTCCACTATTTACTGATTGAAATAAGTTTAAAATTAATATAGGGTTCCACTATTTACTGATTGAACCAAATTGATACGTACCAAATTGTTGTTACGAGGTGTCCTCCCAAATTGTATGTGTACTCGCAAGATCATATACAAAAATGAGTTGGAATTTCTGGATAACGAACGTTTTCATTTAAGCTTGAGCAATATATAGCTTAAAACTTTATACAGGGTGGCTACATGATCTCAGATAACAAAATTCCCTGATATTTCCCCGATTTCCGGATAATATCTTCAAAAACTCCTTGATACATATTACTATCTACTTTGATTGAATACCAGTTTAACAAACACAAAGTCAATTACTAAAATTGAAAGTGCTAATTAAGAATAAATAATTAAAATTAAATGCCCTCTGCGTTGAAAAGTATAATAATCAAAGTATTGTATTAATATGAGAGTTATACAAGAACAGTATTATTATAAGAATATTATTCTTTCAAGCATTAAATTCGTGATAAGCTATAAAACTCGGCAGTGTTCTATAAAATCCAGTCAAGAAATCATATAGTTAAATATCACTTATTGCAATAAAATTATGTATAAGCAGAAACAATATATTTTAATCTGCTTTTTCTCTCATATGAAATATCTTGACAACTTTCTAAACAATTAAAATGAGAAGGATCACTAAGAAACGATACAATTTTAAAACTATATTCTTTTTATTGAGGTGCCCGATAAGCTATCGCTAAAAACGCGAATAAGGAATTTTATACCTGTGTATTGCCGTGAGTCAGAAGAAAGCTGTGATTACATTAAAAATTCCAATTTCCTTGATTTCACAGTTTTTTTAGGAATTTCCTAATTTTTCCAGAATGTTGATATTCTCTGCTGTTTCTATGATTACCAGGTTCTGTAGCTACACTATTTATAACTATACAAGATCGCAAAACAGTCAGGTTAATCAACCAATGTATTTCACTTTGACCCGTATTACGCCAATTCTGTCCAATGACTTCCTTAAATCGGTGACTTCCTTAAATACTCCGCATGGAAATCTCTAGAATGAGGGGCATATCTTCGAAGGTTATGAGGATATCGAGCAAATTCGAGCGTCTTATAAAAATCGCCGAAAGTCACCAAGTTGCCGACAATTGGCCAAATTTTGTATCAAGATCACGAAAACGTCGCTAAGTTCAAACAACCCGTTCCTTTACATAATAGCAATACTCGTCTGTAAATGTGTTTTCCCCTTGTTGAAACACTACATTCCAAGAAGCATTTCACGCCTTCATAACACTGCCCCTCTTTAAATCTGCACATCCCGGGCAGTATCGACCAACTGGGGTCCATAATATGGGAATAATCTGTAGATATGGACGACTTTTGACTTGGTTGAAGATGATTTCTGAATTCGATAAAAGATACTGTTCATTATTTTCATTATGACTCCTTCCCAGTTGTGCTGTAGTTTCGGCGAAAATATCGTTCGTCGCTGAGAGTTGAATAGCCACACTCTGTCATCGTCCTGCATTAGCTTTGGTATTATACCGAGTCTCTATTTTTTTCGGTAGCAATGTTGACCCTTTCACGAGTGAAACGGTGAACCTCCTCCAACCATGCCTGCAGATCTCGCAGATGTTTATCAGGCGATGAAGGGACATCACATGGTCGTCCAAACAACATGTCACATGGTAGTCGCAGATCTCGACAAACAGCATTTTCCATGGTGACTGTCCGGTCGATTCATAGACAGCATTTCTGCAAGCCAGCAGGAACAAAGGTAGGTGACGGTCCCAATCTTACTGGTTTCTGAATATGAATATGGAGAGATGATTAAGTACCACTCCGTTGAATTTCACTGCCATTCCGTCCGATCGAATATGAAGAGGAGTAGTTTGAGTTTTGCCCATTCCGAGTAGTTTGCACAGTCCCGTGAATATGCTCGAGTTAAAGTTCTTTCCCTGGTTAGAATGGATGACCGAGGGAACCCAGTAAACACATATCTAGTTCTGGGTTAGAACTTTCCTGGTGATTGTAGACACTTGGTCAGAGATTGCGTCGGCTTCTGGTCACTTTGCAAAAGAGTCCATTGATACCAGGATGCATTTGCTGTTGTCCAAAGTCCAGGGAAATGGCTCCAAAATATCGATGGCAATTCTCTCGAAAGGAATTCCAACACTGTAATACTGAAGAGGCCTACGTATTTTTTTTTTTTTGGTCCTTTCTGCTCCGCATTCTGGTCATTCCCTGCACCAGTGCTCAACAACGGATTTCACGTTGCACCAGAAGAATCGTTTATGAACTTTATTCAGCGTCTTGCTAATACTAAAATGTACTCCAGTGGGATTGTGACGTATCTCGTTTAGTACGCTGGATACTCTTGAACAAGGGAGCAGCAACTGCCATATGATGCTCTTTTCGTAGCCACTCTCTCATTTACGGTATATCACGCCGTTCCCCAAGAGTAAAGAGTCCCACAGTACCCAGTATCGCGTTGTTTCAGGTGAGAAACAGAAAATTTCTTGCCAAGTTGATCTTATTAGCTCGTTGATTGTGAATTAGGATTGGCTCGATATCTTTGTCTTCTCTTTGGGCTCGAGAAAATTCTCCATCACTCCAGGGATCTGGTGGTGAATTTAAACTATTGTCGGTGATAACTTGTGGATGGGTTCTGAAATTTGGTTTCCAAACTTTATCTTAGCATGAGAAGAATGCGTCAATGAGTTCAAAGGACAGAGTCTTCTCAAGAGTGCATTAGCGTTTCCATGAGACGATCTCTTTCGGTGTCGAATATCCATGTCATATACCTGACGTCGCTGAATCCATCTTGCGACCTGTCTTTTAGGGTTCTTAAAACTTTCCTTCCCGGCCATTCATTCAACTGCTCCATACCCTCAAGTAAGCTGAATGGTCTGGGTTCTCAGGCTTTTTAAAACTGAAGAGTCAGCTCAACAAGATGAAGTCTACCACTGGAATTTTCTTCCGTAGAGATAATGATGGAAATGACATACGGATTTGACAATTGCCAATCGTTATCTTTTCTTGTTACTGTGACACATATAATAATATAAAGTTAAAGTTACACTTTTAAATCTTAAATTCATTAAGTAATTTATTATTCTATGTTAAATTCATCAATTCGTCATGGCCGTTATTCTCATATAGTGGAATTATATTTAATGTACATTGCTATGTTGTGCCGCTATAAACCCTCCAATTATTTTACTTTTCGTGTGAGTCCTGTAAAGGAATATCATTAAATTACTACAAAGATTAGACCAATTTAAACTTAACAATAACATTTATTAAAGATACAAAATACCTATTCAATTCCAATACATTAACTATTCTTCCTATTAATTATTTATTAAGATAGAATTTGAGAGGGGAGCACGTGAGACCCTGAACCATATACCTAACGTATTTATTACCCTGTGGATTATTGATGAACACATACCTTCAATCTGGGCCTTGTTAGCAGCACTTGGTCAATCTCGTCTATAGTTACCGCATCAACTCGAAGTGTAATGCCCACTCGAAACTTCATTGAATACTGCTCACTCAAACACTCCACTTATTTCATGCTCTTAGGCGGTTCTATTCACAAGTCATATAACATATCTGCACCAGTCAACTCTGAACAAATGTTCACCAGCATCTTTCTTAAGTAATTTTAGTATATCGCATTTTTAAGTCAAAAATCATGATTGTCTTATTTCAGGTCTACTCTTGCCTCCTAAATCAAAATCCAACTGTCTTTTCCCATGTCTGATCTCGTTCTCTGTTCGTTAATGTCTCGTTTCGTTCTCTGATATTCCATTACTTTCTTCGTCAAAATCTCATCTCGTTCCTTGGTCACAGGCTCTGGTTCCCTCGGTGTGTGTGTATATGGGGGGGGGGGGAGTAACTCCGCCTTGACTTCTTTTTGACGCTCATTGGTTCTTCTTTACCCAATGGCATCGTTGCACATTTCGTACGGCCCAGCTCAGCCCCTCTGGTATGGCACCCCTAAATTTATAGTCTTCTGACCTTTAGGTTCAAGACCTAATAAACCTTGGTGCCAGCCAGACTACACGCTTTGTTCGCCGTTTCGGCCACCATAAATTCCACACATAAAAGTGTCACTTCCCGACCGTTCAAAACTGTTACCTTACACCTTTCTGGTAGGTCGGACGGTCTGGGTTTCAACAACAACAACAACACATAAAAGTGTCTCATCAAATGTGAGAACACTTTCAGGTCTCACATATTTCCCCTCGGACAAAAAAACAAAAATAAATTCAACACCAATAGAGTTCGAAACAAAGTTCGATTCACTTGCCACTCTCTAATTGGAATTTTTCACCTTTTGGGACAGAGTTCGTCCAGAACTGCAGTTCAAACCGTTTTGCTGTAAACACCAACAGTTTTTTTGAACACATATATTACAGTATATCAAAAGTTATGCACACATCAAATCCACCAGGTTAAGCTTCCAATTGAAGCACAATTAAATTTTGATAATTTTTTGATAATTAACTTTGAAATGTCACTTTGAATTTTTAACACTATTCACATTTTTTTTTTTACAAAATACACAGTATACTATTTTTTCAACATAATTCTTTTCATACTTCATTAATTTCCATAATTGATAACTTCATCACATATATAACATTTTTGCTTAACCTTAAAACATTGGTACATACTTATTAATACAATCAAACATTTTTTTTTAAATTAGCCATTGAAAATATATTTTTCACAGAATTCTGTAACTCCCATTACAATTGCATGTGGGGTTGACAATCACCTGATATTGCCCCTTTAACATTTTTTTTCTTACATTGCATGTAAACAAACAACACCCCTTGCACTTGATGATAGCAATTGATTGATCATTTGCAAAAAGATCATTAGAAGAACCCCTTCTTTTTTAAAAGCCTCGATACCGGAAGTGTGTACCGGAAACGGCGTTCAACTATCCTTTCCGAAAATTGGAAGTGACCAGTCAAATAACAGACTCTCGAAAACGATTTTCTTTCTTTTAATCGTTTTTTGCAACAGCGATTAGCAGCTCGCATCCTCTCAACTTAATTCAACATTTAGTTGCCCGCGTGGTCTACTGAACACCGAAGATGACGATTATACGGAGTGCACCAAAGGCTTGTAACCAAGTATTGTAAACCTTTTATTTATTCCACTCGGCGTGTTATATAAACGCCGACTTAGTCTATTAAAAATATATTGCCTCCTTCTTTCTGGTCTCACAGTTACGTAATAGTTTCTCTTAGGCGTCGACATGCTCATGTTAAAATATTTGATCAAGTATCTACTCTCTTATTTCCTGGAAGAGAATTGCCCCATTGCTTCTTTACTAGTATCGGTATCTCTGATAGTATAAAGTCCTCCGTTGGTTGAGGATATGCTATAATGGGAGCTGTAATCACACTTAAGCCGATAGAAGGAGTCTTCTTCATATTTAGCTATTTAGCTATCCATTCGTATTTATTGCCACCTTCCGTTAACCAATGTAAAAGCCTCACAATATTAGAGAATTGCTTCACAAACCGATTGTTATTGGAGGCAGGCCGAGGAAACTCTTTAGCTGATGAACATCCTGGGGTCTGCATTGCACTATTTTTTGACAGCACTCATTTTTGTCAGTATCTGTTCTGACACCTTCCACAGGTATGATATTCCCCAAATAAGCGACTTTTTTCTGGAATAGTTTGTTTGCAGTTTGAAGGATTTAACTTTAAATTAGATCTCTTCAATTTTTAAAATACCCGTCTAAGATTTTGCAGATGTTTGTTAAATGACCGTCCAACAATAATTATATCGTTCAAATAGACGAAGCAGGAGAGTCTTTTCAGCACGGTCTTCATTAATCGTTCAAAAGTTGTGGTCTGCATTACAAAGTCCAAAAGGTATCATTTTAAACTGCCAGAGTCCTTATTCGGTGGTACAAGCTTTCCTTTCACGATCATCGGAATGGATTTCTACTTGACTTTCCAGTAGTCTCTTGAGATCTATAGTCGAAAACCATTTTATCCCAGAGAGAGTATCCAAAATACCGCCAATTCTTTGCAGTGCATAGCTGTCTTACTTTGTTACGGAGTTGTGTTTTCCATAGTAGATGCAGAATCTAGTGAAACCATGGTTTTTTCTCCACTAAAACCATTGGCTAGGCCTATTGACTTAACGATTATTCTATCTCTTTCTATCTCTTCTATCGCTTTCTTGCATGCCTCTTAGAAGCTTGTCTACTCCATTTTTCATAGCGAATGGAAGTCTTCGGGGAGCTTGCTTTATTGGCGATTGGTTACTTGTGTTGATCCTATTTTTAGCTAACCCGGTTTGTCCTATATCTCTTGAGGCAGTCGAGCAGATTTCGTTAAATTAGAAAACGAGGCATTTACATGCCTCTTATTCTGCGTTGTTTAATCCGCCGATATTACTCAAAATTCAAATGTTTGGGAAAAATGGTATTCAAATATTCGGTACTGCTGTTTCTTCTTACCACGTATAACACTAGTCACATCAGATCATGGAGTTAACTGCTTCCCTTTATGAATTATTTTAGGTCTGTCGCTGATATTTGCGACTCTAAGAGGTCTATAAGAGGCTCTTGAAATGCCGTAGCCGTAAGAAGTCCTTTTCTTGATTGGTAGACATGAGATTTGGTAAACTGGAGATGGATAATATGTTACAGCTATTCCACATGTTCTTGGGTTTTCCCTGATTCCTTTCACCAAACCCTCGCTACGTGTAGACAATAAAACATCTTCAGTAATTATGTTACACTCTTGGATATCTCCCGTTTCTGTTCCAAACAAAGGAAACTTTTCGATGGTTGTCCATAATTCGTTGTTTTTTGGAGTACAGTTCGAATCTGTGTTTTCTTAAAAGTTCAGTCCGAGAATAATATAATGGTCATAAATGTCCTCTACATAAGCAACACGATGATAAAGGCTCGTCATGACAGAAATATTAATTTACATTTTTCCAAGCACATTTGCTGTTTCTCCAGTAACTGTGCGAAGAGAGATGGAGGCTACCGTATAAGGAACTTGATCGCCAGTTTGGCAAGCTACTTACAGAGTGTCCCCAAAATGACTGGCCTATATGAAAAATATATTAAAACTAAACGGGCAGCGATAGAAATGCACCGTTTGCTGCAATGTGCTTGGGACAACAATACATCTTTAGTCAGGTAGATTTTCGAAATTAGTTACAAAGTTCGGCAACAGACGGCGTTGCAGGCGATCTGCGAGAGATATGGGGAAACGCATTTCGTGAGATCGATATTCCGTAAGTCGTCTTTCTTATATTAGCATGTGCTGTTCACAGATTGCAAGTTTGATGTGAAAAATGGTTTATTCCTTGGAACAGCGAATATTTCTTGTGTTGGAATTCCACCGCCTGAATCACAGTGTTGTTGAAACAAGACGAAGTTTTCGGAGGAAGTTCAATGAGACCAAAGGACCAAAAAAAGGTACAATAAAGCTCTGTTTGAAAAATTTTAACGGACTGGGAACGTGAAGGATGACCTTGCTAGAAAGGTAGGGCGACCGCGTTCGACAGTCACAGAGGCGAATGCTCAGTTTGCCCAACAGGTGATCCAAGAGCAGTTTCCGTTCGCCGTGTTGCAGCTCAGGCAGAAATATGACGAATGTCCACGCATCGTCTCATACGCCACAGCTTACATCTGTTTCCATACAAGATTCAGTCTCGGCAACCCCTCAGTGCTTCTGCCATGAATGCATGAGAAACGTTAGCGAACGACTTACTGCAAAAGCTTGATGTCGGTGATATCCATGTGGGAAACATTTGGTTTACCGTCGAAGCTTATTTTTACCTCGACGGCTTCGTCAATAAATTCAACTGGCGCATATGGGGAACAGAAAATCCCCATGTTGCCGTCCCATCGTCCCTGCATCCGGCAAAAGTAATGGTTTGCTCCGCCATTTCCACCAAAGGACTCATTGGTCCATGGTTCCGATTTCAAACGATTACTGCAGCACGCGATCTGGACATTCTGCGTGAATTTGTGGTGGTACACAATGTCTTGGAGGGCTCTAAGAACACCTCGTGGTTCATGCAAGGCAGTGCCCGTCCACATCGAACGGCCGAAGTGTTTCATTTCTTCAACCAACATTTTGATGATCGTGTGATTGCTTTGGACTATCGCATGCATACGGGAAACGGCATGGTTTAGGCTCCCTATTCGCCAGATTTGACCCCCCTGTGACTTATTTCTGTGGGGACACTTTAAAGACCAGGTTACCGCCACAATCCACAAACGACTGCAGAACTGAAACCGTACATCTCTGTTGCAAGTAAAGCCATTCCGGCCGAGACGTTTGCACGGGTGTCTGGTAACTACGCCAGACTACGCCATGTCTAAACTACGCCATGTTGCTACTGTGCATGGTGGATATGAGGAAAATATCGTATTTTAATATTTCCAGACTGAAGCGCCATATATTGCCGAACTTTGTACCTAATTTTGAAAGTTTGTCTGACTGAAAATGTACTGTTGTCCCAAGCACATTGCAGCAAATTCTATCGCTGTACGTTCAGTTTTTATTTATTTTTCAAATAGGTCGGTCATTTTTGGGACACCCTATAGCTCTTAATAACTGTGATATTCGCACCGGTGTGTAGCATTACTTGGCATTCAGTGTTATATATACAACCCATGGCGTATGGTTCACCATTTTTAACACTTTACAACATAGTTGAAAAGTGTTTATGACTTTGTTCATTCTGTTTGTCTGTCTGTCTGTCTGTCCGTTAGCACGATAACTGCCGTAAAAATGACTTTATCAAAATTAAATTTTAGTATGTTTTTCAGACCGTCTGTGGGGCCTATGGGAATATAAATAAATAATATCACCCAATTGGTTTTGAATTGAACCTGGGTTGAAAAAATGAAATACATTGAACCCTATGGGATATAATTCTTCAAATATTTTGTAAGAAAATTTAAAATTCACAAATTGCTTCGAAATTTTTAGGAAATATTCGCATTATCCCATAAAATATATAAAAAACAATTCAGTAATATATATTAGGTAGTTTTTAAATTAAAAATTATTTAATATAGGGAGAAAAACAAATTCAATTAAATTCTGACTTTTGCTATATCCTCCAGAAAGAAAAAATATATATATTATGTAATAAATATCTTTCCAAGAGTTAAATTGTATTGTATAGGAGAGAGGCTTCACATTTTAAAATAAATTTGGTAGATAACAATTTTTCAATTTTTTTTAAAATTTTATATAACTCTTCATGATATACTTATTTGATGGCATTTTTAATGCACTTTCCTACGTCCTAGAAAGTTAAATTTGGTGCACAGCTTGAATTTGTAGAACATTTTATTCTACAAAAATTTGGTGGATCCTTAAATATAGATCCTACATTTTTTTCGAAATGGCCTGCCAATAATCCCCGTTCACTTCTATAAATCATTGTTGTAATATTGTTAAAAATTCTGATGTATGCAGCACATGTCTTTCCCTGCAGACTCATATTCACGTTCTCTTTATTTCTTCCATAATAATTTGAGTTTATCTGCACAAAACAACAGCCATAAATATTTTAAATGACATTGAATTTGCACGTTAAACTTAAATTTGGTTCTCATTTTATAGCTAGACTCATTGTCAAAGGTGGAGTAGCGAAAACGCTAAAAAACTGTTTATGTTGTATGCTACTTTTAATGCAGCTATTTTAATTTATTACTGTTTAGTTACTTTCTGAGGCAAATAATCATATAGGATCGAAATGTTTCTCAGACATACATTGACATACAAAATGATATACAGTAAGTGACAGTAAGTTTTGTATTGTTATTAAGAAGCTGTAAAAAATTAGGAAGTTAAAGAACATTAAACAATAATAATTAAGATTTCGATATATCAATTCAGTAAATATAAATTTTCGAACTAGCTGCAATTTCGTATCAATATCAGCATCAAAAACTGATGAAAGTCGGAATATCGTTTTTTTGTATTCCCAGATTCCGGCATTGGACGTCACAGTATGACCATGAGCTGTCCGATTTGATTTGAATGAAGTTTCTAGCAAGAAAGCCTTAACCAGTATAAAATCCCTAACTCATGTCTTAGAACGTGATTCTTAAAGTGACACAACTATGAACTTCTGAGATAACTCAAAACTTTAACCGAATCGTGCGTAGTCAAGGCTGGCTGTATTTGAGTTGGTCAAAGTTAACAATAGAAATAATCTGAGTCGGTTAGATTCATTGATGTCGATGGAGGTAAATTTAGTCCATCTGAATCAATTGGTTTCGATTGAGTCAATGAAATTCACTTGAGATGGCTGGCGGCAATTTGTTATATTGGAAGCAGTAAGTTGGCTGAAGTCCTTTAAGTTAAAATCAAGAAGTAACGACTGGTCGGTGGCAATTGATTATATTGGAAACAATAAGTTAATTAGGGTCGCTGAAGTTGACGTCATCTGAAAATGACTGATCGGTGGTAATTGACTAAGTGGTAGCAATAAGTTAATTAGAGTCGTTTAAGATGAAGATAGCTGGATAAGACCTATCGTTGATTATATTGGAATCAATAAGTTAATTTGAGTCGTCTAAGTTGAAATCAACGTGGTATGACTGGCAGTTAGTTGATGGATTCCAATACAGTAAATTGAACTCGTATACATTGAGGTGTGGAAGGCAATGGCTTAATAGGAGTCAACAGATTTGATGGCGAAAATTTGAAATCATTCGTCGTCAATTGCCTCATAATCGACACAAACTAATTCCATTGAATATCTTTGATTGAATTAGATTCAGATAGTCGAAGATTATTAGCACTTGAGGAAGGAATCCGGGCCCAACGCAGAATCGAATGCATTCGGAATTGGAGGATAGAGCGCCCTGGTATTTGTCGTACCGTCGATAAGGTGAGTAAACGGAGGAAGAGGTGAGGTATTGTATTGAAAGCGAAGGGACGGTACAATACGTGTGTCAAATGTTGGAGCGCTTGTGATTGGACACTGAATGCATATCTAGAGGAAAGCGTTCGGGCTCTGATAATTTTTTCTACTTTAACCAGTATTTACTAAGAAGTTTCAAAGGGAATAACATCTATGGTTGGGGCATACGAAAAATGTAAAACACTTTGATTGCTTATATCTCCGAACCTAATAGATAAAAATATTAACAATTTATATTTTTCTCAAAAATATAGTACCTTCTAAGAATATACAAAAATAATATTAATATGTTAATTTTTTGAACAATTTTTTTTTCGAAAAATACAAAAAAAGCTTTTGTCTGAGCGAGTTTTCACTACAATGTCTTCTAATTTATAAAAGGTAGATACAAACAGTAAGCAACTGATATGTTTGGAAACAATATTCAGAAACAGATTTTAGATTCATAATTTGTTTTACAAAGCTCTTATAGTTTTTGAGCAATTGTGTTGTCAAATTGTAGAATATAGTAACATTTCTATTTTTAAAGTGTATAATGCTTTTATCTCAAAAACTGCAAAAAATGTTAGCTTTAAACAGCAAAAAGTAATTTATAGCACTTTGAAAATCCTACAAAGATATAATATTATGTTTCGAATCTCGTTCTTAGTTTTCGATATATAGTGGTATCCTATAAAATGTAACAGGCGCAATCAAACTTATATAGACTTGGTGAGAAGTATGTATCTTACTTTATTTACCAAAAGTATGTTTTATTGGTTGTAAACGAAAAAAAATAAGTAATAAACTTTCTAAGCTTTATTGGAGTTTTATTTTACAAACGTTATTCACTAAAAATCATTTTGACTCCATCAAACACAAGCTACCACTTGATGGAGCCGAAATAGCTGAAATTTTTACTTTTCCCACTTACATCATATAACAGCAGGAAAGTGCCGTGACAGGGTCAAAGTTTGAATTCGACTTTTTGACAAAACAGCACGTTTCAAGCATCACTGAACTCGATCGGAACGTATTTAAAGTGTTGTCCTTGTCTCTTTGTGATATATGTCACTGAATATATGGCAGTGTGTGTGTATGTTTATTAATGTCATTATTGGTGTGTGTGTCCGTGAGTTTGACAAAATGATATTTTAGGAATGAAATTAGCAATTTGAGAAAAAATTGGTACGGTTATTATAATCAGTGAAAACTGAAACCCTAATGACACCAGAGAGGATAATTGGAAGATACCCCACATTTCGATTTTTTTTTTTTTTTTGAGAAAATCAGTAGAAAGCCATATTGTTAATCATTTTTCAAGCAATTCATCATTAGGAAGATATATGGCATACACTTTAAAACGTTAGCATGAACCGTTCATGAGGTATAGCATGTTTATATAACTTTTTAAAACGTTATATATCATTAAAATTCCTGGCAATTATCCTTTAATAGCATTAGCGATAGATTTGACGGAATATCGCTATTTTGGTGACATTTTGAAATGCGACCGAATTGACGAAAATGTCGCCAAATTGGCGAAAATGACCCCGAAATTGATAAAAATCCAATATTTTTTAATGACAAAAATCATTTAATATACAGACAATATTGTTTCAATATTTCTAATTTTCAAGTTAGTATACATATTCTGATGTATTTCTATGTTCATATAAAATAATCAATTAAGTTTTTAATACTTTACAGCATAGTTGAAAAGTGTTTATGACTTTGTTCATTCTGTCTGTCTGTCTGTCTGTCCGTTCACACGATAACTGCCGTAAAAATAACTTTATCAAAACGAAATTTTAGTATGTTGTTCAGACGGTCTGTGGGACCTATGGGAATACAAATGAATAATAACGCCCAAAGAGTTTTGGACTGAACCCGGGTTGAAAAAATGAAATGCATTGAACCCTATGGGACCTAAATTTTTCAAACATTTTTTAAGCGGATTTAAAATTCACCCATTGCTTCTAAAATTTTAGGACATATTCAAATTATCCCATAAAAAATATGAAAAAAATTTCAGCAAAATATATTCAGTAGTTATTTAAATAAAAATTAAAATAATAATTACACCCATATTATATGAAGAGATCACGTGACCCACTTAAAAAAGATTTGGTATCCATCTTGTGTGAAAATCATGATTTTTAAACTTCTTTTTAATTTATATTTAGTGTTTTAACTCTCCTAAAATCGCTTTATTTTTGCTTAAATTCTGTGCATCTACCTGTACATTCTGAAACAACGCAATTACAATATATTTGAGTTTAAATAATCCTTAAACTTTGATTATTTTTACAACGAAGTCTAATTTTCACTTATGGAGAATGTGAACAAATAAAGATGTAGGATGAGTTGAATAAGAATTGCTGAATTTCTTTTACACAAAATTATTTAGCTCTGGAGTCTGCAATATAGCTGATATGAACTAAACATTCATTGATTTTACATAGAGAAACAGACGATTTTTTCGATGAAGTGTTAAGCATAGAGTTAAATTACTTGTACCTCCATGGTCTTAAATTTTTAAATAAAATAAATTATTGTAGTATTATGATGAATAAAAGGAATGGAATAAAAGTGTATGAATGAAATATTTACGCTTTCACAAAGAGAACAAGACAATTTATATTTCAATGATGTTATTTTAATAAAGTTAATTTTTTTCGATGACGGTTTAAGTTTGCAAATATAATAAATTAATGTAGTATTGTGATAATTTTAAAAATATTACCGCTGAATGTATCCTATTTTAGAGATGTTTAAATAAAATTGCATTGCAATTGGAAAGTGTTTCATAATTAATGCGTTATGCACGATTGATCTTTCTTGTTTCTATGTCACGATGAAATCTGAAAGGTCTTTAATACGGCCGTAAGATGACCGTCGATTAGTTTTCCTGTGGGTTTTTTGAAGGAACTGGCCCTTTATTGTCTTGCTCAAGGAATGGACACTTTCTCCTCATATTTTCTATTTCTCCCTCTCTCTCCATACTTCCAGCACCTCAGCCCTTTCGGTAGAGAGCTATTTTATGAATTTATCATTTAATCTTTAGAGTAGCTATTTCATATTCATCATTCCCAGTATCTCAAGTTTAGAAGAGTTTTTCGCCGCTGCTGATCAAAACTATTTGACGAAATTTTACACAATTAGGTAGATATGTCAGTCGGTGGTTATCCTGATGGGGATTAAATTTAGGTACGATTAGGAAAAATAAAACCTGTCTTTTTTCGAAAATTAATCCCTAAAAAATCGATGACAAAAATCTGAGATGCAAGACTAAATATGCCAAATTCTTATGCATGTTTTATATGTAATTTTTAACGACAAAACGAATAAGAGGCCAATCTCATTACTCCCAGGTTAGATAATTATCGAGAGACTAATTTTTTTGGGGAATTTTGAGTGGCTAACGTTCTTTTTCACCATAGGCAAAGTTCCATTTGAGGATATTTTTTAAAATTTAGTAAGTCAGTTGAGAAACCTGGTGCTGATTAGATTTTGGTACGATATGAAAAAATAGAACTAGCTCTTTTTAGCGAAATGCGATGGGTTTCAAAGTACGCATCTCGGATTTTGATGAAATATAGGTTTTATATATATATATATATATATATACACACACACACACACACACACACACACATATATATATATATATATATATATTCCATTGTATCGAATTCAGTTATCGATATAATCGAGTGCTCTTTGAATTGAATTCAAGTGTCTTTCATTTTAGTCTTGAGATCTGATTTGGCAATCGCCCAATGAATAAAAAAGTATATATTGATTTATATTAATATATATTGATTATTCCCAGAAATTACCAATGGCTGGCTATTTGAATTGAGATTGGGCTTGATAAAGGCTCAACGCGAATTGCCAATTTTTTAAAAAATTTCCAAATTTTGTCTTTAAATGTGTGGATTTTTAATACTTTATCTTAACATCTATGCTAGAATTCGGTGGTTATTAGTCAATTCGGTTCTTAATAAATACACTGACTTCTAAAAGTTTCTTTACTGCATAAACACATTTGTTACGTTCATGTACAAATTTGAGTTAATCAAAGCTTTACTTTTCCATTTTTATTGATTTTACCGCCCGTGCTTAACTTTTGGAAGCCAGTGTAATTTAATTTACTTTCATCATATGTGTTGACAGTTTGAAAGTATTTACAACTTAAATATACAGATATATTTGTTTGGAAGTTATCATGGACCTTTCTCGAGATGTTGGAAACTTTACATTTCCCAAATGAAGAGCTATCGCTCGAACGAAATGAGTAAATTGTATGAAATTCGGGAACTATTATATCATTGGATAAATGTGAGAGGCCTATTGATTTGGGGGGGGGGGGGGGGGGGAGCTTAGACAAGATCTAAGTCCTGTAATGCTTTGAATATTCTCTTTCCGAGAAGAAAATCTATGATAAAAATATGTTAAAATTTATCGCAAAACTAATTATTTTATATGAAAATCTTTATTCAGAATTACATAAATTACAGAACAATAGCCCAACCCTCTCTCGAGATGAAGCGTACATAGGGGGGGGGGGATTCTTCCCAATGATTTAGTTTTTATGGATGAGAAGACAGGAAAATTTGACTAAATGAGGAAAATCAAATATGAGGGGGGTTTGGCGTGATAAATGTTTGTAGGGGGACTTACAATTTGTATGTGTTGCTCTGCTTGAGATATTGCACGTTTTTGATATAAAATGAAATTACAAAAATATCAGCCAAGAATCACTTATGAAAGGTTTGTCACGTTGACACTGGTGTTTTGCATGATTTATTTCAAGGAAAAGGCTATTTTTTGCTTTTGAAACCGGTTGACACCTTATTCAACATTTTATGCTGATAACTAACGATCTATTTATTCAAATTCTTTCTCTCAGTAATAGCGATAAAACTGTGTATGTTTATATAAATTTACAATATCTTTTTCTTTTAGTAAAGAAGGAGAAAATACTACACTTCTCTTCCGATAGATGTCACCACTACGAAATGGATATAGCGTCCTCCGTAGATAGAGTCAGTATCATACACCAGAGATTTTTTGCCTAGACACAACGCGACTAAGCATAAAATTAAAGAAAGTATAACTTTATTTGGGGCTCCATCATGGACCCCGAGAGCGAGTCCAGGCTCCGTAAAAACAACAATTCCTTGCTCCCCATGACAGGAAAAATTTGTGTGTCGATAGAAATTGTTCACATAAATCCAGACCGGGCAATGAAAGCTAGTGTTATATTGGCTTCCTCCCTATCTCCAGTGTTTATTTCAGTCATTCTTCTAGGAGGGGGGGGGGGGGGGGGGAAGCGAAGACGCACCTTATTTTACCTAGCTATATGTTAATAAATGTAGTACAAATGTAATATAATAAATGTAAATCTGTATGTAGTTCAAAATGCAATATTTATATGCCCACCCATCCACACACAGTATTTACTGTTATATATGTAAATATAGTAGTTAAAAGTTGCACATATATAATTATATATGGTGTCTACAAAATTGGCAATTTAATATATTTATTTAAATTGTCAATTTTTAACACTTTACAACAAAGTTAAAAAGTGTTTATGACTTTGTTCATTCTGTCTGTCTGTCTGTCTGTCCGTTATAACGATAACTGCCGTAAAAATGACTTAATCAAAATGAAATTTTAGTATGTTGTTCAGACGGTATGTGGGACCTATGGGAATATAAATGAATAATATCACCCAATTAGTTTTGGATTGAACCCGGGTTGAAAAAATGAAATACATTGAACCCTATGGGACCTAATTTTTCAAACATTTTTTAGGCGGATTTAAAATTCAAATTACTTCGAAAATTTTAGGAAATATTCAAATTATCCCATAAAATATATGAAAAAAATTTCAGCAAAATATATTCAGTAGTTTATTAAATAAAAATTAAAATAATAATTACATCTTTTATATGAAGCGATCACGTGATCACTATATGAAAAGATCACGTGACCCATTTCAAAAAAAAAATATGGCATTCATCTTGTGTCAAAACAATCATTTTTAAAGTTCTTTCTAATTCATATTTAGTGTTGTATCCGTCCTAAAACCGCTTTATTTTTGCTTAAATTCTGTGCATCCCCATACTTAAATAACGCAATTACAATATATTTGTGTGAGTTTAAAGGATCATCCAATTTTGATTATTTCTACAACGAAGCCCATTTTTCACTTATGGAAAATGTAAATACCAAAAGATGTTGAATGAGTTGTAGAAGAATTGCTATTTCTTTAATTATTTAGCTCATGGAGTCTGCAATATAGCTGATATGAATGAAATATCAATTGATTTTACAGAGAGAAGGACACTTTTTTTGATGAAGTTTTAAGCATAGAGTTTAATTACTTGTATCTCTATGGTCTTACGTTTTTAAATAAAATAAATTATTATAGTATTGTGATCAATGAAGTGCTGCTTTTTTAGAGAGAGCCAGGCTTGCTATATTTCGTTGATGTCATTTGAATAAATGTCATTTGTTTTCGATGAAGTTTTCAAATATAATAAATTATTGTATTATTATGACAATTTGAAAAATATTATCGAGGAATGTATCGCATTTTAGAGATGCTTAAACCAGGCAATTTATATTTCAATGCCGTCATTTGAATGAAGTTCATTTTTTTTTTATCAAGTTTTAAGTTTTCAAATATAATAAATGAATGTAGTATTGTGATAATTTTAAAAATATTACCGAGGAATGCATCGCATTTTAGAGATGTTTAAATAAAATTGCATTGAAGTTGGAAAGTGTTTCATAATCAATGCTTTATGCATGATTGATCGTTCTTGTTTAAATAAAAATTAAGATAATAATTACACCTCTTTTATGAAGCGATCACGTGACCATGATATGAAAAGATCACGTGACCCACTTCAAAATGAAATATAGCATCCATCTTGTCTCAAAATCGTGATTTTTAAAGTTCTTTTTAATTCATATTGACTGTTTTATCCGTCCTAAAACCTCTTTATTTTTGCTTAAATTCTGTGCATCTACATACTGAAACAACGCAATTACAATATATTTGAGTATAAATGATCATACAAATTTGATTATTTCTACAACGAAGCCTACTTTTCACTTATGTAAAATGTAAACAGCAAAATATGTAGAATGAATTGTATTAGAATTGCTGTATTTCTTTAACACAAAATTATTTAGCCCATGGAGTCTGCATAGCTGATATGAATGAAATATTCATTGATTTTACAAAGAGAAGGACGATTTTTTTTCGATGAAGTTTTAAGCATGGAGATTAATTGCTTGTAGCTCCATGGTCTTAAAACTTTTAAATTAACTTTTAAATTAACAACCGTTTGTTTGGTTTCTTCTTATTGTTTTGGGTACAATCTTAAAAAATCTGATGTGGGCAACACATGAGTTTCCTTATATAATGCAGTGAATTTACTACTTTTACAGTAAAAAAAATTTGATGTGGGCAGCACATGACTTTCCTTATACAATGCATTGAATTTACTACTTTTACAGTAAAAAGAAATAGATTATTTTATAGCAGTAATTTATATTCTTTCCAAGATATTAAATTTTCGTCAGTGAGTAGTCATTTTCTATGTCGTCATCATCAATGAGTCGTCATTGATTTAGCGTCATTTTTATCCATTTGGCGAGTTTTTCGTTAATTTAGCAACATTTAGAAAAATGTCGCCAAGTTGGCGACATTCCACCAAATTCGTCGCCAAAATCTCGCCAAGAGTTATGGATGAAGAAATAAGTTTTTCTTACAGTAGATAAATGACTATTGGCGTTCAAATACGAAAGTATTACTCAAAGTATCTTTTTCATTAATGAAACGAGCTAGATCCACGAGAATGATGTCACCAAATTAATCGCATGAAAAGTGAGCATGTTTCTCAATAGGAAATATTTTTTTTATTTTACTTTATATGACGTTTTGATAATTTGTTTAAAAAATGTGCAATATATAGAGAACGGTTCATGTTAACGTTCTAAAATTTATGGAAGCCTATTAACACTGGAAGCCTATTAACAATAGGCTTCCAGTGTTTACGGATTGTGATTTTTGTACCAAATTTCGTTTGAATCGGTCCATTTGTTCGTCAGTTATCGTCTCCACAGACTCACTGACACATACACACACACAGAGAGATCACTTCAAAAATGTTTAATTCGTGATCAGGGATGCTTGAAATGTGCTCTCCCGTCGAAAACTCGAATTCGAATTTTCGACCCCGTCACAATACTTTCCTTATACATCATGTATATAAGGAAAGTAATAATCTAATGGTTTCATTCATTGTTTAAATAAAAGAATTATCAAAATGCAATAGGGAGAATTGAGAAATGATCAACAACGGATTTTGTACTCAACGTTAGGTGATACTATAATGTGAAGTTGAGTTCCTTTTTATGCACATTTCTACTCAATAAAGAATTCTAGAGGACTTTTTATTGCCCCTCCTCCCCCCCAAGAAATATATATTTAGGTAGTAGTAAAAACCTTCATTATACCGCACCTCATTTACACATTAGAATATGTTGCTTATAATTTTTTTTTTTACAGTTAGCAACATGTTTGGAATTAGAATGTAAAATATATCACAACTATATGGAAATGAAAACAAAATATTTCAAATAAGCAATTTGGAGAGGATGGATTTTGATATCGTGCTGGGGATACTGAATCCCGAACGAGTAAAATAAGAATGGGTATCTCCTTTTGAAAGAGAGCGCTCACCGTCCATGTAAAGACAATGTGGTTAAATTTCACATAAACAAAAAAAGTGCTTACTTTGTCGCTTAAACACCTACTGATTACGGCTTCACGATTTTTGCTTTTCGTCAGTAAGGGGTAGACAATAAGACAAAAAAAAGCACTAAACTCTTTTGTTGTTGTTGTTGTTTCTAATCCTCGTGGTGAAGGAAAGTCTTACACCACGTTCAATAGACCCCTGGTCCCATGGCGAAGGGTAATATGCAGTTTCACTTTATTTAGGCTCCCCAAGGGCAGAAGACTGACTAAACCTCGACATCACAACATCTATGCCCGCTGGAGGGATTCGAACCCACAACCTGGCAATCGAGCGATCAGACGGAAACGCATGCCCCTGACCGCTCGACCGCCGCATCGACCCAAACTCTTTTAAAATAATCATTTAAGAATTGCGCGTTGGAATTTTTAAAATATTTGCTTTTAATCAGCGACAGTGCCCGTTGTTAATTTAGATCCGTCCACGTCCAAAAAGTCAAGAGTTGGAGGTACTAAAGAAGCGATTTCATACGTTTTACTGAATAATTGTGATGAACTATTTACCGCATTATCAAATTTAAAGATTCTGTATATGATCTGGAAGTGCACATTGGGTACTTTCCGCAATTCGAGCAATTTGGTCTGCAGCCTACCCTAAAACTTTAAAATTAGAATTCTTCCAGACAGTTGTGTTCAGTAATCGATCTATTTATGAAATTTTGGAAGGAAGAGTCTTGAAAATTAATGACTGACCAACGGATGAAACGAGAAAAATACTCCAACAACAGCAAGGTCGCGCCAACGGCCGTACCGTGCTGAAAACACCGGTTCTCGTTAGATCACCGAAGTCAAGCAGCATCGGGCGCGGTTAGTACTTGGTGGGTGACCACCTCGGAACGCCGCGTGCTGTTGGCCATCTCGGGTGCGGTATCCCCGTGGTTTGCGCGCTAGATTTGCACGCTGCCACAAATGCCGCCGTGTTCATGCGGAGTACGATCACGTTAAACATGTGGGTCCGTAAGTCCTTCCGAGAGGTTAGTGGTAGGGGAAGGAGGGTACGGTCCCTGTGGATGCCTCCCCCACTGGGTTCCGGTCTAAATTGGGTGGCACTTCCCGGCCGTCCATACAGTTACCTTACACCTTTCTGGTAGGTCGGACGGTCTGGGTCTCAACAACAACAACAACAGCAAGGTCGAAAACTATCGGGAATGCTACTTGTCTCCCGAAGTCGCGAAGTTCGTCTTGGATCTGAAATGTTTTCATAATCTTACATCCAGTATCTTAATCCCAGATCTAAGACATGCACAACATAAACTTTATAACCCGTTCCTTTTTCATTATCTAATTGCTTTATTCGTCCTTTTTCGAGAATCAAAGTACTCACGCCTTGATTGAATCAAGACCTTGTTTAGATTGAGCATCTTGGTGCGTGATTAATTTGCACTCCTCGTGACCAAGTAAATACATTTCTATATAAGCATCCTTTTAGCTCATTAGCATTTAATCCTGTTATATAATTTTCTTGAGTTACTCTGCGCGGACTTTTGAACCCGAATAACTAAAAAAACCTGATAACACAGGTTAAAAGGTTTTTTTTTTTTCTATTTTGTTAGACATTCAATATGAGTTTAGTCCAACAATAAAGTGTTCCTACCGAGTAACCCGTGACGGTTTATATTATAAGTAAAATATATGCTTATTAGAAACACCAATTAATAGAATAATTTTCTTATTTTCATTTACATTAAAGTATGGAAAATATGGACAATATATAAAAAAATAAAACAAAACAAATATGAGTATTCCTATTAGATATAAAATCTGATTTGAGCAGCGTATGACTTGCCCTGCAGACCCAAAATTCATGTTCTCTTTACTTCATTATTAAATCGTTAAATTGAGTTTAATTCCACTAAATAACACTCATAATTAATTGAAATCACACGGAATTTACACTTTTAATTCAGCTTTCGCTTTCAATTGATAACTGGTAACTGGACTCGCAAAACCGACGTAGCAAAAATGTAAAAAACTAAAATATCTTGAGAACGACTAGTGCTAGAGTAATGAGGGTGGTCTTATTCTTTTCATCGTCAAATATTACATGTAAAACAAGCATTTAATAAATGCATTTCAGTATTAATAGTCTATTTTAGATTTCGAAGATTTTTATGGGCCATTTTGTAAAAAAATGTAGTTTTATTTTTCAAGACCGTACCAAAATCTAATCAGCACCAAGGTAACTCACTAGTGACTTAACTTCTACATTTTGTGAAATTCGGTTATATACCAATTTATAGATCAATTTTCTGAAAATTCTAATATCAAATGAATTTCATAAGCGTCTAATTTTACCATAACACAGCTAGTGAAATCGACAGATATACATCCTGGATTTAACGAAAATTTGTAAGAAAAGGAAGACGAGTGCTTAATTTTGAGTGTTTTGGACAGATTGGTCTTTATGGGTCATTAAGATCAGTTAGTTGTTAGTTTCTGTTGCAGAAGTGTTCTTTTGTAAAAACTATATATAAGCTGGTTCATTGTTGAAAAAAAATTTTTTTTCTTGGTTTTAAGAGGTGTGTTTTGAGTAATTAAATTTTCACAAAAAAATCAATCAAACGATTTTGGTTTCAATTGATTTGGAAACCCTAGTGATGAATACGAAAAATATATTTTTAGCAATTTTCGATATTATTCAACACTTTAACATTTCTGGTTATCTGCGGATTTTTAAAATCGGCAATTATCTTATATACAAATTAAAATTCGCTCATAACAAGCCTACATTTATCAAGAATCCCGGTAGAAAGAGAAAATTACAAACTTTTAGTGGGTACATTGTTAATTGAAGTCTTATTTGTTCGTTTGAGCAAAATCTTTAGGTCCCCCGGATTTCACGTGTAAAACTTGAAATCGAAAAAAATTAATAAAATGTCTAAAATATGATAAAAGGAAGCGTAGAAGAGAAGAAAAATCTGGGCTTTGTTTATGAATGGTTGTAGAAGTAAGAAAAATTGTTTGAGTTGGGGAGGGACTTGAAACAAAAGATCTAAGTATCACGTATCCTGGTGAAATGTGCCCTCCCCCACAGTACGTAAAGTGACAAGTCTTCAGCTATAGCATCTCATCTGTAGAGATGTAAAGGGATATTTTGGATAAAGTTTCTATGAATAGTCTTTGTGAAAGGAAATGAGAACCATGTTCTTAAAGAAAGGAACATATTCGCAGTAAATGAACCATGAGTCTGAACCAAAACTCTTCTTGGGCTATGTAAATGGGCTGTTTAACATTTTACAACATAGTTGAAAAGTGTTTATGACTTCGTTCATTCTGTCTGTCTGTCCGTTTCTCACGATAACTGCCACAAAAATGAAATTTTAGTATTATCAAGATGAAATTTTAGTATGGGAATCGTCGAAAATGGGATATCATTCTGCCCAAACGGCAGGGCGCGCATGCGCATTCGTAACACTTTGAAATGCCTCCGAAAGTACATATCGCTTGAAATGCAATTAGGTACAAAATAAGTTTATTTAACTAAAGAAGCGCACTAAGTTATAAAAAAAGCACCCTCGCTTTCTTATTTCTTCTCTTAATTTGCAGCCGAGGCTTTGTAGTCTCAAATAATTCACCGTGTTTTTTGTTCGTCACTTACCTTTAATTTTTTTTTATGTAACTTTTCTTTTTGTGGTTCCACAGATGAACGTCTAAATCTTGAGATCAGCACTTTACTGACGGAGTTACAAGTGTTCGGGAGGGAACCTTACAAGCTGTAAAAGAAAAACACTTTGACAGCCAAACCAAGATCTAAAAGTCTGAAATTTTGTTAGATGCTGCAAAGAACCTTTTTACCCCAACCAGAAAGCGAACCTCGGATCTTTGTATTGACTAGTCGATACTCTACAGTTGAGCCACTGGGACGAAGGTGCAAGCTCTTATCGTTGAAGTGGACTCTGCTTTCTCCACCCTCTAATGTCAGATTGGCTTGCTATTGACAATCTGACTGACCATCTCCTGCTAACCTCAGGTTTGCCTCCTGTTGCTAATTTTATTTTCTAGGTTAACTTCTTGCGTGGTCATTGTCCTCCCGATTTGAAATTGGCGCTTTACATACCAGAGTCCGTTGATTCTATGCTAGATGTACTAGGGTCACTTTAAGACCTCCGATATCTTTGCACTGACTTACGGGGTTGATTTGTTCGGGCGCCATTGTAAAGAACCTTTCTGTCCCAACCGGGAACTGAACCACCGTTGAGATACTAGAATGAAATTGCAAGCTCTTATTGAGAAACTTTACAATGCTACTGATTTCACTGTTTCGTATATTTAGATACTTTTTACAGTCTTTTGAGCAAAATTTTTGCATTCTTTCACTGTTTGTTTCAAACTGTTCCACACATTCCTGGGATTTTTCATTTAGTTTTTATTGCTTTTAAATTTACAACGTTTTGACTCTTGAGTCATGTGAACAGTTTTTTTTTTTCACATTTTCCTGTATTTTAGTGCGGTTTAATTTTCCCTCATCTATCTTATCGTAATCTTGTTTGGGGATAGATACACCTGTCCCAGAAATATGAACAGGCTACGAACTAGAATAAGTTTATTTCCTTACTTGAAGATTCCCTTGATTTGAACATCTATCAGCATGAAATTTGTTCACTCTATAAATTTTCTCCGATATTCCTGTTCTATCGTCCGGTTTTCTGCGCATTCACTATAATCAGTACAGCAGAAACTTTTTTGTAAATTTTCATGATCGTACACTGTAAGACATTTTGCAACCTTTGCTCATTTTTTTCAGCTACTTTGTTGATCATTTCGGTAAACTTATAAGAAAAGCCACAATTATAGGCGTTTATAAAAATTCCAAATTTATTTTTGAAATACAGCTAATTATCGTCTGCCGAAGCGTTATTTTTCTCTATATATATATATATATATATATATATATATATATATATATATATATATATATATATATATATATATATATATATATATATATATATATATACTGATTCCCCTGAAACTTTCGGTAACATACTTTTAAATGTTTCATAGTGTGATTATCATACTCGAAATAAAAATCAATCCTCCCTCATTTCGTAGTGATATTTAAACATCAATTCTGCAGGATCAAGATTGTTGTTGTTGTTGAAACCCAGACCGTCCGACCTACCAGAAAGGTGTAAGGTAACTGTTTGGACGGTCGGGAAGTGCCACCCAATTTAGACCGGAACCCAGTGGGGGAGGCATCCACAGGGACCGTACCCTCCTACCCCTACCACCAACCTCTCGGAAGGACTTTCGGACCCACATGTTTAACGTGATCGTACTCCGCATGAACACGGCGGCAGTTTTGGCAGTGGCTGGAATCGAACCCGGGCCTACCGAGTACAACTCCAGCGCGCTAACCAATGGGCTACCGCGCCCCAGGATCAAGATTGTGGAATTCTTTTCCACTTCTTTTCAAATTCAAGAAGTATTTAAAATTATTTCTCTTGTGAAATAGATCGTTTGTAAATTTATTGTATTTTACTACGTGTTATTCTATCATGTTGTTTCTAGTTTGCTGAAGTTATACCCTGCCACTGGCTATTTAATTTTTGTTAGCTAGCCTGCTGCCAGTTTGGATGAGGTTGTGGACGCGTCAAACCTATTTATAACGCTTTTTTGCGTAGTTCCTTGCCACACTGTTATACACTCGTTTATAAGTTTGTAAGTGTATTTATTGTGTGGCAAAATTAAGATTATTATTATTATTGTTTTGCTGGACTGATCGCAATATCCTATTTATCTAGGTCGCTTTTATTTGCCTCCAAAATCAGTTGTACCTTAGAATAAAATACATAACTTCCTTGTATAAATCAGTCATTAAGTCAATTAGGCAACTATAATTGTTTCGGGGACGTTATAAGCCACCTTCTTCAAAACAGAACAATTAGAACAGTATGCATCCTTAATAAAATCTGACTGTTCTGTCTTGGCCCCATGAAGGTGGCTTATGTTCTGGAAGCAATTGCAGTCACCTAACTGATCTAATGATTGCTTTATTTGATGTTGCCTTACAAGCAGCTTTTTGTTCTTAGTGTACCTTAAAATATTTGATCAATTCAGTTTCACTTTTCAATAAATTTAGACAGCAGTTTGAACAAACTACTTGCCACGGGTACGGTAATAATGAACGTAATGAATCGTTCAATTTGTCGGATCCTCATCCAGAAATCTCCCTCATCTCTTCATTCTTTAATAATGGCAACATGCAACATCCTCCCCCACCTTTTAATCGGATCTTCCCGTCGCAGGTCACACAGACTATTACATAGAGTGACGCATTCATCAAATCGGGCATGTGGGGAAGGGGGGGGGGGGGTTACAGGTACGCAAGGGGGTCAGACCTCCTTTCGGCCTCATCTAGTCATTAACCCGGGCAAACACAAGAGTGGATTAAATGGGGGTTCGTTTTGCTGACGCAACGTGCGAGGAAGATGAGTTTGATTGGAGTCAGATATAAAGTTATGAGGATTCAGATAGGACGGAGAGCTTATTAAATGGATTGAGGATCGTTATGATGTTCTGGAGCTTTGCTGGACAGTAACACGAAGTTAATGACCGGGTTGTACCACAGAATACAGAGATTAATGGTTGCACACTGTTACGGGAATTCATAGATACAGGGCGGTTATAATATAAATATCCGTATTCCAAATATGTAGCAGTGGCATCTATTGATAAAAAGAGCCAGCCAATTTGATAAGAATTTATACTCACAGAACCTGAATGTACGGTTTTTTCTAAGCTTAGGGCTCCCAGTATGGATAACAGCATTCATGGACCTGTTTCGAGCTGATTATGTGCTCGTCAACATGAAATAGCCTGTATAGTATGTAACAAATGTAAAGCGTGTCAGTAAAGTGTGCAAAGTTACTTAAGAGACAAATTTCTTTGAAATATGTTATAGATTGCGATAAAATATAATACTGAGTGGACGCATACGTATACAAACACACATATGTAATAGAACAAAAAGTACAACCGTACGTAACCGAACCATATGTTTTATACTTCAATATTATTAATTTATACACACACACACACATATATATATAGATATAAATAAGAAAAAAAGGTTTGAAGATCCAATGAAAGAAAAGTAAGAAGCTGTAACACGAAAATCCAAGTATCTAACAGGCTTACGAAATAAAAGTATAAATCATCAAATCCTCAAGCAAATGGAAAAAAATAAAAATAAATAAATAAAATAAATATCGAATCAACAAGTCAATGAAAAGTATCAAAATACAAAGGTATGGAATCGAAAAAAGAATAACAAACGAAATCAAGCACAAACGCTATACACGTGGACAAGGCTCTAAGCCTAAATCATGAATTGTTCACTTCCACAAAAATCGTATTCATGCCCAAGTTTTTTGTAGAAGCAAACACAAAAATGTATGTTTCTGAAGAAATAGACAGATTATATCTATAAACTATTTCTACTTTGACGACATACATAAAAAATAAAAGGAGAAATGGATACCAAAAAACGGACTGAAAAAACACACTAAACTAGTAAGCACGGGAACACAGAAAGAAGTGACAAGTGTTGCTATTCACAAAGGAATAAGATATACTGTTGCCATTCCTAAGAAATAAATAACAGTAATACGAAAAGACATGTACAAGAGATAATATACCATCAAGAGGGGCAATAAAAGAAAGGCTAATGTCTAAGTGGATATATAAATAGAATATTAAAACAAGAGAAAGGAGATGTCAGTCTAAAATTTAAAGCAATATTAAATAAATAAAATTCAAGAAATTCCAGCTATTCTAAATTTTTTAACTATACCATTTACAAAATAAGAGGGATATTTATATAAATTGCTGGTAATTTTTAGATTATCAATATAGAATTTTTTATCAGATAATCTATATATTCTAAAAAGCTGATTAAGAATAATATTTCTGAACAATAGAAACGAGTTGCAGGAATTAAATGGTAAGATTTCATTAATGTTAAAATTAAAAGAGTCCTTTTTATCATATACATTAAACAATTCTATTCGAAGGTTCAACAAAAAGATTAACAAAATTTAAATTTTTATACGGCCTCCGTACAAAATCATTTTCAATGAGTAAAATGCGCCCCATACACTAATAAGGTGATGTGCAAAATTTCAGCATTTTATCATAAAAAGTTCCAGAGATATGAAAAGACAAAAATGCTGACTTAAACTACTTTTCGATGCATCGAAATGGGTTCTCAGAGGGGAAAAATCATGTCGGCAGATCGCGTTTCATGGGGTCATACACAAATTACGAAAGAAAACAATGATTACATAAATAAATAATAATTTGGCTATTTATTGCTACAAAAGTATCTACACTGTGTAGAAATAATAACTTTGCACAAAGATTACAAAGCTTGTTCAAAATGTTTTCCATCCATGCCAAAGATCCATTAAAGATAAGAGGCAGATATTATTTGCATATGATGCATTTCTGCGTTGCATCATTTGCACTCTTGCTGTAAACATTTATATTTTAATTTGCGATTACTCCCTCACCAACTTTATTTAAACACATCTCTGGGATTTATGAAAAAATGCCGAAATTTTGTACATCATTTTATCAGTGTATGGGGCACATTTTACTCACTGGAAATGTTTTTGTACGGGGCCGAATAAAAATTTAAATTTTGTATTTCTTAAAATTTAATCCTCTGAACATTTTTATCGATTTCATAAAATTCTGTACCCTTTTTTTAAGCAACTTTGTAATTTATTATATATGACTAAGATAAATATTTAAGGAATAAAAGCCGAGGTCAATGTTTTTGGAACACCTGTATATATGTATACACACACACAGACACAGACACACACGCACACACACACACACACACATATATATATATATATATATATATATATATATATATATATAGATATTTATATATATATAAATATATATATGTATATATATATATAGTTATTTATATATATATATATATATATATATATAGTTATTTATATAAATTAAAATAACAAAAACTAGTTATTTATATATATATATATATTTATATATATATATATATATATATATATATATATATATATATATATATATATATATATATATATATATATATATATATATATATTATTTTTTTTTTAGTGCGTAAAATTGTCGAAAGTTCGATTTCAGATTTTCGACCCCATTACAATATTTTAAATACACTATGTTGAAGAGGAAACTAAAGACGCACCTCAGAAATGCAAAACCCATCGTGCAATGAATATTTTATATCGATAAACCTTCAAGATAACAAATCACTTCCATTGACTTGTAGCAACATCACTCTTACTGCGCGATACCACTGTCTTTAGTTTACCTTTTTGTTGAACGTTGTCTTAAAATAACAAATGGAAAGACAATGCAGACAGAAAAAAATATCCCCCCTTCATTGAACGGAGATGCCCATTGCACGGGGGAACGGTTAATAAATTACATACAATAACCGTGCAGGTGTTCGCTCTTCATGGTTATAACACCTACGAAATATTCCGTGTCATAACTTATTGGGGGACGTCAATGATGAGTTCGGGTACCCCCTGTTTCAAATCTCTTCTCCATTTTGTTTCACGGTGTATGTGGTCGGAAAATTAATCTACGTAGTAGTAATTTTATATTACTTTCCTTATATCCTCGTACATAATGTATAAGGAAAGTATTGTGACGGGGTCGAAAATTCAAATTCGAGTTTTCGACGGGAGAGCACGTTTCAAGCACCCCTGATCACGAATCAAACATTTTTGAAGTGATGTCTGTGTGTGTGTGTGTCAGTGGGTCTGTGGAGACGATAACTGACGAACGAATGGATCGATTTGAACCAAATTTGGTACAAAAATCACAATCTGTAAACACTGGAAGCCTATTGCTTTTATACGCAATCGAATGTTCAGAACCCCCCTAAATTTTCGAATGAAATTTTGAAAAAATCGTCAAAAAATCAAAACCACTCATAAAGTTACGCAAATAGACATTTCTTATGTAATTTTTCATTAGAAAACGATTGACATAAATTTTAGAACGCTAACACGAACCGTTCTCGAGATATTGTGCATTTTTCAAAAAAAATATCAAAAAGTCATATAAAATAAAAAAAAATATTTCCTATTGATAAACATGTTCGCTTTTCATATGTAATACCATGCGATAAACTGGGTGACATCATTCTCGTGGATCTAGCTCGTTCCATTCATGAAAAAAGATACTCTGAGTAATAATTTTGTAATTGAACACTAATAGTCATTTATCTGCTGTAAGAATAACTTATTTCTTAGTGCATAACGCTTGGCGAGATTTTGGCTACGAATTTGGCGGATTGTCGCCAACTTGGCGACTTTTTGAAATATTGCCAAATTAACGAAAATCTCGCCAAATGGGTAGAAATGACGCTAAATCAATGAAAATGACGACTGATTGTCGAAAATTCAATGTTTTGGAATGAATATTAGTATCTACTATAAGAAAAACCTATTTTTTTACTGTACAAGTAGTAAATTCATTACATTATATAAGGAAAGTCATGTGTTGCCCACATCAGATTTTTTTTTTTATAATGTAATGTTCACGCTACGTAAATGTACTATAAAAGTCACTATCTATGTCTATAACGTTTGACGACAAATTTTGCTCAGCGTTGACAGTCTGGCGAATTTTGGGAAATGCCACCAAATTGACGATGATTCAATATCTTTGAAAATTAAATGTAATTTTTTTGATAATCTTCATGCGGTACTTTATTACTTTTCCTGCAATACATGGTAGGGTATAGGGAAAGTATTGGAATTGTGTCGAAAATCGCAACTCAAATTTTCGACGGATCTACACGTTTTGGGACTTCTAGAACACGAAAAACTATTTTTAGTGTGACGTCAATGTGTATGTGTGTGTGTTTGCTTGTGCAATCTACTCTAGCTCAAAAAGTATTTGTAAAGTATTTCCCCAAATTTGGTAGCTAAGTCACTCGTGTATTACCCTGATGCTGATTAGATATTAGTACAATTTGGAAATAAAAAAAACAAACCTGCATTTTTTTGCGAAATGGCCCGCAAAAATCGTCAAAATCTAAAATAAAAGATTACGTATGCCAAATGTATCAATTAAATGCTTGCTTTATACGTAATTTTTAACGATGAAAAGAATAAGATCAACCCCATCCTCTAGGACTAACCGTTCTTGAGATATTTTAGATTTTTTCGCATTTTTGTTACACCGCCTTTGAAAATACGTTCAGTTACCAAATAAAATCGAAATTTGAATTAAAAGTGCAAAAGCAGTGTCATTTATAATAATTATGAGTGTCATTTTGTGAGTGTTAAATTCAATTTAATAGATTATTAAAGAAATAAAGAGAAAAAATGAATGCGAGTCTGTAAGGAAAGTCATGTACTGTCCACGTCAGATATATATATATATATATATATATATATATATATATATATATATATATATATATATATATATATATATATATATATATATATATATATATATATATTAATGTGAAACATCTTTGCGCGTACCTTGATTAACTTTAATACAGACTGCATTCCTTCCATCGTATTATAAATGAGACAAAACCTTTGCGTTAAGCAATGCAAAACTTGTACTTACTTAAAATGAGCTGTTGATTTTTAAATTAACTAATATTTTACTTTCGTCCTAAACGTAGGACAGAACACTACGACCAATTATAATACTATTACGAATAAGAATTTCGCATAATCAGCACCTACATCTTTAGCACTTGATTAATTTTATAGATTAATTTTTAAAAGATTCTTTCTTAAAATGTTTAATGTTTTTTTTTCAATGTATTAAATGAACAACACTAAATTCCTGTTTATCGTAAATGAAAAATAATCATATATATATATATATATATATATATATATATATATTTACAAACAATAATCTCTATTGTAAATTGGATCACAACGTAAATGCAGCGCAAATAAAGATAAGTAAACATACGTACGTTTCGGAAATCATTGGATTTCCTTCTTCAGTGCAACAAGCATGGATATGGACACTGAAATGAGCTCAATATTATGACGGAATTTAAAACAAATTGGGTCATAAAGGAGAAAGTAGTAATTTTTAACACTTTACAACAAAGTTGAAAAGTGTTTATGACTTTGTTCATTCTGTCTGTCTGTCTGTCTGCCTGTCTGTCTGTCTGTCTGTCTGTCTGTTTGTCTGTCCGTTAGCACGATAACTGCCGTAAAAATGACTTAATCAAAAAGAAATTTTAGTATGTTGTTCAGACGGTCTATAGGACCTATGGGAATATAAATGAACAATATCACCCAATTAGTTTTGGATTGAACCCGGGTTGAAAAAATGGAATACATTGAGCCCTATGGGACCTAATTTTTCAAGCATTTTTTAAGCGGATTTAAAATTCACAAATTGCTTCGAAAATTTTAGGCAATATTCAAATTGTTCCATAAAATATATAAAAAAAAATTCAGCGAAATATATTCAGTTGTTTTTTAAATAAAAATTAAAATAATAATAACACCTCTTATATTAAGCGATCACGTGTCCATGATATGAAACGATCACATGACCCACTTCAAAATGATATATGGCATCCATCTTGTGTCAAAATCGTGATTTTAAAAGTTCTTTTTAATTCATATTGAGTGTTGTATCCATCCTAAAATTACTTTATTTTTGCCTAAATTCTGTGCATCTACATACTGAAACAACGCAATGACAATATATTTCAGTTTAAATGCTCTTCCAAATTTGATTATTTCTACTATTAAGCCTATTTTTCCCCTATGTAAAATGTAAACAGCAAAATATGTAGAATGAGTTGTATTAGAATCGCTGTAATTCTTTAACACAAAATCATTTATCCATGGAGTCTGCTTAGCTGATATGAATTCATTGATTTTAGAAAGAGAAGGACGATAATTTTCGATGAAGTTTTACGCATAGAGTTTTACTTACTTGCAGCTCAATGGTCTTAATTTTTAAATAAAATAAATTATTATAGTATTGTGATGAATGACATGAATGGGGGAATTATTTATGAATGAAATGTTGCTTTTATAGAGAGAGCCAGGCGTGTTATTTTTTTATGACGTCATTTGAATGGATTTCAGTTGTTTTCGATGAAGTTTTCAAATATAATAAATTATCGTAGTATTATGATAATTCTAAAATTATTACCGAGGAATGTATAACATTTTAGAGATGTTTAAACCAGGCAATTTATACTTAATGCCGTCATTTGAATGAAGTTAATTTTTTTCGATGAAGGTTTAAGGTTTCAAATATAATAAATTAATGTAGTATTGTGATAAGTTTTAAAATATTACCGAGGAATGTATTGCATTTTAGACATGTTTAAATAAAATTGCATTGAAGTTGGAAAGTGTTTCATAATCAATGCTTTAAGCATGATTGATCTTTCTTGTTTTTTATGTATAGGAATTGAGCAAGATAATTCTGATATAGAATACTGAAACTTTTTTTAGTAGTTTTTATAAGAGCCGCTTGCGGAATTTTCAACATGTCCTACTTCAAACAAAAAATCTTATCTTTGTTTCAAAAGAGACTTTACATACTACAAAGAAATACAATCGTTTTCAACTTACACAACATAATTTCAACGACAACATAAATTTCCTTTCAGATGTAACCTCAGCTCACGCATTGAAATTTTTATTCGATTTTATGTTTTTGAGTGCATGTATATTTTATGTTAGAGTATTTTGAGACTACATAAGTAAAACTAAATTAAATTAGAGTCGTCGTTTTGCAATTATAAGCATTGAACGTTATAGAGATTTTACATTTTAAATAGAGTAAATAATAATCAAGTTACAACAAACAACCTTGTCAGCAAAGATCTGACTCATTTTAAATGCAAATCAAATGTACTCTATATTCATAAGCAGATGTTTTGTGCCCATATTCTCTCCGATTTCATAAAAAAATCACTGTAACCATCTGCGGGCATTTAGGAACCCCCCCTTTCCCCGGCTAGTTTTTGAAACATATTTCACGTAAGTCACGATTCTGGGAAATTTGAATAGACCCTAAGAGTGTTGAATTATATGGCGGCAGTAAAAGATCTGCGCAGCAAGAGAATTTAGCCTTTTACTCGGCTCAGTAGGACAGTACATAAACCGCAAACCAGCTAAATTTCGAAGACATTTTTCGATCTAAAGCCCGCGGATCGAGTCTGCCATGAGTCCGTACTGACCTCTGGTCAAAATCTATTGCAAAGAGAGAGATGATTGCAGTTTCTATTGGACTAATGACCTCATGCATTCTAGGGGGTCTAACTCTTGCATAATTCCAACCAATTTAGACCTGAGCCTACTGGGGGTGGCAGCACCACAGGGGAATAAGGACTGTACCCTTATTCCCTTGACCCATCACCTCTGGGAAGGACTTTTCGAACTTACAAATTTATCGTGTCCGTATTCCGCGTAGACAAGGGGGCGGTTTTTGGCAGTGTCGAGGATCAAACTCGGGACACCATGTGCCATCTTTTAGGCTTAACCACTGATCCCCAAATACCACAAATATCCTATACTGATTTCCAGCTTGAATAACAAACTGGTGTCCAAAATAATCTTTACATACACAAAAGCACTGAGTTCTCCGCAACCGTTCAATATAATTTGAATGAATTTTTTTAGGGTGATGCATAGCATCAACACACTTCAACAGAAACTGAAAAATCTAATATGAGGGCTTATGATACAAAATTAAAAACGATATTTGGATGCCGAGTTTCCTGTATGTAACTCAATTTTTAATTGGTACATATATATTTTTTGCAACAGAGTGTATGTTTAAAAAATATTAAGTATTTTTAATCGACGATTAAGTATTATTTTACGATTATTTTACGATTAAGTATTATTTTACGACGATTAAGTATAAATTTTACGATTAAGTATTTTTTAATCAATGATTACAGACCCACGGTTACAGCTAAGAAAGCTTTAAATAAGATTGACTTTAAGACTGCAACTGTTTTGGTTATGTGACATGTTTTAGGAAGCAAAGCCCAAAATTTAACTTCTTACACTTGTTTCAATTAGCAAATTGTTCTTTTTAACACTTTACAACATAGTTGAAAAGTGTTTATGATGTTGTTCATTCTGTCTGTCTGTCCGTCCGTTTGCACGATAATTGCCGTAAAAATGACTTTATCAAAATGAAATTTTAGTATGTTGTTCAGACGGTCTGTGGGACATATGAAAATATAAATGAATAATATCACCCAATTAGTTCTTGATTGAACCCGGGTTGAAAAAATGGAATACATTGAACCCTATGGGACCTAATTTTTCGAACATTTTTTAAGCAAACCTAAAATTCAGAAATTGCTTCCAAAGTTTTAGGAAAGATTCATATTACCCCATAAAAAATATGAAAAAAAATTCAGCGAAATATATTTGGTAGTTTTTAAAATAAAATTTAAATGATAATTACACCCATATTATATGACGAGCTCACGTGACTTACTTCAAAATAAAATATGGCATCCATCTGGTGTCAAAATCGTGATTTTTAAAGTTCTTTTTAATTTATATTCAGTGTTGTATCCGTTCTAAAACCGCTTTGTTTTTGCTTAATTTCTGTGTATCTATATTCTGAAACAACGCAATCACAATATATTTGAGTTTAAATGATCATCAAACTTTGATTATTTCTACAACGATGCCTAATTTTCACTTATGGAGAATATAAACACATCAAGCTGCAAGATGAGTTTTATAAGAATTGATGAATTTCTTTAACGGACAATTATTTAGTTTTGGAGTCTGCAATATTGCTGATATAAATGCAACATTCATCGATTTTACATAAAGAAGCAGACGATTTTATAGCAGACTTTTTCGATGAAGTTTTGAGCATAGAGTTAAATTACTTTTACTTCCATGGTCTTAAGTTTTTAACTAAAATAAATTAATGTAGTATTGTGATGAATGAAAGGAATGGAATAAAAGTGTATGAATGAAATATTTACTGGTTTTACACAGAGAGTCAGGCACCACCTGGGGCCACCGCGTGCTGTTGGCACATTTCGGGTGCGGTAGCCCGGTGGTTTGCGCGCTGGATTTGCACGCTGCTACAACTGCCGCCGTGTTCATGCGGAGTACGTTCGCGTGAAACATGTGGGTCCGTAAGTCCTTCCGAGAGGTTGGTGGTAGGGGAAGGAGGGTACGGTCCCTGTGGATGCCTCCCCCACTGGGTTCCGGTCTAAATTGGGTGGCACTTCCTGGCCGTCCAAGCAGTTACCTTACACCTTTCTGGTCGGATGTTTTGTGCTCTGGACGCGTGATTACTTTGTTATGTTGTTTTTGTTTGCTCACTTAACGTTGTTCTTTGCCTGAGCTTCACGTAGCTGTCTTCGGTTTTGTGCTGCTCCCCATAGTTGGTGAGATATTATTGGTTCCATTTTATAAATATTCCATCGTTACCTGCTTCTTCTGCTTAGCCATTGTATTGGGATTTCTTCCAGATTGTGTCCAAATTGGACCAATCTGTCAGCTGTTTATATAACTTTTTATTATTATTTTACTATATTAAATTGTATATTCATGTGAATCAATATATTAACTGTATATTATATGTGTTTATTTTTACCCTTGACCCTGTTTTAAATGTGTAATCTGTATTTTTTAACTTTTGTTTTGAATATTTCACTTTCGGTTCTATGCTCTCCCCCCTTGCTTACAGTGTACCTCTTCCTGGTAGCAGTAAATTCTGCGGTCCTCCCCTTTTTCTTTAAATGGCTTCTTCCTGTGTCAGCTCCAGCTCCGGTTTTAACCTCTTCTTCCCTTTTACCCGCCCTTTGTTTTTTCAGATTTATTATTCCTGTTCAAATTCTGGCATTACTATTTTTCCCATTGTAAAATTTTCATTTATTTTTAATTAATTCTTAAAACCTATATAATAACTATCCCTTCGGCAACAAGAGTTCGATTGCCACCTTATAGCCTCTGAAAAGTTTGAAACTTCTGGCTCTATAGCTTCAAATAATCGTTTGTGGCAACGACAGAATTATTATGACTTCATCTTTAATTCCGCCATGCGCCATTCTGACATCCTTTTCTTCTTTTGTTTGTATCGTAGGCATTTCTGCAGTTATCAACTCAGTTTTTGGACTGTTTTGTTTGAATTTTTTTTCTGAATTTTATTAGCTCCTTTTGTGCTCTATATCACTCACCATTCATTTTAATTTTCTTTTCGGCACTGTTTATATCGTTTAATTCAATTTCTTTTAATTGAAATGTTTAATTACTTTGATAATCTCTGTAAAATTGTATGAATAACCTATATATGATCAAAGTTATACTTAAACTGTTATGCTTGGCGACACCTCCGGTTTCTTTGCTTTTTATTGATATCCTGTTTTATAGTGTATTGTTTTGTATTGTATATAATATTTAATATGAATCCTGAAATGTATTCATTATCTACTGAAGATTTTCCCCCCTTGCTGCCCTCAACAGTACTTACTCCTATTTCACTAGCCTCTGAAGGAACTGTAACCTCTGATTCCATCTCCATTGCTGATACTCCTATTGTAACCTGCTCCATTGAGAACACCCCCACTTCCGGCAACCCCGGTATACGTTTTGCAAATTTCAAAAGTGTGCCATGCACATCTCAAATTTATGATTCAGCTCTTTTTGCCCACACAATCCTTCCTCCTCGCTTACCTCGCCTTTCCTCATCTTCTCCCTCTTCAACCTCAGCTTCAACATCAAAATCTACCTTTTCATCTTCAACTTCAGCATCCAAACTCTTACAAACCTCATCCAAACCAATGTTAACTACACCATTAAAACCAGCTTGGTCATCCTTTACTAAACAAGCACCGTATTCCTCCAAGCCAGCTTCTTCAAACATTTCTCCTGCTGTTACAAGATCTTCCTCTTTGGCTAACGCATCCAAACCTTCTCTGTCCTCCTTGCCAGCCTTGCCTCCTACTGCCTTGGATCCCTCTTTATCTTCTCTTGTTGCTGCTGCCGTTCCTAAATCTACTCCTGTTCCTCCTGCTGCCGCTCCTGAACCTTCTTCCGCTCCTCTGGATCGTCTTCAAACTCCTTCTTCTGTTCCGGCCGTCCCTATAGTTCCTCCTTCTTCTCCGGCGCCTGGTTCAACTTCTAAATCCGATAATCCACTTTAAACTCCTGTTCCTTCTACTACTTCCAGTCCAGGCTCTACCCTCACAGACTTTGAGATTCCTCATATCAATATAAACAACGAACATGTGGCTAAAATACTACAAAGTATATTGAGACTGGAAAAATACTATGCATAAAACATCAAACTCAACGCCACTCATAAAGCATACACCGAGGACAAGTTCAAGGACATAAAAATTTCTTGTCACATCCTGGAAAGCAACGTGGGACTAATTCCTTCACCTCGCCCTCGTCCTCCTCCTGTGAATGCTGAAACCTTTGCCACTCTCTCAAAAAATCTCAATGATAACCTGTCAAACTTTCAAAACAAAATGAACGAAGAATTGAAAGCCTTGTCCTCATCTATCCTCAAGGAAATACCGTTACAAACTAAAAATTCAGTTCCACAATCTATCAAGAAAAGTACTCCACCCTTGGCATCTTCAAACTCTTCCACGTCTCATCCTCCCACCGATCCTGCTAATAGACTATACTCCAGCATCCTCTTACAGGGAATTGATAGAACAAAGGATAATGCGCAACTCAGAAAGGACCTTATCTCTCTTCCTTGTCCCATAGGAGTCAATATCAAGAACATCTCCGCCCTCCCCAACGGGACACTTAAAGTAACATGTAAGGAAAACAACCCAGAAAAACCTTTGCCAATATTTCAAAACTCCATCATCAAGGACAAATTCACCGTAAAGATCCAGGAGGACAGAAAGAAGGCCTTCATCCTATTCAACATTCCCACCAACTTTAATGAAGAAAACGTGAAAGCTCTTTTGTGCATCAACCACCCAACAATAAAACCAAGTGATATCCGTATCTTAAAAAGCTTTCAAACCAGGACCGGAAGTGTCAACTGGGTGATTCTCACAACCATTGGATCTGCCAACCTCATTTTAGAATCTAAAAAATTATTTCACCATTTCAAATCATATCAAGAAATATATTGCATTAAAAATGTGCCACAAGTGCCAGGGATACGGCCATGTGGCAAACATTTGTCATTACCCAGTCGGTAACTGTAGCCACTGCACACGCAGTGGCCATACCTTTCGCGAGTGCACTGCAGTAACTCCAACTTGTGTCAATTGCACCACCTCCAACAATGCAAACCCCAACCTCAACTACAGAACCAAACATACCACGCATGATCGTAAAAACTGCCAGACGTACCTAGCTGAAATGGCTAGAATTCGTTTGCTTCAGAAAGAGGCATGATGACTGTTCTCCTTTGCCTCTTTCCTTTTTGCTTGTTGTATATTTTAATTGTTATATTGTATCTCGTATAAGTTAGTGTATTATATATATACTGTACGTTTTGTATTTTTATGTTACCTTGCTTTTTTATCTTGGGTTTTTTCCTCCTTTCGAGCTCTGTTCCCTTCTAATGCCAATTTCTGGACTCCAAATCAACGTTAACCATTGTCTAGCCGCTCATTCAAATCTATTTAAATTCTCTTTAGACAATTCCATCGACTTTGTATGTCTCCAGGAGCCTTATGTTAATCAAGATAAAATTCTCTCCCCCCTCCCGGCATTCGTCAGTTTACTTCCTCCTCCCTTAAAGCTGTTATCCTTATTTTTAATCCTCTTCTCCTTGTAATTTTAAATTTAAATCTCTTTCTTTAATTTTTATTGAACTCCTTCTCCCCTCTCACCCTCCCTTAAATGTGGCTAGTATCTATTTCCCACCCTATGATCATCTACCTACTTAGTGAAATTGAAAATTTTAATTTCTTCAACTCTAACTTCCTCCTCCTCGGAGATTTTAACGCCAGAGCTCGGTTGTGGGAATATGGTTTCACTGACCAGAGGGGATTGGACATGATAGATTTTAGCTTAAATAACAATTTAATCATCTGTAACGATGTTAACTGCGGTCCAACATTCGTTTCTCATTTAGGTAATGGTTTTCCCGACTTATCCCTTATTAACTTTTCTCTTTTCGACTTTATTCAGTGCTGGGAGGTCTTCTCGAGTGACACCCTCAGCGACCACAAATATATTAAAATTACCCTTAACCTTGATCCCCCTTCAGACAATACATTTTTCTTAAAAACTCAATATGGCATTGGCAAATTTATTTTTAACTTCAGAAAAAATCTAAATTCCCTCTCCTCCCATTTAGAAAACATCCAGGATACGGCCTCCCTAGACTCTTTTTTAAAAAAAATTGTGCAATCAAATTTATCAGAAAGAAAAAATCCAAAATCATAAATATTTTTTCCTGGTGGAACACTGACCTATCCAAACAGAGAAACTATGTCACTGCTCTCTACAAAAAAATTAAGTCACTTGGGAGAAACTCTGCCTCCCCAGCCGAAATCTCTTCAGTCAAAATTCTATATAAACAAAATAGAGGAAAGTATAAAATACTAATCAAAAAAACAAGACAAGATTCCTGGAGATCTTATTGTACAAAATGCAATGAAACCTTTGGCTCCCATTTTAAATTCACTTTTAAAAAACACAAAAAATTTAATGACATTAATCTTCACTTCCCTGATTCCTCCTCTCTTAATCACGCTGATAGATTGAAACGTTTGTTGGACCATCACTTCAAAGAAAATAGTAACTTTTCTGCTTTCCCATCTTTTACTTTGCCTTCTGAGGGAATGGGGGTGATATCTGATGAAGAGCTTCATGTAGTATTTAAAAATTTTAAAAATGGCAAGGCCCCTGGCCTAGACAACATTGACTTTACCATTTGGAAACATCTATTTAAATTTTTCCCCTCTTTCCTTTCCAAAATCATAAACCTTTGCTTCAAATTTTGTCATTTTCCCTCATGTTTAAAAAATGCAAATATTCTTTTTTTCAACAAACCTGGAAAAGAACCTTCTCTCTGTTCCTCTTATCGGCCAATCTGTCTTTTACCCACTTTTGGAAAAATTCTGGAAAAAATCTGTATAAACAAGCTCAATTTTTGGTTATCCTCTACCGGAGCTCTTCATCCCCTTCAGTTCGGCTTCAAAGAACTGACGAGCTGTGAGGATGCTGCTCTCAGGCTGATTGAGAACATCTCTAGTCATAAATCCAAACATTTTGTGTCCCTGACCACCGTGGACATCTGCGTGGCATTTGACAGCCTCAATTGGACAGTACTACCTTCCTCATTCTCCAATATTAACCTTCCAGAAATCTACCAAAATTTTATTTTTTCGTACTTGAACAACAGACAAATCACACTTTCAAACGGTTCTTTTCAAATTACAAAAAACATTTCTTCGGGCGCTGCCCAGGGTTCGGTTTTATCACCCTCCCTGTGGAGCATTTACTTTAATAACATTCTTAAACAAAATAATGATATTTACTATCTTCAGGCCTTCGCAGATGATCTTGCGGTGATCACCTTCGCTTCCAACCTAAAATCGCTCCGTCTAAACACAAACAGTCTTCTTGATCTGATCTCTTCCTCCCTCTCGGACCTTAAACTCTCTATTGCGCCCGAAAAATGTAAATCAATCGTATTTAATAAAAACCGCACCAAAATCAGACAACGTCCCTCCTTCAAAATTTTAAATTTTAGAATTCAAACTACAAGACAACTTATATATTTAGGCATTACGATTGATGACAATCTTAAATGGAGCTCCCATATTTTCAACCTTAGAGAGAAATGCTTCAAGTTTGCCAGCACCTTTGGGGGGGTGACTGGTAATAACTGGGGTGTTGATAAATCCTTTCTTAAAATTTGGTATCTTTCGGTAATCGAAAAGATCATCACTTTTGGTGCGGGAGTTTGGGAAAAAGCATTGACTGGGGTCCAGGTCAAAAAACTTTTATCTCTTCAAAGGAATTTTCTTCTAAAAATTTCTTGTGGCTTTCGGACTACTTCTAACATTTCTGTCTACTCCTTAACTGGTATCCCCCCTATTCACCTTGTAATAAATTCTCTTTACAAGAAATTCACTTTTTGGAAACTCCGCCTTAACCTTTTTGCTAATCCCGCTCTCCCCCCCTCCGAAAAATTTGATCATAACTGCCCCCTTTCCAATATCCCTCCCTCCCAACGTATGGTTAATCTTGTCCCCCGTGATCCCCTTAATTTTTTAAATATTAGCATTTACACTGATGGCTCTTCCATGGATGATAACACAGGCTACGCCATCTGCATCTTCAAAAATGATTCTTTAGACAATACTTTCACCTTTAAACTCGAGCATGGGAACACAGTTTTCCAGGCAGAAATTGCTGCAATCCACTATGCCATAAACTGGGCTTCTTCAAATAACTCAAAAATTAATATATTTACTGACAGTCAATCCTCTATTTCGGCACTTCAATCTATCAAAAACAAATCTAATTACTTATCTAAAATTAAAATTAACGCAAATTATAATAAACACTAATAAACCTTTGTTGGGTCAAAGCGCACTCCGACATCTCGGGTAACGAGGTCGCCGATAAACAAGCCAAACTTGCTACCTCCTCCGGTACCCCCCACCTCCCTACCTTTTCCATACTCTCTCTTAAAAAAACATTATAAAAATGATATTTTAAATTTATGGCAAATCTACCTTAATAATTATATTTCGCCCCGCACCCATGACCCGGCTAGAATCTCAACTTTTCTCCCAAAGGTAAACTTTAACACCCAAATTACTAATAAATACCTTCTATACTTTATTACGGGCCACGGCCCCTTCCCCGACTATTTATACTCCTTTAAATGTAAAACTTCTTCCAGATGTACCTGTGGTTCCTTCGGCCATGCCGATCATTATGTATTTTCCTGTTCCCTTACTAAACCTTATCATCTCTCAAAACCTTCCCCCCAAAACTCTGCGACCTGGTTCTCGAGTGTTTGCCCCAACAAATCTTCCATTAATAAAATCAAGAACTGTGTTCTCATAGCGAGAGAAATTTCAAACAAAATCTCTTAATCAGCCTGGGGACTTTCTGCTTTCAATTTTGTCTCTGGTCGGTGTCTCCCCCTTTTACTTTAACTGTTTTACCTGTTTTTTGCTCGGTGGTGCCGTCCTTTTTTTTGTCCATTTGTTTTTTTTGTTTTGCCTCGTCTTTGTTCCGTTTTTGTTGGCCTTGTTTGTCCTGTTTTGGCCGTTGGTTGCTTATGCAATGTTTTTCTTCGTATTTAAGTTTTTTGTATTATATTCTTGTAATTTTCCCCTGTCTTCATCAAATTATATATCACTTTTTCAACAAATCATTGTCAACATATCACTAAATATCATATATTATATAATTACACTCATATATTTTAATACTGTCATCAAACATCATGTTTTATATCATGTCATCTTGCTAAATATCATGTCATCTATATTTGATCATGTCATCTAATCATCAAAATGTTAACTCATCATCACCTCTTTGTACAACTCCTTGTAACCTCAATGTATATTTTTTTAAACTTAAATAAACTTTGCCCCAGACCGTCGGACGTTGGCCGTCCCGGGAGTTGGCTTCCGCTAACTCTTTTCCCGGCCGTCCAATTAGATACTCAAGTCCTCAGGATGAGTCGGACGGTCTGGGTCTTCTACACCTTTCTGGTAGTTCGGACGGTCTGGGTCTCAACAACAACAACAGAGAGTCAGGCGATTTATATTTCAATGACTTCAGTTGAATAAAGTTCATTTTTTTCGATGAAGTTTTAAGTTTTCAAATGTAATAAATTATTGTAGTATTATGATAATTTTAAAAATATTACCACTGAATAACAGGCATTTTAGAGATGTTCAAATAAAATTGCACTGCAGTTGGAAAGTGTTTCCTAATCAATGCTTTATGCATGATTGATCTATCTTGTTTAACGATCTTTTGGAAAAAAAACCTGGTTTTCTAACATGCAAAACTGGCCGTGAAAAAATTCTCAAAATTATGGGACTTAGGCCACTTTGACCAGATTAAAAGCAAAGGTGAAAATATAGGTTTCAGGGGTCGCATAAAAATTGTATTTCGTTAGATACAATTTCAATTTGAAACTTGTATGCGTGCATGCATCTAACAAAAGCCTTATACAAATTTCGAGTATCTATCAAAAACTTTAACGATCTCTCCGGTAATTTTGATCGCATGACAATAATACATTTTGACTTGAACCATTCGGTTATGAAAAAATGTTTTTATAATTGAATATTTTTTTCTATGGGGACCCGTATAAAATGTTACATTTTTGTTTTTTTGTAGGAAATTGTGTCACATGATCAAAATTTACATATAATGATAGACTACTCTACCTTAATTACAGCATTTTTACTTTCTTTATATACATAATGTATAAGGAAAGTTTGTGACGGGATCGAAAATTCGAATTCGAGTTTTTGACGGGAGAGCACGTTTCAAGCATCCCTGATCACGAATCACTCATTTTTGAAGTGATGTCTGTGTTTGTGTGTGTGTGAAAGTATGTGTGTGTGTGTGTGTGTGTGTCAGTGAGTCTGTGGAGACTATAACTGACGAACGAATGGACGGATTTGAATGAAATTTGGCACAAAAATCACAATCCGTAAACACTGGAATCCTATTGTTTTTATACGCAATCGAATGTTCAGAACCTCTTAAATTTTTGAGTGAAATTTTGAAAAAATCGTCAAAAAATCAAAACCGCTAATAAAGTTACGTAAATAGACACTTCTTATGTAATTTTTCATTAGAAAACGATTGACATAAATTTTAGAACGCTAACATGAGCCATTCTCGAGATATTGCACATTTTTCAAAAAAATTATCAAAAAGTTATAAAAAATAAAAAAATATATTTCCTACTGAGAAACATGTTCACTTTTCATATGTAATACCATGCGACAAATTTGGTGACATTATTCTCGTGGATCTAGCTCGTTCCATTTATGAAAAAAGATACTTTGAGTAATACTTTTGTATTTGAACCCCAATTGTCATTTATCTACTGTAAGAATAACTTAATTCTTCGTCCATAACGCTTGGCGATATTTTGGCAACGAATTTGGCGGAATATCGTCAACTTGGCGACATTTTTAATTATTGCCAAATTAACAAAAATCTCGCCAAATGGATTAAAATGACGCTAAATCAATGAAAATGACGACTAATTGAAGAAAATTCAATATCTTGGAAATAATATAAGTATCTACTATAAGAATAACTTTTTTTTAACTGTAAAAGTAGTAAATTCATTGCATTATATAAAGAAAGTCATGTGTTGCCCACATCAGACTTTTTAATTTGAAATTATGGATCTACGACCCAATGTTCAACAGATATTTTGTCGAGCAATATTTTAAAACACTATGTATACCGTCACCATTGTTCTGTTCATTATTTTTATTTTTTACCTTGGAAGAAGAGAATTGCATACGTAAAGTTTTATGTAAATATTATAATGCACCAATAAACAACGACCGTAAAGAGTGGAGGTGAATCGTGTGACGCAAGAAAAAAAGTTTCTCTGCCAGGGAACGTTCATCCCGGGGTATGACTGAATTAATTATTTTTATCTTGTTCTGCGCATATGACGGCATTGGAATTGAGAACGCGCGAATTTTGTTCTCGGACTCTCAAGAGGGACCGAATTTGTTAACTGCAACTCTCATCTTACTCCAACGGCGTTATTAACTTTCCTTGGACGTCACTTAGACGTCACAGTACAATTTAAAATCTTTGCGCAAGTTGTTTGACGGCTGGATATAAAAATTGTTTTTTCCGGTTCTAGAGTTTTTGACACGATTCCAATACTTTCTCTTACATTACTATGTATTGTAGGGAAAGCAAATTGTTTCAAATCTGATGAGGGTAGCCCAGGACTTATCCAACACAATGTAATGATTTTACCTGTTTTATAACGAAAAAATTATGCAAAGAAATAGAAATAGTTTTTTGCGGGTTCCACAGCACAATATTTTGGGTTTGAATTGTGTATTAAAATTCAATGCTTCTCTTGATGACATGTAGAACTATTTTGGAAGTACTCACCAATTGTCTTATATTTCCCTCAAATCTAAGATAACAATTATAAAAATTGCTGCCGATAAGTATTATAGTTCGTATTTAAATGATTTTAATAACAAAATCTAATGTTTTATTCCATAATACCAATGTTTTGAGTTTCAATCGATACATTTATAAAATTTTAAATCCAAACTCTAACTGTTCTTTTCTTATATAAATCTAAATGTTGTTTTCATGTGGCAATAAATTTGACAGTTTATATTTTAATTTGGAAAGCCGAATTCGACAATACATACTACTTCCTGAATTTTATGTAATCTTTTACTAAATTTGTTCAAAGAACGTTTAATAGCTTAAGAACGGTCCGTCTCAACATGATCTACTGTTCTTTTCAGCAGATTCTGTTTAAAGTGGTATGTTGAGGATTGAATATGTTACGGTTTCTGCCATTCCTTTTATTAATGTAAATTTGCTATGAAATTATTATATATTTAATATTATTGAATGTCCTTATTTTGTTTTTGATTTTTTTAAATATTCGTTCTAAAATTGGGGGGTGGGGGCGGGCGTCTTCCCCGTGTTTGATTACGTTAGAAATCAATACGATTCCAGTATTTACTGATTCATAATTGTGCCAAATTGTTTTTGAATGGTGTTTTTCTCGTGCGTGAGATATCGCGTCTACAGATTTACGAAAATACACGCATGTACACAGAAGTATCACTTCAGAAACACTAGATTCATATTTAAGGATGCCTGAATCGTTTAAATCCATCGAAAACTCGAAGTCGAACTGTACTATGTATGTAACAAGTACGACCCAGAATAATCATATTCAACTTTCATGATGTTGTTGTTTTTTACTATTGCCGGTCGTTTGGTCGCTAGGCCATTACACAGAGAGCTCGCCAGTATTTCTCAATGATTGAATTAAAAGTCACTAGTGCAGGACACTCTTCCAAATATTTTCCATATATAGGCTGCCCGAAGTCACATAAAATACAATCCGGGAAAGCAGCATGTCCAATACGATGTAGATGACCATGTGCCATTCATGACCAGTCAGAAGTCTGAACCTAGCAACTGCTTCTCGTCGAGCAGCCTCTAGAAATGTTCTTGCTGAGGACGCACCATGACTTTCCTTAGATGCCTCCAAAGATTCTGCCTCAATTTCTTTGAGTAGCATTTTAATCAACTTTTATGATATACTAATAGCATGAGAAAGAAAAAGTCTGCTAGCATGCTATTGATTGCAACCAATCTTCAACTTTTATGGGCAACCATTTACGTTTCAGACGACAATCAAGTTACTATATTCAATAATTTTAACACGTGTCTGCTAACTTTAGAAGAGTAAATTATACCCTCTGTTGTTGAATGATGTAGCTACGTTTTTTCAAGATATTGAATCAACAATTAATAAAGATTGATGAGTACGCAAAGTCTTTATATTTCTCTAAACAAGCACTTACCTGCACTTTTATATTTTTTTCAATTTTAGCGTCTCCTAAGGTTCTGCGATCGCTGCAGCTCAGAAGGTTATATCAAAGGTGTTAAGGAAGCATTGTATTAACATCTTAAATATGCTTTTACACAAGAATATATCCTCTGCGAAATTTGGAGACGGGTGTATTTAAAGTGATTGTGTGTGGACATTAATCCAGTGTATATTTCTGGTATAGTTTTTTTACACGACGATTCCGCCGACCGCTCATCTTACTGCTCCTAACTTTCGGGTGAGTCGGGCGGTCTGAGTTTTCCACACGATGATTCCAAATGTTTTTAAAATTTTTGTGTATTTTTTACAATTTTAAATTTCTGTATGTGTGGTACTAAAACGATAAATTGCTGGACAAGAGAATATTCCGTGTCTCTAAATGTCTCCATAAGGGTAAAATGCAATACATTTAATTTTAAAGTACTAGCATAAATGAAGAGCTTAAATAAAACCATATTTGCACACTTAAGGGTGTATTTATAGTTCAATAATCACGAGACTTTCAATTAGTTTAATAGTTAAATTAGTTTCAATAGTTTCAATTATTGCTGTGAAAAATAGCCGCGATACAAATTTGTTTTGTTCGTGACGTCATTGGCCACCCTTGGGGGCAAGTTATCCCTCCCAGATGTACACTTGTCAAGTACGGTGACAATCGAAATATTTTTTCAAGCCCTTTAAAGTGAAGGGTAACACGCTACATTTGTAATCATTTGAACTCACGATATCGATTTTTCAAAATTTTTCTTGTAAAATTTGAAAAAAAAAGTATGAGAAAGTGGTGTTGAGTCATACATGAAACGGGCCATAACTCTTGGGTTTAGCCACCTAATTTTTTTGCATGAAATCCTATTTGTATTAATGTTTTTAAATACAATGTATTTCATTTTGCCCTTCAGTGTTCCCATTTGGAAAGTTTCTTTTATATTCCACATGTTATTTATATTATTTAGATCTACTTGTATTATTTTCAGAAACAGACTGAAAAATATGGATATTTTCATGGTTAAAACTATAAATGACGTTTCAAAGGATATCTTACGCTTTCTAAATTATAACAAATAATAAAGAAAAAAAAAATCTAATACTGGCAGTATACGACTTTCTCTACACTCAAATCCATCACAATAAATAATATTGCTTTCTGTAAAAATATTACATTCTCATACTTCATTGGAAAAAGTAAGCATAGGAAAATTAGGTGACTGCAATTGTTTTGAGGGCGTTTGAAGCCCTTTTCATTAGGTAAAAAATAGCGTGATCTTAACAACTGTTAAGAAACAACTACTCAAAATTGCCGTTGTTTCTTAGCTTTTGACAGTTGTTTTTTAGCGTTTGTTAAGAGCGCACTGTTTTTGTCCCGAGGAAGAGGGATCAAAAAGCCTTCAAAACAATTGTAGGCACCTAATTTTCATAGGACTGCTTTCTTCAAACAAGTACTCATCTTCTCTATTTCTTCATAAGCTATTTATTCACATATTATTATTATTATATTCTCCTATTGTTTCCAGTAACATCGTTCCCCTATCAAGAACCTACTTGAAGGTGCGGTTTATTTATTTATTTATTTATTTATTTATTACTCAGGTCGCTCAGCTCACCCAAAGGGTATGGATCAGTTGTAGGGGCCGATCTGGAAAAAAAGAAAGTTCTGAATTTTATTTTCCAATATGGAGCCTCTGAAGAACAAATGAATCAATATGGGGGTATAACCTTCGACCCCCCCCCCTTCTCTTCCTATCCCACTGCTTAAAAAGTGCATTTTCTGTCAAAATACCGTATATGAAAATTTTCGGTAAAGCAATTTTTTCCATTCCACACTGTGAGGAAATAAAGGAAATAAAAGATAAACGTCTATATCTCCCATTTTCGCATCAAAAATATACAATTTTCTATTGACAAAACCTAATATTTTGGGCCTCTCTTCACTGACAATGCCCATTTCAGAAAATTGACCCTAATTTTCCTTTTTTTACCGTAAACACATCGGCTATCACAGAGAAAAGAACTGCTAACGTGTGATTAGGCCACTTGATGCCAATTATTTTGGGTATGCTATTGCACTTTTTTCCCCTGCCGCACCAATGCCTCTGTCACCCCGGGCAAAGGATCGCTTACTACCGACGGTGGGGGCTGTCATTGCAGCCTTCTCGATCCACCGGCCAAACGATTTCCATTTTTCTTGGCCGATCTTCTTGCTTTTTTGTTGTTGGTTATGCCACTTCGGATTTGGTGAGTGATTTGGCAAGAATGTATTGGAGCGAGGCGCAGCTACATTGTTTTGGTTTCAGTGTTTTTTGGTGACGGGAAGTAATTCGAGACAAATTACGTACGATCTAAAGTGTAAGCTTCTCGGAGAGTGTGGATGGTACAGAACGTAAAGTACTTATCCAGGAATGAAGAAGTCGGAAGTATGAGATCTTCTCTGAAGACTTCGGTGCCCGGACGATGTTGTTGCTTGTACGTTAAAGGGAAATTATTTGAGCAAAGAAATAGACAGAGTATAAGAAAAAATCTGATGTGGGCAGCATATGACTTTCCCTGCAGACTTATATCACGTTCTCTTTATTTTAATTAAATTCACTTTTATTTTAATTTTTGTTCTCATTTGGTAACTGGATTTATTTTCAAAGGTGGCGTAGAGAAAATATGAAAAAAAAACTAAAATATCTCGAGAACGGCTAGTACTAGTGTAATGGGATTAGTCTTATTCTTTTCTTCGTTAAAAATTGCGTATAAAACAAGCATTTAATGGATATATTTGAGCATACTTAGTTTTTTATTTTAGATTTTGACGATTTTTGCGGACCATTTTACAAAAAAAGCAGGTTATTTCATTGCGAATCGTACCAAGATCTAATTAGTACCAGGGTGATCCACACGCGATTTGCAGAATTTTGTGAAATTCTGTCCATTGGTTTATCAGCTAGAGTGAATACAGGCAATTTTTGAGGGCCATTTCGCAAAAAAAGGTGGGTTCTTTTATCCTGAATCGTACTAAAAACTAATCAGCACCAATGTCACACCCAAGTGACTTACCTACCAAATTTTATGAAATTCGGTCCATTAGTTTTTGAGTTAGAGTGGATACATACGTTGCACAGACAGACAGACAAACAGACACACACACACACACATAGACGTCATGCTAAAAATAGTTTTACGTATTCTAAAGGTCTCGAAACGTGTAGATCCCTCGAAAACTCGAGTTGTGAATTTTGGTATGATTCCAATACTTTCCTACACATTACCATGTATTGCAGGGAAAGTAACAATATATGGTGTGTGAGGTCCCACTCGACTTTCTCGTACATGCATATACCCTGCATTTACGTCCCTTATATCGCCATTAGTATCAGATTGTTAAAAATTATTGAGTTTTCGATCGCAAGTTATGCTTTTAAAATTTGCTTAAATTTTATTTTATGAAATTGACAAAGATCTGTTAAAACCAATGGATTCTGCTGTTTGTGTCGATAATACGATTTAAATATCCATTTATATATAAATTATATGCTTTTATTTTGTCCCTTTGTTTGTGTGAGCGAAAGGTCAGCGCGCTGGCATTTTGAAGCCACAAGTGCAGGTTCGATTTATGGTACGAAAAGACGCACCCTGTCCTGAGTATGCATGGATGTTTGAATGGCTCAAAATCCTCTTCAAACTATGCGCTCATAATGGTGCAATGTGAGCCGCCTCTTTGTCTCACTGGGGCAATGCAATTCACGTCAAAATGGTTTAAGTCAATTATGAGAGAATAATGAAATCTATATAAATGTGCACTGATTACCTAAGCAAGTAAGAGAATGGTGTTTTAAAAATATGGAGCACTAGCTAGAATATTGATGGTGGTGCCATTTAATCGGTCTCAGTTGTCAGGCGAACGAAAAACTATAATATTTCGAAAATGCGAATGACGGGCGATGATGCAAAGGAATAATTAAAGAAAAAAAAATTCAAAACCACTTTATAAAGAATAGAGCACTTCCACTCAAGGCCAGGATCTCGATTTTGGTCTCGTTTGATTCGTCTCAGCTTTCAGATCAACCAAACACTTGAAAATTTTGATAACATTAATAAATACCTCATAAAAATAATAAATACAGAATTTGACATCGTTTCGTTGCCAACCATTATAACTGGTTGTCAAGATTTTTTACTATGTGTGCTTCTATTAGTAATCACTAGCCATTGAGAACGGGCGAAGTTCGGGTAAAATGGCTAATTACAAATATATCTGAAATCTATTATCGTTCCAGCGATTATCAATGTTTTTACTTTCCTTATATACATAATGTATAAGGAAAATATTGTGACGGGGTCGAAAATTCGAATTCGAGTTTTCGACGGGAGTGCACGTTTCAAGCATCCCTGATCACGAATCAAACATTTTTGAAGTGATGTCTATGTCTGTGTGTGTGTGTGTGTGTGTGAGTGTGAAAGTATGTGTGTATGTGTCAGTGGGTCTGTGGAGACGATAACTGACGAACGAATGGACCGATTCGAACCAAATTTGGTACAAAAATCACAATCTGTAAACACTGGAAGCCTATTGTTTTTATACGCAATCGAATGTTCAGAACCCCCCTAAATTTTCGAATGAAATTTTGAAAAAATCGTCAAAAAATCAAAACCAATAATAAAGTTACGTAAATAGACATTTCTTATGTAATTTTTCATTAGAAAACGATTGATATAAATTTTAGAACGCTAACATAAACCGTTCCCGAGATATTGCACATTTTTCAAAAAAATTATCAAAAAGTCATATAAAATAGAAAAAAAAATATTTCCTATTGAGAAACATGTTCACTTCATGCGATAATTTGGGTGACATAATTCTCGTGGATTTAGCTCGTTCCATTCATGAAAAAAGATACTTTAAATAATACTTTTGCATTTGAACGCCAATTTATCTGCTGTAAGAATAACTTATTGCTTTGTCCAAAACGCTTGGCGAGATTTTGGCGACGAAATTGGCGGAATGTCGCCAACTTGGCGACTTTTTGAAATGTTGCCAAATTAACGAAAATCTCGCCAAATGGATAAAAATGACGATAAATCAATGAAAATGACGACTAATTGTCGAAAATTCAATATCTTGGAAAGGATATTAGGATCTACTAGAAGAAAAACCTATTTATTTTACTGTAAAAGTAGTAAATTATTTTCATTATATAAGGAAAGTCATGTGTTGCCCACATCAGATTTTTTAATATAAGGTAAATATACTGTTTCGAATAATTCGTTTTATAATCATGTTAAGCACAAAACAATAATATCTAGCTAGTTCTAGATTTTTTCGTAATGTCTCTACACACAACATATCAGAGCAATACGCACAAGCAACTTCATGGCTGAGAAATCGCTAAATTTCAGAATGCGAACACTCTGGTGATCTCGAACAAAAAAAGTGAGGAACTCTGATATATAAATTTATATCTTATGTTATATGGTTATATCTCATCTCAACGATAAAAAAAAATCTAATGTAGGCAGCATATTTTCCTACAGGCCAAAATTAAGTTTTTCTTTCTTTCTTTTATAAGGCATTAAATTGAATTTTATTGTATGAAATAACGTCGATGCTTATTTGAAACGATATCGCATCTTTTTTATTTGGCAACATTATGCATTTTGAATCGTCGCCAACTTCTTAAAAAAAAAAAAAAAAAAAAAAAAAAACTTGCAATATCCCGAATGTGGTTCATGAAAGAGTGATGGGGTTGCTCGGATTAGTTTCATTGTCAGAAATTAGGTACAAAACAGCATTTTATTAATATATTTAGGTCTATTTGGTTTTTTAATTCAACTTTTTGTAATCTTTTCGGATCATTTCGCATAAAAAGCCGATTTTATTTCATCCTAGTCATACTAAAATCTAATTAGCACCAAAGTAAGACGGACGCACAAACGGCCACTCAAACTGCTACTGCAAGCCCTCGGGTCAGTCAAGTGGTCTGGGTTTTCGACACAAACTGACAGAAACACAGGCTGACACACACATACGCGCGTCTGGGCGCGGTAGCCCAGTGGTTAGCGCGCAGGAATTGCACTCGGTAGGCCCGGGTCCGATTCCCGCCATTGCCAAAACTGCCGTCGTGTTCAAGCGGAGTACGATCACGCTAAATATGTGGGTCTGTAAGTCCTTCCGGGAGGTTGGTGGTAGGGGAAATAGGGTACGGTCCTTGTGGATGCCTCCCCCACTGGGTTCCGGTCTAAATTGGGTGGCACTTCCCGGCCGTCCAAGCAGTTGCCTTACACTTTTCTGGTAGGTTGGACGGTCTGGGTCTCAACAACAATAACACATACGCGCGTCACGTTAAAATAATGCATGTGTGTTTTAGCGTGTTCGAAATGTGTAGTTTCATCGAAAATTTGAATTCTGATTTTCGACACGATTTCAATATATGTATTATAGGGAAAGTGAAATGGAGTCTGGTAGAAGTTATTTGTTGCTCACGTTACATTTCTCATCATGGATAAAAAAATAATGACCTGGTCAACCACAAAATCTCCGATTTTGTCTCATTATCTAACCGACATCTTACTTCCTCTCTCTCTTATGGCGGAGATAAGATGGATTTTTTTTGGCGATAATTTCTCTCTCGTAGCTAGTTTTATCCATATCTCCCTTCGGCCCTCCGCTACATCTCCAATCTTCCGTACCTTGACTGCTGATCTTAAAAGGAGGCGGGGCCAATGGGTCACAGAGGTCGAAATTTACAGAAAAGATGAAAGTCCCCAGGTAGGGTCTGGCCAAATGTGGGGTTGATTTTGATGGACTCCGCCATATTGCGTGGATGAAGCTACAGAAAATTCAGATAAACATTTCAACGTGAGGTGCTGTTTTGAATCACATTTTACACTTTCTAAATTAAAAAAATATATTAAAAAGTTGAATTTATGTAGTATACGACTTTTCCTACAAGCTTAAATTCTATGATTTTCCTATACATTACTAATATATTATGCGCGAGGAAGGTAAAAATGTTCAAAGACACTGTAAGATCCGTTATAATTAGATTCATAATATTATAAAACTATTATACAGAGTGTTTCAACAAGATTGCACGATACAATATCACTTGAACGATGGGTCGTAGACAGGGCCTGATTAAGCCAATGTGGGGCCAAAGGCCGGTGTTAATTGGGGGCCCCATGCACTTACGACATACTAAATACATTAAAAACACACACTAAGCAAATTTGGACGTTTAGGAAATAGCTAGTTTTATCCATATTTTCCTTCGGCCATCCGCAATATCTACAATCTTTCGTACACTTTTGTGCATGCAGTATTCATTATTATTTTATTTAAAAGTAAAACTTTAAAAGATGTATAATATTTTAAACTATTAACATATTTTCAAAATTTAAAATAAAAACTAACATAATCAGTTTATATTATTCAAATAATTAAGTAAATATTTATTATTTCTGATTAAAATGTTTTAACACATACACAATTTAGGGATCCAGGGTCGCGGTCCCTGGTATACCCAAGGTTTCAATTTAAAAATAATTTTAGGGTAGAATATCATCGAATGCGCATTTTGATCATTTGACACCTTTAGTAGAAAAAAACAAGATGGAACTTTTTATACGTTCCCTAGAAATATATTTTCAATTATATATACCCTAGAAAAATATTTTCAATTATAACAATATTTTTCATAGCTCAATTAGTCAAACAACAACAACAACAAAAAATCTCTATTGTCATATGATCAAAATTACCGGATATATCATTCATTCAAGTTTTTAATGGTTAATTGGAGATTGTATAAAACTTTTTTATTTTCCCTGCAATACATGGTAAAGTATTGGAATCATGTCGAAAATCGCAACTCGAGTTTTCGACGGATCTACACGTTTCGAGACCTCTAGAACACGAAAAAACTATTTTTAGCGTGATGTCCGTATGTGTGTTTATGTGTGTGTCTGTGTGTGTGTCTGTGTGTCTATGTGTGTGTCTGTGTGTGTGTCTGTGCATGTGTGTGTGTCCCTAGTTGTGTCTGTTTGTCTATCTGTGTGCAATGTATGTGAAAGCCCCAGGCCGTCCGGCTCGTCCAGAGGACTTAGAGCAACAGGATGGACGACCGTGTGTGCAATGTATGTATCCACTCTAACCCAAAAACTAATAAACCAAATTTTCTAAAATGTTATAGAGAAGTTACTTGTGGGTGACCCTGGTACTGATTAAATTTTGGCACGATTTCGGATAAATCAACCTGCCCCTTTTTGCTAAGTGTTCCGCAAAAAGTGTATGTATCCACTCTAGCTAAAAATGTAATAGATCAAATTTCACAAAATTTGATAGATAAGTCACTTATTGCTTACTCTGGAGCTGGTTAGATTTTAGTGCGATTCGGGAAAAAAGAATCTGCTTTTTTTTTTGCGAAATGGCCCGCAAATCTAAAATATATGTAAAAATAAAATACTACATATGTACAAATGTATTAATTAAATGCTTGTTTTATGCGTAATTTTTGACGACAGAAAGATTAAGATCTATTCCATTACTAAGATGGACCATTATCGAGTTATTTAAATTTTTAATTTTGAGGAAATGAATACGATATTCACTGTAGTTAAAAAAATTATTTAATAAATTGTTTTTTAAACTTAGTAGTTAAGTCCCTTAATGGTTATCCTAATGCTGATTGGATTTTGATGTGATTAGGAAAAATATAACCAACTCTTTTCTGCAAAATGGCCTTCAATGATAGTGAAACGTGAAATAAATGGATAAATTTTTTGAAATATATTAATTAAGTACTTGTTCTGCAGGTAAATTTTGACAACTAAGCGAATAAGTTTAACCCCATAACTGTAGGATGAACCATTCTCGAGATATTTTAGTTTTTCAGAATTTTGAGGACCTGAAGGATTTAAAGTAAATTAAGTTGACAAATGAAACGAAGATGCAGTAAAAAAGCAGATCGGATATAATGTCAGAAAATTATGCATGTTATTTTCTGCAAATAAACTTAACGCATAATGAAATACAAAATTACAAAATGAATTTGAAATTGCAGAGGATGTCATGTTCTTACCACATCATATTTTTAAAGATGAACCTAAGTTTTAGAATGCAAATTCTATCTAAATAATTTGGATTTTCGTATGACCTCTGAAATCTATATTCTCGTCGTTTCTTTTGCCAGGGTTTTTAGGGGTCTCAGTCCTAAAACTTTTACAATATTCTCATAGCCAATTTTGATTATTATACAAACGGTTTCTAAAAATCTTTAAATGAATAATGAATAATTTTCTAAGTGGAATCTTCTTTATAGAGGGTCAGTATAAAAAGCTAAATTCTGTACATTCTTATTAAAATGTCTTATTGATCAAAACGGTCCTACTCTGAAAGTTTAAATTAATTGAAGCATTTTTACTTTCCTTATATACATAACGTATAAGGAAAGCATTGTAACTGGGTCAAAAATTTGAATTCGAGTTTTCGATGGGAAAGCACGTTTCAGGCATCTCTGATTGCGAATCGAACATTTTTGAGGTGATGTCTGTGTGTGTGTGTGTGAAAGTATGTGTGTGTATGTGTGTGTGTGTGTGTGTGTGTTTGCAAGACCTGGAAACTGGGGACATTCGTATGTTTACACACCAACAAACCGCGGACCACCTTCACACCGCGGACGTCCTCGGTTTGTTTTATTGCGAAAACGTGAATCTGAGGACTAAATTTATAATGTAAAAGTTTTTTTTTATAAATCTGGAGGTAGTCCTCGATTAGTAGGCTTATAGTGTATTGTGTGTATGACGGGCTCATCAGGTGTGTATCCGATAAAATCGAGGTCCCCGCTTTCATGTTATAAAATGTGTTTGGACGGAGGTCCTCGTTTACTCGTAATTTTCACACGTTTGATGTTACACAACCGGTTTTGGGTACTTACAAGTCAAAATTATAGGTTTTTTTATTCATCGTATTGATTATTTTATTCTGCGCTTAAAGATTGAATTGTATTTTTACTTTAATGCCGTTTCTAACTGTTTGATATATGCATAATTTCCTTTTCAAGTCCGTAAGCAAGGAGTAGTTTTTTGGGGTTAATCTCTCTTCGGAAAAAATCTATGAAAAGTACGTAAACATAAGATCGTACCAGACCTACCCCCCCCCCTCTTTATTATTCATATTTAGGAGGGCGCTATCACGGAAAAAGTTGTCAGGGTCCCAGCTGGGGATGATGCTGGCCTGATCTGTTATCAACACAGATTATTTTTTGTGAATGCTTAAGGATATATTTTTCGGACGTGAAGCTGGGGAGGGGGGAGGGGGAAGCCCTCAAATCCGCTATTGTCAGAAACAAGACGTTTCGCTACATTTTTCAATGTGCTAAAATAGAATGAAAAAAAGTGTTCCAATTATTTTTAATCATTCTAATCCTCACTTTAACAAATTTTAATTTTAATTTAGAATAAAATTCAGTGTAGTCGATCAGTTATATTTTGTAGTTCAGCATGTAGACTTTATTTCAATAAATCTAATTTTTAGCTGTGCAAAAAGTTAACTTGGCAGAACAGGCTTCATCTATTTTCAAATTTATTGCAATGGAATTAGTAATATTTCATTTCACACACGCATTTATTTTTATGCTATTGTTAGTTATACATAGGCTGTAGGTTCTTGTCGGAGATCGCGTTAAGGTTGGTCCCGCCTGAGATAGCCAAAGATTTATTTTGGGGACTTAAAACTGCAAATAAAGCAATAAACAAAGCTTCAAATCTTACACACAATAAACCGCGTTTACCTTACACCTTTCTGGTAGGTCGGACGGTCTGGGTTTCAACAACAACAACAACACAATAAACCGCGGACATTTTTTACACTCGGTGAAACGCGGACATTTTTTACACACAGTAAAACGCGGACATTTTTTACACACAGTAAAACGCGGACATTTTTTACACACAGTAAAACGCGGACATTTTTCACACTCAGTAGAATGCGGACATTTTTTACACACAGTAAAACGCGGACATTTTTTACACACAGTAAAACGCGGACATTTTTTACACACAGTAAAACGCGGACATTTTTTACACTCAGTAGAATGCGGACATTTTTTACACACAGTAAAACGCGGACATTTTTTACACACAGTAAAACGCGGACATTTTTTACACACAGTAAAACGCGGACATTTTTCACACTCAGTAGAATGCGGACATTTTTATACGCAATAGAACGGGGACAGAAATTATCGATTAGCTAGGCTATTATTATTATTAGGAATTCTAAGCAACTTATATACCGAACATCAAACTATTAATATTCCAAATTCAAGAACTTTTTAATCAAAGAAATTCATTACGTACCGTTTATTAGAAAATAGAAAAGCTTACAAAATTATTCTAAAATCCAAATGTTAAAAATTTACGTTCCATGTCCAGTGTGATATACCGCCCGTGTAGGGAACAATGAAAACATTATTTCATTTTATTATATTATTTTTAATAGTTAAGTTATTCTTTACTATATCTTCGTTTTGTATTAATGTTTTTCTCTATATGTTATGATTAACTCATGCCTCCATAACATGAGTTTATTGCTAATAAAGAAAGTTAAAAACAATATGAAATGTAAGGAATTGCATATATTAAAAAACAAATAATGGAAATGTATTTTAAAAAATGACGGGTATTTAAAGTTAGTATTACTAAACAAATATCTAATTAGCAAATTATTCAGTTAAGTAGGAAAAAGAACCCAGTAAAATGTTTTCCATATTAAGTACGGAGGAAACATAGAGGATTTTATTGGAACTGAATACATAATAGGTGCAGGCATGTAATCAGGAATGATATCGGGGTATATCCCCCATGCCAGAAATTCAAAGTTATCAAAATTTGATTTCATATACCCCCCCCCCCCGAAAAAAAAACACTTTCTAGCTACGCCCTTGCATAGGTGCACATAAGGGTGCTTATGGGCATGAAGCCCCCGAGACGCCACTTTAATATACAAAAAGAGTAAAAATAACAAATATTTCTCTAAAAGAAATTCTTAATCCCCCCCAGAGAAAAATCTGGGTGCCCCACTAACTAAATGTATCGATATATATGCACAATTAAGTGCATATATTCCACACTTAGGTGCATATTTTGTGAATATTTTGCAATAATTTTGAGCATCAGAAAAAAATATTCATATATAATGTTGAGCATATTTGCATATTATTTGGCCTAAATATTGTGCATGAAAATCCGCGCCCTACTCATTAAGATAAGGAATGAGTTGGTTAAAAATATAAAGTTGTGACGAGACTTTAGAAACAATCCTATCAACATGAGTGTCTTATCGGACTAGTCCGCCCTGAGCCCAACAAGAGGAATATACCGTTTTTTTTAGAATAACTTAAAATTCGGAGCATCTAGAATGTCTAAATTTTATATATCATTGTCCTTTGGGGTATATTACATTTCATCGCATTTCGAACCTTATCGGGCTAGCCCGTCATGGCCCACCATAGAAATTTACTCGCTTTTCAAGAATAACTCGATCAATCGGAGTAGCTAAAAATGTAAATTTAGTATATCATTTCCTTTTGGATGGAATTTAATTTAGATTTTAAACCTCATCGGGCTAATCCATCTTGGGTACGCTGAAGAATGCTTTCGTTCTTGAAGAATAACTCGAGAATTGCAATAGCTAAAAATTCCAAGTTCAACATGTCGCTAGCTTTTGTGGTATATTTAAGTTTCTTCGGATTTGAACTTTATCGGGATAGCCCTGGGCCCGACATGGGAATGGACATTGCTTTTTTAGAATAACTGGAAAATCGGGGCAACTAGAAAATATAAATTTAGTACATCCTTACTTTTCGAGGAATGTTTAAATTCCTTCGATTTTGAACCGTATCGGGCCCGCCTTAAAAATTCACTTTTTGTAGGGAATAACTCTAGAACAGGAGTATATAAAAGTTCCAAGTTTGGAATGTCGTTGTCATTTGCGGTATATCTTAGCTCATTGGATTTAAAACCTTATCGGGCTAGCCCGTCCTGGGCCTAAAAAAAAAGAATGCACTCGTTTTTTTAAGAATAACACCAAAACTATAGCAGCTTGAATGTCTAAATTTAGTATATCATTGTATTTTAGGGTATATTTTATTTCTTTGGATTTTGAACCTTATCAGGCTAGCCCGTCTTGGACCCGACGTAGAAATGTACTAGTTTTTCGAAAATAACACGAAAATCGAAGCAGATAAATAAATCAAAATTTAGTATATCATTTTCTTTTGGGATAAAGTTTAATACTTTCGAATTTGAACCCTATCGGGAGAGCTCACCCTGACCCCGACATAGTAATGTACTCGTTTCTTAAATAACTCAAGCAGAACAGCTAAAATATTTTATAAATCATTGTTTTAGGGGTATATTTTAATTCTTTAGATATTGAACCTTATTGTGCTAGACCGTTTTAGGCACGTCTTAGGAATGCACTCGTTTTGGGGGAGCAAGTTTAGCACGATCGCATTCCTAACACGATCGCATTATTAAGGCTGACTCAAGACGGGATAGCCCGATGAGGTTCAAATTATAAATTATGATAAACCCCAAAAGAAATTGATATACTAAATTTAGAATTTTTAGCTGCTCCGATTCACGAGTTATTCTCGAAAAACAGTACATTATCACTATGTCGGGTCCGAAGACGGTCGAGCCCGAAAGAATCAAAATCCAAAGAAATAATATATAAGACATATCGCAAATGACAACGACATTCTAAACTTGGAAATTTTAGATACTCCGGTTCTAGAGTTATTCCCCCAAAAAGTGAATTTCTAAGGCGGGCCCAAAACGGGTTCGCCCAAAACGGTTCTAAATCGAAGGAATTAAAATATTCCTTAAAATATAAGAATGTACTAAATTTATATTTTCTAGTTTCCCCGATTTTCCAGTTATTCTAAAAAATAGGTCCAAGGTCGGGCCCAGGACGAGCTACACCGATAAAGTTCAAATCCTAAGACTTTTAAATATACCCCAAAAGCCAACGACATGTTAAACTTGGAATTTTAGCTACTTCTCGCGTTATTCTTCAGAAGCGAATGCATTCTTCAGCTGATCCAAGACAGGCTAGCCCAATGAGGTTCAAAATCTAGATTAAAATCCATCCAAAAGGAAATGATTTGCATATACCAAAGACTGCAAATACGACCAAAAGTCTTAAATGGCACGAATTTCTGGGACGTTAGCAGGGTTGATGTACTTATCAACAAATTCGACATTTTCTGACTTCAAAGGTTCCAATACGATTTTTGCGAAATGAGTGTTGGCTCGGTCAGGTCAAAAGACATATTCACCTTTTCTATAATTAACACGTATATGATGAATGAGCCTACGCGTAATACATTCTTTTTGGTAATCCAGATTTGTGGATAAATGATTGGCTGATGCCCTTTGGCATAATCGGTATATAGACCAAAACGTTTTGTTTAAATTTAGCTTTTTTCCAATATTTAATATTAGATGGAGTGGCGGACACGTCTTTGGTGTAAAATTCACCGTTTTCACAGATGGTCAAATGACAGCGGATAAAACAAAACTCGCTATCTATATAATAAAAGGCAATGTCTATGTGTGTGTCTGTGTGTGTGTGACTTACACACTATACGTTCAGAGACCGCGCGTCGGAGAGCTACGAAATTTCGCAATCGGAGATCCGGGGGGGGGGGGGGGACACGTAAAACCCGATTTTTAAAATTTGAATTATTTTTTTAGTTATTTAATGTTTTATTCGATTTCGACGGTTTTTCCCTTTTTTCTCCACCATCCAGACGTCGTAGAAAAAAACAAATCACACCACCGGAAAGAGCAGACAAATGCGAGTAAAAATATATCAATCTCAAATCTCAGGAACAAATTATAATATTTTTTAAAGATTTTAAAACAAAAGTCACTTTCGGTTAAAAAAAAACGAACTTTGGTTTTTAAATCCTCTCATCTCAAAAAGTACTAATGATTTCGACTATGGAATGAGAATATTTTAAATGATATTAATGAAAAGCGTAAACACTGAAGAAATAAAAAAATAAAAATAAATAAAGTTATGGAGATTGTCACGGTGCCTTAAAATTTCCTTTTTAGTTTTAACGTCATTAAACTAAACCAAACTTTGTTAACTACACGGGGTTGAGGGCACGGTAGCCCAGTGGTTAACGCGTTGGAATTGCACTCGGTAGGCCCGGGTTCCATTCCCGCCACTGCCAAAACTGCAGCCGTGTTCACGCGGAGTACGATCACGTTAAACATGTGGGTCTGTAAGTCCCTCCGAGAGGTTGGTGATAGGGGAAGGAGGGTACGGTTCCTGTGGATGCCTCCCCCACTGGGTTCCGCTCTAAATTGGGTGAATAAAAAGAAAGTTATGGAGATTGTCGCGGAGGGCGCGGTTGTCCAGTGGTTAGCGCGCGGGAATTGCACTCGGTAGGCCCTGGTTCGATTCTCGCCACTGTCAAAACTGCCGCCGTGTTCACGCGGAGTACGATCACGTTAAACATGTGGGACCGTAAGTCCTTCCGACAGGTTGGTGGTAGGGGAAGGAGGGTACGTTCCCTGTGGATGCCTCCCCTGTGGATGTCATGGGTTTTGGTCAAAATTGGGGGGGGGGGGGGTGCACTTCCTGGCCATCCAAACAGTTACCTTACACCTTTCTGGTAGGTCGCGCCAGCGAGTTTGCCACGGTCAGAATTTTCAAGGGTAGCGAACAGGCTGGTCGCCAAAGGCGGCTAGTCCAAAATAAATTGTCTACTGTCGAATTTTCGAAGCAAGTAGCGACATTTGGTTTTCGCAAGCTTCATTTGGATATTCGTTCGAGATGGAATGCAAACTTCGACGTTTTCCAAGCTACGGACGTTCCAACTAACACTATAAGCGCTTCAATTACATTGACTTAAATTTGGACATGCGAACATACGGGTGGAAGAATCTCTCAAAAACACGGCTATGGGACAAACCCTATCCCAAACAGGTTGACCCCCATTTGCAGGCAGTTGTCACCTTTGACACCACCCATCAGAGATAACGTACAATAGATCAGAGGATACGACTCTCCTGACCCACAGGAAGAAGATAAAAGAATTTGAGAGCGGAGAATTTTAATCCTTCAAACAGTGACCTCTAGAATAAAATTTGTTAGGAGTTTCTTATTCATCCAATATACTTCCATAGTTTATACATTTTTAACATAAATACTCTGTATTATTTATATATATTCATTTTCAATTTCTTTACAATTTTCAAGCTCTCAAAACCTTAAGCCACAAAATAAGTCCGTGAATTTAATCTGGGAACTTTGGATTTCCGTCCTAATTTTTTACTTTTTCTATTGTTCATTCTTATTAGGTCTCAATAAATATGACAGAGTTGATTAAGTATATAGCATTCGATTTACAGAATTTATCATTATACTTGCAATGGAGTACAATAGAGAAACATTGTTTTTCCAAATCAGCGTATTTTCTTTCAAAAAGAAAATGAAATATAGATAAGTAACGTATGCAACTCATGATTTCCACTACAGATTAACAGATTCTTATTTTGTTGGAAAACAGCAACACAAATTAGAACTTTCTTCAACCAGATATCACTAAAATGAATAGGCTTATTGCAGTTACCAATTAAAATATGCACAAAAAGTTGAAGTAAATTGGTTCATTATTTCGTGAGATATGGTGTTTCTGGAGAAAAGTAAAATATCTAATATCTAGTAAGTAACTATTAAACATACTATTAAACTAACTATTAAACAATAGTGTCCATTAATTATTGGTAAAATGTACTTAAGTTATTTTGTTACATAATAATTGTGAAAATATATAATGTTTTAGGATTTTCCCCATTTTGGATCAATAACGACTATATCGCAAGAACGGTGTAGATTATCGTTCTAAAAATTATGTCATTTGCTTTTAAACAGAACTTTACATATTAATTGGCAATTTTCGCAGGAAATTTTTAAATGTAATTACGTTTCAATATAGTTCCGATATTCGGGGAAAATTAACTGCAGTTTGGCTCAATTCGATTTTCTCATAACATAATTTATTTTTAATAGTTTCTTTATTTTTTATTTTATTTTGTTTTATTTTACAAAATCTTTTTGAAAAATCGGTATAAAGAACCTAAATGATTACAATTATAGTGTGTTACCCTTCACTTTAAAGAGCAAAAAAAATCGATTAAAACCGCACTTCCTAACAGTATACCTAACAGTGGGTGGAGGGGGTAACTTGCCTCCCGGTGGGACTAATGACATCACGAAAAATAAAATTATATTGCGGTTATCTTTCACAACAATGATTGTAACTATGAAGTCACGTGGTCATTGAGCCATAAATAAACTCTTATGTATGATTATCTCAAATTTTGTTCTATACTGTCATGTTAAAAAAATATGAAGTTTAGAATAAATTTCGAACTCGAATTAAAAAAAAAGTATATCATGTTCTAGATTATTTGTAACAAAGCTGGATATAATATTTCATGAAAATCCGTTAATATTCGTGGCCGCTATCGGGAATACAAGAAATCGACCACAGACAGACGGAGGGACATCATTAAAAAAAAGGCAAAATGTGTTCAGGAGGTCTTAAAACATATTGGCATCAAAATCTCGAATTTGAGAAAACGATTATGTATGTAATACTACTACACGAATATCTATGTGATATACACCATATGAATACAAAATATTATAAACAAGAAAGATCAATAATGCATAAAGCATTGATTATGAAACATTTTCCAACTGCAATGCAATTTTATTTAAACATCTCTAAAATGCGATACATTCAGCGGTGGTAGTATTTTTAAAATTATCACAAAACTACAATAATTTATTATATTTGAAAACTTAAAACTTCATCGAAAAAAAATGAACTTTATTCAAATGATGTCATCGAAATATAAATGACCTGGCTCTCTATGTAAAAGAAGTAAATATTTCATTATACACATTTATTTTATTCCTTTCATTCATCACAATACTACAATAATTTATTTTACTTAAAAACTTAAAACCATGGAGGTAAAAGTAACTTGAATCTGTGTTTAAAACTTCATCGAAAAAGTCTGCTATAAAATCGTCTGCTTAAAACTTCATCGAAAAAATCGTCTGCTTCCCAATATAAAATCAATGAATGTTTCATTCATATCAGCTATTTTGCAGACTCCATGAGCTAAATAATTTTCCTTTAAGGAAATTCAGCAATTCTTATACAATTCATCTTACAGCTTGGTAAGTTTACATTCTCCATAAATGAAAATTAGGCTTCTTTGTAGAAATAATTAAAGTTTAATGATCATTTAAACTCAAATATATTGTAATTGCGTTGTTTCAGAATATAGGTGAACAGAAATTAAGCAAATAAAGCGATTTTAGGACGGATACAACACTAAATATAAATTAAAAATAACATTAAAAATCACGAATTCGACCCAAGGTGGATGGCATTGATTATTTAAACTCAAATATATTGTAATTGCGTTATTTCATAATATAGATGCACAGAAAATAAGCAAAAACAAAGCTGTTTTAGGACGGATACAACACTCAATATAAATTAACAAGATCAACCATGCATATAGCATTGATTATGAAACAATGCAATTTTATATTGCAATTTTATATGCAATTTTATATATTTTCAATGCAATTTTATATAAATATCTCTAAAATTCGATATATTCCTCGGTAATATTTTTAAAATTATCAAAATACTACATTAATTTATTATATTTGGAAACTTATAACATCATCGAAAAAAATGAACTTCATTTAAATAACGGCATTGAAATATAAAATGCCTGGTTTAAACATCTCTAAAATGCGATACATTCCTAGGTAATATTTTTAAAATTATCATAATACTGCAATAATTTATTATATTTAAAAACTTCATCGAAAACAAATGGAATTTATTCAAATGACGTCATCGAAATATAAATCGCTTCTATAAAAATGTAGCATTTCATTCATAAACATTTTTCCAATTCTTTCATTCATCACAATACTATAATAATTTACTTGATTTAAAAATTTAAAACCATGGAGATACAAATAATTTAACTCTATGCTTAAAACTTCATTGAAAAAATCGTCTGGGTTCTTTGTGTAAAATCAACGAATGTTTCATTCAAATCAGCTGTATTGCAAACTCCATGAGCTATATAATTTTGCTTTAAAGAAATACAGCAATTCTTATACAACACATTCTACATCTTTTGGTGTTTGCATTTTTCATAAGTGGAAATTAGGCTTCGTTATAGAAATAATCAAAGTTTGATAATCATTTAAACTCGAATATAATGTAATTGTGTTGTTTCAGTTAGTAGATGCACAGAATTTTAGCAAAAATAAGGCGGTTTTAGGACGGATACAACACTAAATATGAATTAAAAATAACTAACTTTAAAAATAACGATTTTGAGACAAGTTGGATGCCATATCTTATTTTAAAGTGGGTCACGTGATCTCTTCATAAAAAGGATGTAATTATTATTTTAATTTTTATTTAAAAAACTACCGAATATATTTTGCTAATTTTTATTTATATATTTTATGGGATAATTTGAATATTTCCTAAAACTTTCGAAGCAATTTGTGAATTTTAAATTCGCTTAAAAAATGTTTGAAAAATTAGGTCCCATAGGGTTCAATGTATTTTATTTTTTCAATCCGGGTTCAATCCAAAACTAATTGTGTGATGTTATTCATTTCTATTCCCACAGGTTCCACTGACCACCTGAACAACTAAAATTTTGATAAGGTCATTTTTGCAGCAGTTATCGTGCTAACGGACAGACAGACAGACAGACAGAATGATCAAAGTCATAAACATTTTTCAACAATGTTGCAAAATGTTAAAAAGAACTTTAAAAATCAAGATTTTGACACAAGATGGATGCCATATTTTATTTTGAAGTGGGTCACATGATCTCTTTTTATAATATAGGTGTAATTATTATTTAAAATTTTATTTTAAAAACTACTGAATATATTTTGCGGAATTTTTTTCATTTTTTTATGGGATAATTTTAATATTTCCTAAAACTTTCGGAGGAATTTGTGAATTTCAAATTCTCTTAAAAAATGTTTGAAATATTAGGTTCCATAGGATTCAATGCATATCATTTTTTCAACCCGGGTTCAATCCAAAACCAATTGTTTGTTATTATTCATTTATTTTCCCATATGTCCCACCTACTGTCTGAATAATATAGTAAAATTTCATTTTAATAAAATCATTTTTATGGCAGTTATCGTGCGAACGGACAGACAGACAGACAAAATGAACAAAGTCATATACACTTTTCAACTATGCTGTAAAATGTTAAAAATATGTAAATACTCGTGTCATTTTAGCTTGAATTAAATGTTGAAATATCGCACAAACGATATCCAGAAAATGCGTGTTTCATTGCAGAAATAATATAATTTCAACATAATATAAAATGTTTATGTACATGTACACGTATGCGTAAAAAAATATTATATGCAACAAAAAATCTAGAGTATGTGTTTTATATAAAGAATTAAAGTTTTCAGCAAAAAGCAATGAACACAGGTTTTGGTGAAAATCAGAAGAATGCCCCTTGCTCTAAGTTTCCCACGGTAGAGAAGAATTTTTCAGGGAAGAATGTATTTCACCCCTCATTTGGGACTCCAAGGGGATAATGATTGACACTAATCTTTCTTTGCGGCTAAGCAGGGGGCTGCCGCACACTAAAATATTCGTCTAATGGCCAAAGAGTGTAGGTAGGTATTCGAACGTTTTGAGAAAGAGTTTATACAGAGTCTTTACAATTAAAGTTCCACTTTGAAATGGCCATAAATGGACAACTACTGGACCGAATGCTATCAAACTTGGTAATAGTTTACATGAGATCATGGGATTTTATTTTCCGGAAGAAAAAAAAAAGTTCAAAAACTCCAGGGGGAATGGCAAAGGTCCGAGGGGCAAAATATACCTTCATGTTCGAAAGAACTTCGTGGGCAAAATAGACCTTCATGTACCTTAAAATGTTCGATTTTCCAAATAAATTAGAAACGGCTCCTTTAAAATTTGATAGAGGCTTGAAATTTTGCACATGGACTAATTATGTGATGAAAACACTCAATACGAATACAGTTTTTTTTTAAATGTTCGTTTAAGGGGTGCTTCAGAGAAAAACGTCCGAAAGATGAATTTATGAAAAAGAAAAAAAACATGCTTCGGGATGAGATAGAGATGTCAAATGTGTTGTGCGGATAGATAGTTTGGAAGGCAGAGAGTGTACAGTTTCAATTTTCCAATATTTTCTACCGTAGGGATGACGCACATCAAAATGTTCGATTTTCGGAATAAATGAGAAACGTCAATTTGAAATGTGATAGATGCTTGAAATTTGATATATGGGCCAATAATCTGATACAATACCCAAGAAAAACGGAATTTTTAAAAAATGTGTATATAAGGGGGTGATTACCCTACACAGAAACATTTGAAAGGTGAAATGATAGAAAAAGCATGCTTTGTGATGACATAGAGACTTCAAATTTATTGTACAGGTAGATAGTTGGAAAGGATGAAAGTGTGCACTTTCAGTTTTCCCACATTTGCTAAAGCAGGGGGGTGCCGCACAATAAAATATTCGATTTGACAAACAAATGAAAATCGCCTCCTTTTCAACGGCTTGAAATTTGGTATATGGACAAATCATTTGATAAAAAAACACAAAATGAATACAATTTTCCAGCAATGTTCATAGGGGGGTGCTACACAGGGAAAGTTTGAAAGGTGAAACGAAAGGAAAAGCATGCTTCGTGATAGAATAGTTCAAATTTGGAATATGGGTAAATAGTTTGAAGAAAAGAAAGTGTGCAATTTCAGATTTCCAATATTTGTTACTTTAGGTGTTGCCGCACACCAAAACGTTCGATTTTCCGAATAAATGAGACACACTTCCATTTAAATGTGATTGAGGCTTGATATTTGGTATATGAACCAATTATCTGATAAAAGACGAACTATTTCAAAAATGTTCATTTATGGGTGTCGATGTCGAAGGCCCAGACCACATTTATGGGTGTGCACTATAGGAAAAACCGTTCGAAATGTGAAATGATAAAATAGCATGCTCCGGGAAGACATTGAGACTTTAATTTGGTGTACGGGTAGATTGTTTGAAAGAAAGAATTGTGCAATTTAAGTTTTCCAATAGTTTCTTTTGGGGGGGAGGGGGGGGGGGTATGCACACTAAAATATTCGATTTGACGAATAAATGTGAAACGCGAATTAATCAAACATTTACATTATTCGAGAGTTGCTTATTGCGACACAGTATTTTTTCAACTGGTATTCGGCTTGTATTTATTTTAATTATCCTTAATGGATGTATAAGAATATTTATTCTCGCTATACAAAATTATCTTCACAGGCAGCTCTGAAGGTAAAAACATTCTGGTCCTGTGTGTAAACAAATTTACAAAAACTATTTTCTAATTACCACAGGGCGACAGGGATTTTCAAGGAAATTGAACTTAATTTTTCAAAAGATTGAATTTTCATTAATTGGGTGTATAATTGTCATTAATTTAGTATCATGTTATCAATTCGGCAGCATTTTCAGTAATTTGACAGCATATTAAAAAGTAGTCAAATTTGTCGGAATGTGGGATAGTTAGACTAAGAGACAAGTGCTACAGAAAATCATTACAATAATATTATCTTTCAAAACGCAACAAGACAAGTCATTTAAAAAGCACAAATTTTAAATTCGTATTATATTTTTTAAACCAACAATAGGAAAGTACACGTTACAGCTCGAGAACCCTAAACGTTCAAATTTAGTTCAAATTTAGCATATCGTTGCTTTTTAACACTTTACAGCATAGATAAAAAGTGTTTATGACTTTGCTCATTGTGTCTGTCTGTCTGTCCGTTCGTACGATAACTGTCGTAAAAATGACTTTATCAAAAGAAAATTTTAGTATGTTGCTGAGACGGGCTGTGGGACATACGGGAATGTAAACAAATAATATCACCTAATTAGTTTTGGATTGGACCCAGATTGAAATAATTAAATACAATGAACTCTAAGGGACCTAATTATTCAAACATTATTTAAGCGAAATTAATTCAGAAATTGCTTCGAAAATTTTAGGAAATAGTCGAATTATCCCATGTAGTATATAAAAAGAAATCAGCAAAATATGTTCGGAATATTTTGAAGTAACAATTAAAATAATAATTGCATCCACATTATATGAAGAGATCACGTGACACATTTCGAAATAAAATATGCCAACCACTTTTTTTCCCAGTGTAATCGTGATTTTTAATTCTTTTTTTTTATATTTAGTGTTGTATCCGTTTTAAAACCGCTTTAGTTTTTATCTTTTCTGTGCATCTATATACTTCGCCAACTCAATTACAATATTTTGAGTTTAAATGATCATCAAACTTTGATTATTTCTACAATGAAGCCAAATTGTCACGCATGTAGAATGTAAACACATAAAGCTGTAAGAGAAGTTGTATAAGAATTGCTGAATTTCTTTAACGCAAAATTATTTAACTTTGGAGTCTGCAGTATAGTTGATAGGAATGAAACATTCAATAATTTCATATAGAAAAGCAGACGATTCTATTGTATTGATTTATCGATGAAGTTTTAAGCATGGAATTATAAAGTACTTTTACCTCCATGGTTTTAGGTTTTTAAGTAAAATAAATTATTGTAGTATTTTAATAATTTTAGAAATATCGCTTCTGAAAAAAAGGAATGAAAAAAGTTTATGAATGAAATATTCACTGCTTTTATATAGAGAGCCAGGCGATTTATATTTCGATGACGTTATTTGAACACAGTTAATTTGTTTTCGATGAAGTTTTTAAATATAATAAATTATTGTAGAATTGTGATAATTTTAAAAATATCACTTCTGAATGTATCGCATTTCAGAGATGTTTAAATAAAATTACATTGCAGTTGGAAAGTGTTTCATAACCAATGTTTTATATATGACTGATCTTCCTTCTTGTAATATATTTTTACTTTCGCTGCAATACATGCTAATGTATAGATAAAGTATTGGAATAATGCCGAGAATCACATCTGGAGTTTTCTACGGATCTACACGTTTCGGGACCTGTAGAACACGAATGAACTACTTTTAGCGTGACGTCTGTGTGTGTGGTCTGTCTGTGTGATGTATGTATCCACTGAAGCTCAAATACTAATGGACCAAATTTCATAAAATTTGGTTGGTAAGTTACTTGTGCGTGACCCTGGTGCTAATTACTTTTCGGTATGATTCAGTATAAAAGAAACCGCCTTTATTTGCGAAATGACCCTCAAAAATCCCATGTATCCACTCTAGCCAAAAAACTAATTGATCAAATTTCACAAAATTCGGTAGATAAATCACTTGTGGGTTACCCTCGTACTGATTAGATGTTACTGCGATTCGAATAAAGAATATCGAGGATCTGATGAAGACTTTAAAGCGCAGTTGCTGAATGAAACTAAGGTACATTAAAAATGCAAATTCGATATAATATCAGAAAAGTGTCCATGTGGTTTTCTGCAATTAAACTCAATTTAACGCAGCATGAAATACAAAATAAGAAAATATATTTGTGTCTGTAGGAAAAGTCATGTGCTGCCCACGTCAGATTACTTTTAATATATATTTTTTTCTATTTATAAGTGAATTAAATGCGATTTGCAAAATGCGCAATTCTCAATATAAACAGTAGGAAATTTGAAATACATTCATTATTAACAAATGTGGTGAAGGCTTTGCAAGTTACTTTAATAGAATAGTGGTAGACCCTATTATTAAGAGAGGTTTTCGAGATATTGGGAATTTTATTTTTTGCTATGGAGCATAATATCCCAGATATATTAAATACATCGAATGAAATATAGTACGATAAATTACGTGCGGAAGCTAATAAAATGTTAGCATTTTTTTAATCAAAAAATTATTATAAAAGATAAATATGCTTTAAAATGTATTGCCTAAATAGTTTTTATATGTAATTTATTATTTAAAAATTTTAAATATTTTTTATTTAAAAAATCCGATCTTTTGTAAAAGGTTCGATCTCTTTTAAAATCTTTGATAACAAATGATAGCTTAGATGATAAATGATAGGGATTCAGCATCCAATTTAAGAAGAGGTATAGGGTAGTAGGTCACTAAAGATTTCCACTTTCGGTATATTTTCTAATTTCGTTTCAAAAATTTTTGCATAAAACACTTATTTATCGGAAACTGTTATAGATATAGATAGCTCAGATAATGACTGATACGGATTCAGTATTATTGAATTTTGAAAATTATCATCCCAGTCCATCCTGGGGCCGCGCAATAGGAATGTATACGTGTATTTTTAGAATAATAACTTGAATACCGGAGAAGTTAGAAATCTCACATTTGTCATATATTTGCCTTTCGTATCATATTTTCTTTCCTTGGATTTTGAACCTAATGTGTCTAAAGAAGTAGAAAACTAGCAAACAAAAACCAATTTTATAGGATCAACACCTTTATTTTAGATTGTTCTAAGATCTAGACCTTTATTTATGCAATTAAAATGTAACTCACATTTTCATATCATACAATAGAAGTGGTGACTATAAATTTTGTAAAACTAATATTTCATTATAAATCGGAATACGCTAAAATATTACCAATGGGTTCAATCATTGATTAACTATATGGAATTACTAGCAGGTATATCTGTTATTCGTACGGAATATATAATATAAAAACTTTAAATTCACAATTATTTGCAAATTCTTTGTATTCTAAATGATATTGTTATTCAAAGCACTCTATTAAACCATTTAATTCTCCCAAATTAAGTATCAGAATCTCTGTTTCTGCTATATAAAATTATCTTCAGAGGGAGATCGGAAGAATAAAATATCCTGATCCAGGATGTAAACAAATTTACAAAAATGGCATTACCTCTATTTGGGGCAAAGCTAAAAATAAAGGTCCCCTCATTTACAATAAAATTTTTCAGCGGTCATTTATTTCCCTCTGCCATTTTTTCCACGATTATATTTTCCCTCGGCCATTTTTTCTTAGATTCCTTTGAAACTGTGCTAAGGGCCCCTAAGCTTATAGTTACGCCACTGGTTGGAACCAGGCGGGGATTGAGAGGGGAGCCGGGGGACCTAGTGCCCCCCACCCTTTATGATGAAAACTAACATTAGTTCTATGCGTATGGGAACAAAGTTGAAATTGAATGTTGGGCCCTCCTTTTGAATGGTTCCCTCCACCTTTTGCAAAGTCTGTATCTGCCCATGGTTGTAACACATGTACATACCTATAAAGCTCTAAGTTTTTCAGGTTATACTGTAAACCTTTAAATAATGCAATGAAGTTGTGTCTGCAGTTAAAGCAGTCTGTTTCGATGGGCAACTGGGCATTATCCAAACGTGACCAGGATTTTGTTTACATCACACCCAACCTTTTACTCTACAACAGGTGAAAATGAAAAAGGGTTCGACTCTCACCAGCAGCAAATTACCCAAGGGAATTCAGGACCACCACGCCTTTCTACCTAGTACATGCCGCCAAATTGCTCCTTTTGCCATCCTGCCTTGGTGTCTACACAAAAAGACAATTTTGTCAACTCGACAAACAGAGTTATAGAGTTTGACATTCTCGTAACAATGGTCAAAGTGAAAGTGCCGCTAAAGCTGTCAATTGTACCTAAATCCAAAATCTAAAAATAGACAATAGAGACTTACTTTTCTGCTTCTGGGAGGGGGGGGGGGGGGAGAAGGGGAGCTTCAATGAGTGCGTGTTTTTTGTTTCCTTATCAAAACTGTTATTGTAGTATTTATCATAGTTCTGGGTTTATAAATAAAATGAATTAAATTAAAATGTAATGTAATTTTATTTTTATTTCATGTTTACACTACTGATCAGTATGCAGTTAAATTTCCATCGCTACAGGCTGAAATGTTCCATATCCACATATAAGATCTCCCCGCTTATAGGGTCAGTTTTTTCAAATACGTAAGGGTGACCTTATACCTTATATCGAGTTTTGACTGTGTAACGTATGTTCAGCATAACGATTCTAACGAAATTATTCTATATCTTAAGGAGCGAAAAGCGTCTTCTTCCCACCCTCCTACCCCATTTGGCATTCAATCAATACGTATTTTAAATTTAACTCTCAATTCTCGCATATACTCTTCTGGATATGGAGTCGTTCACCAAGTACGTTGGCGCTTTGAGGGGGGGGGGGGTCGCTTTAATCGTCCGCATTTATTGTTTTTTCTTCTAATAAATGTTGTGAAAACTTTGGGGAAGTGCAGTTTTATTTTTAATTGCATGTCTATTTCATATGACAGTTTGGAACCGTATCAGTAAATATAACTCTCTCAAAGTTAAAAAATGTTGAAATTTTTAAAAAAAAATTATTATATAGAAAATCGAAAACTGAAGGGGGGGGGGGGGGGGGCATGGCTCTGTGCCGGTGCCCGTGTTTGCTTGTCTTCTATATAATAAAAGGCAATGTCTGTGTGTCTGTGCGTCTGTCTGTCTTATACACTATACGTTTCGCGACCGCGCGTCGGAGAGCTATGAAATTTGGCAATCGGAGACCCTGGGGGGTGGGAAGGGGACACGTGAAAACCGATTTTTAAAATTTTAATTATTTTTTTTGTTATTTAATGTTTTATGCGATTTCGACCGTTTTTTGACATTTTTGCCCTTTTTTCTCCACGATCCAGACGTTGTAGAAAAAAACAAATCACACCATCGGAAAGAGCAGAGAATTTCGAGTAAAAATATATCAATTTCGACTCTCAATTTCGATTTCTAATATTTTTTAAAGATTTTAAAACAAAAGTCACTTTTGGCTCAAAAAAACGATTTTTGGTTTTTAAATTCTCGCATAGTGAAAAGTACTCATAATTTCGACTAATAATTTACATTTTTAGAAAGCTGAAATATCTGGCATTCTTACAAGTCTAATTTGGTCCAGAAATAATGAAAATTGCCTTCAGGATCGCAATTTTAAAGACGCCATGATTTTAAATTTGTCGGCTACCGGCTCAGTTCTTCAACGGCATTTTCCTCCCATCCGCAGTAGTTTCTTCCCCGTCTCCATGGAGACCGCGCTTTCGGTTTTAAATGAATTACGAGCATAAGTGTTGTATACATCGGGCGAAATTATTATATTTATATGATATTTTAAATGGATATTTTAAATAATTTAAATGATTGAATTATGGTGGTTTGAATTGTGGTGATGTATTTGAAATTATTATATTTATGGATTGGTGGAACGATATGGATGATTTTTTGATTTTAAATGGATATTTTAATTTATGGATATTTTAATTTATAGATATTTTAAATGGATATTTTAATTTTATGGCTATTTTAAATGATGGAACGATGGAACGAGGATGGTGGAATTAAGAGCCTAGCATATGGTCATTATAAATTTAAATTAGAGCGCGGGAAGTTAGCGCGCGAGAATTGCACTCGGTAGGCCTGGGTTCGATTCCCGCCACTGATGCGGAGTACGATCACCTTAAACATATGGGTCGATAATTCCTTCCGAGAGGTTGGTGGCAGGGAAAGGAAGGTACGGTCTCTGTGGATGCCTCCCCCACTGGGTCCTGGTCCAAATTGGGTGAATAAAAAGAAAGTTATGGAGATTGTCGCGGAGGGCGCGATAGCCCAGTGGTTAGCGTGCGGGAATTTCACTCGGTAGGCCCGGGTTCGATTCCCTCCACTGACAAAACTGCTGCCGTGTTCACGCGGAGTACGATCACGTTAAACATGTGGGTCCGTAAGTCCTTCCGAGAGGTTGGTGGTAGAGGAAGGAGGGTACGGACCCTGTGGATGACTTTCGCACTGATGGGTTCCGGTCTAAATTGGGTGAATAAAAAGAAGGTTATGGAGATTGTCGCGGAGGGCGCGGTAGCCCAGTGGTTGGCGCGCGGGAATTGCACTCGGTAGGCTCGGGTTCGATTGCCGCCACTGCCAAAACTGCTGCCATTTTCACGCGGAGTACGATCACGATGTGGATCCGTAAGTCCTTCCGAGAGGTTGTTGGTAGAGGAAGGAGGGTACGGACCCTGTGGATGCCTCCCCTACTGGGTTCCGGTCTAAATTGGGTGAATAAAAAGAAGGTTATGGAGATTGTCGCGGAGGGCGCGGTAGCCCAGTGGTTAGCGCGCGGGATTTGCACTAGGTAGGTCCGGGTTCGATTCCCGCCATTGCCAAAACTGCCGCCGTGTTCAGGCGGAGTACGATCACGTTAAACATGCGGGACCGTAAGTCCTTCCGAGAGGTTGGTGGTAGGGGAAGGAGGGTACGGTCCCTGTGGATGCCTCCCCCACTGAGTTCCTGTCTAAATTGGGTGGCACTTCCTGGCCCTCCAAACAGTTACCTTACACTTTACTGGTAGGTCGCGCCAGCGAGTGTGCCACGGTTAGAATTTGCCACGGTCAGAATTTTCAAGGGTAGCGAACAGGCTGGTCGCCAAAGGCGGCTAGTATAAACATAAATAACAGCTATGCCTTAATAATTTTCCATGTTAACATGTGGAAATTTATTATTTTAAATCAGTAAAATTTATTATTTTAAAACAATAAAAACTTTCTCTATCAATGTTCATAAACAGTTATACAATTTTGTCAATTTAGGCTAATTTATTTTATAAAATAATAATTGATTTACAAGGGGACAAAAATGAAAAAAGTGACTTTTAATTTTTGTTTCATAAAAAGCAATTTCAATTTTTCAGAGTATTTAAAAGCTTCTTAAATCAAAAGCCTATCGTTTCCGACGATACCTAATTACCCCTTATAGACTATGACACTTGTTAATCATTGGCGCCGAAGATTGGGGGCCGGAGACAGGCATTTGTCGCTTCCTGTCCTGTGGATTTTACAGATTTCATTGTATATTTTATGCATATATGTGCGTGCGTGTGTACAATGCATCTTTTGCCTCCTCCTGGAAAATATCCTTCAGGCGCCTATAATGTCAATGGTTCAGACCGAGACTGGATAAGTGTCAGATGGTTGTTGACTACCGTTTTACTTATTTCTTAAGCTTAATAAGATATCCGGTCTCAAGTGACTAATATTTAGAACTAGTGAAATTTCACTGCAGAAAATTGAGAGGGTAATACGTTGAAAATTTCAAACTTTAAATGCGAAAATATAAATATTATTCCAAATAGTAAAGAAAAATATATTTATACAATTTTGATTTTTTTGGGGGGAGGGGGACGCTTCCTCACACACATTAGGTAGGAGGGGCTTGTGCCCTCCCAAAAAGGGTCTAGCGATGCTTCGGATCCATGTTAAACAAAAATCAAACTAAGCCGGAGTAAACCGCCCAAAAACTATTTTTGTATATACGTCACTGGATGTATCTATGAGACAAGTCCCCGGTTTGTAGATGTATGAAACAGGTCCGCGATTTGCTGTGTGTGAAACATGTCTACGATTTACTGTGTGTGAAACATGTCCCCGATTTACTGTGTGTGAAACAGGTCCGCTATTTACGGTGTGTGACACGGGTCCGCGATTTACGGTGTGTACATATTAGATGTGTAACACCAGGTCCCCATTTTGGTTGAAAAAAACATGCGTTGAAATAATTAATTTTTTTTAAATTACGAAGTAGAAATGAAAAGTATACTGTATTTTAACTGGGAAATCATTAACGTTTTCACCAAAAATATATTCCTTAATAGGGTTCTCAGTTTGATAGGATACACACAGCGTCCTCGTTTTACAGGTCTTGCCCACCTGTGTGTGTGTGTGTGTGTGTGTGTGTGTGAGACTGTGGAGACGATATTTCACGAACGAAAGGAGCAATTCGAATGATATTTGGCACAAAAATCACAATCCGTGAATACTGGATACCTATTGTTTTTAAACACATTCGAATGTTCAGAACCTCCCTAAATTTTCGAGTGAAATTTTGAAAAAATCACCAAAAAATCAAAACCTTTAATAAAGTTACACAAATAGCAAATTTTTCAAATAAATTTATCAAAAAATCAAGTAAAATAAAAAAAAGAAACATGTTCACTTTTCATATGTAACATCATGCGATAAATTTGGTGATATCATTCTTGTGGATCTATCTCGTTCCATTCACGGGAAAAGATACTTTGAGTAATACTTTTTATTTGAACTTATTTTTTCGTCCATAACGCTTGGCGAGATTTTGGCGGCGAATTTGGTGGAATGTTGCCAACTTGGCGACTTTTTTAAATGTTGCTAAATTAACGAAAAACTCGCCAAATCGTTAAAAATGACGCTAAATCAATAACGACTCACTGATGATGACGACATGGAAAATGACGACTCATTGACGAAAATTCAATATCTTGGAAAGAATATAAATAACTACTATAAAAATGATCTATTTTTTTACTGTAAAATTAGTAAATTCATTGCATCATATAAGGAAAGTCATGTGCTACCCGCATCAGATTTTTTTTTAATGCAAGGGCATTTTTTTAACTATATGTTTTAGAATGATTTTAGAATGTGCACATATTTTAAATCACGAGTAAGCTGCTGCGAGTGAAGTTGCTAGTTACTAATAAAATTGATCTTTGAATATTACTGGTTCAATATTATATTAATATTTAAAATTATATAAAACGATTAGAAATATTTTAGAAGTATTTTATTTTGGTATTATAATATTTTTTTAATAATTTAAATAAAATAAATTTTTATAATAAATAAAATTATAAATAATTTATTTATAAACCTGAACTAAAATTCTGAGTCAACATCTGCAGCTTTGATTTTCAGCGTGTTGTAAATATATGATTGCTGGTTTTTGGTGCTTATATAGCACCAGGGAGGAATCGCCAAAATAAGTTTATAAAGTAATTCTAGCATATTCTTGTAGGGTCAGAATGGTGTGGTAGGTGGTAGGTTAGGCCAATACAGGAGTTCCGGTTCTGTCAGCTTGTTTTTTCATCCGTAAAATTAAATCACATACTCCGAAAGTTCTGCAGTGCTGATAGAATAATCTACGAAAAGATAAATCATATTTTCAGTAATTCAAAGTAAAAAACCTGATGTGGACAGCACATGACTTTCCTTAGATTATGCAATGAATTTACTACTTTTACAGTTAAAAAAATGTTATTTTTATAGTAGATACTTATATATTGAATGACTATATTGAATTTTCGTCAATGAGTCGTCATTTTCATTGATTTAGAGTAATTTTTATCCATTTGGCAAGTTTTTCGTTAATTTAGCAACATTTAAAAAAGTCGCCAAGTTGGCGATATTCCACCAAATTCGTCGCCAAAATATCGTCAAGCGTTATGGACGTGAAAATAAATTATTCTTACAGCAGATAAATAACTATTGGCGTTCAAATACAAAAGTATTACTCAAAGTATCTTTTTTAATGAATGGAACGAGCTAGATCCACGAGAATGATGTCGCCAAATTTATCGCATGGTATTACATATGAAAAGTGCACATGTTTTTCAATAGGAAATATTTTTTAAAATTTTTTATGATTCTTTGATAATGTTTTTGAAAAACGTGCAATATCTCGAGAACGGTTCACGTTAGCGTTCTAAAATTTATGTCAATCGTTTTCTAATGAAAATTTACGTAAGAAATGTCTATTTGCGTAACTTTATTAGAGGTTTTGATTTTTTGACAATTTTTTCAAAATTTCACTCGAAAATTTAGGGGGTTTTGAACATTCGATTGCTTATAAAAATAATAGGCTTTCAGTGTTTACGGAATGTAATTTTTCTGCCAAATTTCGCTCTAATCGGTCGATACGTTCGTCAGTTATCGTCTCCAAAGTCTCACTGACACACACACACACACATACTTTCACACACACACACAGACATCACTTTAAAAATGTTCGATTCGTGATCAGGGATGCTTGAAACGTACTCTCCCGTCGAAAACTCGAATTCGAATTTTCGACCCCGTCACAATACACATTCTTATACATTATTGTATATAAGGAAAGTAAAAATTCAGCCTTTCTTTTAAACCTACTTAAAATGTGATGTTACACATATAAGGTGTCGGCGCCAAATTCCGTTTAGTGCAAAAACTCTTCAATTAAAAAAATAGTAATCTGATGTGGACAGGCGCAACTATCTCTTTTGATTAGGTTATTGGATACATTTTAAAATAACTTCAAGTCACAGAAATTCTCCAAACGTTGAATATCTCAAAAATGATTTGTTCTAAAGTAATGGGGATGTTTTTGTTTCCAACAAATATTAGGCATAAAAGGAGCATTTAATAATTACATCTATATGATAATTATCTAGCGTATTTGTATCCTTCCAGATCCCTACTAATGTCCCTTGGTGACCTAAAATACTGAATCTTTGCACACTTATAGTATCAGAGCCAACGGCCCTACCGTGCCGAAAACACCGGTTCTCGTTACATCACCGAAGTCAAGCAGCATCGGGCGCGGTAGCCTGGTGGTTTGCGCGCTGCATTTGCACGCTGCCACAACTGCCGCCGTGTTCATGCGGAGTACGATCACGTTAAACATGTGGGTGCGCAAGTCCTTTCGAGAGGTTGGTGGAAGGGGAAGCAGGGTACGGTCCCTGTGGATGCTTCCCTCACTGGGTTCCGGTCTAAATTGGGTGGCATTTCCCGGCCGTCCAAATGGTTACCTTACACCTTTCTGGTAGGTCGGACGGTCTGGGTCTCAACACCAACACTTATAGTATCGTCTACGGAACAGAGCTTAACGGATTCGGATTTTCGATTCCTCCCTGGGTCGGAGAAAACGATGGGTTTTGAAAAAGCCTTTTGAGATTCTTCAAAAAACCTCTCAGTGATATAAAAGGATAAACATTTGCACAGGTACAGTATCATACACGGGGCAGAACCTAATAGAACCAGATTTTCAGTCTCTCCCTCCCCCCTTGGGGGGGGGGCGCAAAAATGGTTTTTCTTTCCGAAAATCATTCTAGAGTATTATTCACGGGAGAAAAACTGATATAACTTTCAAAAATCTGATGTGGGCAACATATGACTTTATAATGCAATGAATAATACAATGAATTTACTACATTTACAATAAAAAAATAAGGTTTTCTTATAGTAGATATTTATAGTCTTTCCAAAATATTGAATTTTCTTCAATTAGTCGTCATTTTCATTGATTTGGTGTCATTTCTATCCATTTGGCGAGATTTTCGTTAATTTGGCAGCATTTAAAAAAGTCGCCAAGTTGGCGACATTCCGCCAAATTCGGCACCAAAATCTCGCCAAGCGTTATAGACGAAGAAATAAGTTATTTTTATAGCAGATAAATAACTATTGGCGTTCAAATGCAAAAGTATTACTTCAAGTATCTTTTCTTATGAATGGAACGAGCTAGATCCACGAGAATGATGTCACCAAATTTATCGCATGATATTACATATGAAAAGTGTTTCTCAACAGTTAATATATTTTTTTTAATTTATGGAATTTTTTGATAAAAGTATTTAAAAAACGTGCAATATCTTGAGAACGGTTCATGCTAGCGTTCTAAAGTTTATGCCAATCGTTTTCTAAGGAGAAATTACATAAGAAGTGTCTGTGCAACTTTATTACAAGTTTTGATTTTTTGACGATTTTTTCAAAATTTCTGTCGAAAATTTAGGGGGGTTCTGAACATTCGATTACGTTTAAAAACAATAGGCTTACAGTATTCATAGATTGTGATTTTTGTACCAAATTTCATTCGAATCGCTCTATTTGTTCGTGAGATATCGTTTCCACAGACTTACTGACACACACACACACACACACACAGATATCATCTAAAAATGTTTGATTCTTGATCAGGGATGCTTGAAACGTGCTCTCCCGTCGAAAACTCGAATTCAAATTTTCGACCCCGTCACAATACTTTTCTTATATATTATGTATATAAGGAAAGTAATTAAGATGATTATATTTGACTCTAAACGCCATACAGTGTTAAACAAAATAAAATTTTAAATAACTGTTGCAATTGAATCTTTTAAAAGAGTTAGGTTTTCCTGTTTTTGACAAGCATAAATACTAGTTTATGCATATTTATTCTCTTATTTCATTTTTAGCTTTTATTTCTGGGGGGAAAAAGGGGAGGGGAGGACAGATTTATTTTGACAACCTTTTATTTAACTTGATTTGGTGTTTGTCAGTGTGGTTCAATATTTGAGGCTCTAATTAATCGGGGTTCTATTAATAATAGTAACACGAAATTTGTGGTACATTCTTTTTGTGGTACATTTTAGTTCCTCGAATTTTGAATGGTATCTGGTTTGCCCGTCTTGGACTCGACGTAGGAATGTACTCACTTTTTAGAATTAATTCGAAAACCGGAGTAGATAAAAAAGCTAATTTTTGTATGTTGCTATGTTTTTGTGTTTGTATGTGGAATATTTTAATTCTTTGGGTTTTGAACCTTATTCGGCTAACCCGTCTTAGGATCGCCATGGGAATATACCCTTTTTTGGCAATTACCCGAGAACCATAGCAGCTAAAAGACCCAAATTCAGTATGTCTTTGTTTTTCATGCGTTTAAGTTATATACATTTGAATGAATGCCGTTTCATGCATTTAAGTTAAATGCAAATCATAAAAGGGGGCACTTAAAAACAGTTTTTTATTTTAGTTGTTTAAATTGTATCAAATCTAATCATTGTTAGGATAACGCATAAGTAACTTAATTACAGCATTTCATGCTACAAATGTATACTAAAAGTGATTTATTCGTGTTCTACGTAGACTATCTTAATTGTGTAATCAAGGAAAATTCAAATTCCAGTTTTTTTTATCCTATTTCAATATTTTACATATACATTACTATTGTAGGGATAATTACAATTGTTCTCCCCCCCCCCCCGTGTCATTACAGGATATTTTACTTTACTTTCCCTACATACATAGTATAAAGCGTAGGGAAAGAATTGTGACGGGGTCGAAAATTCAAATTTGAGTTCTCAACAGAAATTTGAGTTCTCAACATTTGAGTTCTCAACAGGTCGAAAATTCAATATTGAGTTCTCAACAGAACATTTCAAATATTCCTAAACTCGAATCGAACGTTTTTGGGGTGATGTCTCTTTCTCACACACACACTCTCTCTCTCAGTGTGTGTTTGTGTGTGTTTGTGTGTGTGTGTATGTTTTTTTTGTGTGTGTGTGTATGTTTGTGTGTGTGTGTGTGTGTATGTGTATGTGTGTGTGTTTGTGTGTGTGTGTGTGAGTCTGTGTTTGTGTGTGTGTGTGTGTGTGTGTGTGTGTGAGTCACGTTGCTGATCATCATTGTTGCATTTTGCGAAAGAAAATTCAATTTGGCAGTTAAAAAGAGATTTGGCGAAAACTTTGGCGATTATGAATTCTGCCAATGTTAAAAGTAAAAATCGCGGTATACTAATTGTAATGTGTGTATTACTATACTATTTATATTTTCCAGAACAATGATATTTGGAATTTGAGAATTATTAAATCGAAACAAATTTTTCAAATGGAACGTCGAAATAAAATTTGGCTAATATAAACTCTACTTGGCGAATAGGTTGGCGAAAGTCATAAAAAAGCAATCCCTACGTATGTGTGTTAGTGTGTGTGTTCGAGGGTCTTTACTTTCCCTATATACATAGCAAAGTATAGGGAAAAGCATTATATGACGAACGAAGCAATATCTCACGTGGAAGCAATTTCTCACGGAGCGTTTCGAACGAAATTTAGTTCAAATATTACAGTAGTTAAATACTGGTAGCCTACTGATTTTAAACGCAATCGCAAAAACTTCCAAATTTTTTAATGAACTTTTGAAAAAATTATTAAAAAATTATAACCTTTGATAATGTTACATAAATGATCATTTATTATGTAATTTTTCATTAAAAAACAAATGACACACATTTTAGAACGCTAGCATGAACTGTTCTCCAGGTAGTGCACGGTATTTTAAAAATATTATTAAAAATAGTACGTAAAATATTATTCATAGTAGTTGCAAACAGTATTAATTATTGTGGAATATGTTCAATTTTCATACACTATAATACGAAAAGTTTGTTAACCTTATGTTCGAGGATCTAGTTCGTTCCATTCACGAGAAAAGATACTAGTGTAATAGTTTTGTATATTTACTAGCAATAATCCACCAATAGTCATTGATATATTAGAAAAAATATATTATTCTTTTGTTCGTCTGTTTGTAACACTTAGCAATAAATTTGACGAACTTGGTGACTCATTAAGCAAAACATTTCTAACTTGGCGATATGTCGTCCCATATTGAAAAAAATATAGTTAAAATTGCAAAAATCACGTTAAATAAACGGAAATGACGTAAAATTGATGGATTAATTATTAAAATATTTTTATATATGGGCTACATTTCTTATTGCGGACGCTGTTAATATTGATAACTGTTAATTTAGAGTTGTACCAAATATAAGGTATTTGGGTACTTCGAAACAGTTTTACATGTTGTCGTCCGGAACAGCGCCAAATGACAACTGAACATTGTAAACATTGTGCCGTGGATATTTATACATAATTTGTTTTCACTGCGAAAGACGTAAATTAATTGCATTATATAGCGAAAGCTATGTGCTGCTCACATCAGATTTTTTTTTCCTTATATACATAATGTATAAGGAAAGTATTGTGACGGGGTCAAAAATTCCAATTCGAATTTTCGACAGGAGAGCACGTTACAAACATCCCTGATCACGAATCAAACATTTTTGAAGTGATGTCTGTGTGTGTGTGTGTGTGAAAGTGTGTGTGTGTGTGTGTGTGTGTGTGTGTGAAAGTATGTGTGTGTGTGTGTGTGTGTGTGTTTGGAGACGATAACTGACGAACGAATGGACCAATTCAAACAAAATTTGGTACAAAAATTACAACACTGGAAGCCTACTGCACTGGAAGCCCCCCCTAAATTTTCGAGTGAAATTTTGAAAAAATCGTCAAAAAACCAAAACCTCTAATAAAGGTATGCAAATAGATATTTCTTATATAATGTTTCATTAGAAAACGATTGACATAAATTTTAGAACGCTAACATGAACCATTCTCGAGATATTGCACATTTTTCAAAAAATATATCAAAAAGCTATATAAAATGAAAAAAAAAATTCCTATTGAGAAACATGTTCACTTTTCATATGTAATATCATGCGATAAATTGGGTGATATCATTCTCGTGGATCTAGCCCGCTCCATTCATGAAAAAAGATACTTTGAGTAATACTTTTGTATTTGAACGTATATAGTCATTTATCTGCTGTAAGAATAACTTATTTCTCCGTCCATAACGTTTGGCAAGATTTTGGAGACGAATTTTGCGGAATGTCGCCAACTTGGCGACATTTTTAATTGCTGCCAAATTAACAAAAATCTCGCCAAATTGATAAAAATGACGCTACATCAATGAAAATGACGACTAATTGAAGAAAATTCAGTATCTTGAAAAAATATATGCTATAAGAATAACATCTTTTTTAACTGTAAAAGTAGTAAATTCATTGCATTATATAAGGAAAGTCATGTGTTGCCCCCATCAGATTTTTTAACTTGCAGTAGGACACAAATTGTACAGTACAAAAGGAATTTATGCAGTGTAAAAAAAAAAAAAAAGGCTTTTATTAAAATTTTTTCAGTTTTGCTGTTAGAATTTAGTTGATATATTTTCTTCATAATGAATAAATTTATGTAATAGCCGAATGCTTAATTAAAATTCAAGAGTTCGGATTGTAAAGACTTTTCTTGTAAATAAAGCCCTTTTATTTAGTGAAAAGGGCAAAATACGTATTGTGTGCATAAATTAATGATTCGTGCATAAATTAATGAAAACATGCAGTGGCATAAATACATATTTAACATTTTTCGCGTACTATTTTTGTTACGTCTTACACATCGTTGTTCAACTTCCATAAAATATATAATTTTACATCAAAATATTTTTGCTGCCGTTAAAAATTATCTCAGTAATATTTATGCATACATTTTATTAGAGTTATACATTTCATTAAGTATTAAAACTTATCATTTTAAAAAATAATAATAATAATTTAGTTAATTTTAAATAGGTTATCTAAGCACGATTTTCGTTCGGAGGCTAACACTTGGATAATTCTGCATTAGAACTTAGATACTATTGTTAACTTATTTAAGGGAGATTGGTATCTCCCCGTCCCAGGTACGGTATTTTATAAAATTACTAAAATAACCACATTTTTTTTCTTTGATATTTCCTAAATCTTTTGGCTGAAAAACACTTTTATTCCATTTCCCTCGACCCAATTTATGCGTTGCTAATAGTGATAGCTTCTGCAGTACAAAACCTGTCATTAAAAAAAAAATCCTTGGTGTTACGTACAGGAGAGTTCGACGCAATATGGCGGCTGTTTGGAGATGGTTTGTCTTCTTAAGAAGGGACTTGGGACTCACTGTACCAGGGACATATCCCCTCCCTCTTAGCGGAAAAAAAAAGAAAAGTAATTTTCTGCCAATTATTCTGGAAGCTTGTTTGGCCGGTGTGTTTTAGTTATCGTTGGTGCAAATGATATTTTGAGATAAAAAAATATCTGAGTTGCCGAAATAATGTGACTCTTGACACAGGAGAATGAATTGGAATCGATATTTGCCCTCGTTTGCACCCTCGGGGTGTTTTTTCGGAGATTTTCAGCATTTCCGCTGTTGCCGAAAATACTTCCGAATTAAGATCGACGACACTAGATAAGTGTTTTCAATTATAAGTCAGTAATAGACGAGAGCAATTCTGAGCAGGCTAGCGGACAATATTACGAGTGGTTGTTATGAATTGCACTCAGAGAGGTACATAGTTGGCATTTTTTGGATCCCCTGGATATCTAAAGCCCTCTTGCAGCTGCAAGATAAAAAATTGCTCTAACGATGATGGACGATCACTCGCATATAATAATCGCAATATTATCATAGATAACGGACTCATGCTTGAATAAAGGCACATTTGCAGTAGCAAATAAATTCCTACAAAAATGTCATTGCTAGAATGTCGGCCTTTTGCAAATATTGAGAGTATAGGCAATATTTATCCAATACGGACTACTGATCAGAGCACGATTATGACAATCGGGGGCACAAAACAGAGCTATTATTACGAAGATTTTAAAACAGCTCATTTTACAATTTTACTGTTTTATAAAATAATATTTTGTAATATAGTAGACAAATTAAATACTCAGTCACTATCGATTCAAAGGTACTGCAAGTACAACGTCTGGTAGATTGAAAGTGTAATGGAGAGTGATGGTAAAATAGCAATTGGTTATACGCTCTTACTTAGCTGCACATTTGTAAACTAAACTATTAAATTATTGAAAACAATTATGTTTAAAACTTTCAAATTGATCATATAAGGGTAAAAACAGAATACATTTAACATTTTGTATGTTTTGTCCCTCCCCCCCCATATTGCGGGGCCCTGAGTAAATGCCCTGCAAGCCCATGCCATAATATGTGCGCGTTTCTTGTATTTAAGACTATCGAAAACATGGAAACTAACACTCTTAAAAAGAAAATTTGCAACTATGTTTTATTTTGTTTATATATATACGGCATAATTGTCATATTAATCGAAAATTGGCCCATTTACGTACTGTCTATACTATAAGTATACAAAGTTTGACCCTTCTACTTCATGAGGGGGAAGCGCTTCTGGGTGATCTGGTACTTTTCTAACACTCCCCCCATTTTGCTGGCAACCGGGGGAGGGGGAGAAATTAGAAATTCTATTCTTTTAGGTTCTGTTCCGTATACGATATTTTAATTGTGCAAATATTTAGCCTTCAAGGCCAAGAGAGGCGCCTGGAAAGGATTTGACTACCATTTTTCCTCACCAGTGGGAAGTATTCGAATTCCTCCATTAGGTTCTGTCGCGTAGTTGATACAGTAAGGGTGCGAAGATTCAGTCTTCTAGGAGAGTCTGGAGGGTCTGGGTAGATTTTTGAAAATCCCTTTTTCCTTCCCCTTGCAAGAGGGAATCCAAACTTCGCACCGTTGAGCTCTATTTCCTGGTTGATACCATCAGGTTCAGCTTTCTAGATTTTATATAAACCGAGGAATTCTGGAGTTCTGAAAAGATAAAAACACGTTAGACAATTATTATATAGTTTATTCTATTTCATATTTAGAGTGCGTCTCACTGGAGGTTCTCATACACTCTTATTCCAGAGTGTCCATAGTACATTAGTTTTACTTGTATCATAACCATTGTCAGAATGAAAAAATATGTATCTTTCTTAAATTTCGTATCCCTGTTATTCTTTTAAAATATTTCATCAAAATACTTTCTTTTAAATTATTTCGTCAAAATATATATTTTTTAAATATTTCATCAAAATATTTTCTTTTAAAACATTTCACCATTAAAAACGCTTTAAAAGTTTCTTTTCGCATTTGCATATAATTGCTTGTCATTGCACACACGCCTCCCGCGTTCTCAATGATTAGCGGTCATTAAATGCGACGCCAACACACTTAATCAAAGCTGTTGATGACCAGTTTTAATTGTTGACTGCGAAAGGATATTAAATTGTGTATAGATTTTGAGACGTAAAGTGGAGTAAGTTTTTGCCATATTCCTCTGCCTTGTCACTTCTAATTCGAATTTTCGAAATATTATATTTTTCCGTTGACCTGAATGCTTAGCCGCATCGTATGAGACCAAAATCAAGATTCTATCTAGAGTGGAGGTACTCGATAATTAAGCAAAGTAGTATTGAGTGTTTTCTTTCTTCGTTTGAACCGTCACCCTTTATTCGAATGTTTGAAATTTTAGAATTTTTGCCTTGGTCTCTAAGCTAAGACGGATTGAATGACACAGAAACCAAGATTCTAGGTAGAATGGAAGCGCTCAATCATTTTGATATATCCCCCCCCCCCCCCCCTCAGCGCATACTATATAGATTCGAGTGTTTCTCTGACAATAAATTTGAAATTGGAAATATAACGGATTACCACATTTCTCTATAAATCCTCAGCATTTCCTGGACTGAACTCTCTCATATGAAACCGCAAGGAAAGTTTCATTAATAGCTTTTATTTCCCTGCTCCTGTAGAGCACAGCACTTACGTAACCGGTTCTCAAGTAAAGCTTCCATTCACCACTAGGGGGTGCCTCTGCTGAATATCGTCTGAAGATCGATGGGTCATTTCGCCAGTAAAACTTTTATACCTGTAAGCTACCGGCTCATCATTTTTTATCGCACTGCTCGGGATTAAAAAAAAAAAAATCGTAAAGTGGGGTATTAGCCGCGTGGGCCACACCAAGTGTTGTGCCCCAACAGCGGGCCAAGGCGCCTCTAGCCCATAAATGTTCGCCTCTGATGTCCGGAAAAATCGAAAAGTTATGGATATCATTGTAGGGAATTCTTGTACTAACTGTAGGGAATTATTTTATCGGATAGAGATTTTCTTCTCGACTACGGATGTAGATGTGAGAAAATTTATAAAGCAACTTTCTCTGAACATACAGAAAACTAGCTTAACGCGGTGGAAAATTAAATACTACTTTATACGTTATTTCTTCAAAAGATCTATTAGTCAAATAAAATCTTTTATAATTATTTTGCGTAATATTAATTAATTGCCCATGATATACTGATTTCAATTTTGTATGTGATTATAAATAAATGTCCTCCCCCCTAATAAAATCGTCTTAAATTCGTATTTTAGCGTGAGTATAAATGAAAGTAAAAATAAATATTATTTTCTAAATATATCAAAATAACTTATTCGTATGTGTAGAGATAGTCATGTGCTGTCCATGTATTTTTTTATTAATTAAATAAGAAGCTGAAAAATATAAAAGTAACTAAAAACATTTGCATGTAACTGTTGCTGCCCGACCAAGAGATAGTAACAATATATTGAAGAAAGTATTGCAAAAGTTGTAGAGCAATACGATGAAATTTAAAATTTTGCTAATTATGCTTCTACATAAATAATATTAAAATAAATATTTTTATAATAAAATTTAACAAAAGAATTAGTGTGCTTTGCAATGTCAAAACCGAAAGCCAAATCTGTAGTTAACCATACCTCCAGATCGCATGTTATAGCACATACTTAAGGTGGGTGTTGGGAGTGTCACAACTAACCTCATTGGTGAGAAAAAATACATTGTTTTTCTATCGAGTTCATATTGGATTACAAAATTCAGCATTGTAATCCCTGTTTCTTATGTAATCCCCCTTTTTTCAATTTTATTTTCTGGCTGCTTCTATATCTTACATGTTACATTAATTGAAGACTGCAATAAATAAAGTTGCTGCTTGTAGGACAATATCTTGCAAAATTTTCTTGGAAGGTTTGTAAGTTATTAAGGAGTTGAGGATACATGGAACTCCTAGGAAAGGTCCTTAAGTTTTTAATAACATTGTAATGTGCTGGTTCGTCGATATTAAAGTGACCCAACCCGATCGAATAAAAGGGATTGTGGTGCCCATGGAGTTAAACGGAAAGAGACAAAACTCATATGGATGAAAAGTTTAAAAATGAGATTAGAGAGACACAGAATTGAGTATATGTATTTTCAATTACTTTTAAATTAAGATTCTCTAATTATTTGTGTAATCAATCAGTATTTTATGCCAGTTGTTGGACAGTTCAGAATACAGGGAGATAAAAATGAATTGAAAAGATAAGTAATTTTTCATACTTAGGAATATTCCTTATTGCTCAGTTTTTATTTGCATTGCGATACTAATTTAATTCTACAAAACGGACAGTTTAAATAAATATTTTAAGCCTTTTACCATAGAAATACATACAATGCAGGGGTGCTTATCTTATCGCAGCGCCACCTGAATCATAGTCTCAAATGCTATCGGAATTTTCTCAGTATGTAGTTTGAACTCCTTTACCTCCATGGTAGTGCCTTTAACGGAAAATTTAGAAAGTTAGAATTACGAATTCGGTTTTTAACACTTTACAACATAGTTGAAAAGTGTCTTATGACTTCTGTCTGTTTGACATTCTGTCTGTCTGTCCGTTAGCACGATAACTGCAGCAAAAATGACTTTATCAAAATGAAATTTTAGAATGTTGTTCAGACGGTCTGTGGGACCTATGGGAATATGAATGAATAATATCACTCAATTAGATTTGGATTGATTCCGGGTTGAAAAAATGAAATACATTGAACCCTGTGGGACCAAATTTTTCAAACACTTTTTAAGCAAATTTAAAATTCACAAATTGCTTCGAAAGTTTTAGAAAAAATTTAAATTATCCCATAAAATATATAAAAAAAATTTCAGCAAAATATATTCAGTAGTTTTTTAAATAAAAATTAAAATAATAATTACACCCTTTATATGAAGAGATCAGTGACCATTATATGAAGAGATCACGTGACACACTTCAAAATAATATATGGCATCCATCTCGTGTCAAAATCGTGATTTTTAAAGTTATTTTTAATTCATATTTAGTGTTGTATCCGTCCTAAAACTACTTTATTTTTGCTTAAATTCAGTGCATCTGCATTCTAAAACAACGCAATTACAATATATTTGAGTTTAAATGATCAATGCCATCCATAAAATAAAATATGGCATCCATCTCAAGATCGTAATTTTGATTGTTCTTTTCAATTCATATTTAGTGTTGTATCCGTTCTAAAACCGCTTTATTTTTGTTTAAATTCTATGCTTCTATATACTGAAACAACGCAATTAAAATATATTTGAGTTTAAATGATCATCCAACATTGATTATTTCTACAAGGAAGCTTAATTTTCACTTATGGAGAATGTAAATACCAAAAGATGTAGAATGAGTTGTATAAGATTTGTTGCATTTCTTCAATGCAAAATTATTTTGCTCATGGAGTCTGCAATATAGCTGATATGAATGAAACATTCATTGATTTTCCACAGAGAACCAGACGATTTTTTCGATGTTTTAAGCATAGAGTTAAATTACTTGTACCTCTATGGTTTTAAGTTTTTAAATAAAATAAATTATTATAGTATTGGGATAAATGAAAGGAATGGGAAAATGTTTATGAATGAAATGCTGCTTTTATATAGAGGCGATTTATATTTCGATAACGTCATTTGAATAAAGTTCATTTGTTTTCGATGAACTTTTCAAATATAATAAATTAATGTAGTATTATGATAATTTTAAAAATATTACCGAGGAATGTATCGCATTTTAGAGATGTTTAAACCAGACAATTTATATTTCAATGCCGTCATTTGAAAAAAGTTCATTTTTTTCGATGAAGTTATAAGTTTTTAAATATAATAAATTAGTGTAATATTATGAGAATTTTAAAAATATTACCGCAGAATGTATCGCATTTTAGAGATGTTTAAACCAGGCAATTTATATTTCAATGCCGCCATTTGAAGTTCATTTTTTTCGATGAAATTTTAAGTTTTCATATATAATAAATTAATGTAGTATTGTAATAATTTTTAAAATATTACCGAGAAATGTATCGCATTTTAGAGATGTTTATATAAAATTGCATTGAAGTTGGAAAGTGTTTCATAATCAATGCTTTATGCATGATTGAATTTTCTTGTTTCTTTTACAATGTAATGAGTTAAATTTCATGATGTTATAGGGATACTTATTTAAAATAACACTATTTTTCAGTTTTAATTAATGTTTCGTCTCCATTTGGCGATTAGCCGTATTTTCAAATCGTATTGTTGCAAAAATGTTAAAAACAAAAATATCCCGAAAACGATTAATCTTAAAGTGATGAGACTGGTCTTATTCTTTTCTTCGTAAAGTATTACGTATAAGACAAACAAGCATTTAATAAATGTATTTAAGCACATTTAGTTCTTAATTTCATATTTTGACGATTTTTAAAGACCATTCTGCAGATAAAAAAAAGCAGGTTTTATTTACCAAATTGTAATTTGTCTACCAAATTTTGCGAAATTTCGGTGAATATTTTTGAGTTAAAGTGGAAACATGCATTGCATGTACAGACATACAAACATGCACAGGCACCACGTAAAAATAGGTTTTTCGTGTCCTGGAATTTTCGAAACGTGTGATAAGTAGAAATCTTGAATTCCGATTTTTAACACGATTTCCATACTCTATATTAGTCTTCCCCACTGATTAAGGTCATTCACGCCGCTTATTTGTATAAAATCTTATAGGGCCGACCCCATAGGATCAAAGTTACATTTCTTAGCTTTAATAAATAATCTTCATGAACCGTCATCGGATAATCGATAAAAGAAAAAAAGTTTGCACAGGAAAATTTGTCTTTATAAACGCCCCCCCCGGCCCCCCACACAAAAGCTGTCGATGAGATGGTCTCCACTTGTCAGAAGGAGGATAATGAAAGGGGTGACGAGGGGTGAAAGTGGAGCCAACATCATCTCTTATCAAATAAATCAAATTTTATCTTTAATTATCATTTGCAGACATTTTGAGGCTCGTGAGGGCGACATAAGTTTGCTTTATGCATTGGAAAAATAATTAGACAAATATTCAGCTAGATCCATGGCAAAACGATCAACTTTAACAGATTTTGTAGGCATAAATAAATAATACAGTAAATAGTATGTATATGCTTGTTTAAGATTTTTTTTTCGATTAAAAAAATTTTTATTATTCTTTGCAATATTCTACGTTTATTAAGTGTGCAGTCGATATACTAAAATGTTTCAACAGTAATTATAGGACATATCTGTTTCCCCGGATAATAGAATGCCCTGCCTAATCGAATAATATTTGCTGGAACCGTCAATATTCGTTCAAGTGGGGTTGAATGTACCATGCATTGTAGGGAAAGTAAAATGTCACCACGTTCACCAGACATTGTGCGGTCATCCAATAGGTATTACAAATCTCAATCACACAATGTGCTGTTGTAGAATATGTATTCCAATTCATTACATGACTGTCATTGACGTCCCATGAAAACCTAATTGATATTCAAAAGCGAACCTGCTCCTATAAAAACCATCTAGTCACTGTCATCGCATAATAGGCGCATGAAGGAAAACATGTGTATATAGGCAATTGTACCTTTGACTGTGTATTCAAGTTACCGTTTCTGCATATACAGGGTGTCCAGAAAGTTCTGGAACGGCGCAATATCTCGAGAAATACACTTCGGATCAAATAATAAAAAAACACGTTCTCAATATTTTTAGAAAAGCTATCCAATGATACCAAAATCGACCCCCTTTCCGGGCAACTTTGAAATTTTCAATCGGAACCCCCATTTTTACTTTCCTTATATACATAATGTATAAGGAAAGTATTGTGACGGGGTCGAAAATTCGAAATCGAGTTTTCGACTGGAGAGCACGTTTCAAGCATCCCTGATCACAAATCAAACATTTTTGAAGTGATGTCTGTGTGTGTGTGTGTGTGTGTGTGTGTGTGTGAAAGTATGTGTGTGTGTGTGTGTGTGTCAGTGAGCCTGTGGAGACGATAACTAACGAACGAATGAACCGATTTAAACCAAATTTGGTACAAAAATCACAATCCGTAAACACTGGAAGTCTATTGTTTTTATACGTAATCGAATGTTCAGAACCCCCCTAAATTTTCGAATAAAATTTTTAAAAAATCGTCAAAAAATCAAAACCACTAATAAAGTTACGCAAATAGACATTTCTTATGTAATTTTTCATTAGAAAACGATTGACATACATTTTAGAACGCTAACATGAACCCTTCTCGAGATATTGCACGTTTTTCAAAAAAATTATTAAAAAGTCATTTAAAATGAAAAAAAAATATTTCCTATTCAGAAACATGTTCACTTTTCATATGTAATACCATGCGATAAATTGGGTGACATCATTCTCGTGGATCTAGATCGTTCCATTCATGAAAAAAGATACTTTGAGTAATACTTTTGTATTTGAACGCCAATAGTCATTTATCTCCTGTAAGAACAACTTATTTCTTCGTCCATAACGCTTGGCGAGATTTTGGCGACGAATTTGGCGGAATGTCGCCAACTTGGCGACTTTTTGAAATGTTGCCAAATTAACGAAAATCTCGCCAAAAGGATAAAAATGACGCTAAATCAATGAAAATGAAGACTAATTGCCGAAAATTCAATATCTTGGAAAGAATATTAGTATCTACTATAAGAAAAACCTATTTTTTTACTGTAAAAGTAGTCAATTCTTTTCATTATATAAGGAAAGTCACGTGTTGCCCACATCAGATTTTTTATTGCAGATTTGGATTCTCCAGAAAAAATTACATACATTTGACCAACGATTTTTATTTTTGCTCCCACAAACGGCGCTATAATCGAGAAAAACGGAAGTGGGTCGCTAACTTTTAACGTTTTTACAGGAAAAAGCACCCTGATCATGAGAGGCAAGGGGAGTTACAGAAAAAAGCACCCTGATCATGAGAGGCAAGGGGACTCTTGTTAATCAAGCACCCCGAAAGGAACAGAAAACTACTACGTCCATATCGTTGTTCCTGGGTAGTGCTAAAAGTAGTTTTGAACCGTTTTCTAAACTGAAGTCAACAGTTGTCGCTGAAGTGAACGGTTATCGAGGGGCGGGGGTCAATTTTAGCATCATTGGATAGTTTTTTTTTTTTAAATATTGAACACGTAATATTTTATTTTTCTATCCGAAGTGTATTTCCCGAGACATTCCCATTTTTAAACGTTTGTTCCCCATTTCCGTTTCTCTCGATTATAGCACCATTTGTAGGAGCAAAAATCAAAAACGTAGGTCAAATGTATGTAATTTTTTCTGGAGAATCCAAATCTGCAATAAAAAATGGGGGTTCCCAATGAAAATTTCAAAGTTGCCTCACCCCCCTCCTGGGGGTCAATTTTGGTATCATTGGATAGCTTTAATAAAAATATTGAATACGTGTTTTTTATTTTTTGATCCGAAGTGTATTTCTCGAGATACTGCGCCGTTCCGGAACTTTCTGGACACCCTGTATAGCTTAATCAACTGGCTTTATTGGTACAATCTCCAACTCTTCTCCTACCTCGAGTAGGGATTTTTCTCACTCGATAGGGAAATTCCCGATCCCACACCTTTTGATAAGAAAAAATAAATTGAAAAACCTCGTCCGGGCCATTCGTCGAGATTTAGACTGACGAGCTCCTACCCCCGACTGTTAAAAAGGAGCCTCATTACAGCCGAAGATTCGTTTTAGTATTCCAAACCTCGAAGGACAATAAAGAAGGCCTGTCTTCGGCGTCGTTATCACGTCGTACTCCGGGATATTGGCGCTTCTATAAATCGAGATGTGGCATCACTTACAGCGGCATTTTCGTCGATATGTATTACGGAAGGACGAGAGTAGGTGGATGTGTTAATGAGAGTGTTTGGGGACAAGCAATGGCGAACATCCATATGCAGTGAAACATGTATACTTTTTCTGCAACCTTTGCTTATTTTTTTCAGATACTCTGTTGATAATTTCGACAAACTGATAAGAAAAGCCACAATTACAGGCATTCATGAAAATTTCAGCTTCATTTTTAAAATATTCAGCTAATTATCGTCTGTCGAAGCGTTATTTTTGTATGTATATATGTATATAATGAGAACTATCAGAAATCTTACTCCCCGTTACGGAAAGCAGACTCCCCTGAAACTTCACAGTGTAGGGGACCCCCGGCCATCCATTAAATTGCTCTATATCTTTGGATGAGTCGGATGGTCTGGGCTTTCGACAGTGTAGGGGACTGGCCACTCAACCAGTTGCTCATACTCTAGGGTGAGTCGGGTGTCCTGGGTCTTCCACAATGTAGGGGCAGGGCGCGGTAGCCCAGTGGTTAGCGCGCGGGAATTGCGCTCGGTGGTCTCGGGTTCGATTCCCGCCACTGCCCAAACTGCCACAGTGTTCATGCGGAGTACGATCACGTTAAACATGTGGGTCCGTAAGTCCTTCCGAGACGTTGGTGGTAGGGGAAGGAGGGTACAGTTCCTGTGAAAGACTCCCCCACTGGGTTCCGGTCTAAATTGTGTGGCACTTCCAGGTCGTCCAAACAGTTACCTTACACCTTTCTAGTAGGTCGGACGGTCTGTGTTTCAACAACAACAACAGTGTAGGGGGCTAACTATAGGACTTAAAAGGGTATTCTAAATAGGTAGTAGCTTAATACAGGTAATTCAAAAAGCAAAACTTACAGTAAAGCTCAAGCTTATTATTACTCTAACTAAACAGTTGAACTCAAACTAAATTCATAAAGATTTTTTTAATTATTTTGAATATCTATGAAATGAATGTTAACGGGAATATTAACGAGAGTATTTGGGGACAGACAATGGCGAACTTAAATATACAGTGAAACATGTATAGGGGGCTATCTATGGTACTATGCAATAGCTTTCTTGCAGCAGCACCCGACCAAGTTTTTGTCAGCTGGGTGGATGCATGCACGCAATAAGCATATATAATCCAGGTACGTACATAATCTGCGTCTGCAAAACATATACCTCCGCTGTTCGAATGCGGGGCTGCTACGAGTAAGATGTGCTTTACTACATGCAAGAAGCCGTAATTGAGCGTCCAAATACGCATTTGCTCGTAATACGACCTAATTAAGCAAATGCATGCCCCTGTTGATGTGTCTGTGTTTGCTATTTGGGCAAACTTGCGCGAGCACTCTTCGTTCATAAACTATAACATAAACTTACGTGTTACATAAACTTAACGCTCGTGGGTTTAATAAACCGCTTTTTATTATGTCGTAGCAAAGTGTACTGAAGCAAAGCGTTCCAGCAGCAAAGCGTTTCAGCAGCAAAGCGTTCCAGCAGTAAAGCGCACTGAAGCAAAGCGTTCCAACAGCAAAGCGTGCTGAAGCAATGCGTTCCAGCAGCAAAGCATACTGAAGCAAAACGTTCCAGTAGCAAAGCGTACTGAAGCAAAGTGTTCCAGCAGCAATGCGTTCCAGCATCAAAGCGCACTAAAGCAATGCGTTCCAGCAGCAAAGCGTACTGAAGCAAAGCGTACTGAAGCAAAGCGTACTGAAGCAAGGCATTCTAGCAGCAAAGCGTACTGAAGCAAGGGCATTCCAGCAGCAAAGCGTACTGAAACAAGGGCATTCCAGCAGCAAAGCGTACTAAAAAGAATTCGAAATCTCTCTGTATATAGTGGCAAAAGAACATTAAAAATATAATAAAATCCCAATTCTCATCTGTTATCCAGGGTATCGCAAACTAAAGTATAACTGAAAATACCTTTTGTAAAACTATAAAAAGAGTAGGAATCTCGTATTATTCAGTGATTGCAATTTGCGACGAGACACAAAATAAAATTTATCAAAATATAACATCGAAGTTGAAAATTAATATTTAGATTTAATTAACTTTCAAACTGACACCACAGTCATAAGCAGTGTTTGCGACCAGGAACCATATTGTGACACTCGGAGCCTGGCATTTCCTCTTTGTATATTCCTCACGTTTTGCTAAAATACCTATGAAAAGGAGAAATACATCTCCGGGTCCTCTACTCTCCTATGAGATATTTGAAAATGAGACTTTTTACTACAATTTTAACTAAAACTTAATAACATCACTTGAACATTTTTTTATTATTCAAATAAAATTTATCACGCCATATTCACGCCAAAAACTCAAAACGTGTGAATCTCTATTTCTTTGTTGTAAGAAAGCTAAAATTAAATTGTATGAAATACTTATATTTCAGTTAACTTTCACCTGTTTTAAAATGAAGGAATTTTTCTATGGATTTGGTTAAAAATGGATTGTTAGAAAGAACTTTCTTCGATCTTTCCGATGGTATTAAGATGGAAACTCTGTGATAACATTTTAGAACGTTAAGAACAGATTTGTGCAAAAATCGCTCAAAATTGTGCTTTAACATAAAATAACGAAAATATTAATTGAAATTAAAAACAAGAACGATCAATCATGCATAAATCATTGGTTATGAAACACATTCCAACTGAAATGCAATTTTATTTCTAAAATGCGATACATTCATCGCTGATGTATTTTAAATTATCACAGTACTACAATAATTTATTATATTTGAAAACTTAACTTTATAGAAAAAAGTAACTTTATTTAAATGACGTCATCGAAATTTAATTCGTCTGGCTCTCTGTGTAAAAGCAATAAATATTTCATCCATATCACTTTTATTTCAGACTTCAGAGCTAAATAATTTTGCGTTAAAAAAATTAAAAAAATTCAGCAATTCTTATACGAATGTAGTGGTTTATCACTTTTTGTCTTACATTGTTGCCCTGTATGTAGTTGTTGTTGTTGTTGAGACCCAGGTCGTCCGACCTACCAGAAAGGTGCAAGGTACCTGTTTGGACGGCCGGGAAGAGCCATCCAATTTAAACCGGAACCCAGTATGTGAGGCATCCACAGGTACCGTACCCTCCTTACCCTACCACCAACCTCTCGGAAGAACTTACGGATCCATAGGCTTAACGTGATCGTACTCCGCGTGAACACGGCGGCTGTTTTGGCAACGGAGGGAATCGAACCCGGGCCTACCGAGAGCAATTCCGGCACGCTAACCACTGGACTACAGCACCCCTGGCCCGTATGTTGTGGCCTTTCACGTCGGCTAAGTTGTCTATGTATTTTATCTAGATATATGTTTTATTTTACCCACTATTGCAGTGGACGTTCCTGTAGGCCATTGTAACCGCCCTAGCCAGTCTATTAGTTTTGTTATTGTATTATAGGTTGTATGTATAGATTTTCCATTCTCGACCTTGGAGATAAGGAGCCCTGTGCCATTCGTGGCGAGCGACAAGGCCTACAGAAATTCTTATACAACTCATCTTACAATCACTTGTTTACATTCTGTATCCATTAAAATTAGGTTTCGTTGTATACATAATCAAAGTTTGATGATCATTTAAACTAAAATATATTGTAATTGTGTTGGCACAGAATATAGATGCGCAGAAAATACGCAAAAATAAAGCTGTTTTAGGACGAATACAACACTAAATTTAAATTTAAAAGAACTGGATGCCATTAAAAGAACTGGAAAGAGATGGATGCCATTTTTTATTTTGAAGTGAATCACGTAATCGCTTCATATAATATGGGTGTAATTATTATTTTAATTTTTATTTTAAAAACTACCGAACATATTTTGCTGAAATTTTTTTTTATATATTTTATGGGATAATTTAAATATTTTCTATAATTTTCGAAACAATTTGTGAATTTTAAATTTGCTTAAAAAATGATTGAAAAATTAGGTCCCATAGGGTCCAATGTATTTCACCCTTTTCAACCCAGGATCAATTCAAAACTAATTGGGTAATATTATTAATTTACATTCCTAAATGTTCCATAGACAGTCTCAACAGTATACTAAAATTTCATTTTGATAAAGTCGTTTTTACGGCAGTTATCGTGCGAATGAACGAACAGACATGCAGTCACAAACAAGCCATAAACACTTTTCAACTATGTTGGAAAGTGTTAAAATAATTCAAGGGTATCTCGGAACCTGACGTGAGCTATTACTGTACCGAAATTGTTTAGTTCTGAGTAGCGGATATTTTACGATATGTTGCTAACAAATAGAGATAGACAAATGAATGATTGACATATATCCCAAGAATTCGCCTATAACCACACTGTGTCAAATAATTGCTTTCTGTGACCATTTTCGTGTCAACGCGTACAAATTAGGCAGTCCTTAACAACTTTGTAACTGACATTATCTTCTATCATTGTTGCAGAGTTCATGCTTCTTTAATCCTCCGCTAAGAGCGCTGTAAGTTCGTTTTATTCCATCAGGTATGGCCGCTTTGCTACGGATGATTTTAACGTGCACACTCAAGAATTTTTAATTCCAAAGTCACTGGAGTGCTTAAATACTTTTCTAGGAGCCCTGTATCTAAAGTATCGTACAATAAGTCTGGCGAATGTGACATTGAGATGAAACCGCATGCTAAAAATTGAGTGGTCACGAAGGAAAATCGCGTGATCATGCCTTCTTCAATATATCTAATAGAACACCCTATAGGAGTCACATCGACAATAAGAATTTGGAATCTTCTCCAAGTAGTTCAATGATTAGAGAATCGTCTGGCCCTTTCGAAGATTCGAAGTATTGCCAGCTGGGACAGTGTGACCTTCACAATGACGCTCGAACGAAATAATTCTGAAGGTTAGGTGCAATGATGCTGGTGGTCGAAAAATACCCAAATGCGAATTTTCAGTAAACCCTGTAAGTGTACAGGGCCCTATGTGATATCACGACAACACAGGATAAATAAAACAAAGCAGAAAATCCTAAGTAGTCGTCCAGATCGTCAGTCACACGCCGATCTGGCTCCAGAGCTAGATTATAGGGTCCGCTTTGAGGAGGAAAATGTTGGAATTTTGCCTCAGTAGCTTAATGGTTAGAGCATCGGTTACCCAGCTCGAAAGCGTGCGGTTCAAGTACCCGCTGAGACAATGAAAACTTTACAACCCTAAAATATGCTTGGAAATTGTTACGTCGATGAAAATCATTCATATCATTTTCAACGTTAAATCTATAGAGTTCATTTTAAATCCCTAGAGTTCACTTTAAATCCATAGAGAAGAAGACATCAGACTACAAACGCCGTCACGTACTCGTGACAAGGCCTCGATACCCGAGAAACACGACAGAGAACGAAGAGGAAACAGCGTTTCGAGCCTTGTATCGAGCACTGGAGGTCTGAATTTCGATGCCTTGTCCCCAGAAATCTCACATTTCTCTTCCCCGTCCCGTCATCGCCTCATCATATCGCATCTGAAAGAGAAGATGGGAAAAAAATGAATAAATGAAATAGTAAAAAAAATATGAACCGACGTTTGGACAGTCGCGTCAATCCTGGTCGTGACCCAGGCCCGTGACCCTTTAGTCACGAACACGTTTCAAGAACCTCCACGGGACGTCTGAACGAAACCCGAGAACGTCTGCCAATAAAATACGGGCCCGCCACACTTCTAATAACGTAAACAAAAGGACGGGCCAGTGCTGGAGGAGCTATTGTGAGAGCGGACAAAAGGGAAGAGAAATGATAAAAAAAAAAAATGAAGCGATATGGGGGTGAGAAAGGTTTCGAGACTTCGCGAAAAATGATTTCGATACAGGTTTTTTTATTGTATTTATATCGGTGCTGGTATGAGGGGGGAGGAATATGAAATCTCTGACAGCACGCTGCATAGCGATATTTTATTTTATTCTTGAATTTTTCTGTTGGTTAAGTTTCTGTGGAATGGTTTGATGTGGGTTTTCAAAAAGTGATTTCTTGATGCGGAATGAAAAGCAGTGCATCAGAGTTCAAGACTATGGTGGCGCTAGTATTATGTTTCGTTCAAGGAAGATGTCGTCGGCGAATTTGAGCCAACGGTTCAGTATGGATATATCTAAAAACATTAAGAGGAATGCGTAAATACCTATTTTGCGCAATTATAATAGCTAGGTGCCTTGTGAATAGTGAATCATTTTACAGGTGTCTCATTAACAGTGAATCGGATTGCTCATTCAACAATGAATTAGAACAGTCAGCAGATTGCTAAATTCCTTTAAAAATTCAGTTTTGATATTGTGTTTACACCAATTATTGAACTTGGATTATCTAATCTTGAATATTCTTTTTAAATTTGTAATAGTTGGGGCATTTACAGTATTTCTTGCCCTTCTTATATTAGTCAATTTAAACCTGCCTCAAAATGTGTATTTAGAAACATGAAAACTATGTCAAAAACAGGAATTTAATAAATCTTCAATTGCTCAATATTGGTTTAATTTTGACCACCGCCTTGCAGTTATCTTTAGTAAAGATTACACAAAAAGGAATGCCGATCTATGATCTTGACTCTTTCGAAGCCTTCGATATATAGAAAACTTGTAGTAATTTAGTTCATGAATTGTCCGGTGTTCGATTTTTGATACGGTCTGAAGAAATATCCAATCATTTTTAACTCTTTACAACAAAGTTGAAAAGTGTTTATGACTTTGTTCATTCTGTCTGTCTGTCTGTCTGTTCGTTAGCACGATAACTGCGATGAAAATGACTTAATCAAAATGAAATTTTAGTATGTTGTTCAGACGGTCTGTGGGACCTATGGGAATATAAATGAATATCACCCAATTAGTTTTGGATTGAACCCGGGTTGAAAAAATGAAATACATTGAGGCCTATGGGACCTAATTTTTCAAACATTTTTTAAGCGGATTTAAAATTCACAAATTGCTTTGAAAATTTTAGGTAATATTCAAATTGTTCCATAAAATATATAAAAAAAAAATTCAGCGAAATATATTCAGTAGTTTTTTAAATAAAATTAAAATAATAATTACACCTCTTATATGAAACGATCACGTGACCATGAAATGAAAAGATCACTTGACTCACTTCAAATTGACACATAGCATCCATCTTGTTTCAAAATCGTGATTTTTTAAGTTCTTTTAAATTCATATTGAGTGTTGTATCCGTCCTAAAACTACTTTATTTTTGCTTAAATTCTGTGCATCTACATACTGAAACAACGCAAATACAATATATTTGAGTTTAAATGATTATCCAAATTTGATTATTTCTACAACGAAGCCTATTTTTCACTTATGTAAAATGCAAACAGCAAAATATGTAGAATGAGTTGTATTAGAATTGCTGTATTTCTTTAACACAAAATAATTTAGCCCATGGAGTCTGCATGGCTGATATGAATGAAATAGTAATTGATTTTATAAAGAGAAGGACGATTTTTTTCGATGAAGTTTTAAGCATAGAGTTTAATTACTTGTAGCTCCATGGTCTTAATTTTTAAATAAAATAAGTTATTATAGTATTGTGATGAATGAAATGAATGGGAGAAAGTTATGAATGAGATGCTGTTTTTATAGAGAGATCCAGGCGTGTTATTTTTTCTATGACGTCATTTGAATGAATTTCAGTTGTTTTCGATGAAGTTTTCAAATATAATAAATTATCGTAGTATTATGATAGTTTTAAAAATATTACCGTGGAATGTATCGCATTTTAGAGATATTTAAACCAGGCAATTTATATTTCAATGCCGTCATTTGAATGAAGTTCATTTTTTTCAATGAATTCGCGTCCCCCCCCCCTCACTGTACGCTTTATTAACTGTATTTGGTTTCAATATTTGAAGGCATTACTTACCCCCCAATAAATTGACATTAATATAATTTGCAATAACATTATCAATTTCATATCATACAATTTCATATCATTATCAATATCAGTATCATACCCTTTGCCACGTCCAATCTTTGCGAACTTGGCTTCTCGACCATGCTAAACTAAACCAAGAAATCGTTTAGACTTGGAAAATGACTTGATTATGTGTGTGATAGGAATAGAACCAGATATAAAAAAATTGTTATATCAAAACAAGCACAAGTTTCTCATTAGGTTGTTGCAACGAAAACGCGCTAGTATTGAAATTATGTATTAACATTAAAAACGTTGGAACGTATATTAAAGAAGTTATTAAGTAAAATAACATATACTGATTTTTTTTTCAATTCTAGTTGTAAAATTATTGTATAATACATTATTTATAAATTTTTTTTTTGTATTTTTTGAAACTTCTTGCGACCCCCTGGGGGGTCGCGACCCACCGGTTGAGAACCACTGGTTTAATGCATAGGGAAAGTATTGTGACGGTGTTCAAGATTCAAATTCGAGTTTTCGTCGGTAGAGCACGTTTTAAGAACACCTGAATTAGAATCGAGAGTTTTTGAAGTGATACCAGTGTGCTTGCGAGTGTGTATGTATCTATGTTTGCGTATGCCTGCATACGTGTGTGTATGTACAATCATGTCAGTGTGTGCACGCGTGTGTGTGCTTGTGCTTGGTGCTTTTGTATCTCTGCTTGATGCTTTTGTGTGTGAGTGCGTGCGTGTGTGTATATTAGTGTGCATGTGTATCTGTGAATCTGTGGATGCGATATTTCACGAACGAATGAAGTGGTTCAAACGTAATTTGGTACGCATTACTATCAGTGAATACGGAACGCTATTGACTTTAAACACAATGGAATGTTCAAAAGTCCCTCCCCCTAATTTTCGAATGAAGCTTTGAAAAAATGTTCAGTTAAAAATCAAGATCTTCTATAATGATAAATAAATAATCACGTTAGATTTAATTTTTCATTAGAAAACGAATGACATAAATTTTCGAATCCTATGAACCGCTGTTGAGGTATTATACGATTTTCGAATGAATTTTTGAAAATTTTTACTTCTAACCCAGAACTTATTTCTATCTGTGAATTATATCAGATGGATATGAATTTTAAATATGTGCGAATGCGTCTTCTAAAAAACCAATGTGGGCCGTTTACAACTTTTCGTATGAACTGGGCTAAACTTAAGTCAGACAAATTAAGAAAACACTTATTTCTGTTCAATTATAACCGCGCTGTATAACCTTACATAAGAATTGAAATCGTCACTTTTCTTATAGAGCAGTGTTTTTAAAACCTGTTTGGGTCGCGGAACTTTTTCGAAATTTAATTTGATGGCGGAACCCCAAAATAAGAAAAAGTTCATTGCGATCCAAATATACATTCAACATTTTACGTTTTTTTTGTTTTTTTTTTACGGAAATTTACACGAAACTGTCACGTCACGAAACCTCGGGATTCCGCGGAATAGACTTTGAATAACGCTGCCATAGAAGTTCCCCAAAATTGTGGCTTATAGCAAGTTTATTTCTTTCATTGCAGATATAGGTTATTCCATGCTGACGAACGTATAATAAGCGCGAAACCGACCCATGGATACTGGTATTTGCAATGGGAGTGTCTTCTGAAAATCTTCCATGTTCATTCCACGTGTGACAGCAAATCATACTTTGCTCTTAATAATTGTAATTTCCCTTAGCCCCATTGACTCATGTGTGTTCATCTTTGTTCGAATGATATTGTTTTGTGATTCCCCACCCCCTCTGAGTAAAAAGAAAAGGAAATGGCTGGCTTTATATTCTATTCAACGGAGCATGGGATAGCATTATTGCGGTCCTGTTGTACCCGCCGCCTCCTTAATAATTGGTATTAGAGACCTTTCTGTTTTCTAGGGAACCTTAATGAAAAAAACAGTCGTGTCCCTAATATTTACATCTTAGAAGTTAATATATCACCATGGGGGGCATTAAGCGGAAATCCGCGAATGTAAAAGAATGATAATGCTTAGTGGTGGAATGGAACTAATTATTAAAAGCCCATTCTTTTTTTCCCCCGTAGTTGTCCTTTGTATTTTAATGACAGGATGTCAGTGTTTAAAGAATGGGATGAATGGTGTGTTTTATTTCGCTCTATTTAAATGTGCGCTGTTTTCGTGAAACAGTTAATTTAATTCCATTAAATAGTTGAAGTTAAATACAGCGTTCTTAGATGGTCCATAAGTACCCCATCTGTAATTTTATGAAAAAAGGCCCATGAGTGTACACGTTTGATATAAATATAGTAAAACAACTATGCCCGATCGAATAAGTGACTGCAGCGCCCCTAGCGGAGAGTTTAAAAAGTTAGGATAACGGACTCGACAACAAAGCGAGAAGGACTAAAACTGTAAATTATAAAGTAGAGGATTATCAAGAAGTCGACGAGAGGTTGGAGGTAGGGAAAAGAGAGTACCAGCACTTTTTCCACTGGGTTCCGGTTTAAATTGGATGGGACCTCTCAGCCGTCTAAAGATATACCTTACACTTTCGGGTAGGTCAAACGTTCTGGCTCGAAGAAGAAGAAGAAGAAATCGATGTCAGGAACGTACGAAACACGTATATGGAAGGCAACAAATACCTGTCAAAAAGTAGTATCATCAGGGTCTTGAACACAATGCGACCTGCAGAATTTGTCAAAGTACTATTCTTTCTCAAATTCAGATGTGTATTGTTGCTGACGTAGGACATATTAAAAAGACTATACATTCAATTCCTGTGCATGCAAGTGTTGTTTATTTCAGTATTCCTGAATAGGGTATCCATTCGCCAATAACGCCATTGTATCAAATATCTGTCTTCTGTAGTATTAGTAGATTATTAGATTATACTTATTAGACAATATTCTAAAGCTTTTTTCGTCCATATCGCTATGCTGCTGAGTTCATCATTCTAATTTTTTAAATTTTCTTCTAGGGCGCTGCAATCGTTTGTACTGGGCACGGTTATTTCACTGTAGATATACCTGACGTATGTACACAAGGACTTTTTCTTACAAAGTTATTGGAGACTTTCCTCTTAACCCTATATAGTGATATTCAGTGAGGTTGAGTTCTAAGGAAAGCTTTAATTTATCACTGTTCTTCTACACTATCAAAATTTGCTAGTCTCAGAGGAAAGTGATATGCTGGTCATATCTGATATTAAAATCATGAACTCGTGGAAACATTTACTTATTACATATTTTCACTCGGATTAAACTAATTTAGGGTCTGAAAAGACCCTCTTTTCACTTTTAAAAATTTGATGTGTACATATCTCCCTTAGTATCGGAACTGTTATTGTGCCACTACTATTTCATTCTGTCAAAGATAGGGAAATTAACACCCATGAAAAAAAAGTTGTAATTTTTTACACTATTTTTTTATTTTGTTTAAGGTGCTATTGTCGAATGACTCAGCTAGGTTTTGTCCCGTGGTCGATACTATGAGCTTGTAAAGTTCCAGCCTGTTAAGTCACCAAGAGGCGTCTGGTGGTCTGAAAATGCTTACTGAACCCACTCCCAATTTAGGCGCCCCCTGCGGACAAATCAAAAGTCCGGTTCCGTGAAGTTCTGTCCCATGGTCGAAAATATAAGTAAAGATTCCACCTTTTAAGTCACTGTGGGGGAGGGGTGTCTCTATTGGTTTTTGACCCCCATCTCATTTTCTCTGCCCCGGGGGGGGGAGTGAAAGGATCGAAAATTTGGTTCCAGTAGGTGATCGTTCCGAAGACGATATTATGTATGCATGTATTCAACTTCCACCAAGGGCGTTTGAAGGGTTTGGATAGACTTATCCCCCCCCCCCTCCTCACTTTAATTTGTCTGTTGGAGGGAAATCAAAAATCCGGCTTGGTTAAGTCTTGTCCAGAGGTCAATGCTCTAGGTATGCAAATCAGTCTTCTATAGGTCACATGAAGAATTATGGATGGTCTTGAAATACGAACACACGTTAGACGATTATTATACCGGTACTAATGTCTCAGTCGATGTTCTCTGCCTCTATTCACGCTAACTGAAAAGACCGCGATTTGCAGAATAATAATTAATACGCAGCTTACATCTTTCTACAGAACGTTTGTCATCTTGATATGAGCAAAGAAGAAAATCCTCTTTTGATCTACATATTGGATTATTCCACCAAAAGATAGTACATATTCCGTGTCGGATTGCAGTCAAATTTGCATCCCAGGGATAAGGAGATATACAATCGTTACCATACTTGACAGGTTCGTGGCTATGCATTTAACCTTTTTGCACAGAAACCCGACCCCAGAGCTGTGAAGTCGCGCTCAGTTCTTGGAATCGAATAAGAAAGAATGAGTCGGCTTCGGATGAGTCCTACGGAGGTCAAAGAGTACGATGTAAGGGGGAGATGTTTCAAGATATATCTTATTAAAATGCTTTACAAGATTTTTGATCAGTGAAAGATTTTACTCGCATGTTTCATTGGAAATTATGAATATATATTTCTATTTTGACCCGCATTTGGGGAATACTCGTATATGTATTAATATTTATGTGGGAACATACAATTCATCCTTAACTAGAAGGTGCTAAGGCAGACTTGGCATACTCTTAAATTTCCACCAAGGCAACACAGATTCACACTAACCAGGGTTAGCCAATTTAAATGTCATTGGTTCAAACCATGGTTTTTTGAACCCGTTTTTGGTTTAAACCATGGTTTTTCAGTAAAAAAACCCAGTTTTTTCTATCCCTGATATGCAGTCAATGGTTCATTTTATTTCTTTATTGATTCCAGAACCATATCCAGGCAGGGATTGAGAAAGCGTTACACTCGGGAAATTAAATGGGCAGTGACTCCAGTTCAATTTAACTACGATGGTTTTGAGTGAATAACATCTTTCTTGTGGATTGTTTGTCATCTTTAGACATTTTCAAAACAGTTCAAAATATTAAAATATCGATATTAAAGCCAGCTTTTCAAAATAGTTTAAAATATTAAAATATGAAATTAGAATGAGCTTTTCCAAATAGTTCAAAATATTAAAAAATCGAAATTATAACCACTATACTTCGAAAACTAAGAACCGGATCAAAACTTTAATTACATATTCTTATATAGCTTTAAAAGAGCTATAAATTAATTTCTATAATTTGTAGCTAGCACTTTTAGTTTTTTTGACATAATTGCATTACGAACTTGCAAAACGAAAAATTTCTCAATCTTCCTGAACTTTTTTCCCAACCGTCTCCTGTGATTTTTCTACACGCTTTGGGTGAACTGGACGACTTGGGTAATAGGTAAAAAAAAATCTTCCTGAACTTGACAAGAAGATTTTTTAAAAACTACAATAGCTCTGTAAAAACAGATTATAAATTTAGAAACGGGAATTGATACTAACAGATATTTTTGTTGCTTTCTATTTATACTTATTTTTCATAGTTTAGAAGATATTTTGAGTGAAAATAAGCAATATGATTTAGTTTTTTAGATAAAAGTTCAAAATACAAGAATATTGAAATTATTTTATTATATTCATAAATGATACCCTATTTTGGACAAAACAAGTAAAAATTGTCTCAATTTTTTTTATAAGGTTTGGAGATATAAACGTCCAAAGTGTTTACATGTTTCGTAAACGGTTTTAGCCAGAGATGATCCAACCATAGATGTTATTCACATCAAAAATATTCAAATATTTAAAATAATACTTTGCTCAAGTAGAATTTGATTGCTTGCGCTCAAAGGCTATAAAAACTTGACAAGTTTTTGACAACATAAAGTTCAATAAAATTTGAAGGTTTAACTTCTTTAGGTTCCATTGTATCTTTTCATCTACCAAGACTGATTCAGAAATTCAGCTTCGTGTTTGTTTTTCCTTTTTAAAAGTAATAGAGTAATTTATACTTAGATTTCCCAAATCTTACCCTTATTCGCTCTGGCTGGAAGAATTTCGGAAAAATCCCTCCGATGCTCCATTATTTAAAGGTGATATTGATAATTCCTGCCCAATTTTTACCCAACAAATGCCAATAATATATTATGCTAAATATATACTTTGCAAATATTTGCTTAGCTTACGTGGGCAACCGACAATTGCTTTTGAATTAGCCTCGATGGGAGAAGAAAAAAATTACATGAGCCCAAGGTTACGAGATGTCAGACACAATTGGTTTCTGCGGCTATGCCAAGACCTAATACAGGACGCATCAAGACACCAAAAAAAGATACAAAAAATAACCTCAAAATGAGCAAATAATACCCAGATAACGAATTTCTCATTCACTTTTTTTTCTACCTTTATCTTATCATCAAAAAATTCCATGCCCGGCGGTGATGATCCTGTCGCATCGGGGCCGCTCCTAGCTTCCGATGACAATTAAACCCACCATCGATATGTATTTTTTATATTTTTAATCATTGTAATCGCCGTTTATGGAGGATCTCGGGGCTGATTTACAAGTCGGTGGAACGTCCCCGACGATTAGGGCCCAACGTGTCCAATATTTTAATGGAGCGACACGTGGAGATGATTCTGTTATTACCTTATCTTCAGGTTTCTTGCCACGACAAATGAGCAGTCCTCGGGATCCGACGTGCCCGTAGGTCGGAAGGAGGCGTATGTGTGTGTGTGTGTGCGAAATTTCGGAAAATCGTCGGGGACGTGGTTTGATTTTTTTATCGGAGGAATGTCCTAGCGTGCTCGTGTTAATGCCTCGCGAGCGAGATTTGATGGATGAGGATGGCGAAGAAATCCTTTGCCGTTTACCGACGTTTAATATACGAATTAGGAGGATATTTTTTATTTACCCTTCGGTTTTTCTGAGAATAATTATTTGCGTTCGATTTCAATTAAATGATCTGTTTTATGCTTTTAAATTAACTGATAGAGCCGACACGAGAGGATTTTATCAAATTATTTGAAATTGTTTTCTCATGTGCATTTTATAGCTGAATATGGCTAAACACATGGAATAACATATCAAATAAGCACCGAATTTTTAAATTTTATTAGCTCGAAAAATAGACAAAAACAGAATAAAATTAACACTTTTGTAAAATATAAGTGAATCAAATCAATACATTTTTGTTTTCTTCTTTTTTGATCCAGACTGTCTATGGGAATATAAATGAATAATATCACCCAATTAGTTTTGGATTGAACCCGGGTTGAAAAAATGAAATACATTAAACACTATGGGACCGAATTTTTAAAACATTCTTAAGCGGGTTTAAAATTCACAAATTGCTTCGAAAGTTTTATGAAATATTCAAATTATCCCATAAAATATATAAAAAAAATTTCAGCAAAATATATTCAGTAGTTTTTTAAATAAAAATTGAAATAATAATTACACCTTTTATATGAAGCGATCACGTGACCATTATATGAAGAGATCACGTGACCCACTTCAAAATAAAATACGGCATTCATCTTGTTGTTGAGACCTAGACCGTCCGACCTACCAGAAAGGTGTTGAAGACCCAGACCGTCCGACTCGTCCTGAGGACTTGAGCATCTATTTGGACGGCCGGGAGAGGAGTTGGCAGGCGTCCGGCCGATGTCCGGGTGTTCACAACAACCAACACCAAATTTATTGAATCTTTAAAAAATTTTTACAGGAGTGGTTACAAGGATATAAGCTAATAACATAGTTTTGCTAATATGAAAATATATCTGAAGACTTGATTACATTTATACTCTTGTAGACTTGAATACATTTTGTTGACTTATTTACATTATTGAAGACTTGATAGTATATTTACAAATGACATAATGATCTGAGATAATATAAGTATTATGATAGTAGTTGAAAACATTTTGAAGTTGACTATATATTATAAAATGGGGTGCAACAACTAAAGACAACACAACAAAAGCAGACGACACCACCGAGAAAAACAACATATAAAAAAACAACATAAAAAACAACATAAAAAACAAACAAAAAAAAACAACAAGAAGAGGAGTCACCGACCGAAAAAATTAAAAGCAGAGATCCCCAGGCTGATTATGAAATTTTATTAGAGATTTCTCTCGCTATGAGAACACAGTTTTTTATTTTATTGATTGAAGAAGGGTTAGAGCAGACACTCGAGAACCAGGTCGCCGTATTAAGGGGTGAAGGTTTATAAAGGTGAAAAGCTTTGGTAAGGGGGCAAGAAAAAACGTAGTGATCGGCGTCGCCGAAAGCGCCGCAGGAGCAGCAGGAAGTAGATTTACATTTGAAAGAGAACAAATAATCGGGGAATGGGCCGTGGCCCGTAATAAAGTAGATTAAATATTTATTAGTAATATGTGTATTAAAGTTAACTTTTGGAAGGAAATTTAAAATTCTGGCGGGATCGTGAGTTCGGGGGGAGACATAGTCATTTAAAAAGGATTGCCAATTACTAAGGATATCAAGTTTGTAATGTTTTTTGAGAAGTGAATAAGGGAAAGGTAAAGAAGTTGGAGAGCCAGAGGTAGTAGCTAGTTTTGCATTTTTGTCTGCGACCTCGTTACCCGAGATGTCGGAGTGGGCTTTAACCCAACATAAATTAATTAAATGTTTATTAAGATTAGCATTAGTTTTAATTTTGGATAAGTAAAAAGATTTGTTTTTGATGGAGTTAAAGGCCGAGATTGACGATTGACTGTCTGTAAAGATATTAATTTTAATGTTTCTATTAGATGCCCAATTTATAGAGAAATGGATCGCAGCAATTTCTGCTTGGAAAACTGTGTTCCCATGCTCAAGTTTAAAGGTAAAAGTTTCTTCCAGTGTGTTTTCGTTAAAGATGCAAATGGCGTATCCTGTATTGTTTTCAATAGAGGAACCATCAGTGTAAATATTTATTTTGGAAAAGTTAAGTGGATTAATGGGGGAAAAGGTCACTGTACGTTGAGAAGGAGGGATACTGGAAGAAGGGCAGTTATGATCAAATTTTTCAGGGGGGGGGAAGGGCAGGATTTGTAAAAAGGTTATTGCGAAGTTTCCAAAAGGTATATTTTTTGTACAAAGAATTTATTACAAAGTGAATGGGGGGGATTCCAGTTAAAGAAAAGAGAGAAATGTTAGAAGTAGTCCGAAAACCAGATGAGATTTTTAAAAGAAAAATCCTTTGAAGAGAGATAAGTTTTTTGACCTGTGCCCCAGTCAATGCTTTTTCCCAAACTCCTGAGCCGAAAGTAATTATCTTTTCGATAACCGAAAGATACCAAACTTTAAGAAAGGATACCAGAAAGGTGTAAGGTAACTGTTTGGACGGCCGGGAAGAGCCACCCAATTTAGACCGGAACCCAGTGGGGAGGCATCCACAGGGACCGTTCCCTCCTTCCCCTACCACCAACCTGTCGGAAGGACTTACGGGCCCACAGGTTTAACGTGATCGTATTCCGCGTGAACACGGATATTTTTGTTTTGTATATTTTATTATGATGATAGTAACCTTCTTTAAGGAATACACCATTTCATTAGACTATCTTGTCCCCATCACAAACGTAGCCAGGATCTCGAAAAGCGTGTGTGTGTGTGGGGGGGGGAGTCGATGATAAAATGGGGGGGGGGCAGGCTTACAGTGCTAGATATCGTTTATCCACTGTTGACAAAACTGAGTACTAATGGGCAAAGGTCCTGGGTGTGCCACTGATACCCAGACATCACACGGACAGACCTGTATTTCAGAAATGGTCGATTTATTTTCAGAAATGTTGTCAAAATTCTTGAATCGGGGTCGTGATCTCCTCAACAATACTTTTGCATGTAACAGGAATGGCTAATGCTAGACCGTGGGCACTCAAGGATTCAAGGACAGGGGTTAGAGAAGTGCCCAGGAGAAGATAAAGCATCCAGTCTCACTTTAAACTTCTAGTCAAGAGAAAAACATAGAAAAAGTAATTTCATAGCAAAAAAATCTGATGTGGGCAACACATGACTTTCCTTATATAATGTAATGAATTTACTACTTTTAAAGTAAAAAAATAGGTTTTTCTTATAGTAGATACTAATATTCTTTCCAAGACATTGAATTTTCGACAATTAGCCATCATTTTCATTGATTTAGCGTCATTTTTATCCATTTGGCGAGATTCTCGTTAAATTGGCAACATTTCAAAAAGTCGCCAAGTTGGCGACATTCTGCCAAATTCGTCGCCGAAATCTCGCCAAGCGTTATGCACTAAGAAATAAGTTATTCTTACAGCAGATAAATGACTATTGGCGTTCAAATACAAAAGTATTACTCAGAGTATCTTTTTTCATGAATGGAACGAGCTAGATCCACTGGAATGATGTCACCCGATTTATCGCATGGTATTACATATGAAAAGTGAACATGTTTATCAATAGGAAATAATTTTTTTTTATTTTATATGACTTTTTGATATTTTTTTTGAAAAATGTACAATATCTCGAGAAGGTTCGTGTTAGCGTTCTAAAATTTATGTCAATCGTTTTCTAATGAAAAATTACATAAGAAATTCTATTTGCGTAACTTTATTAGTGGTTTTGATTTTTTGACGATTTTTTCAAAATTTCATTCGAAAATTTAGGGGGGTTCTGAACATTCGGTTGCGTATAAAAACAATAGGCTTCCAGTGTTTACGGATTGTGATTTTTGTATCAAATTTGGTTCAAATCGGTCCATTCGTTCGTCAGTTACTGTCTCCACAGACCCACTGACACACACACACACACACACACACACACATATTTTCACACACACACACACATTTTCACACACACACACACACACAGACATCACTTCAAAAATGTTTGTTTCGTGATCAGGGATGCTTGAAACGTGCTCTCCCGTCGAAAACTCGAATTCGAATTTTCGACCCCGTCACAATACTTTCCTTATACATTATGTATATAAGGAATTTAATAGAGTTTACAACGAAGTAGTGCTTTGGGGGCACCAAGAGGCACGAGACCTTGATTTTGAGAAAAGGTGTTGAGACGGAGGTGGGTGAGGTGGGGGTGAAAACCATGGAGAGCCACAATTGAGGCACTCATTATAATTTTGATGTCCATAGCAACTATACTTGGTGTATAAGGGTCATTTTGTCTAAACGGTCTGTTTCATCTGTCTTGTTACAATATATATATATATATATATATATATATATATATATATATATTTATTTTATTTTTTAACCTGTTTTTTGCATTATATTTTAACGTGGGTGGTTTAAACTAGAAAAAAAAATAAATAAATAAAAAATAAATAAATAAATAACTGTAGCAGTGATCATTTTGTGGAAATTAAATAGAAAATGTAAATTTTTATTTTCAAGACAAGTAAATACAGCATGATAGGGGAATGGCACTTAATATAGGCAACTGCTTTGTTAGTATGTATATACACTCTAAGACAAAACAAAATCGACTCACCACGCAAAATTATCTGAGATTATTATGAGAATGGGGGCTTTATTCCTAGTTTTAGAATTACAGTGGTTAAAATTTTGATATTTTGATATTTTGACATGTTAATATTTTCTAGTGGAGGGAAAGCTGTAAAATTTAAAATGTCACAAGTGTTGCAACTCAATAGGTTTCTTCCTTGGTACAGTATTGGTACACAAGCACGAGATATTTTATTTTGTTTTAAAGAAATTGGGAAGTGAAATAAACTTGAGGATTATAAATATGTTTTATGATTAATGAAATTTGAAAAGAAGATTTGTAAGTATGAAATTCTAATATGTATTTATGTCTCGTCAGACAAGTTTATATATTAACCTGAACAAGTTTATAGAGTCACTTGAACAAATTTACGGATTCATCTTAACAGGTTTATACATAGATTCATCTAAACAAATTTATAGATTCACTAGAACAAGTTTATAGATTCATTTGAACTTAATAGGTTCACCAGAGCAAGTTTATAGATTTACCAGAACAAGTTTATAGATTTACCTGAACAAGTTTATAGGTTCACCTAAATAGGTTTATTCATAGATTTATCTGAACATGTTTATAGATTCACCTCAATAAGTTTATAGATTAATTTGAACAAGTTTATAGGTTCACCTGAGCAAGTTTATAGATTCCCCAGAACAAGTTTATAGATTCACTTGCACAAGTTTATAGATTCACCTGAACAAGTTTATAGGTTCACCTAAATAGGTTTATTCATAGATTTATCTCAACATGTTTATAGATTCACCTCAACAAGTTTATAGATTCATTTGAACAAGTTTATCGATTCACCTGAGCAAGTTTGTAGATTCACCTGAACAAGTTTATAGACTCTCCTAAATGGGTTTATTCATAGATTTATCTGAACATGTTTATGGATTCGCCTGAATAAGTTTATAGATTCAACTTAAATCTAGTCAGATATATTGCATAATTGTAAAAGTTTAGTTTATATGCCGTTAAGCAAGTTAGTAAAATAATTTGATATTTTGACGTGGAGTCTACGGTCACGGTTTTCGACTTAAATTCGGAGCGAAAACTAAAAGTGTTAGCTATAAAAATATTTCGAGTAATTTGTAGCCCCTTGAAAGCCCTTTAAAAATATATAATTGGATTTCGAAACATGTTCTTAAATTTTGCAGTATAGTGATTGTAATTTCGATATTTTAATATTTTGAACTATATTTTGAAAATGTGGTTCCAGTTTCGATATTTCAATATTTTGAACTGCTCTTAATATGTCTAATAAAGACAAACCATCCACAAAGAAAGTTATTATTCACACAAAACCATTTCGGCTCCATCGAAACTGGAGTCACTACCGACTTTTTATTTATTTTTCGGTGAAAAATATTTTTTGTTTTGAAGGTCATATGTCGAAGCGCTCGCTATAAAGTGAGTGAAAAAAAACATAATTATGTTTTTTTTTGTCAAACATATAGTATATGGTTTTATACAAACATTTGATAAAAATATACTCTACAGTTAGTCCATTATTTTAGATTAAACATAAGATATTCTTGCTGACCATTTTAGCTGCTCCTGAATTTCACCCAAGACCATTAGTGGAGCGAATTAAAATAATTTGGAAAACACAGGTGTATAATGTTTGAATTGTATATTAATTATAAATAACAGATCTTGAGCATTAAATATAAGAATGTTGTTTTGAAATTTCCTATATCCATGAAGCACGAGTTTCCTCTCACTTGGGTCTTATCAGGTGCCATGGCCACAATTTCTGACCAGCGTATGTTTAGCTACAACATGAAATATCAAGCTGGCAGCGATTTTGAAGATAGTTTTTTAATTTTCAGAACCAGTGTAGTTATGAAAGCTTTTATTATATCATTGTTGCATTGACATCTCCATATGCATCTTAGAAACTATAACTTCCAGCCTGTCTTCATGTTTTACAGAGCTATTTCAGACTACCAGCTTCCACATTCAGAACTGCCAACCTTTCTTTTTGCGACTATGTCCAACATAACTCAGCGAAGTTATGACAATACGGACTAATACCACAAATCACAAACTTGTCCGGAGGACTTAAAAAAGAAGACATACCCCACAGACCGACAGGTTGCGCTATCGTTCAGATTCCTTATCTGATTACAGCGATGTCACTGTATCAAAGAAATCCTCACGAAGAGGGCTGCGTCTGTGATTTGTAAGTATACGGGAACTTAATATACTTCTGCCGCGACGAAGGTTCTATAAATGTCCATCGCCCCTGATGAAGTACGCCGATGCGATGGATAACTGTGGCATATTTTGACAATCGGTGGGTTCTTATCTTCATGGGAATTTAAGATATGGAGGGTATATTTTGCGGGTTCTGTGGCTGTAAATTTGCACACGCGACTGATGAAGTGGTGGTAAATAGAGGGAAAGCGTCCAAAGATGACTCTATATACGTCCCATCCAGTTTTGAATGGTACTGCAAGGAACTATTTATGTCTCTCGTTGAAGATGTGGGACATTTTTATTGCGACTGTCACTGAGGAATTGAGATAAATATTTCCATTTTGACGCGAAGTAGAGATAGAAATAAAATGCCATTTAACTTAATTTGGGGAAATATCTTGTTGGGTTAGCTATGGGTATGTACAGTGATGGATTTTCCAAGACAAGACACAATCCTGGGAGACAGATTTTAAAAAGAGGTAAATTGCATCATGTCTGAAAATGGCGGTCCAATAGATGTCATTTTTAGGACACAAAGCATAATTTTATATTACGCTTGTCTATTGAATTTCAAGAAAATCGGTTAGAATCGCAGTAAGGGATGAGGACACCAATTTCATGAAAGTAACTTTTATTAGAAGAGATGGGAACACTGACCATTTTTTTAATAATTAAATTTCATAGAGGCACAGTCATAGAAGAGAGGACTTTAATTTTTGTTTCACCAACTGGTCGTCTCTTTAGTGGAGAGAAGATGCTTTATGAAAACTCCGCCAAACATCACATCACAAGTTATCCTTTTCCTCCAAATACGTCTTCTCCATTAGATATATATCCCTAGAACTTAAACGTGATGAAATATAAATTGATAAACACATTAAATACAGTCGGAAATCGTTAGCAAATGGAAAGGACTGATAGATTTTTTTAATTCAAACAATTTTAAAAGGGGGAAAAATTGTTTAAACTAAAAGTGTAAATATCTATAAAGGAGAATCCCGCTCCGATAAAAGGGTTAGTGGTGAACCAAAAATTTAGCAGGTCTTACACTAAATGTTACTGTTCCAGCCACTTAATCGGCAGCTGTATACCTTTTGGGTCAGTTAAGTGGCCTGGGTCTTTAACTAAATCTTACAGGGAACCCTATGACGTCATTGCTTTTTTTATACATTCTTAATTGCATAGAGAAAGAAATTATACAATGATGACTTCAAATAGTTCACTGCCGTTATTAATAGGTTATCAAATTAAGATGAATTTTTATATTGGACATAGGGAAGAGGAGGGTACTTTGCGTTCCTGAACCGCTATTGTTTTCATTCTGATTTATTATTTTCCTAACATGTAATGCAGATATGGTGGAATTTACCTTTGTAAGTATTATATGAAATATATACCTTTTTGGCAGTATTGACATATCTATTTTATTTGTCTGCTGAATTATCCCTCTCCAGTATTCTTTATTTCCTGGTTTGAATATTCTTATAACATTTTAAGAGGAATCGGAATGTGAATGCGGAATTTGATCCGTAATTAGAAAATAAACTAGCCGAACACCCGTTGAAAATCAACGGTCTCGCAATAAGCAACCCCTGAATAATGTAAATTTTTGACTAATTTGAGTTTCACATGTATTCGGCAAATCGAATATTTTGGTGTGCAGAACCCCCCTAAAAAAGAAAATTTTGAAAAACTTAAATTGCGCACTTCTTCCTTTCGAACTATCTACCCGTACACCTAATTATAGTCTCTATCTCATCCCGATGCATACTATTTCATTATTTCTCCTTTCGAACGTTTTTCTGTGAAGCACACCCATAAATGGATATTTTTAAAAACTCTGTTTGTCTTGGACTTTTTATCAGATGATTGGCTCATATACCAAATATCAAGCCTCTATCACATTTAAAAGGAAGAGTGCCTAATTTATTCGGAAAATCGAATATATTAGTATACAGCACCCCTCAAAGTAGCAAATATTGGAAATCTGAAATTTCACACTTTCTTCCTTTCAAACTATCTACCCGTATACCAAATTTGAAGTCTCTATCCTGTCGCAAAGTATGTTTTTTCTATCTCTTCACTTTTCGAACGTTTTTCAGTGTAGAACGTTTTTCAGTGTAGTGTTTTTCAGTGTAGGTTTTATCAAACCGTATTCACCTTTGGTTCTTTTGTCAAATAGTTAGCCCATATACTAAATTTCAAGCCTCTATCACATTGTAAAGGAGGTGTTTTTCATTTGTTCGGCAGATCGAACATTTTAGTGAGCGGCACCCCCTACAATAGCAAATGTTGGGAAATTAAAATTGCACTATTTCTTATTTTCCAACTTTTTACCCCTACACCAAATTTGAAGTCTGTATCTCATCGCGAAGTATGCTTTTCTAACATTTCACATTTCGAATGTTTTTGTGTGGAGTACCCACCCCATTAAATATACATTTTTGAAAAACTCTATTCTTCTTGTGATTTCTATCAGATGATTCGCCCATATACCAAATATCAAGCCTCTATCACGTTTTAAATGGGGCGTTTTTTCTTTATTCCAAAAATCGAACATTTTTGTGTGCGGCACCCCCTAAAGTAGAAAATATTAGTAAACTAAAATTGTACGCTTTCTTCCTTCCAAACTATCTACTCTTACACTAAATTTGATATCTCTATCTCATCCCGAAGCATGGTTATTTATCAATTTACTTTTTGAATGTTTTTCTCTGGAGCACCCCCTTAAAAGAACATTTTTGAAAAACTATATTCGACTTGGGTGTTTTCGTCAAATGATTAGCCCATATACCAAATTTCAAGCCGCTATCAAATTTTAAAGGAGCCTTTTCTCATTTATTCGGTAAATCGAACATTTTGGCGTGCGACACCCCCTTAAGTAGAAAATATTGGAAATCTGAAATTGCGCACTTTCTTCCTTTCCAACGATTTACCCATACACCAAATTTGAAGTCTCTATCTTATCGCAAACCATACTTTCCTATCATTTCACTTTTCGAACGTTTTGGTGTGGAGCATCCCCTCTAGAGAACATTTTCGAAAAATTTGATTTTTCCAGGGAGTTTTATCGAACGGCCGGGTCGGCCGTTCGATAAAACTCCCTGGAAAGTGTACCAAACCTGGAAAGTGTACCAACCTGGAAAGTGTACTGCTCAGTGTACCAAATTTCAAGTCTTTATCTATTCGGGAAGTACCTAAAAGAAGCGTGACAGACGGACAGACAGACAGGAAGACGGACACTTGACAATTAGTATATATAGATTTGCAAAAGAAAAATGCAAACTTCTTATATATCTTTTTTTCACTTATGTATCTAAAAACTAGATGTTTATAGGGCTTCTATTTTGCAGGGAGCTGAAAATTTAAGTTTGATTTGTTTCATAATAAATTTTTCACTGATAAGCATTTACTTCTGACTGCATTACAAAAGTAAGTAATATTAAAAAATTATCTTTATAGTTGAGTAAAATTAAAAATTTAGTATAGGCATATTCAGATTTTAGTTTTTGCTTGATGTCAATAATGTCCCAGAAATATCACATGTTAGTAATGTCCCAGTAATATTAGATGGCAGTAATGTCCCAGTAATATCAAATGGCAGTAATGTAACAGTAATATCAGATGGCAGTAATATCCCAGTAATATTAGATAGCACTAGTGTCCCACTAATATCAGATGGCAGTAATGTCCCAGTAATATTAGATGACACTAGTGTCCCAGTAATATCAGATGGCAGTAATGTTTCAGTAATATCAGATGGCAGTAATGTCCCAGTAATATCAGTTGGAAGTAATGTCCCAGTAATATTAGATGGCACTTGTGCCCCGGTAATATCAGATGGCAGTATTGTCTCAGTAATATCAAATGGCAGTAATGTCCCAGTAATATCAGATGGCAGTAATTCCCTAGGAATATCAGATGGCAGTAATGCCCCAGTAATATTAGATGCCACTAGTGTTTCAGTAATATCAGATGGTAGTAATGTCCCAGTAATATCAGTTGGAAGTAATGTCCCAGTAATATTAGATGGCACTTGTGCCCCAGTAATATCAGATGGCAGTATTGTCTCAGTAATATCAAATGGCAGTAATGTCCCAGTAATATCAGATGGCAGTAATTTCCTAGGAATATCAGATGGCAGTAATGCCCCAGTAATATTAGATGCCACTAGTGTTTCAGTAATATCAGATGGTAGTAATGTCCCAGTAATATCATATAACAGTAATGTCCCAGTAATATTAGATGCCACTAGTGTTTCAGTAATATCAGATGGTAGTAATGTCCCAGTAATATCATATGACAGTAATGTCCCAGTAATATTAGATGTCACTAGTGTCTCAGTAATTTCAGATGACAGTAATGTCGCAGAAATATCACTACCGCAGATGGACAGATATTGATGACTTTTAAACATTCCTGGTGAAGTGCGAAGTTTAATTTCATTGCATTTTGGTAACAGTCACTACTTTCTTTTCAGGGAATTTAAGATATAACATATAGGGAATATTTTTGGGGTTCTAAGGCACACACCGATAAGATTTTGGGAAGTGGATAGGGAATATCCACGTAAAACTTTGGGGAGGGGGGGGGGGGAATCATAACTCTAAAATCAGATCCCGTTATGTTCTGTACCGTAGTTGATACTATAAGTGTTAAAGATCCAAGTCACCCGACTTACCCGAAAGTATGAAGTGTAAAGAATTAACATTTAGCTCACCAGTGTGTGTGTGAGTGTGTGTGTGTGTGTGTGTGTGGGGGGGGGGGGGTCAAGGGCTTGGAAAGACAAAAACACGTTAGACAATTATATATAATGATTTTGAGAACCAATGTAGAATGAAGGTTTTTATTATATCATGGCGGCAATGGCACATCCATATACATTTTACAAAATATAACTTCTAGTCTATCTTCATGTTTAATAAAACATTTCAGAGCACTAGCTTCCACATTTAGAAGTGCCAACTGCTTTTTTTCTCTGACTACATCCAATCTACATGGTCCCCAAAAGTACTATAATGCCACAATAAGTACTACATCTATTACAAAGGTATGCCTGGTAATTATAAATAATCGTATGTGTCTCGAACAACGATGGGCATTTCTACCAGAATATATCTACGGATAAGGAATATTCTTGTTAAATTTTAATATGTATCCCGGGCAATTTCAAGGTTTTCTAGTGGTTGTTGTAAATTGAAACAAGAAAGATCAATCATTAATAAGCATTGATTATGAAACACTTTCCAACTGAAATGTAATTTCATTTAAAAATTTCTAAAATGTGATACATTCAGTGGTGATATCTTTTACATTATCACAGTACTACAGTAATTTATTATATTTAAAACTATATCGAAATATGAATCATCTGATTCTTTATGCAAAATCAATGAATATTTCATTCATATAACTTGTATTCCAGACTCCAGAGCTAAATAATTTTGTGTGAAAAAAATTCAGCAATTCTTATGTAATTCATCTTACAATCGCTTGAGATATTTGCATTCTGCATATGTTTAAATTAGACTTCGTTGAAGAAATAATAAAAGTTTAGGGATCATTTAAAATCACAAATATTGTAATTGCATAGGCACGGAATTTTGATACACAAATAATACACAGATACACAGATAATATATGTGTGTATGTGTATATACTCAAAGTATTGGAATCGTGCCGAAGATCGGAATTCGAATTTTCAAAGGATCTACACGTTTTGGGACTTCTAGAACATGAAACAACTATTTTTAGGAAGACGTATGTGTGTTGAAGGCCCAGACCACACGACCAACCCAGGGGGTTTATGGTATCAAGTTGTGTGGCCGGAGACGTATGTGTGTGTAAGAGTGTATCTGTGTATGTTTCTGTGTGTCTGTGTGGATATTACATCCACTCTAATTGAAAAACTAATGGACCGAATTTCATACAATTTGGTAGGTATGTTTTTTGTGGGAAATCCTGATGTTCATTAGATTATAGTACGATTCGTAATAAAAGAATCTGCCTTCTTTGCGAAATGGCCGCAGAAATTGCCTTTATCCACTCTAGCTAAAAACTAATGGAACAAACTTAACAAAATTTGGTGTATAATATTTCAGTAACCTACAAGTGATTTATATACCAAATTTAACAAAATTTTGTATATAAATCATTTGTAGGTTATTCTAGTACGATTCGGGAAAAAGGAACGGACTATTTTTGCGAAATGGCCCGCAAAAATCGTTATATATAAAAATAAAGGACTACGTGTGCTCAATTATATCAATTAAATTCCTATTTTAGACGTGATTTTTGACAACAAAAAGAATAAGACTAACCCCATTACTCTAGGACTAGCCGTTCTTGAGATATTCTAGTTTTTTCGCGTTTTCGCTACGCCACTTTTGACAATAAGTCCAGCTATCAAATGAGAACCAAATTTAAGTTTAACGTGTAAATTCAGTGTCATTTAAAATACTCATGGTTGTTATTTTGTGCAGATAAACTCAAATTATTATTGAATAAATAGAGAGAACGAATATGAGTCTGCAGGGAAAGACATGTGTTGTCCACATCAGAATTTTTAACAATATTACAACAATGATTTATAGAAGTGAACGGGGATTATTTTCAGGCCATTTCGAAAAAAATGTAGGATCTATATTTAAGGATCCACCAAATTTTTGTAGACTTAAATGTTCTACAAATTTAAGCTGTGTACCAAATTTTAACTCTCTAGGACGTAGGAAAGTGCATTAAAAATGCCATCAAATAAGTATATCATGAAGAGTTATATAAAATTTAAAAAAAATGAAAAATTGTTATCTACCAAATTTATTTTAAAATGTGAAGCCTTTCCCATATGCAAAACGTTCAAACAAATGGAAAGATATTTATTATATAATATATCTCTCTTTTCTTTCTGGAAGATATCCCAAAGTCAGAATTTAATTCAATTTGTTTTTTTCTCTATATTAAATAATTTTTAATTAAAAAACTACTTAACATATTTTACTGAATTTTTTTTTATATATTCTATGGGATAATGTGAATATTTCCTAAAAATTTCGAATCAATTCGTGAATTTTAGATTTACTTAAAAAATGTTTGAAAAAGTAGGTCCCATAGGATTCAGTGTATTTCATTTTTTCAACCCGGGTTCAATAAAAAACTAATTGGGTGATATTATTTATTTATATTCCCATAGGTCCTACAGACTGTCTGAACAACATACTAAAATTTCATTTTGATAAAGTCATTTTTACTGCAGTTATCGTGCTAACGGACAGACAGGCAGACAGAATGAACAAAGTCATAAACACTTTTAAACTTTGTTGTAAAGTGTTAAAAAGTATGGAAAACTATTCAGGAGCAATGTCTAAATTTATAAATGAATGCAATTAAGCAAATACAGTTAGCAAATGAATACAAGTAAATACAAGTAGTAAATACAATACTGGTATATACTGATACCACGTGTTCCTTATTGAAGAATGATTTTACAAGTTTTAGAACTCGCGGAAAATACCATTTTTTATTCCATTTATTTATTCCATCAACCATTTAACTTCTGATAGAATACAGTTTGCTTAAGAAATAAATAAGTAAAATAAAAGATAATTTTGTGGGCTTGTCTGAGTGCTTTTCAAGATGTAAAAAATAAGCCTATAATGCCTGAATATTAAGACGTTGTTGTAGTGGTGCATCTCATTGAAAAATTACCATGGTATTTCAACGTAATATGAATAAATACTAGTTATTGTCTAACCCTCAAATTATCGAAGTGCACTGCTACAAGAGGTAAATTTTCCTCAACGACCATTTAAACGATAAGTGTAGTTTCCTTAAATATTTTTCATTACATCATTTCAATCAACAAATTAGGTGGCTATCCATTTATCTTCCTTCAGGACCTCAATCTCAAATATCTCTTTGGCCTCTTTTTTCTTGATAAAGCGTAATCATCCCATAAATGCTAGATGCGTTGAAACTCCAGCTGTTCTTCGCGGAATATTCTCCATGTCATAAAAAATCGCATCTCGTCCCCGTTAAAAACCAATTTATAAAAATGCGGCAATAGGGGGGTCGCGCAGACGATTCTGTATCGATTAATCACGATGGGGGGGGGATTCTCCCGCCTTGTAATCGATGTCTTCTGCGATCCCTCCTCTCAAATTTGAGAACATCTATCCTTTGACCACAGCTCGGAAAACGATTCAATGAGGAAATTATCCAGATTGAGTAAGGGACGATATAAAAGATTCATCATGCGTATTGGTGGAAAATGACATACAATTTTCGTAAACACTACTTGATAAATTAATTGTATACATTGAAATGAAATTTTGATGGTTTGAAATGATGTATTAAAATATTCTGATGAAAAATATGAGCAGTTTTGAAGTACTGATGACTTCATTTTGCAGATTGCTTCTGTCCATATGTAAGAGAGACTGATTTAAATCGATTCGTCTGCCTAATTTTAAACCCATAAGAGCCCCGTGATTACTTTTAGTATTCTTGTGTAGCCATTCAATTGATACCCGAAAATTAGTTTGAACAAACTGGAGAAAGGGTGAATTTAATTACATAGAATCTAGAGATGATATGGAGTGTTTTCCAAGGATGCTTTCTTAGGTGTGAAATCTTGTGCTATTTAGAGTTCACTAGGATCTCTATCTTGTGCTCACTAGGAGCAACATATCCTATCACAATTCGTCTATTGAATAACAGCTAAGCTCGAGGCTTGTTGAGCCGCAGTTGAAGACCAATTGTTGTTGAGGATTGAAAATTTTGAAATGTAACGTCAATTGACACGTTTTTGAACTTCCTGTAGGAATTTATAGAGCTCCCTTGGAACAGTACATTCGATCAGATCCTATTGCAATTTCTTTTCTGGAGAATAGCTATACTTAAAGTCTGATGACTAGCAGTTGACAACCAATTGTTAAGCATTGAAAGTGTTGAGAGGTGTCCGCCTACATTTAAAATGCAATTTTCGGTCAAAAATCCGATTTTCTATTTTTGGTTTGATATTAAAGCCTGTTTTTTTAGCTTTCTAAATCAGTTTGAATTTTGTTTCTATCTTGCTTAGAACTTGAGTTACAGGCATTTTATTATTAGTCAGTCGCAAGTTTTTAAAACCAAAAGTAGCATTTCGTTACCGGAAGTAAATTTAAAGGTTTGTTTACATTAATGTTTTATTTAATATAAGCATCAAAATTTGTTACTAGATATAAAACAAATTTAAAAAGAAAAATACACAACTTTGAAATATTTAAAATGCGTTGAATATATGTGGCACCACGAAGTTTCACTCAGATATCTGGCATCAAATTTAGGATACTGTGTTTGTTTATTTCCGTAGCGTGTTCTCAGTTTTTCTGTTACGAGTGCTCATAAACTTTAAAATTCTTGTTTGAAGTTTTTTTTCTTCTTTTTGAAGTGGGAAAAAGTGTAGCTAGAAAAAGAAACCAGTTTAATGGTAATCAATTACAAGTTCAATTACCAGCTTCATGGTAATCAATTTACGAAAAACGATCTAAATAACAGTTTTGAAAATGACGCAGTAAATACCGCGAGTTCATCACAGCTGGAAACATGTACTGCTTCAGATGTTGAATTGGCGAACCAGTTAATAAGTGGAAACAGAATTATTGATTTAGAAATTCTGTTTAATGTTTTTTCTGCGATTTCCTGTCTAAAATGTTTTAATTTAGGATTGAATTTAAATGAAAAATCCAAATATGGATTGTGTTCTCATTTTGTTCTAAAATGTAAAAACTGTAATTTTTTCAAAGGTTTTGCTTGATCTAACAAAATTAATAATGAACCTGAAGTAAACAAAAGATTTGTATATGGAATGAAGCAAATTGGTAAAGGTTTCTTAGCGGCTTATAAACTTTGCAGTACAATGAATTTGTCAAAGCTTGTGAAAGCTACATATGAAACACATGAAGTAAGAATTTTGAAAGTTGTAGCAGATGTAGCTGAAGATTCTATGGCAAAAGCAGCTGGGGAAGTTGTTTCAAAAACAAAAAGTGATGAATGTGGTGTTTCTGTGGATAGAACATGGCAGCATAGAGGACATACATCTTTGAATGGCTGCGTTGCTGCTATTTCAGTCGATACTGGGAAAGTATAAGACCTGGAAGTCATGTCGTCATATTGTTGTACATGTAAAGAGATATAAAAATTGCCAAAGAACACAAAGTTTGAGGCCCTGAAAGCTGATCATGTGTGTCAGTGTAATTTTGAAGGTTCGGCAGGAAAGATGGAAACTGTGGGTGCATCGAAGATTTTTCAGAGGTCTGTGGATCAACGAAACTTGAAGTCCACGAAATATTATGGTGACGTAACCTTTCAACTCTTTTTTGAAAAACTTTCCATTTAAATAAACTTTCAACTCTTTTTTGAAAAACTTTCCTTTTAATTAAACTTTCAACTCTTTTTTGAAAAACTTTCCTAAATTAAACTTTCAACTCTTTTTTGAAAACTTTCCTTTTAATTAAACTTTCAACTCTTTTTTGAAAAACTTTCCTTTTAATTAAACTTTCAAATCTTTTTTGGAAAAACTTTCCTTTTAATTAAACTTTCAAATCTTTTTTGGAAAAACTTTCCTTTGAATTAAACTTTCAACTCTTTTTTGAAAAACTTTCCTTTTAATTAAACTTTCAACTCTTTTTTGAAAAACTTTCCTTTTAATTAAACTTTCAACGCTTTTTTTTAATCAACTTTCTTTTTAATTAAACTTTCAACTCTTTTTTGAAAAAACTTTCCCTTTAATTAAACTTTCAACTCTTTTTTGAAAACGTTCCTTTTAATTAAACTTTCAACTCTTTTTTGAAAAACTTTCCTTTTAATTAAACTTTCAACTTTTTCTTGAAAAACTTTCCTTTTAATTAAACTTTCAACTCCTTTTTGAAAAACTTTCCTTTTAATTAACTTTCAACTCTTTTTTTGAAAAACTTTCCTTTTAATTAAACTTTCAACTCTTTTTTGAAAAAACTTTCCTTTTAATTAAATTTTCAAATCTTTTTTGGAAAAACTTTCCTTTTAATTAAACTTTCAACTCTTTTTTGAAAAACTTTCCATTTGATTAAACTTTCAACTCTTTTTTGAAAAACTTTCCTTTTAATTAAACTTTCAACTCTTTTTTGAAAAAACTTTCCTTTTAATTAAACTTTCAACTCTTTTTTGAAAAACTTTCCTTTTAATTAAACTTTCAACTCTTTTTTGAAAAACTTTCCTTTTAATTAAACTTTCAACTCTTTTTTGAAAAACTTTCCTTTTAATTAAACTTTCAACTCTTTTTTGAAAAACTTTACTTTTAATTAAACTTTCAACTCTTTTTTGAAAAAACTTTCCTTTTATTTAGTTGCAATAACCCTCGTAATATTCTTCTTTATGAATCACTGTTTATTTATATGTACCGTGATTCCATTTGTAATTTTGATCCTGTGCAGATTTTAAGTTACGCATGGTGACTCTATGCGTTGTTGTTGAGACCCAGACCGTTCGACCTACCAGAAAGGTGTAAGGTAACCGTTTGGACGGCCGGGAAGTGCCGCCCAATTTAGACCGGAACCAAGTAGGGGAGGCATCCACAGGGACCTTACCCTCTTTCCCCTACCACCAACCTCTTGGAGGTGACTCTATGCGTTTCAAACCTCTCCACAGTTATCTGTGATGGTTCATTTTAATGTAATTTATGTTTGGCTGAAATTTGGGCATGTTTCAATGTCTTTTTTTTTGTATTTGTATTTAATATTTGTTTAAATTTAAAATTTCCGTTTATAATACATTTTAATGTATTTTTGTTATCGTTTAATCTTAAATATCCTGTTTATAATACAATTTAATTATCATTATTCCATAATTAATTTATGCAAATTTTGTCTGCCGATTTGGTCTCTATATAAGCTTGCTTGTTCTGTATATAAATAATTTCTATTTATCTATTATTTTTTGTATATAAATAATTTTTAAATAGCCACTGATGAAGGATATGGTGATGCCCGAAAGCGCATTGGCCTTTTTTAATATTTGTACGTCATAAAGAAAGGTTTTTATTAAATAAACGATTTGTTGGCTTTGATTTAAAGCAATTTTAGGTTTTAATTCCTATCGGACCACGGCCCTTTTCCTTTACGAGAATCAACAAAAGCTGGGCAATTCAAATCATTACATTTTTGATTTCCCATTAACAAAATAACCTCACTTCGATGAGCTTTCAATTAATAATGTGAGTAAATGGATTAAAAATATATTAAAAAACAATTTTAACATTAATAAAATAAGAAATATATACGATTCTGTTGATGAAAATAAAAGTAGTTTTTGCTCCACAATTTAAATTTTATTATAAGATTCGTTAAGATATATATTGTATTGAAAATTATTAGTAAGTTTAATAAATATTGTTTCAAGTTTTCATTTTGCTACTTATATTGTTACTAATTTAGAGGTACGTATTTGGAAATATTGTTGTGATGAACATTAAATATAGGATTTTTATACTGTAAATAATATTATATTTTCTTCTTATTATTATATATTGTATAATTTTGTTGCATATTGCTTATTTTGTTATTCACTATTATTATATATTGTATATTTTTGTAGTGGTCAATGCAAAAATTTTTGAAAAATCTAATTCACGTCCATGACCATTCATTTGTAAATCTCATATCGAGGTTCAATGATCATTGGATATGTGAATTGTGAATTGGCTGAGACTTAAGGTTGGAAACTGTATTGAAATATATCTTCGAGATCAGGAAGGGTTCAAAAACAGTGGTGCTGCCTGTCCGGGTTGCCCCCGCATTTCTGCTGTCCATTAATATTGCGGATTTGGATGAGATCCAATGGATATGCATATCTTGGAATAGGAGCCTGAAACTATGCGGATCATTGCTGAATCTAGACATTGATAATCAGGTGAGGGGATTCTGAAAGTTAATCAGTGAATATATATATATATATATATATAATCAACTGATAACTCTGGCATCATTAATATGTAATACTGATGTAAAGAAGAGGAGGTGGTATTATCGGTTCTGGAGGGGATGCATCTCCAAGATTGATCACTGATGCTGATCTACTCCATTCTCAATTACGGTTCCTGATGTTCCTCGTTCGAATCAGCAGCACTTTGTTGGTAGTCCCATCATCGGCCTTAATCACCGGGGCTGATCAGTAGTGTGTTTATTTTAATGGCGCCTAATTCTTCGAACCCTAATTACAGCGTGCGAAACCTGCCGGGTCCAAAGTGTCGTCGGTCAAAGCGGGACAGGTGATGGCCGACACCTCGCCCCCCCTTCGCCACATACAAAAGATAAATGTTTCTATCTGAAATGACACTGTGGAACGCAAGATGAGTTATACACGAACTTCCTTCTGAGAGCCGGTTGCCACATTGATACTTCGAAAAGTAGACTTCAAGGTGATTGTTAGTGAGTGATAGTGTACAGTTCGAATTTCCCAATCAGTGGCGTATCCAGGGGGGTGGGGTTGCAAGGGAAATGAATCTCCCTGTAAAATTTTCGTGCTACCAAATATGAAAATCTGGTCTTTTAATATTAATTTCATTGATCTTTAATTCTCAGTTTTTACTTCCACGTATTATGCGTAAAGTATTGTTTTTCTCGGAAATTTCGAATACGAGATTTTGAGACAAAAGCGCATTAGAAGACCATTTCGAACACTTTCAGAAGGTTGTGCGTCTGTGTGTGTATGTTCGTGTGTATGTTTGTAAAGTTTTAGACACGTTATACGTCTCGAAAATATATACCGTAAAATTTTTTTATGTACAAATAAATTATATAATAAATTAGAACTAGGTTGAACTATTATGTAATTCGTTTAAATAAAATTCAGTATATTCGAAATTTAAGATTTTCATAGCGTTATCTTCGAACAATGAGGTATGGCCTATATGGGGGAAAATACTAGTTTGAACTACGCTAAGAACGTAAATGGCGTTAAAATAGTATATATTAGCAATTTAAATTCCAAATATGGGTTTCTACTATGTGGTTGTCAACAGGAAAAAGAAAATAAATTTTTAAAGAATTCTTAAGAAATGTTTATAATAACTTTAAACGGCAGCTCATAAAGTTTTTTTTTTTTTTCGTCATTCTGATGCTAGTTGGGGCTCAAGTAATGTCAATTTATTTTTAAATTAGCTATTTTATTCGCGTTTCGCACGTTCTCAATGACTAGTGGTAATTAAATGCGACATCTACACACCTTATAAAAGTGCTGAATATCAAAAAGTGGTTAAAATGTAAGCATAAAAATGGAATTGCGCACATTTTGGAGAAACAAAGTGGTGCAATTTTTTTTTAATTACTTTGCATCGTCACCCTTACTTCGAATTTTCGAAATATTAGATTTTTTCGTTGACCAAGAAATTAATATCCGTCGAATGAGACCAAAACCAAGATTCTAGCTAGAGTGGAAGTGGTCGTAAGTTTAGAACATCACTTCCACCCCTCACTCACTCAGTCAGTTCAGTGTATATTAGTATACAGATATGTTCATAGTTACGCATATGACAGTTTCAGTTGGATAGAATGACTGGATTGAGATCTATATAATCATGACTTATGTGTCATGAAATCGATAAAATTCTCGATAAACTAAATACATAATAATGTATGAAATCCCAAAAGGAAAGCTAGAGGAAACATTTTTATAATAAAATTTAACATTAGTCAGTTATTATAATTTAATACTTATTAATCTATTTTACAATAAATATTTCATAAGGTTTTAATTAATGTAAATTAACTGCTATTTAAACATAATATAAATTAATATTTTAATATAATCATCAACAACTTTAACTAACCACTATTAATCAACGTAAATGAATAACAATTATGTAAAGTAAGATATTTTACATCCCCCTTTCTAGGGCCAACGGCCGTACCGTGCTGAAAACACCGGTTCTCGTTAGATCACCGAAGTCAAGCAGCATCGGGCGCGGTTAGTACTTGGTGGGTGACCACCTCGGAACGCCGCGTGCTGTTGGCCATCTCGGGTGCGGTATCCCCGTGGTTTGCGCGCTAAGATTTGCACGCTGCCACAAATGCCGCCGTGTTCATGCGGAGTACGATCACGTTAAACATGTGGGTCCGTAAGTCCTTCCGAGAGGTTGGTGGTAGGGGAAGGAGGGTACGATCCCTGTGGATGCCTCCCCCACTGGGTTCCGGTCTAAATTGGGTGGCACTTCCCGGCCGTCCATACAGTTACCTTACACCTTTCTGGTAGGTCGGACGGTCTGGGTCTCAACAACAACATCCCCCTTTCTGTGATGACGTATAGTAATAATTGCGCAAGTGATGATGAAAAGTGATGCATAAAAATATCCGAAAACGTACTAGATTGTGTACAATGACATTTGAAAATCAAAATGATAATAATTTTGAGGGAACTTATTTCTCATTATTTTGAAAACTTTCAAATCCTTGAATTTCAGTAATTTTAAACCTTACGCAGAGAGTACCATTTTACTGCATGAACAATAAGCGAGCTATGCGGAAACCATGCTTTGCGCACTCATTTATTGCTTTTCTTATATACAATAATGTTTAAGAAAAGTATTGTGACGGAGTCGAAAATTCGAATTTGAGTTTTCGACGGGAGAACACGTTTCGAGCATCCCTGATCACGAATCAAACATTTTTGAAGTGATGTCTGTGTGTGTGTGAGTCTGTGGAGACGATAACTGACGAACGAATCGACCGATTTGAATGAAATTTGGTACAAAAATCACAATCTGTAAACATTGGAAGTCTACTGTTTTTATACGCAATCGAATGTTCAGACCCCCCCCCCCCTAAATTTTCGAGTGAAATTTTGAAAAAATCGTCAAAAAATCAAAACCTCCAATAAGGTTACGCAACTAGACATTTCTTATGTAATTAATTATTAGAAAACGATTGACATAAATTTTAGAATGCTAACATGAACCGTTCTCGAGATATTGTACATTTTTCAAACAAATTATCAAAAAGTCATATAAAATAAAAAAAAATATTTCCTATTGAGAAATATGTTCACTTTTCATATGTAATACCATGCGATAAATTGGGTGACATCATTCTAGTGGATCTAGCTCGTTCCATTCATGGAAAAATATACTTTGAGTAATACTTTTGTATTTGAATTCCAATAGTCATTTATCTGCTGTAAGAATAACTTATTTCTTCATCCATAACATTTGGCGAGATTTTGGCGATGAATTTGGTGGAATGTCGCCAACTTGGCGACTTTTTTAAATGTTGCTAAATTAATGAAAAACTCGCCAAATGGCTAAAAATGACTCTGAATCAGTGATGATTCATTGATGATGACGACATGGAAAATGACGACTCATTGACAAAAATTCAATATCTCGGAAAGAATATACATAACTACTGTAAAAATAATCTATTTTTTTACTGTAAAAGTAGTAAGTTCATTGCATTATATAAGGAAAGTCATATGCTGCCCACATCAGATTTTTTAAAAAAAGAATGTCGAGTTTTATATATTTTTACGCACCTTCGGTACACCCTTAAAATATTTATGCGCACGCTATTCTTACCAACTTAAACCCACTGAGCTCCGAGCGCAAGGTTGAAAATTTTATAATGAAATACAGAAAGTGTTCCCAGATTCACACGCGTTTAAAAGGAATATAGGATCAAATGTAGGAGCTATAGATTCATATTCATCAACGCCACACCCACTTTAAATTAGTTAAGCAAGTATGAACTTGGGCAAAGAAGCCTGAGCTCAATGAATTAAATTTTCGTACCACAGATGAGTGGTAAAACTTAATTTGTAGGTCTCCAAACAGTTTCGCTTAATTGTGGCATATTACGTTGTTTTCGTACTGCTATTTTAAATATCGGCTACTTCCTGTGGAAGATCGCATAAAAGCGGTAAAACCGGCCCACAGATGCTGTTATTTGCAATGGAAGCGCGATTTTAAATTCATGACATTTGCCTGAGTGTCAATTTGCTAGACTGTTCTAGTTTTGATTGTATATTTTGTCTGATAAGGAGTCCACGTGGAACATAATAGGTGGTCTCTCTGAAACGTAGGGAGGGAATCAAACTATAGTATGAAAAAGCAAATATAAAAATCATAAGCATCTTTTCACAGAAGTGCAGCCTGAGCTTCTCAATTTACTATTCTCTCTTAACGATATAGCAATGCGATCTCACCTTCCTTCTTACAAGGTGGGCTTCCTACCTCAGAAGTCAAAGTTGAAGTTTTTATCGTCCGTGGTCGCTCGTTCCTCACGTCTGAGGCAGCTCCGAATCGTAAAGATAAGCAAGGATGACCGCGTAAATTGTTTTCTCCTCTTCTAAGTTCCGATGGGAATCCTGCAGATGATATTTTGGAAGAAGATATGACGATTTTACTCTATATTCGGAAATGACAATTTGTTTCACGAATGACAAGCAAATAATTCAGTGACGACGATGACGACGTTTTTAGAGGGCAGATGCAGTGAGCAAGAAATTGAAAAGCATTTCAGTTCAGCAAACGACGTTGGCATAGATGAATTGTTAGTCTATAGATATTTGATCGATGTTAGGGAGAAATGTGTACAATACCTTCTACAATATTGTGCTTACAGTGGCAATATTAATAAACATTTTACAATATTGACCCAATACTTGTGCCATATATACTGAAATCCTAGGCAAGTCTTTAAATTCCCCCAAACATCTTTGGATTAAAAAGTCTCCGAGCAGCTTAAGCAATATATTTGTAACGACGTTACAAAAATACTCTGAAATAGAAAATATATTTTCTTTTCACTGCAACGCTGCTGCGACGTTGTAACAATATAAATTGGTTACCTCAAATGTCACGATTAGGTTGGCTTGATATTGTTGCTAGTATAAAATTTTGTATAAGGTGTTATTCTAAATGGAACGAGAAGATTTATTTCGTCTGCAGTTACAAAATTTTGAAAACCTCTGATGTAAATGAATGTTTTACTAATAAAGAGAGCATGTACTACTTAATGGTACTATTGCCAATTAGATAAACGTTTCTTGATAAGTAATTAAATTAAACATAGTAGGTAATATAATACCTTTAAAATATACTTACGTCAACCGTTCACAATCGGTGAGATCGGACCCATATCTTGCGGATTTTAACACTTCATGACTACTTTTATTCGTTATTTAGTAGATACCTGATTCTTTTTCAAACTAAATTCACTAAAAAAATAAAAACCAGGCTAAATGGGCTTATCAAACATAATCGTAATAAGGTTTTCCACTGTAAATCTTCAGCGAATCAACCTCAGTAGTCTAGTATCTATTACAATACTGATGTGAAACATATATTCTTTATTTGCCATATGAAGACATCCTACTGAAAAGCACTGGAACCGGTCCACAACAGAAGGCCAAAGATCTACAGACTTAACAGACGGTGTTCATAGCACAACATCACCACAGAGATCGCCTGCCATGCAACAGCCGTTCACTACGTGAAGTAGTTAGATGGCCTAACTGAGTTACTAATGTTCAAGTCTCCGCATCACCTGATATGCAGAAGTTCTCCATGTTCCCCAGGAGAACAATGAAGGAACTCTTATCTAATTACTCCCCGAGAGCAACAGGATTCATTAAAGCAGAATTTTGAAGAATAATTCTTCGTAAACACAATAAAGTGAAATTTGACCAATTAGGTCTTCAGTTTGAGAATTATCCTTCACATACACGTCATTGGATGTTATTTTACATGTGGTTTCTTTTGTATGGATACAGCTTGATTGTTTGTTATTGACTACATTTAGGACGAAAAATGCACCAATCGTCGACACCTTTGAGTTCATAGAGACTGTCATGGTGGGATTGCATTAGTTTTTGTTGCACTGTGGATGTGGTTCTAAAGCTTACCTGGCTCAAGAGAAATAGTAATTTCCTCATTTCGCAAGTTTCATGCTGAAACCCTATCGAATATTTTTTTTGCACTCATTTATCTACATTTCGCGGTCACTTCCCCCTTTATCCCATTTTATATACCTTTTAAATCCATTTAACAGTTTTTCCATTTTATATCCATTATACCCACTGATATACGATCATTATTTGGTACATCAGTGTTTACTTACAACACCGTCCGTGCACTTGCATTACGTCATAAACAGGGCCTTCCTCCCGTTTCAAAAATCTCCAAATAAGTGTTCTAACGATTGAGCTGCCCGAGATTTTGAGTTTGCTATATAAAATTTTGAAGCCTAGGGCAAATAATCCTGTATAGTCTTTTCAGACATACATCTTCTGCTTGACGATGTCATCTCTAACCTATTATTCTAACTTACAAGAGCGGAAACAAGACTCCAAAGATTCGATTCGAGCTTATTCAGCGGCATATAAACTCTCCCGCTAATATCTCTTGGTTCTTAATAACCCTGCTAATGTCATCCAATATTCAGCATGCCAAAAGTAAAATAAATTCACAACAAAAATCTCGCCACTCGGGTCGTTTGGCGACTGAAACAAGAACCGATGACAGCCAATAATTAAGCTCGGAATAAAAGAAAGCTTCTCGTAAATCTTTGCTTTCTCTCTTATTATTATTGCTATTATTTTGTTTCGTTCTTTTGCTTCCAGGGGTCGTTGGTGCGTGATTGATTATCAGTGCACAATGACAGCAGCGGTGTTCCTAAACTCTCGAACATTTTTACCTTCCGCGCTGGAAGATGACACTCATACGGTGCCACGCCTACCCCCCCGCCGTGAACCAATCATCACCGCGGATGCGGACATCATGCAGATTGGTGTTGCCCTGGTAACAGGATTTGGGAGCACGCAGACGCGATGGTTATCGTTTGATAAAGTTTAAGAGGAAATTCACAATGAGGAAAGGTAAAGATTGAGATTGCTACTATAACCTATTTTGTGTGGTGGGCAAATTATTACATTTTGTATAGAGGATATTCGTTAACTCGAACTCGGCAGGGCTTAAAATTTGAAATTAGGTACAGACGTAGGTCATGTGATAAAATCAATATGGATAATTGCTGTTTTTAAATAATTTCTTTTAGGGATATCATATGGGAAAATATTAAAATTATCGAATGTGTCGAATGAATGTAAAACTCCAGGTTTATTGAAGTAGGGAGTTGAAATTTGCACAAAAGTGGATCATATGATGGAATTAACACAGATAATAAACGTTTTTAAATATTTATTATTTTAAGGAATGCAAAAATTTTCGAATTTTTGGGTGAATAGAAAACTGACTCTATCAACCAATTTAGAGACTTTATATGTAATTAACAGAAGGGTCGTTTGATACATAGCGCAGAAAAATGAAAGTTTTTAATTTTATACGTTTATGGGAGTATAACCCTCCCCTCTTATCACCCAGTTTTAATATCTCCGTTTCACTAAGGCGTTCGAGTTTTGAAATAAATTCAAATAGAAGCTTGAAATTGTCTACAAAATATCGTTGTACAGAAACAGCGTAAAGAAAACAAATCTGATGTGGGCAGCACATGATTTTCCATGCAGACCCATATTCGCGTTCTCTTTATTGCTTCAATGGATCATTAAATAGAGTTTAATTACACAAAATAACAGCCCTAATTATTTTAAATTACAATGAATTTCTATTGTTAATTCAATTTTCGTTTTCATTTGGTAACTGGACTCATTTTCAGTTACAAAAATGCAAAGGGACGTAGCGAAATTGCGAAAAAAATAAAATATCTCGAAAACGGCTAGTCCTAGTGTAATGGGGTTGGTCATAGTCTTTTTCTCGTTAAAAATCATGTATAAAATAAGCATTTAATTGACATATTTAAGTATACGTAATGTTTTATTTTTAGATTTAACGATTTTTGCTGGCCATTTTTCAAAAAAAGGCCGGTTTTTTTTTTCCGAATCATACCAAAATCTAATTAGCACTAGGTAAAACTGCAAGTGATTAATCTACCAAATTTTGTGAAATGTGGTCTATTAGTTCTTTTAGCTAAAGTGGATACAGATAATTTTTGTGGGCCATTTTGCAAAAAAAGGCAGGTTCTTTTATCCGGAATAGTACCGGAATCTAATCAGCACCAGGGCCACCTACAAGGGACTTACCTACCAAATTTTATGAAATTAGGTCAATTAATTTTTTAGTTAGAGAGGATACAAAATCTGCACACACACACACACACACACACACACACACACACACACACACACACACACACACAGACACACACACAGACACACACACATAGACACAGATACAGACGTTACGCTAAAAGTAGTTTTTTCGTGTTCTACAGGGCCCAGAACGTGTAAATTCATCGAAAACTCGAGTTGCGATTTTCGGCACCATTCCAATACTTTCTCTATTCGTTATATTCACGTTATCTTTATTTCAATTCAATTTAATTCACTTTATTTTTACACACACACACACACACACACACACACACACAGACAGACAAACACACAGACACACACACAGACAAACACACAGACACACACACAGGTACACACACACAGGTACACACACAGACACACACACAGGCACACACACAGACATACACACATAGACACCATTTTCGGCACCATTCCAATACTTTCTCTATATGTTATATTCACGTTTATTTTAATTCAATTTAATTCACTTTATTTTTACACACACACACACACAAACACAGACAGACAAATACGCAGACACACACACAGGTACACACAGAGACACACACACAGACACACTTTCTCTATACGTTATATTCACGTCATCTTTATTTTAATTCAATTTAATTCACTTTTAATTCAATTTTCGTTCTCATTTAGTAACTGGATATATTTTCAAAGGTGGCGTAGCGAAAATACTAAAATATCTCGAGAACGGATAAATCCAGTATAATGGGGTTGGCTTTATTCTTTTTATCGTTAAAAATTAGGTGCAAAACAAGCATTTAATTTATATATTTGAGAATATGTGGTTTTTATTTTATACTAGCCGCCTTTGGCGACCAGCCTGTTCGCTACCCTTGGAAATTCTGACCGTGGCAAACTCGTTGGCGCGACCTACCAGAAAGGTGTAAGGTAACTGCTTCGAAGGCCAGGAAGTGCCACACAATTTAGACCGGAACCCAATGGGGGAGGCATCCAAAGAGACCGTACCCTCCTTCCCCTACCACAAACCTCTCGGAAGGACTTGCAGTCCCACACGTTTAACGTGATCGTACTCCGCGTGAACACGGCTGCAGCTTTGGCAATGGCGGGAATCGAACCCGGGCCTACCGAGTGAAATTCCCGCGCGCTAACCACTGGGCTACCGTGCCATCCGCGACAATCTCCATAACTTTATTTTTATTCGGCAATTTTGGGAATCGAACCCGGGCCTACCAAGTTCAAATCCCGCGCACTAACCACTGGGGTACTTCACCCTCCGCGATATTCTTCATAACTTATTTTTTATTCACCCAATTTAGACCGGAACCAAGTGGGAGAAGCATCCACAGGGACCGTACCCTTCTTCCCCTACCACCAACCTCTCGGAAGGACTTACAGACCCACATGTTTAACGTGATCGTACTCCGCGTAAACACGGCGGCAATTTTGGGAATCGAACCCGGGCCTACCGAGTGCAATTTCCGCGCGCTAACCATTGGGCTACTTTGCCCTACGCGACAATCTCCATAACTTTCTTTTTATTCATCCAATTTAGACCGTACCCTCCTTCCCCTACCACCAACTTCTCGGAAGGACTCACGGACCCACATGTTTAACGTGCTCGTACTCCGCGTAAACACGGCGGCAATTTTGGGAATCGAACCCGGGCCTGGTAACTGGTTGGACGGCCAGGATGTGCCACCCAATTTAGACCGGAACCCAGTGGGGGAGGCATCCACAGGGAACGTACCCTCCTTCCCCTACCACCAACCTCTCGGAAAAACATACGGACCCATATGTTTAACGTGATCGTACTCCATGTCAGTGGCGGAAATCGAACCCGGGCCTACCGCGTGCAATTCCCGCGCGCTAACCACTGGGCTACTTCGCCCTCCGCGACAATCTCCATAACTTTCTTTTTATTCACCCAATTTAGACCGTACCCTCCTTCCCCTACCACCAACCTCTCGGAAGGACTCACGAACCCACATGTTTAACGTGATCGTACTCTGCGTGAACGTGGCGTAAGTTTTGGCAGTGGCGGGAATCGAACCCGGGCCTACTGAGTGCAATTCCCGCGCGCTAACCACTGGGCTGCCGCGCCCTCCGCGACAATCTCCATAACTTTCTACATATTCACCCAATTTAGACGGGAACCCAGTGGGGGAGGCATCCACAGGTGCCGTATCCTCCTTCCCCTACCACCAACCTCTCGGAAGGATTTACGGACACACATATTTAACGTGATCGTATTCCACGTAAACACGGCGGCAGTTTTGGCAGTGGCGGGAATCGAACCCGGGCCTACCGCTAACTTCCATCGCGCTAATTTGCAATTTAAAATGACCATATGCTTAATTCCATCATCCTCATTCCATTGTTTCATTGTTCTATCATTTAAAATATCCATAAAATTAAAATATCCATTTAAAATATCCAAAAGTTAAAATATACATTTAAAAAATCCAGATCGTCCCATCATTTAAAATATAAATATAATAATTTATATAGAGCAAAGGCGCTCTATTCAGAACCGTGACGTCACCTCCACCTTGACGTCCCCACCCACCACCTTCCCTGCTTCAGCGGGGGAGAAACGAACGGAACGCCGAGAAATTTAAAATCATGGCGTCTTTAAAATTGCCATCCTGAAGGCAATTTTCATTATTTCTGGACCACATTAGACTTGTAAGAATGCCAGATATTTCAGCTTTCTAAAAATGTAAATTATTAGTCGAAATTATGAGTACTTTTCACGATGCGAGAATTTAAAAACAAAAAATTGATTTTTTGAGCCAAAAGTGAGTTTTGTTTTAAAATCTTTAAAAAATATTAGAAATCGAAATTCAGATTTGAAATTGATATATTTTTACTCGAAATTCTCTGCTCTTTCCGATGGTGTAATTTATTTTTTTCTACGATGTCTGGATCGTGGAGAAAAAAGGGCAAAAAGGGCAAAAAACGGTCGAAATCGCATAAAACATTAAATAAATAAAAAAATAATTAAAATTTTAAAAATCGGTTTTCATGTGTCCCCTTCCCTCCCCCCCAGGTCTCCGATTGCCAAATTTCGTAGCTCTCCGACGCGCGGTCGCGAAACGTATAGTGTATAAGACAGACAGACACACACACACACAGACATTGCCTTTTATTATATAGATTTAATGATTTTTGTGGGACATTTTTCAAAAAGAGGTAGATTATTTTTTTTCCGAATCGTACCCAAATCTAATCAGCACCAGGGTCACCCACCAAATTTTGTAAAATTTGATCAATTAGTTTTCAGCTGGAGTGAATAAGGCAATTTTTGCGGACCGTTTCATAAAGAAAAGAGAGTACTTTTATTCCGAATCGTACCAAAAAGTATTCAGCACCAGGGGCACCCACAAGTGACTTACCTACCAAATTTTATGAAATTTGGTCCACTAGTTTTTGAGTTAGAGTGGATACATACATTGCACCGACAGACACACAGACAGACAGACATCGAGAGAGACACACAGACAGACAGAGAGAGACACACACAGACACAGACGTCATGCTAAAAATAGATTTTTCGCATCCTAGAGGTCCCAAAACGTGTAGATCCGTCGAAAACTCGAGTTGCGATTTTCGGTATTATTCCAATAATTTTTTTCCTGTATACATTATAATGTATTGCAGGGAAAGTCAAAATCTGATGTGGGCATCACATGACTTTCCCCGCAGACTCATCTCTAGGTTCTCTTTATTTCTTCAATAATTCATTATATTGAGTTTAATTGCACAAAATATCGTCCATAGTTATTTAAATTGACAATGAATTTGCAGTTTCAATTCAATTTTCGTTTTCAGTTGGTTACTGGATTTTTTTTCAACGGTGGGGTAGCGAAAATGCAAAAAAATTAAAATATCTCGAGAACGACTGGATCTAGAATAATGGGGTTGGTCTTATGCTTTTCATCGTTAAAAATTACGTATAAAACAAGCATTTAATGAATAGATTTAAGCATACGTAGTTTTTTTTTATTTTAGATTTTGACGATTTTTGCGAGTCATTTCGCAAAAAAAGGCAGGTTCTTTTATCCCGAATCGTACCCAAAACTAATCAGCACCAGACGCCCACAAGTGACTCACCTACCAAATTTTATGAAATTCGGTCAATTAGTACTCTTTTAGTTAGAGTGGATACAAAATCTGCACAGACAGACAGGCAGACAGACGCACAGACACACAGACATGCACAAAGACACACACACAGACGTCACGCTAAAAATAGTTTTCTCGTAAACTAATCAGCACATGGTTCGCCCACAAGTGGCTCAACTACCAAATTTTATGAAATTCGGTCGAATAGTTTTTAGTTAGAGTGGATACAAATACCTCATAGCCAGACACACACACACAGAGACGTCACGTCGTATTATCGTATTCTAGAGGTCCCGAAACGTGTAGATCCGTCGAAAACTCAATTTGCGATTTTCGGCATGATTCCAATACTTTCCCTATACATTACCATGTATTGCAGGGAAAGTAAAAACGTAATTATCGAAAATCTTTTATTTTGCGGGTACCAATGACTAAAATATTCGAATTACTGAGTGATGTAAAACCCCTGATTCGAACTGATATATGAATTTGAAATTATATAAATATATATGTTTAATATTTGCATTTTATAAGATACATATGATGCAAAATAAGATTTTTAAAGAAATGCATCCGTAACAGAAAAAATTACTTCACCACATGATCTGATGTGAGCAGCACATGGCTTTCCTTATATAATGCAATGAATTTACTACTTTTACAGTAAAAAAAAAAGGTTATTCTTATAGTAGATACCTATATTCTTTCCAAGATATTGAATTTTCGTCAATTAGTCGTCATTTTCTTTGATTTAGCGTTATTTTTATCAATTTGGGGAGACATTCGTTAATTTGGCAGCATTTAAAAAAGTCGCCAAGTCGGCGATATTCCGCCAAATTCGTCGCCAAATTCTCGCCAAGCGTTATGGACGGGGAAATAATTTATCCTTATAGCAGTTAAATGACTTTTGGCGTTCAAATACAAAAGTATTACTCAACATATCATCTCTCATGAATGGAACGAGTTAGATCCACGAGAATGATGCCACCCAATTTATCGCATGATATTACATATGAAAAGTGAACATGTTTCTGAACAGTAAATAATTTTTTTAATTTATGGGATTTTTTTAATAAATTTATTTGAAAAATGTGCAATATCTCAGGAACAGTTCATGCTAGCGTTCTAAAGTTTATGTCAGTCGTTTTATAAGGAAAATTTAGATAAGAAATGACTATTTGCGTAACTTTATTAAAGGTTTTGATTTTTGATGATTTTTTTAAAATTTCACTCGAAAATTTAGGGGGTTCTGAACATTCGATTGTGTTTAAAAACAATAGGCTTCCAGTATTCACAGATTGTAATTTTTGTACCAAATTTCATTCGAATCGCTCCATTCGTTTGTGAGTTACCGTCTCCGCACACACACACACACACACACACACACACATACACACACACACACACACACACACACACACACACACACACACACACTGACATCACCTCGAAAAGTCTCATTGGTGTTCAGATATGCTTGAAACGTGCTCTCCCGTTAAAAACTCGAATTCGAATTTTTGACCCCTTCATAGTACTTTCCTTATATATTATATGTATATAAGGAAAGTAATATCTGTATTCAAACTGTAAGAATAAAATATTCGTATTTAGAATATAATAATACGTTGAATAAAATCTAGTGCTATGTTTTATCCCGGGCAGAGCTGGGTAATTTTTCTAGTATAATTCAAATGTAAAGATAATTGATAATGAATCATTTCATCAAGAGGTGCAAGCTTATATCAATTCCGTCAGAGCTTATTTCGATTATTCACCTTGCACGATGTACGAAAAGGACAAAATGTACCCCGCGTCGTACGAAATAGAAAAGCTGTAAACAAAAAATAAGTATGAAATGCAGAAAGATGTACAAATTAAAAGTAATAAGATAAGATTTGTGCCTCGACTAGTTGCTTCTAATTGAATGCGACAACAAGTACTGCCACATGCTTCCATTCAATTGGAAGTCATTTTAATGTTGCCATTTACGTACGTATAAGAATAAATGCGATTTATACTTAACATGAAGACAGCAGAAATGGTCCTCTTCAACAAAGAAGGGAAAGAAGGCAAAGATCCAGGAAATTACAGATCCATCTGCCTATTGACAGCATGGAGTAAAGTGCTAGATAAACTAGTAACAAATAGAATAATGTTCCATATGAAAAAATCAAAGAAATTAAGCACAAAACAGTATGGATTCACGCCAGGAAAAGGCACAGAAGATGCCATATCAGAAATAGTGGAACCAATGAGAGAAAATAGGAGGCAGGATAAGAACACATATGCATCATCTCGCTCGACGTAAAGAGCGCGTATAACAACGTTTGGTGGCCTTCTGTGTTGGAAATCCTGGCCAATAAGAATTGCCCTAAGAATCTATATGGAGTAGTTAAAGCTACCTGAGAGAAAGAAAAGTCTTCTACAACTCTGGGAACATCAAACTAGAACGAAAGTATGGAAAGGGATGTCCGCAAGGTTCAAATTTCGGACCCTTACTATGGAATATCATTAGTGATACAGCTCTAATCTTGAGACTGTCAGAAGGAACGAAGATCCAGGCATACGCCGACGACTTCGTCCTAATGGTGATTGGTTCAGGAAGACCAGATATTGAAACAAAATCAGGATTGGCTCTAAAAATAATAGAGGGCTGGAGCAGTAAGTATAAACTGCAGTTCAGTCCTGAAAAAACAAAATAAATTTACATGCCCAAACGAAAGAAAACGAGAGACCCACCAAGAATAAAATACGGAGGCAAAAACATCCAAGATTGTAAACAGTTGAGATACCTTGACGTCGTCCTAGACAAGCACCTACAATGGACTGCCCACATGGACCGCCTTAAGGCAGCCGTCAGACGTCTGATAGATGGTCTGAATGGTATAAGCAGAAGAGAGTGGGGCCTGACAGGCTCAGTATTGAAAGCCCTGTATAAGCAGGGAATAGAGAGAATGGTCACCTACGCAAGTAGCGCATGGTGGACAAAATGAAGGTACAGAGAGGATGAGGGAGAGAATAGGTCAAGTCCAGAGACTCTCACTCTTAGCCATAACGAAGTGCTATAGGACGACAGCCACGGTAGCGACTCAGGTTCTGGCAGGCACTCTGTCTGTAGACCTGCAAATCTCACTGGAAGCAAAGATTCAACGTTTGAAGAGGAAAAAGGAAGATTTCTCGTTTGGGGGCATTACATATAAAGGCGAGGAAATAGAAAGAGAAGAGGAGCCATGGATAGAGCATCCTGCAAAGGAAAAAAGTGTAAGATGGGAAAAGGAAAATCCAAAAGGTGAAGGAATGGAAATTTTTACAGATGGCTCAAAAATGGAAAATAGAACAGGAGCTGGATTCGCAGTATTCACAGATGGATATCTAATACAGAGAAGAAGCTACAGGCTAAATGATAAAAGTAGCGTGTTCCAGACAGAGGTACTAGCAATAGACAAAGCATTAGAATGGCTAATAGTAAAAGGAATGAGGAAAAAGGTGTTAAAAGTCTTTGTAGACAGCCAAGGAGCCCTAAAAGCTCTAGAATGCTACTTCTCAAGAAACATCATAGTGAGAAGAGTAAAATCTAAACTAGCAGAACTGGCCAAAAGGAAGAACAAACTAGATTTTTGCTGGATAAAATCTCATATTGGAATAACGGGCAACGAAGAAGCTGACGGAGCAGCAAAAGAAGGAACGACTCAAGTTCCAAGGATAGTATGCGCTATCCCAATAGCAACTCTTAAGATGGAGGCTCACAAAGAAGCTTTAGTTCTATGGCAAAATCGTTGGGATAACGACTCGAAGGGAAGAAGTACACACGAGATCTTCCCAAAAGTATCAACCAAAATAACTTGTGGCAATCACATCATAAATCAGGTGATTACGCTACACGGGACCGCACCAGGGTACTTTGCAAGGTTCAAAGTGCCCAACACAGAAAGATCGTGTTCTTGGTGCGGCAAGCCAAACACGGACACTAGGCACTTCGCAGATTGCGACGGCTTTATGGAAACGAGGAGGAAGTCCTGTCCAAAGATGGACGGAGACACGCTGGTCAACTACCTGAAGAGTGGTGAATTCAGGAATGCAGTAGCTCAAGCCCAGAAAGACTACCAGGAAGGACAGAAGTCCAGAAGACCCTTGTATATAATTTGATATGTTAACCAAGATTATATTTGCATTTGTATTGAATTTGTAATATTGTACATGCTTGTTGTGAATATCTGACACAAGATGTCAAAGTTTGTAATTATGCTTTAAAATAAAAAAGTTGCGCCCGGTCAAATCCTCCAAACCAGAGGATTAGAGAGGTGTTGCTTTTGGATTCTCTTTAGATTTTTGGAGGTTCAAAATTCAAAATTGTGGTGTCCTAAGTCCCTACTTTAGCATGGTATGCTCGAGATGAGCAGGAATTTTGAGCAGCTACAGAAAGTTGCTGCGCCGTGGTTGCCCATTTTGGGCCGGGCCGGTCTCTTGTAGTAAATTAAATTATACTTAACATGAAATGAAATGGGTTTGTAAATGTGTGTACAAATTGCAATAATAAGGATAATTAAAGCACTATAGATTAAAAAAAGTTAAAACCATTGTAGTTGGATGTATAACTGAATGGTATATATAGGGTCTTTCAGAAAGGACTCCCTAACATTGAAATGATATAACTGCGAAACAGTGATAGACAGAAAGATGAAACAAGTGGTATGTTGGATAGACAGGTCTGGAATTTTACATACACCGGTTTGCAAAACTAGTTACAAGATTGGCAAAACTAGTTACAAGTCCTTTCTGAAAGACCCTGTATGATGTAATTACTAACATGAACAAAAACAACTGTTGCATTAAATGAAATACAAAAGCATGACTGATATTAGAAATTGAACAGTATCTGCTCCAAATCAGGATAATTTCGTATAGTATAAATTCAATAATATTTATTAGTTAAAAATCTGATGTGAACTGCACATGACTATCCCTACAGGTTCAAATTCTCTTTATTTCTTTTATAATTCATTAAACTGAGGTTAATGGCACAAAATAAAACGTATCATTATATGAAATGGCACTGAATTTGCACTTTTAATTCATTTTTTGTTTCCATTTGGTAACTGGACGTATTTAAGAGGCGGCGTAACAGAAATGTGAAAAAACTTAAATATCTCAACCGCTTGTCCTAGAATAATGGAGTTGGTCTTATATTTTTTATCGTCAAAAATTATGTATAAAACAGGCATGTAATCGGTACATTTGAACATACGTTGTCTTTTATTTCAGATTTTGACGATTTTTGCTGGCTACTTAGGAAAAATGATAGGTTTTTTTTTTATGAATCGTACAAAAATCTAATCTGTACCAGAATAACCCACAAGTGACTTATTTACTAAACTTTGTAAAATGTAGTCAATAAGTGTTCTAGCTAGAGAAGATACATTCGATCTTTGAGAGCTATTTCGCAAAAAAAAAAAAAAAAAAAAGAAAAAGGCAGGCTTTTTTATCCCGAATCGTACCAAAATCGAATCAGAACCAAGGTAGCCTACAGGTGACTTACCAATCAAATTTAATTAAATTAGGTCAATTAGTTTTTGAGTGAGAGTGGGGACACACACACGCACGCACGCACACACGCGCAAGCACGCACGCACGCACGCAAGCAGACACACACACACACACACACAGACGTTATGCTAAGAATCGCTTTACATTAACATGCATTGTGGGGAAAGTTAAAAGAATTTCAAATATGCATTTGTGTCCCCTGCATTTTTTCTGGGTAAGAAACCATTGATATAGTATGTCTATGTGACGTCTGTGTAATACACTTTTACGCATATGTAACAAACTAAGTTGTATGACCGGCATAGAATTTATTTGAATATAAAGTTGATATATTATCAGCATCTAGGTGTGATCAAATATATATTCTGGGGTAGTAGTATCTCTGAAAGAGAAATTTATTAATATCTACTAGAAAAAAATACATCATACAGAGGTGGCAAATGTATTAGTCTCAAAGGCTACAAACTATTACTATCTATATTCGTGGCAAATATATTAGTATACTGAGGGCGTTAATGGCGTTAGTATCAAGATGTAACAGATGACGTAAATCCATCACCGAGTATTTTAAACCTACACATGCAATAGTTGAATACAACTTCATCTAATCTATTACTCCTCAACGATTGCTGAAAAATAGAAAACGGTTGACAACAGCGAAATTCGCAGGCATATCATGGAGCAGAGCGTCCCCCATGAATATCAATAGCCTACGGCTAATGACGCTAATGGCCCAGACACTGATAGGATACCTCGGCTTCGGGTAATTACGAAGTTCTTGTCTCCAGAAAGAGCCAGTGAAGATGAGAAAAGGTCGGTATTTAACGCCGTGATGAATCGCGAACGTCGCTCGACGATATTTAGTGACACATCAGTGGAAATGGTTTCTATGCTGAAAAATCTGATGTGGGCAGTACATGACTTTCCCTGCAGGCTCAAATTCATATTTTCTTTATTTCTTTAATAATTCGTTAGATTCAGTTTAATTGCACTAAATAACACTAAATTTGCATTTTTAATTAATTTTTACTTTCCTTATATACAAGGAAAGTATTGTGACGGGGTCGAATATTCGAATTCGAGTTTTCGACGGGAGAGCACGTTTCAAGCATCCCTGATCATGAACCAAACATTTTTGAAGTGATGTCTGTGTGTGTGTGTATGTGTGTGTGTGTGTGTGTGTCAGTGAGTCTGTGGGGAAGATAACTGACGAACGAATGGACCGATTCGAACGAAATTTGGTACAAAAATCACAATCCGTAAACACTGGAAGCCTATTGTTTTTATACGCAATCGAATGTGCAGAACCCCCTTAAATTTTCGAGGGAAATTTTGAAAAAATCGTCAAAAAATCAATACCACTAATAATAAACCATTGATAATCAAAACCACAAATAGTTATTTCTTATGTAATTTTATTAGAAAACGATTGACATAAATTTTAAAACGCTAACATGAACCGTTCTCGAGATATTGCACATTTTTCAAAAAAATTATCAAAAAGTCATATAAAATAAAAAAAAATATTTCCTATTGAGAAACATGTTCGCTTTTCATATGTAATACCATGCGATAAATTTGGTGACATCATTTTCGTGGAACTAGCTCGTTCCATTCATAAAAAAAGATACTTTAATTAATACTCTTATATTTGAATGCCAATAGTCATTTATCTGCTGTAAGAATAACTTATTTCTTCGTCCATAACGCTTGGCGATATTTTGGCGACGAATTTGGCGGAATGTCGCCGACTTGGCGACATTTTTAATTCTTGCCAAATTAACAAAAATCTCGCCAAATGGATAAAAATGACGCCAAATCAGTGAAAATGACGACTAATTGAAGGAAATTCAATATCTTGGAAAGAATATAAGTATCTACTATAAGAATAAAATTTTTTTAACTGGAAAAGTAGCAAATTCATTGCATTATATAAGGAAGGTCATGTGTTGCCCACATCAGATTTTTGTTTTTATTTGGTAACTGGACATTTTTCCGATAGCGGCGTAATAAAAATACTAGAAATCTCAAATATCTTGAGAACTGTGTAGTCCTAAAGTATAATAGAGTGTGTTATATTCTTTTCCTTGTCAAAAATTGCGTATAAAACAGGGATTTAATTGATACATCTCAGCATACGTAGTCTTTTTTTTTTTTTTGATTTTGGCGATTTTTGCAGGCCATTTCGTAAAAAAAGAAAACGCAGGTTGTTATTTTCCGAATCGTACCAAAATCGAATCGCACCAGAGTTTCTTTCCCCCAAGTAACTTATCTACGAAATATTGTGAAATTTGGTAAATTAGTATTTTAGCTAGGGTGGATACATGACATTTTTGCTGGCCATTTCGTAAAAAAAGGCGGGCTCTTCTTTTCCGAATCGTACCAAATTCTAATCAGCACCAGAGTATCTAACAAGTAACTCATCTACCAAATTTTGTGAAATTTAGTAAATTAGTATTTTAGATAGAGCGGATGAATTAAATTTTTACGGACCATTTCGCAAAAAAGGCGGGTTCTGTTGTTACGAATCATGCCAATAACTAATCAGCATCCAAGTGACTTACCTACCAAATTTTATGAAATTCGGTCAATTAGTTTTTGAGTTAGAGTGGATACATACATTGCACAGGCACACAGACAGACACACACACACAGACGTCACGCTAAAAATAATTTTTTTGTATTCTAGAGGTCTCGAAACGTGTAGATCCGTCGAAAACCAGAGTTGCGATTTTCGACATGATTCCAATACTTTCCCTATACATTACCATGTATTGCAGGAAAAGTAATAGTATACTTTCTCTGCAATACATGGTAATGTATAGATAAAGTAATAATAATAAATGTGGTATCACGTCTATTCTAAATTCATTTATAAAATCAACGACACAACATCATAGATAAAAGGTCATTTCAGAACCATCTGGACTCTATACATGTCAAATCTCTTCACATCACATACGAAACTTATCTCTGACATCCTTTTATTGTAATTGTGCTTAGCTGCATTTTTGGTTTGTCTCTTTTCTTTGTAAAATATTTACCACGTGTTTAAATTACATCTCTTGGGTATAACCCCTAAATTTGTATTTGTAATTAATTAATTTTAATAGCCTGCTTGTACTACCATTATGTTGTGTTTATTTATGCAAATTTGTCTGCTGATCTGATCTATATATAAGCATTTTGCGTTTACTGTTTCGTATAGCCACTGATGAAGGGTATAGTAATGCCCGAAAGCGCTCTGGATTTTTAAAGTACGTCTTGTACGTCTTTGTACGTCTTGTAGGATGATTTTATAAAATGACCTTTTATCTATGATGTTGTGTTGTTGATTTTATAACTGAATATAGATAAAATATTGGTATCGTGATTTTTTCCCTTATCAGTAATGTGCATGATCGGCTGAATAGCAACAGTTTGAAGTATAACGAAAAGTTAAGAACTAAAAGTTAGTTACTAAATAGTTTTATTTTTAGTAACGTTCTATACATGGCGGTACCAGCCCAAATCGGCTCCTCTTTTGGAATTTGGGATACGGTCGAATTTTGACTATCAAATTAATAGTATATCAAATTCGTAATTCGAATTAAAAAATATCGACAAGACGTTTTCCACGGAAGCTGAGGTAACCAGAATTTCATGGCCGTACGATTCTTAGATTTTTCACTACATACGATACACCTTTCTGGTAGGTCGGACGGTCTGGGTTTCAACAACAACAACTACATACGATACAAATATATATCTTCTTTTATTATCATTGATTATATGCGATTTCCATACAAAATATTTCTTTACGATTGCTAACAAAAGACAATTACCTTACTACTTCCTAGATTCGACCCATCGCTAATAAAAATGTTATTTCCTACAAACCCCTAACAAAAAGTAGCTGTTCAAAAAACAATGGATCGTGCCATATATTGAATCGAGAATATGTAATTAATTATTTCCATAAAGCGGCAGATATTATCAAAGAAATTAAATTAGATTTTAAGATATTATGAGTTATCGCTAACTTGTTAAATTAAGTCACAAGTCGCTAAGTTGGCATTATTTAACCAAATTTGCCACCAAATGTGAAATATAAACTGGTAGAGATATAGTTTTTTTTTATAATATTGACAAACGTACATGAAATATGTACATTAAGTGTACATAAAATTTCTAATATGCTAATATCCATCTTTTTCAAGATATAGCACGTTTTACTATAAGAAAAAACAAACAAACCAAAAATTGAAATTTTGTACATACTTGATACTGGAAATCGATTGACTCCATTACTTTGAGTTTATCACAAACCATCCTTCGAGATATTAAAAGTTTTCTTTCAGCACAGTGGGCATATCTCCCTATGGAAATATGTCCACTGTCCCGATGGAAATATCCCCTGTGCTCAAATGATAAAAATGGAGCAAGGGATGAAGTTAAGTGTTATTATTTCACATTTAATTAAAAGGAACCAGTGGATCGTTTTCATATACCTCACAATCACCAGACATATTGCAGGTTCCATCCATAAATGTACTGGCTAAACGCATGACCACACATTTGACTTTCCTATTCAGTAGTATAAAGACTACGTCAGGGATGACGTTGCATGAAAATTGAATAATTTCATCAAGTAATTCCTCAAATATCTTTTTTTTTAGTTTGTAGAGAAATTTATCTGTTGGACACATCAGATATATTATTTTCGCAATTAGTTCGTTTATTTTGAACACCTCCAAGTGTGAAAGCAATAAAAAAAATACTCCTCGGAGGTGCGGGCAGCAGTAACGGATGAAGCCATCGTCTGTCAGCAAAGACGGACTGACAGCGATAAGGACGTTGGTTGTTGTTCGCACGTGCCAAGCATACACCCCCACCCCAGAAACTGCAGAGGAGAGGTGACGGCCTCGGATGCCATCTTTATCAAGTCGGGAAGACGGCTTGATTTGTGTCCAGCCCCGATCATAAAGCAGATTTGGTAGGAAAGCAGGTGACACTTGTGGGAAATCGTACCTGAAGTCGAATTGAAGAGCCTCAGGTCTCACGACTCCATCGACAGATACCCCCCCCCCCCCCCCAAATTGGGTTTTCAGAAATATGGTACGAGCACTCTATTATTACCTTCTTTTAATATACACGTATAGAACAAATATTGTTACAATTGTGACAAGAACAGTGTAGTAATATTGCAGTAATATCACACTATCACATCACAGCTGTGACTTGTACATGTCGTCACGTATTGGTGGCTTTGTGGCATTATCGTAATAACATGTGTGCCGTATCTATTACTGCTCATTATATGAAACAAATTGTTTCTCTTCAGGACGACTTCTCAAATATTTAGTTCATTGCCATATCATAGCAAAGTAATTAATAAATAAAAAAGTAATACCAGAGAGTGTAGAAGACTGCAGAAAATATCAAAATGCTTTCATTTGACAATATGCATAAATATATCGTTATTTCAATTACAATTTTTGAGGCAATTTCTGTAGGTAATTATGCTGCCAGTGAAAGCATGACTTCCCTGCTCGGTCATAGGTATACTTTGAGGATACTGTGATATAAAAGCGATGATACAGTAGCGTTGTATTACGTGCTAAACGTTGCGATGATACGATATTGCGGAGGTCACATTGTAACATTGAAAATAAGTCACCATAACGTCAGAAAAATATATTCGAAAATGACAATTTTTTTCTTCATGTAATGTCCCAAATGTGATGTTCTGAATGCGATGTTCATGAGTTGTTCTGAAATGTCCCAAATAACACTGTTACAAATCTTCTATGCCAACCTAAATATCATTATACTAAAACTTGTTCTGAGGATTCGTCGATTCTATTGAACACTGAGTTTTGACTATCTGTTTCATAAATTAAAAAATCTGATGTGGGTAACACATGACTTTCCTTATATAATGTAATGAATTTACTACTTTTACAGTAAAAAAAATAGGTTTTTCTTACAGTAGATACTAATATTCTTTCCAAGATATTGAATTTTCGACAATTAGTCGTCATTTTCATTGATTTAGTGTCATTTTTATCCATTTGGTGAGATTTTCGTTAATTTGGCAACATTTAAAAAAAGTCGGCAAGTTGGCGACATTCCGCTAAATTCGTCGCCAAAATCTCGCCAAGCGATATGCACTAAGAAATAAGTTATTCTTACAGCATATAAACGACTATTGGCGTTCAAATACAAAAGTATTATTCAAAGTATCTTTTTTCATGAATGAAACGAGTTAGATCCACGAGAATGATGTCACTCAATTTATCGCATGGTATTACATATGAAAAGTGAACATGTTTCTCAATAGGAAATATTTTTTTTATTTTATATGACTTTTGGATAATTTTTTTGAAAAACGTACAATATCTCGAGAACGGTTCATGTTAACGTTCTAAAATTTATGTCAATCGTTTTCTAATGAAAAATTACATAAGAAATGTCTATTTGCGTAACTTTATTAGTGGTTTTGATTTTTTGACGATATTTCCAAAATTTCATTCGAAAATTTAGGGGGGTTCTGAACATTCGATTGCGTATAAAAACAATAGGCTTCCAGTGTTTACGGAATGTGATCTTTGTACCAAATTTAGTTCGAATCATCGATCCATTCGTCAGTTATCGTCTGCACAGTCTCACTGACCCCCCCCCCCCCCCCCACACACACACACAGACATCACTTCAAAAATGTTTGATTCGTGATCAGGGATGCTTGAAACGTGCTCTCCCGTCGAAAACGCGAATTCGAATTTTCGACCCTGTCATAATACTTTCCTTATACATTATGTATATAAGGAAAGTAAAAACAGATGTTCAAACTGAGTCAAAATATATAAAGATCCCATTTGCATAAACTTGACTTCGTAAATGGTTAATTCGTGATATGGTTAATTCGTTCTTTTTATTGCGTTTTAAACGTGTTTTGTGGGGTTGAGATCTGGGGAGCGATTAATATTCTCAATCTCCACATGTATCTTCACAGTTCGTGTATGGGGTAGTGTTGTTGTTGTTGAAACCCAGACCGTCCGGCCTACCAGAAAGGTGTAAGGTAACTGTTTGGACGGTCGGGAAGTGCCACCCAATTCAGACCGGAACCCAGTGGGGGAGGCATCCACAGGGACCGTACCCTCCTTCCCCTACCACCAACCTCTCGGAAGGACTTTCGGACCCACATGTTTAACGTGATCGTACTCCGCATGAACACGGCGGCAGTTTTGGCAGTGGCTGGAATCGAACCCGGGCCTACCGAGTGCAACTCCAGGTGTGTCATTGTTTTTACTTTCCTTATATACATAATGTATAAGGAAAGTATTGTGATGGGGTCGAAAATTCGAATTCGAGTTTTCGACGGGAGAGCACGTTTCAAGCATCCCTGATCACGAAACAAGCATTTTTGAGGTGATGTCTGTGTGTGTGTGTGTGTGTGTGTGTGTGTGTGTGAAAGTATGTGTGTGTGTGTGTGTGTGTGTGTGTGTGTGTGTGTGTGTGTGTCAGTGAGTCTGTGGAGACGATAACTGACGAACGAATGGACCGATTCGAACCAAATTTGGTACAAAAATCACAATCTGTAAACACTGGAAGCCTATTGTTTTTATACGTAATCGAATGTTCAGAACCCCCCTAAATTTTCGAATGAAATTTTGAAAAAATCGTCAAAAAATCAAAACCGCTAATAAAGTTACGCAAATAGACATTTCTTACGTAATTTTTCATTAGAAAACGATTGGCATAAATTTTAGAACGCTAACATGAACCGTTCTCGAGATATTGCACATTTTTCATAAAAATTATGAAAAAGTCACATAAAAAAAAAATTCCTATTGAGAAACATGTTCACTTTTCATATGTAATACCATGCGATAAATTGGGTGACATCACTCTCGTGGATCTAGCTCGTTCCATTCATGAAAAAAGATACTTTGAGTAATACTTTTGCATTTGAACGCCAATTTATCTGCTATAAGAATAACTTACTGCTTTGTCCATAATGCTTGGCGAGATTTTGGTGACGAAATTGGCGGAATGTCGCCAACTTGGCGATTTTTTGAAATGTTGCCAAATTAACGAAAATCTCGCCAAATGGATAAAAATGACGCTAAATCAATGAAAATGACGACAAATTGTAGAAAATTCAATATCTAATAAGTTATATAATGTATAAATATATAATAATAGTTATATAATATATGTCGAAAATTCAATATCTAATAAGTTATATATATATATATATATATATATATATATATATATATAACTTATTTCTTCGTCCATAACGCTTGGCGAGATTTTGGCGACGAAATTGGCGGAATGTCGCCAACTTGGCGACTTTTTGAAATGCTGCCAAATTAACGAAAATCTCGCCAAATGGATAAAAATGACGATAAATCAATGAAAATGACGACTAATTGTCGAAAATTCAATATCTTGGAAAGGATATCAGTATCTACTAGAAGAAAAACCTATTTATTTTACTGTAAAAGTAGTAAATTCATTTCATTATATAAGGAAAGTCATGTGTTGCACACATCAGATTTTTTACAATGTAGAATTGTTCACCTACTACAGGATCACAAAACAAACAAAAATAAAGTTGAAGTATTTCGTTGCAATATCGTTTACTAATCATATTCTCTTCACTTGTAATTCGGTGTATCCATTAAGAATAATGTCTCCCTACACCATGACCGCAGTATTTCTGCACCATCATCTTCTTCTTACATCATACCACACTTAAACATTTTCGATTTCGTCGAAAAAAAAAAATCTTAACTAATTTTAATCATTTCAAACCGATTCCAAGATTTGATATTATTCTAAATAATTAACCAAATTTTTCGCCAAACCTAATAGGTAGATATATTGGTTTTATATTTTTGTACCTGCTATTAATTATTAATCACTATGAATAATTAATGATTTTTAATAATTAACTGTGTTTAATGAAATATTTTGCACCCTCATAAAATTATGTGTGCTCCAACTGAATTATTAAATGTATTATTTTGATCGATAATCAAATTTATTCATATGAAGAGATAGATAAAAAATTTGAATTTGCGTTGTAAATACTGCGTGTGACCCATTTAATTGTTTTCCGTTCCGTACTGAAAATAAAACGTCGGTATCGCTGTTTTATTTTTGAGGTTAAAAAAATAAATAAATACGTACACGGAAAATTGTATCTTCCATATTACAAGAAAAATTGTGATGTCTGGGAGACCTTGATTCATTTTTTTTTTTTTTTTTTTTTTTTTTTTTTGTGTGTGTGTGTGTGTGTAGCAAAATGAGATTGAAACGTATAATCCACATCTAGAGAGAAAAAAAAATAATCTCTTCATAAACATTACATTTCTAAGAATCTCTTCTAATAAAATACATACTGAGTTTTGAAGTATGTAATATGAGGTTTTGATGATTTAATATTTTCAGTAAAAGAAATTTGGGCTACTTTTAAATTACAGTACGTCGACTTTTTTTTCTTTTCTTTTATATATAGTTATAGGTCTTCTTTTTTTTTCAATAGATATGTGGCCGTCAAGTAAAGCAAATCTTAATTTAGATTTTTCTCTCGAATTCAAGCAAATGACAAATGACTGCAATCTTTTATACGCACATATTCCTTCTAATCTGACGCCAAGGAAGATTAAACTAGGAAAATAATTTAAAATATACATTTTATTTGCAATTTTCTTTCAGATGTCTGTAATATATGCTATTATAAAATCGTTATGTTTATTACGAAACTTGTCGGTCTTGTCTTGAGTTGATTATACTCAGCGTTCTCGGAATTGTCATTATGCGTCCCTTCAACTTTCAATTGAAATGTTAAGGCGTTGCAGAAGTCGGATAGACTACGAACTATTAATAAAGAAAGATTTTAGAGTTGCAAGCTGCGAATTGAAGGAGCCAAAAGTCTTACCTCAAAAAATCTGATGTGGGCAACACATGACTTTCCTTATATAATGCAATGAATTTAATACTTTTACAGCTAAAAAAACGTTATTTTTATAGTAGATACTTATATTCTTTCCATGATATTGAATTTTCTTCAATTAGCCGTCATTTTCATTGATTTAGCGTCATTTTTATCAATTTCGCGAGATTTTTGTTAATTTGGCAACAATTAAAAATATCGCCAAGTTGGCGACATTCCACCAAATTCGTCGTCAAAATCTCGCCAAGCGCTATGGACGGAGAAATAAGTTATTCTTACAGCAGCAAAATGACTATTGGCGTTCAAATACAAAAGTATTACTCAAAATATCTTTTTTCATGAACGGAACGAGCTAGATCCACGAGAATGATGTCACCAAATTTATCGCATGGTATTACATATGAAAAGTGAACATGTTTCTCAATAGGAAATATTTTTATTTTTTACTTTATATAACTTTTTGAAAATTTTTTTGAAAAATGCGCAATATCTCGAGAACGGTTCATGTTAGCGTTCTAAAATTTATGCCAATCGTTTTCTAATGAAAAATTACATAAGAAATGTCTATTTGCGTAACTTTATTAGCGGTTCGGTTTTGATTTTTTGACGATTTTTTCGAAATTTTATTCGAAAATTTAGGGTGGTTCTGAACATTCAATTGCGTATAAAAACAATAGGCTTCCAGTGTTTATGGATTGTAATTTTTGTACCGAATTTCGTTCGAATCGGTCTATTCGTTCGTCTGTTATCGTCTCCACAGAGTCACTGACACACACACACACATACACACACACACACATACACACACACACATGCACACACACACACACACACACACGCACACACACGCACGCACGCACGCACACACACACACACACACACACACACACACAGACATCGCTTCAAAAATGTTTGATTCGTGATCAGGGATGGTTGAAACGTGCTCTCCCGTCGAAAACTCGAATTCGAATTTTCGACCCCGTCACAATACTTTCCTTATACATTATGTATATAAGGAAAGTAAAAATGAAGTAAGATAGGAGAAAATTTTCAATTACAATGTTGCAAAGCATTGTCTGACTGGTAAAAATCATCAGGAACAGAGAAAACACGTATGTGGAAGTCAACCAATGCATTCCAAACTTCATGGTTTGCCAGATGCACAAACACTAATTATAGTTAATTATAGTGAAATATTCTTTCTTCGAATTCTCTTTAAATAATATAATATTCTTTCTTCGACGAAGGGCATTTTGAACAGGCAGTACACTAGATTGCTGTGTATGTAAATGCCGTTTATTGTATCATTTCTATATATGACAGCAAAACACTTACAACCATGTTATGTCAAATATATGCTTTCTGTAAGATTTGATGTCGATACCTGCTAATTAGATAGTGATCCACAACTTTGCAGTTGAAAATTTTCTTCTACTTTGCTACATTTTAGGGTTAAGATATAAAATGTCTTCAATTGACCGCTCCAATCTTTCTCAGCTGATCATTCCCTTATAAGTAGGTCCTAGAAGCAGCGCTAGAATACTTGAACCAAAAGTTAAAAGGATACACAAGCACTTTTTCAAGAATCTTGGATATAGGTTCCACGTACATTATCGGATATAAAATAGAATCACTGACAAAAAAATGTAATTAAGCAACAGCAATATTTTGCAATGTAATCACCTAATAAAGAAAATCTGATGTGGGCAACACATGACTTTCCTTATATGATATAATGAATTTACTACTTTTACAGTAAAAAAATAAGTTTTTCTTATAGTAGATACTAATATTCTTTCCAAGATATTGAATTTTCGACAATTAGTCGTCATTTTCATTTATTTAGAATTATTTTTATCCATTTAGCGAGATTTTCGTTAATTTGGCAACATTTCAAAAAGTCGCCGAGTTGGCGACATTCCGCCAAATTGGTCAGCAAAATCTCGCCAAGCGTTATGGACGAAGAAATAAGTTATTCTTACAGCAGATAAATGACTATTGGCGTTCAAATACAAATGCATTACTCAAAGTATCTTTTTTCATGAATGGAACGAGCTAGATCCACGAGAATGATGTCACCCAATTTATCGCATGATATTACATATAAAAAGTGAACATGTTTCTCAATAGGAAATGTTTTTTTTTATTTTATGTGACTTTTGGAAATTTTTTTTGAAAAATGTACAATATCTCGAGAACGGTTCATGTTAACGTTCTAAAATTTATGTCAATCGTTTTCCAATGAAAAATTACATAAGAAATGTCTATTTGCGTAACTTTATTAGTGGTTTTGATTTTTTGACGATTTTTTCAAAATTTCATTCGGAAATTTAGGGAAAGTTCTGAACATTTGATTGCGTATAAAAACAATAAGCTTCCAGTGTTTACAGATTGTGATTTTTGTACCAAATTTGGTTCGAATCGGTCCATTCGTTCGTCAGTTATCGTATCCACAGACTCACTGACACACACACACACACACACACACACACACACACACACACACACACACAGAGACATCACTTCAAAATGTTTGATTCGTGATCAGGGATGCTTGAAACGTGCTCTCTCGTCGTAAACTCGAATTCGAATTTTCGACCCCGTCATGATACTTTCCTTATACATTATGTATATAAGGAAAGTAATAATGTTAGACTTTACATAAAGTTCTGATCAATCATTTTTGGACAAAAATCGAACTTTACCTGAATATTCTGCAATGTACGATAAATTTTACTACGTTGTAAATCTGAGCCGGACAAATTCCATTTGCATTTGAGCTAGACTGAGAATTTAAGCTCCAGCATTTTATACTTTCATATATTTTTGCAACACAATTTTCATACAACTAATTTATTAAATTTTCAAGATAGTAAATAAAAAAAAATCCGATGTGGACAGTACATGACTTTCCTTATATAATGCAATGAATTTACTACTTTTTAGAGTAAAAAAAAAAAAGATTATTTTTATAGTAGATATTTATATTCTTTCTAAGATATTGAATTTTCATCAATGAGTCATCATTTGCATTAATTTAGCGTCATTTTTATCCATTTGGTGAGTTTTTCGTTTATTTAGCAACATTTAAAAAGTCGCCAAGTTGGCGACATTCCCCCAAATTCGTCGCCAAAATCTCGCCAAGCGTTATGGACGGAGAAATAAGTTATTCTTACAGCAGATAAATGACTATTGGGGTTCAAATATAAAAGTATTACTAAGTATCTTTTTCATAAATGAAACGAGCTAGATCCACGAGAATGATGTCACCCAATTTCCCTTATCGCATGGTATTAAATATGAAAAGAGAACATGTTTCTCAATAGGAAGTATTTTGTTTTATTTTATATGAGTTTTTGATAATTTTTTTGAAAAATGTTCAATATCTCGAGAACGGTTCATGTTAGCGTTCTAAAATTTATGTCAATCGTTTTCTAATGAAAAATTACATGAAACATGTCTATTTGCGTAACTTTATTAGAGGTTTTTATTTTTTGACGATATTCAAAATTTCACTCGAAAATTTAGGGAGGTTCTGAACATTCGATTGTGCATTATAACAATAGGCTTCCAGTGTTTATGGATTGCAATATTTGTACCAAATTTTGTTCGAATCGGTCCATTCGTTCGTCAGTTATCGTCTCCACAGACTCACTGACACACACACACACACACACACAGACAGACAGACATCACTTCAAAAATGTTTGATTCGTGATCAGGGATGCTTGAAACGTGCTCTCCCGTCGAAAACTCGAATTCGAATTTTCGACCCCGTCACAATACTTTCCTTATACATTATTTTATATATAAGGAAAGTAATAAAAGATAAGAGACGCCGAAAATTATGGTGGACTCTATCTGTATCTTTTAATATGTGAACTAAAACACATTTAAACTGACATCTTCTACGGTAATAGAGATGCAGGTTAGGACATGCATTATTTTTATAATGCCCCAGTTCATGATATCTATTGATACATTTTCAAAGAAATTGTACCTAATCTGGTAGGGGTTTTTCCCTTCTTTTGACACTTCCAGGTTAGTGTCATCAGATAGTTAAAAAACTTTCCAGTCTATATTACTTTAACAATTTTTAGTTCGGTATGCAATCTATATAATTTATGATTACGTCTTATACACCGCACTCTTTTTACTTTCCTTATATACATAATGTATAAGGAAAGTATTGTGACGGGGTCGAATTAGAGCTTTTGACGGGAGAGCACGTTTCAAGCATCCCTGATCACGAATCGATCATTTTTGAAGTGATGTCTGCGTGTGTGTGTGAAAGTATGTGTGTGTGTGTGTGTGTGTGTGTGTGTGTGTGTGTCAGTGAGCCTTTAGAGACGATATCTCACGAACGAATAGAGCGATTCGAATGAAATTTGGTACAAAAATTACAATCCATGAATACTGGAGGCCTATTGTTTTAAAACACAATCGAATGTTCAGAACCCCTCTAAAGTTTCGAGTGAAATTTTGAAAAAATCGTCAAAAAATCAAAATCTTTAATAAAGTTACGAAAATAGATATTTTTTATGTAATTTTTCCTTAGAAAACGATTGACATAAACTTTAGAACGCTAGCACGAACCGTTCTCGAGATATTTCACATTTTTCAAATAAATTTATCAAAAAATTCCATAAATTAAAAAGAAAAATATTAACTGCTAAGAAACATGTTCACTTTTCATATGTAATATCATGCGATAAATTGGGGGACATCATTCTCGTGGATCTAACTCGTTCCATTCACGAGAAAAGATACTTTGAGTAATACTTTTGTATTTGAACGCCATTAGTCATTTATCCGCTGTAAGACTAACTTATTTCTCTGTCCCTAACGCTTGGTGAGATTTTGGCAACGAATTTAGAGGAATGTCGCCAATGTCGCCAAATTAACGAAAATCTCACCAAATGGATAAAAATGACTCTAAATCAATGAAAATGATGACTAATTGAAGAAAATTCAATATCTTGGAAAGAATATAAGTATCTACTATAAGAATAACATTTTTTTTAACTGCAAAAGTAGTAAATTTATTGCATTATATAAGGAAAGTTATGGCTGCCCACAATCAGATTTTTACGTGTAGGATCAAAAATTCTTCTCAAAATATTCTCGATGTTTTTTTCTTCATTTGTTAAGTATCCAGATTTTAGTGCACTATAATAAGACTATGGGTCTTATAACTTCACAATATTTCCTTAAAGAAAGTAGACCTGATTTTATATAAATATATTTTGGTTTAATAGGCTAGCAGGTATCATCGAAGTTGGTCTTACAGTGAATAGTAGCACCTACTTGCTATCATCAATCGGAGGTTAAAGCTAGCTTTAAAATCATTGTTGCTTGTTGTATAGCGTTTTGTAACTTATTAATTAAATTCAATGGGTCACTATTTACAAATTAAGCTAATTTTATATCGATATAAATAAAATTGAAAATCTGTCTGTATGTGCGTCTATGTTTGTCTCTTCATCACGGGAGAAGTAATTCAAATTTGAGAGTGAATATGATCTCGTACTTTGGCAAACATTGCAGGTGCCATCGTGTTACAGGCCCTGATGATATGACTTTTTGGAATATTTCTATTTATCTCCGTATACGTGTTTTGTCCGTTCCTGATGTCGATTTCTACTCACTAAATAATACTCTAAAACTTTGTAATTGGATTTTTTCCTCTATCTCTCTTTGTTGTGGATCACTTTTTTACTATTTTATTTATTTTGTTGTGGATTACCGGTAGATTATCTTTGTGGATTTTAACATTTTAAACTTCTAGGGGTGCTGAAACCATTTTTAACACTTTACAACATAGTTGAAAGTGTTTATGACTTTGTTCATTCTGTCTGTCTGTCTGTCCGTTAGCACGATAACTGTCGTAAAAATGGCTTTATCAAAATGAAATTTTAGTATGTTCAGACGGTCTGTGGAACCTATGGGAATATAAATGAATAATATAATATCACCTAATTAGTTTTTTATTGAACCCGAGTTGAAAAAATGAAATATATTGAACCCTATGGGACCTAATTTTACAAGCAAATTTAAAATTCACAAATTGCTTCGAAAATTTTAGAAAATATTCAAATTATCCCATAAAATACATAAAAAAATTTCAGTAAAATATGTTAGGTAGTTCTTTAAATAAAAATTATTAAATATAGGAGAAAAACAAATTCAATTAAATTCTGACTCTCGTTATACCCTCCAGAAAGAAAAAAAGAAATATATTATATAATAAATATCTTTCCAAGAGTTTAATTATTTTACATATAAGAAAGGTTTCACATTTTAGAATAAATATGGTAGATATCAAATTTTTAAATAAAATAAATTATTATAGTATTGTGATGAATGAAACAATTAGAAAAATGTTTATGAATGAAATGCTGCTTTTATATAGAGGCGATTTATATTTCGATGACTTCATTTGAATAAAGTTCATTTGTTTTCGATGAAGTTTTTAAATATAATAAATTATTGTAGTGTTATGATAATTTTAAAAATATTACCGAGGAATGTATCTATAGCCTTTTAGAGATGTTTAAACCAGGCAATTTATATTTCAATGTCGTCATATGAATGAAGTTCATTTTCTTCGATGAAGTTTTCAAATATAATAAATTAATGTAGTATTGTGATAATTTTAAAAATATTATCGAGGAATGTATCGCATTTTGGAGATGTTTGTATAAAATTGCATTGAAGTTGGAAAGTGTTTCATAATCAATGCTTTATGCATGATTGATCTTTCTTGTTATTCTATCGAAAGAGACTCACTTTACTAGATCTAACGTGTGCACTAAAGGAGTCTATCCTTTCAAAATTTTGGGGATTCTTAAGGGCTTTATTAGGAACCCTATATACATATCCGAGTAATGCATATAGATAGATCAGTGTTTAACATTGTTATTTTTGTCCGGTCTTTTGTGATGACTTATGATTTTCTATATTTTTATTCATAATTTTTTCATGGGCTTATAGGTGTCGGACCCCACATTGCTTGGTTTTGCGGTACGAATGATCTTTTTCCGGTTTGATTGTAGGCTCCAGTCAATTGTCATGGTTACCCCAAATTAAATTTAATAAGCTACAACTGGCGCTCAAACTAAAATCTGACGCGATTGTAACGGAGGGGTTTAGAGCCGACATCTGAACTCGTCTTGAAGCATTGAAAGTGAATTTCTTACCTGACACGGAGTGATGTAGCCTGTGGCAAGTTTGGGTGCCATTCAAGAGATCTGTATTTAACCCACATTTAGCCGATTGCTATTTTTAGCTCACGTTATGCCTAATTTTTCACAAAACAATTTTACTCATAAAAGCAATCTCTTTTATTTTGGGAAAAGAAAGTTATCAATACCATTTTCCGACATCTGACCTCGTCTTGAAGTATTGAAAGTGAATTCTTTACCTGATTGAAGTGGTGCAGCCCATGGCACGCTTGGATGCATTTCAAGAGGTCTGTATTTAATCCCCGGTTAGCCGATTGCTACTTTTAGCTCACATTATGCTTAATTTTCCACAAAACATTTTTACTCATAAAAGCGATCCCTGTTATTTTGGGAAGGGAGAGCTGTCAATACCATTTTCCCTCATAAACATCTCCCAAAATCTTGTTCTGCTTACGTTTAATATACGTCATTATACGATCATTTCGATTGGTCGAACTCTTTTGCATTTTATCTCTGAAACAATGGGGGTGATCGAGCCAATCACCTTCACTGTCAATCTGTCGATCACCTTGTCAGAAAAAAAATGAGCAGAAAATGTTTCGAGAGCCGAGGAATCAATCATGCAACCACTCCCCAAGTGAGCGATATTATTCGGTGTGTTTAACAAAGTCGAAAATTACAAGCCGCGCCGAGGACGCCCCTTTTTATCCGTCTTTCCATCTAGGCCCGTTCATTTGGTATGCGGGAAAACGGACAGCCGCCTTATGGAACGAGAACGCAGTAGGTTTAATGAGTTAACCGAGGCCTCCATTTTATTTAATTCCAAAATAAATTGCACAATTAAATGGACTGAGATTTAATAATAGGACTTTTTACAGGAGATTTTTTGGGGGGTTATGGAATTGTTCAACATCAGAGTTTGTCTGTTACTTCCCTGCGATGTTTTAAGAGTTTTAACTTTGTCTCTACAATCTATACTGTACAGCTGAGTGAGACTGCGATTGACTGACTGACTGACTAATTGAGGGAAGAATGACTACGGCCTAAATTGTTGTAGGTAGAAACTTGAAACTTTGCATACATATGGTAAAACCTATAAGTAATGAAAAAAAAATCCAAACTCTTGGAATTTTGTTTGAAGTATGTATAAATTTTAAGTTATAAATTATAAGACGTGATTTGTAGCCTTTTCAAAGCTCCTACACGAAGATATGCAAATGCATTTTAGATCGAGTTGTTAGTTTTCGAACTATAGTGGTTTCAATTTCGATATTACAATATTTTGAAGAACTATTTTGAAAATCTGCTTCCGATTTCGAAATTTTAATATTTTGATCTGTTGTAAAAATGTTTAAAGAAGGGAAAAAAGACCCACAGAGTTATCCTCCACGTTATTAACGCAAAAACCATTTTGGCTTCATCGGACTGTAGACATTTCAAATTTCTTTTTATATAACGTAATTTAATTCAAAATTTTTATATAATAGAATTTACATCGGATTTGTGGACTACTTCCAACACTGGCCAACGAAGGTAGTTCGACTCCTAATCGGAATTCGGGTTCTTTACCATGTCATCTAGACAACTGAGGTCTGAAGATGACCGTTTCAGTTTTTCCAACGACACTGTGAGTCACGACAGGGCTTTTTAATCCACGAATTCATGAGTGTTACGACTCAAAGGATGTAAGCATATGTCATGGAGTAGAGAGGTCGTTCATATTGGAAGTTTCGCTGCGATCTGCATCTAAAGGAGAATGTGGGGTCCACTTTCAATATGTAAAATAAGAACGCCATCTCAGTAGCTTGATGCATAGAGCATTGTTTGGAAAACGAATATTCTTAGTTTGAATTCTGGTTCGAGTTCTTTATAGGTTTTTATATAATAGAACTTGCTTTGGATTGTTTTAAAGGCACCATTTATGTCAATTCAATGAATGATTTATCGGATTCACAGTAATTCACAGTAATTTTTAATTTATAAAGTATTCATTAATTCATATTCACTCTTAACGATTCAGTTACAGTGATTATTAATAATTAGCTCAATTATTAATAATTAGCAAAATTTAATAAAATATTCTACACAAGCCATGAAAAATATTTGCTTACGTTCTGAATAACTGCAACCGCAAAATCCATTGTGTCCATTTGAAATCTACTGTCCTAACCAAGGTTTATTTATACAACAGGTTGGCCTAGGTTCACACACACACGGTATTGGCTAACGGAAACAGGCAACGATGACTGCCGGGTTGCCTCAATCGTGGGCTTCGCAATACGAATCAATGGTAATCTATAGGAAAAGCTCTAAAATCCAAATATATTTCGAACAATTTCCGAATTGTTCTACTGCTGTTTCTGTAACTTTTTTTTTAAATTCTGAATAATGGAGAACAATGAACACAAGGGCCATTTAACTGTAAATGATTGAAAAAAGAGCTTTTATCAGGAAAAAAAACATTTATGCATGTATTAAAAAACATTCATAACACACAAATACAAATAAATACATTTTTTTTACGAATATTTAAACGCATTTATATAAAATTTAGTTTGATATATATTCATATAAATATTTAGCTCAATTTATATTTGCATAAGTTAGGGTTATAAGAATATTTAGCACATTCACGTTTAGCAAAATTGTCAATAAGCCTCGTGTCCAGTCAACTCTGTCCGCACGCATCCGGTACCGAACTTCACCCACAATTTCACGTCCCGTGGACTCAGACCGAAAAGCTCGATGAGTAAAGCGCCCATCAGCGCATTTCCATAGACTTAATGCCCATTCTCAAGTCACCCACTTCTCGACGTCCCTGACCTTGCGTCGCAGCAAACTGTTCATTATCCCCTGTGCGCCCATTATTACATGGTCTGGGTGCATTTCATAAATGATTAATTATGAGAACACCGCGGGGTGCCCCTCGCAGACGAAAGTTTTAAGAAAAGGACGGAGAAGAGGGGAGGACGGCCGCATCGCCACTTTTCGTTCAATCTGACGTATGTCAAGGGAGCAATACCGTTGAGCCACGGCGAGATGTGTGTGATTATACGATTTTTTCTGATGCCTAACTAGTCGAGTAGGGTTAGTTCAGGACCACAGATATTTTTATTTTTCTAGCATTTCCTCTAAACTAGTTGTTCCCAATCCGTGGTTCGCAACCCCTTGGGGATTCGCGGAACAATTAAGGGGGTTCCAGTAATTTTTTTTATAAATTATAGTAGCATTCTAAAAAAAAAATGCATGGGGATGATAGTAATATTGATAGTAATCTATATAAATGAAATTGATAATCTGTCTGTGGATATAGGTATTCATGTGTGTGTGAATGTGTGTTCCATCATTACGCAAGAACGGCTTCATTGAATTTCATGAAATTTTGTGGATAGACTTGAAATAGCCGCATTTAAAAATTATTCCATGGTTTGAGTCTCTAAAACTAGGCGGTTATCGAGATATTAATGGAAAATGAAGCCCCCATATAATTAACGTTATGCAGACGCTATTTCTTCCTCAAATTTATTTGAACTATATGTGAACTATATTAAAACTATATCATATTGCTTAGCAACTGAATTAAATCAGATATGCAGACGATTTTTATTAATACTTTTCCGATGTAAATAATAAACAAGAAAGATCAATCATGCTTAAAGCATTGATTATGAAACACTTTCCAACTTCAATGCAATTTTATTTAAAAAAGTCGAAAATGCAATACATTCCTCGGTAATATTTTAAAACTTATCACAATACTACATTGATTTATTATATTTGAAAACTTAAACCTTCATTGAAAAAAATGAACTTCATTCAAATGACGGCATTGAAATATAAATTGCCTGGTTTAAATATCTCTAAAATGCAATACATTCCACGGTAGTATTTTTAAAACTATCATAATACTACGATAATTTATTATATTTGAAAACTTCATCGAAAACAACTGAAATAAATTCAAATGACGTCATAGAAAAAATAACACGCCTGGATCTCTCTATAAAAGCAGGATTTCATTCATAACTTTCTCCCATTCATTTCATTCATCACAATACTATAATAATTTATTTTATTTAAAAATTAAGACCATGGAGCTACAATTCATAAACTCTATGCTTAAAACTTCATCGAAAAAAATCGTCCTTCTCTTTATAAAATCAATTAATATTTCATTCATATCAGCCATGCAGACTCCATGGACTGAATTATTTTGTGTTAAAGAAATACAGAAATTCTAATACAACTCATTCTACATATTTTGCTGTTTACATTTTATATAGGCGAAAAATAGGCTTAGTTGTAGAAATAATCAAATTTGGATGAGAATTTAAACTCAAATATATTATCATTGTGTTGTTTTAGTATGTGGATGCACAGAATTTAAGCAAAAATAAAGTAGTTTTAGGACGAATACAACAATCAATATGAATTAAAAAGAACTTTAAAAAATCACGATTTTGAAACAAGATGGATGCCATATATCATTTTCAAGTGGGTCATGTGATCGTTTCATATCATGGTCACGTGGTCGTTTCATATAAGAGGTGTAATTAATATTTTAATTTTTATTTAAAAAACTACTGAATATATTTCGCTGAATGTTTTTTTATATATTTTATGGAACAATTTGACTATTACCTAAAATTTTCGAAGCAATTTGTGAATTTTAAATCCGCTTAAAAAATGTTTGAAAAATTAGGTCCCATAGGGCTCAATGTATTTCATTTTTTCAATCCGGGTTCAATCCAAAACTAATTGGGTGATATTATTCATTTATATTCCCATAGGTCCTACAGACCGTCTGAACAACATACTAAAATTTCATTTTGATTAAGTCATTTTTAAGGCAGTTATCGTGCTAACAGACAGACAGACAGACAGACAGACATACAGACAGACAGACAGACAGAATGAACAAAGTCATAAACACTTTTCAACTTTGTTCTAAAGTGTTAAAAAATAAATATAAAAATAAATTCTAACAAAGTTCAATCATGCAAAAAGCATTAATTATGAAACGTTTTGTATGAAACTCTATTCAGAAAAATATTATATCTATTCAGAAAAATATTAAATTATCATATCTATTATAAAATATATATATATCAAAGTTGAAAAGTGTTTATGACTTTGTTCATTCTGTCTGTCTGTCTGTCTGTCCGTTAGCACGATAACTGCCGTAAAAATGACTTAATCAAAATGAAATTTTAGTATGTTGTTCAGACGGTCTGTAGGACGTATGGGAATATAAATGAATAATATCACCCAATTAGTTTTGGATTGTACCGGGGTTGAAAAAATGAAATACATTGAGCCCTATGGGACCTAATTTTTCAAACATTTTTTAAGCGGATATAAAATTCACAAATTGCTTCGAAATTTTTAGGTAATATTCAAATTGTTCCATAAAATATATTAAAAAAATTCAGCAAAATATATTCAGTAGTTTTTTAAATAAAAATTAAAATAATAATAACACCTCTTATATGAAACGATCACGTGACAATGATATGAAAGTATCACATGATCCACTTCAAAATGATATATGGCATCCATCTTGTCTCAAAATCGTGATTTTTAAAGTTCTTTTTATTTCATATAGAGTGTTGTATCCGTCCTAAAACCACTTTATTTTGGTTTAAATTCTGTGCATCTACATACTAAAACAACGCAATTACAATATATATGAGTTTAAATGCTCATCCAAATTTGATTATTTCTACAACGAAGCCTATTTTTCACTTATGTAAAATGTAAACAGCAAAATATGTAGGATGAGTTGTATAGGAATTGCTGTATTTTTTTAACGCAAAAGAATTTAGCTCATGGAGTCTGCATAGCTGATATGAAATAAATATTCATTGACTTTACCGAGAGAAGGACGATTTTTTGCGATTAAGTTTTAAGCATAGAGTTAAATTACTTGTAGCTCCATGGTTTTAATTTTTAAATAAAATAAATTATTATAGTATTGTGATGAATGACATGAATGGGAAATTATTTATGAATGAAATGCTGCTTTTTTAGAGAGAGCCAGGCGTGTTATTTTTTCTATAACGTCATTTGAATGAATTTCTGTTGTTTTCGATGAAGTTTTTAAGTATAATAAATTATCGTGGTATTATGATAATTCTAAAATTATTACCGAGTAATGTATCACATTTTAGAGATGTTTAAACCAGGCAATTTATATTTCAATGCAGTCATTTGAATGAAGTTCATTTTTTTCGATGAAGGTTTAAGTTTTCAAATATAATAAATCAATGTAGTATTGTGAGAAGTTTTAAAATATTACCGAGGAATGTATTGCATTTTAGACATGTTTAAATAAAATTGCATTGAAGTTGGAAAGTGTTTCCTAATCAATGCTTTAAGCATGATCGATCTTTCTTGTTAATTCTTTTAATTTCATACATTAAATAAGTATTAATAATTAATCGTGACGTAATCATAAAGCGTATTAGTGCATTTATGTATGCGGTGTGCCATGTTGACAAATATAAAGTTACATTTAAATCAGTTATCAATCACAGGACTCATGAAATCGTGTTGCATATTGTAATTTCCTCAGACGAACGTCATTAAATTAATTTGTTCTGATTTTCATTGACATATCCCATTATGATAGAAAACATTTATAATATTATTCAGTATAAAATGGATTGCATTATTAAATTGATTTTACTGATGTTGGTTTGAAAGAAAAAACGATATTGAGAGAGAGAAATATTTATTCATTGCAATTCATCATAAAAGTTAGCAATTCGTCATAAAAGTTAGCAATTCATCATAAAAATTAAAATTTAAAAGCAGCTTGATCACTGACATTTGATACACAGATGTTATTTATGCGTTCCGGTTCTGAGATTTTCGACACTTTCACAAATATTATTATAATCGAATATTATTCTCCTTAGATTATTTCCAGTATAAAATATTTATCTATAAATGATGCTTAGAAAACTAAAACGACAAATTTCAGGAGAATCGTCCAAATGCCGGTTTAATTGATGTCAGGTCTCGGCGGCGGTTGAGAAAAGCTGGACAAAATGCAATAGAAAATTTATGTGTAAATACCTGTCAAAATAAAGCAGATGACTGAAGAAATCGAAAATATTAATCATTTCCGCTATCTCATATCTTAAGGCCGTGACTGATACAACCCTATCGAAAACATAACGCCGTTAAATTATAAAATTTAGTTTTATATTCATGTTTCAATCGCATAAATTGAATAAATAATCGTCTGTTGTATAAACACATATGACAAAATTCCGTTAAAATTCCGCTGACTTCTTAGAAATGCATATTTTGAAATATATATATATATATATATATATATATATATATATATATATATATATATATATATATATATATATATATATATATATATATATATATATATATATATATATCTGCATAATGCTCTTTTTATGAAAGTTTAAATTTTGCTTTTGTAACACTTTACAACATAGTTGAAAAGTGCTTATGACTTTTTTCATTCTGTCTGTCTGTCCGTCCGTTAGCACGATCACTGCCGTAAGAATGACTTTATCAAAATGAAATTTTACTATGTTGTTCAGATGGCCTGTGGGACCTATGGGAATATAAATGAATAACATCACCCTATTAGTTTTGGATTGAACCCGGGTTGAAAAAATGAAATACATTGAACCCTATGGGACCTAATTTTTCAAACATTTTTTAAGCAACTTTAAAATTCACAAATTGCTTCGAAAGTTTAAGAAAATATTCAAATTATTCCATGAAATATATAAAAAAAAATTCAGCAAAATATATTCAGTAGTTTTTAAAATAAAAATTAAAATATTAATTACACTCTTTATATGAAGAGATCCCTTAACCATTATATGAAGAGATCACGTGACTCACTTCAAAATAAAATATGGCATTCACCTCGTGCCAAAATCGTGATTTTTAAAGTTCTTTTAATTCATATTTAGTGTTGCATCCGTCCCAAAACCGCTTTATATTTGCTTAAATTTTGTATATTTACATTCTAAAACAACACAATTATAATATATTTGAGTTTAAATGATCATCAAACTTTGATTATTTCTACAACGAAGCCAAATTTTCACTTATGGGGCATGTAAACACAAAAAATTGTAGAATGAGTTGTATAAGAAATGCTGCATTTTTTAAACGGAAAATTATTTAGCTCATGGAGTCTGCAATATAGCTGATATGAATGAAACATTCATTGATTTTACATAGAGAATGAATTTTTCGATGAAGTTTTAAACAGAGTTAAATTACTTGTACCTCCATGGTTTTAAGTTTTAAATAAAATAAATTATTGTTGTATTGTGATGAATGAAAGAAATAGAAAACAGTTTATGAATTTATAGAGAGAGCCAGGCGATTTATATTTCGATGACGTCATTTGAATAAAGTTCATTTGCTTTCGATGAAGTTTTCAAATATAATAAATTATTGTAGTATTATGATTTTAAAAATATTACCGAGGTATGTATCGCATTTTAGAGATGTTTAAACCAGGCAATTTATATTTCAATGCCGTCATTTGAATAAAGTTAATTTTTTTCGATGAAATTTTAAGTTTTCAAATATAATAAATTAATGAAGTATTGGGATAATTTAAAAAATATTACCGAGGAATGTATCGCATTTTAGAGATATTTAAATAAAATTGCATTGAAGTTGGGAAGTGTTTCATAATCAATGCTTTATGCATGATTGATCTTTCTTGTTTATTATAAACTTGACAATCTCTAGTTTTAGAAATTTGAAACCGCAGTGAAGTGGAGAATAACTATACCAAATATTAACTGGTGTGTTGCGCAATTCCACTATACTGTATATATATCCATTTGCACTATTATATATATCCATTTTTAAGTAGCTTGCATTTCTTTTTTCTTGCAAATTTGAAAATTTTGCAAGCAAAAGTTTGAAACAGCTGATCAAAATGATCCTTGCATATTTAGTATGTTATCTTTCATTTCAAAGGATTTAAAAATCTTTTGATTGATACCAAGTTTGACAATATACTCCCCCCGGGGTTTAGGTAACTTGCCTCCCCTGGGGGCTAATTGCGTCAGGAATAGAAAAGTTGCATCGCGGTCATTTTTCATTACAGTAATTTCATCTATGAAGTTTTGTAATCATTGAGCCAAAAATAACCTCTTTTATGCATTATTATGTTCAAAATTTGTCCCATGCTGCCAAGCTAAGGAAATATAAAATTTCGGATACATTCTAATGTTTTCGCTCGAACTTCAAAAACTTCTAATTAATTTTAGATGTTTTGTTAGCAAATCTGGATAAACTGTTTCGTGAAAATCCATTAGTGTTTGTGGCAGCTATTGCGTATACAAGAAATCGATCACATACAGACAGACGGGCATCACTCTAAAAATAGTCAAAACGTATTCAGGAGATCCCAAAACATATATTGGCATTAAAATCTTGAAATTGAAAATTTTTGTTAAAACAATACTTTATACTACATTCTAAAACACGCTAGCATAAACTGTTCCCGAGATATTGTTTGTTTTTCAAACACATTTATGTAAAATAGTACATAAAATAAAAACAGTAGTGTATATCGTCCAATATTATACAACAAATCTGTTAACAATATTCTCATGTATCTAGTCTATTCTATTTACAAGTTACTGTTTGTAATATTTTTGTATGTTAGCGCCAAAGAATTCACACATAATCCTTTATTTCACGGGATATAAATTAAATATATGTAGGTTTGGGATAGTCTAGTGGTGAGGGTTAAAGGATTGCACGAGTAAAATCATGTAAAAAATAAACGAGTTCGATTCTCACCTCCATCCAAAAATTTTAAGTGTTTACGCGGAGTATGGACACGATAAATCTGTAGTCCCGAATGTCCGTTCGAGATGATAAGGGAAGAAGGGGACTGTCTCTGTGGTTGCCACTTGAATTGGGTACGGTCTACATTGAGTGGCTAAAGATAGCAATGTAATCCGCCCCTGCGGTTACCTGGCGCAATGTGGTTTAACGACAAAATGGTTCACGTTTCTACCGTTAAATATGCGAATGCTTTAATTATCAAAATGCCTGACCATTGGAAATAAATTAAATGTCAATTGCATTTTAATGAGGAGTTTCTTCTTCGACCCAGACCGAGCGACCCACCCGAAAGTGTAAGGTATCTGTTTGGACGGCAGAGATAGTGCCATACAATTTAGACCGGAACCCAGTGGGGGCGGCATCCACAGGGATCGTACCCTACTCCCCCTACCTCCACCTTCCCGGAATGACTTACGGACTCACATATTTAACGTTCCCCCCGTACTCCGCGTGGACACTGAGACAGTTTAGGTAGAGGGGGGAATCGAATACGGATCGTCCGAAAGCAATCCCCGCACGCTAACCACTGGACTGTCCTCCCCTAATGAGGATTTTGTACTTGAGTATGAATAAGTCATTATGTTTAGACAAGTTGCCAAAAGTGCCAAATTTCAATTTACGTGATGTTGATTCAATGCCAAACATATTTTGGTGCGGATCTTGTATGTCATACTTTCGTTGTAAAATAAGTAACGTCATTACACTATGTAGGAAAATGCACGTATTGCCGATATCAGATTTTTTTTATCTAGTTCAAGCGTTGTATATAATCTTTCATACCATAAAATTTTAAAACAATATAATCTCTTCAGTTATGGTGTCCCCTTCCTCGATATACTTCCCCCTCCCCGATATACTTCCCCTTCCCCGCCATTATATCAAAAGTATGCAGAGATGTTCCCGAAGACGAAAACCGTGATTAACCATCAAAATATCAAATAGAATGAGCCAGCCAAAAGTTTAAATCGCTATGTTTCTGAAAACACCTGTCTAGATAAATCTTTTATACTCAAAGCAATCAACCATTTATAGCTACTAAATGTTTTAGCTTCTTAGAATATCCTCTTTCTAAGCCATATCACTCAATTTGCTGTAAAAAAAAAGTACTTTTACTTCCCAGAATCGACAGATAAAGGCCGACATTAACGGAACAATGGCTGTTACTTCAATGTTCCGAAATAAAAACGAGTAATTTCCACGAAATTGAACTAATGCCAACCGAAGAAAAAACAACTACCAGAAAGTTTCTCTAAACTTTCCACTTAAAGAAGATTACCTAGGTTTGATACCAGAGGACATAGTAATTCTAATAGAGATCGCAAGCATAGCGTCGGTCTGGCCGAGAATATGGGCAACAAACAATCGAACAATACCTGCGTCCCAACATCAAAGGAGCCGCAGCCCGCAATTAAGAGACCTCGGGGAGGGGACGACCCAGTATGTGGGTGGTGGAATTTTTAGAAGAAACATCCGGGTCCCTCGCGACGATCTTAACCTATTTAAAATGAGAGGGTTCCAACAAGACCAGAGCTGTAAGAACTAGTGATTAGAGGTATAGTGGTTTTGAAAGTTTGCAGTGATTCGATGCCTAGAATTACTTTGCGTATAAGACATGGTATATGTATAGGAAAATTATAGTATTGCACCTATACACATACCAGGTCTGTACAAGACATGGTATATGTATAGGAAAAGTATTGTACTGTGCCCATACATATACCATGTTCATGATAGAATCAAATCTGTTAACAGATTTACACGTGTTATTTTTTAAATACGTGTATTTTTTATTTATAAACAAATTAGGGTAAAATATTGTTTCTTTTAAATAAATAAAAGGGAAATTTTGTTAGGTCTCTGCATGGAAAATAATTCTTACATCTAAAATTCCGGGATCAAAAAGAAGTTCCAGGGACTAAATACCATTCCCATGAATGCATTGACATCCCTATCTGTTGTTCACAATGAATCAATTTACTTAGGATAATATTAAATGTCTTTTAAAAATACATATTTATTTTATCCCTACTTGAGTCATATTGCAATGAAAGTACATTTACAGGCAAAGTGCCAAGTTATATTTCTGAAGAGTAGAATGAAAATTCTATCAACATGCATTTTATTCTAAATTTCGCTTATATTTTGAAAAAATTCATATTTTCAAATTCATTTTCTCTTTATTTCTTTAATCATTCATTAAATTGAATTTAATTGCATAAAATATCACGCATAATTATTTGAAATTACACTGTATTTTCAAAGGCGGCATAGAAAAATGCAAAATCTCAAATATTTCGAGAACGACTAGTCCAATAGTAATGGGGTTGATCTTATTCTTTTCATCGGATAAAATTACGTATTAAACAAGCAATTTATTGAGATATTTGAGCATACGTAATCTTTTAATTTAGATTTTTAAGATTTTTGCCGGCCATTTTGCAAGAAAAGCAATTTTTTTTCCCGAATCGTACCAAAATCTAATTAGCACCATATAGAAGGTGCTTGCTAAGATTCAGCCTTCTAAGTCAAAAGTGTTGTTGTTGTTGAGACACAGACCGTCCGACCTACCAGAAAGGTGTAAGGTAACTGTTTGGACGGCCGGGAAGTGCCATACAATTTAGAGCGGAACCCAGTGGGGGAGGCATCCACAGGGACCGTACCCTCCTTCCCCTACCACCAACCTCTCGGAAGGACTTACGGACCCATATGTTTAACGTGATCGTACTCCGCATGAACACGGCGGCAGATGTGGCAGCGTACAAATCCAGCGCGCAAACCACCGGGCTACCGCGCCCGAAATGTGTCAACAGCACGTGGTGTCAAAGGTGTAGCTTTTGAGAAATCTGAAAGCATTTTTGATCTCCCTCCCCCATTTTTCCCACCTTGAAGTGTAAATCTAAAGTTTGTGTTCTGTACCGTAGTCGGTATTATATGTTTGTTAAGATTCAGCCTTCTAAGTCAAAGCTGGGACTTCTGGGGAATCTGAAAGTACTTTTAATCTCCCTTCTCCCATTTTTTCCAACGTTGGAGCGCAAATCTAAATTCCGGTTTCTTTGGGTTCTGCACCGTAGTCGGTACTATATGTTTGCTAAGATTCAGTCTTCTAATAATCCTCCTTCTCCCATTTTTTCCAACGTTGGAGCGTAAATCTAAATTCCGGTTTCTTTGGGTTCTGTACCGTAGTCAGTACTATATGTTTGCTAAGATTCAGCCTAAGTCAAATGTGTGGCTTCTGGGAAATCTGAAAGCACTTTTGATCTCCCTTCCCCATTTTTTCCAATCTTGACGTGTAAATCTAAAGTCCGGCTCCGTTGTGTTCTGTACCGTATATGTCAGATTCAGCCTTCTAAGTCAAACGGTGGCTTCTGGGAAAATCTGAAAGCACTTTTGATCTCCTTCCCCCATTTTTTCCAACCTTGAAGTGTAACGGCTTTAATGTAAAATGCTTTAATGCAAAATGCTTTAATGCAAAATGCTTTGCCGTAAAATGCTTTGCCGTAAAATGCTTTAATGTTAGCGGTTCATACCGATTGAATTTTTCACGAAATATTAGTGTCTGAATTTCAGTGAAATTCTGTGTGTGAAACTTTTGTTTTATTTGTCTACACGCATATGAACCCTTGTCACACGTGACAGCGCGTATGATAAACATATTTCACTAAACATTTGTGTTTGAAAGGATGTTTCATTTACATTAAATATTAAATTTCAGTTATTTGTATTTACTGTGCAGGGTAACCAGCAAGTGACTTATCTCCCAATTGTTGTGAAATTTGATCAATTAGTTTTCCAGCTAGAGTCGATACATACGACTTTTGAGGGCCATTTCGCAAGAAAAAGACAGGTTTTCCCTCCGAATCATTCTCAAAACCAATCAGCACCAGGGTCACCCACAAGTGTCTAAATTATTAAATTTTATGAAATTCGGTTCACACATTAGTTTTTAAGTTAAACTGGATGCATACAGAGACACAGACATCACGGTATTTTCGTGTTGAAGAGGTTTCAAAACGTGTAGATCCGTCGAAAACTGAACTTACGATTTCCAATACTTTCCCTATACATTACCATGTATTGTAGGGAAAGTAAAAATATCAAAAGTGCGAATATCTACTCTACTTTCTCGTAAACAAAAGATGTACATGCGGGCACGTTTGAAATATGTTTAATTTCCACATTGCTTACGCACAGAAAAAATGACATGACAATGAAATAACAGATAGCTTGGCTAAGTTGTCACCCACAATGGGTCCAGTCCCACTGTCGAAAGTCACCTCTAGGTGTTTCAGTAAGATCAAAAGAGAGATTCGTGTGCTGTGGTGTGATTCTTAGAATAAAACTGGAATTGATAGTCACCTTTTTCGTTTTCAAAGGGATCCAAATGATCTTAATTATTTCAGAAAAATCCCTAGAGAATGTTTACCACTTTTGCTGCTAAGGCTAGGATAGGTCACGTAGTCACTTAGGAACACATTTTGTTCTTCTATGCACAAGGAGAGAACTTTTTTAGAACTATCTTAACAAAAATGTCTACCCCTCTGCCTATTTATCTGTCTTGTCTAATGTACTTTTTATGTGTATTACTTTTACTTTCCTTATATACATAACGTATAAGGAAAGTATTGTGACGGGGTCGAAAATTCGAATTCGAGTTTTCGACGGGAGAGCACGTTTCAAGCATCCCCGATCACGAACCAAACATTTTTGAAGTGATGTCTGTGTGTGGGTGTGTGTGTCAGTGAGTCTGGAGACGATAACTGACGAACGAATGGAACGATTCGAACGAAATTTGGGACAAAAATCACAATCCGTAAACACTGGAAGCCTATTGTTTTAATACGCAATCGAATGTTCAGAACCCCCCTAAATTTTCGAGTGAAAATTTGAAAATATCGTCAAAAAATCAAAACCGCTTATAAAGTTACGCAAATAGATAGATATTTCCTATGTAATTTTTCATTAGAAAACGATTGACATAAATTTTAGAACACTGACATGAACCGTTCTCGAGATATTGCACATTGACATAAATTTTAGAACGCTAACATGAACCGTTCTCGATATATTGTACATTTTTCAAAAAAATTATCAAAACGTCATATAAAATAAAAAAAAATATTTCCTATTAATAAACATGTTCACTTTTCATATCTAATACCATGCGATAAATTGGGTGACATCATTCTCAGGGATCTAGCTCGTTCCATTCATGAAAAGAGATACTTTGAGTAATACTTTTGTATTTGAACGTCAATAGTGATTTTTCTCCTGCAACAATAACTTATTTCTTCATCCATAACGCTTGGCGAGATTTTGGCGACGAATTTGGTGGAATGTCGCCAACTTGGCGACTTTTTAAATGTTTCTAAATTAACGAAAAACTCGCCAAATGAATAAAAATGACGCTAAATCAATGACGACATGGAAAATGACGACTCATTGACGAAAATTCAATATCTTTGAAAGAATATTAATAACTACTATAAAAATAATATATTTTTTTACTGTAAAAGTAGTAAATTCCTTGCATTATATAAGGAAAGTCATGTGCTGCCCACATCAGATTTTTTAGTCTATAGAAAACCTCGTGAAATCGGTCGCTAATGCGCCGGACTCACGTATCAAATTGTAGATATGTACGCACTGGAGTAAAAAAAAAATGCATAAAATATGGTTTCAAATGCGATGGGGTGTAAGGTGAGGGAAGTTGTGATTGAGCTTTCAGCAATTTCTTTGTAATCTGGGTTAAATTATGAGGAGGTGATTCTCAAAAGAAAAAATGTTTATCAGTAAGAAAAGAAGAAACATCTGAAGAAGAAAGATTTCAGAAAAGATCTCAGAAAAAGAAGAAGATCTCAAGAAGAAATATGTTTATCAGTAACTCGATTTGTAAAATCACTTTCCCTATGTTTCAAGGTTGAAAACACGTGTTCGCAGGAATATGAGGATGCAAACATGGCCATATATTTTTTGGGACATGATTTACCAAGTTCGGAAGTGTGGATTTTGGCATGTTTTTTTTAATATAAAAATCTGGTTTTATTGCATGAACACATTGGTGGCCCGTATTTGGCCCGCAGGCTTTAAGTTTGCCCATCTCTGGTATACACTATAGATGTATGCATGAGAAAAAGAGTGAAGTCTATCGCTCCAGTTCATGCTTTCTTCTATCTTCAACGATACCGGATTCTCTCAACTCCAATGCATAACCACGCATGCATATTCCACTACATTTTCACCTCAGATGCAGCAGCAACCGCAATCATGGAAGGGGGTGGCAGTGGTGGCGACGGGATACAGGTAGGGTCGAACTTTGACACCAGGCATTTATTTCGCGCTCTTCTTTCCTTTTTTTCATTCGGGTTTTGCTGATGGCAGCTCTGTTTTCCCAACCGGGGACAATCAGAAGCAGTGGGACTTTAAATACGTGTGAACCTTTTGACCCGAGCCTTGATTGGAATCGTAACGTTGCGCGTTATTATGCGTTCTCTGCGGGGGACCCTCTTTTTCCAATGACCGAACGACGCGATACGGTAGCCTTGCTTATTACAGTCAATGCTAGAGATAAACGGAAGATAAGGTGCAGAAATAAATTTTTGCCATGATGGCTGCATATACAGCAGAATCCGGTTATAAGGAGCATATTGGAACTTATCGATTTACACTGCGAAATTTTTGCTAAGATATACGCTAAATCCGCTATGTAGAAAAATTTCATAATTTGCTGAGGTGCAAAAGTATACCCACAGGACAGAAGGATCGTGACTTACCCTAGAGGACAATTAAAGTAAGATGAAACATCATAGAAGACATCAATCTATACTTGTCCTACATATAATCTAGAAGTCCGTCACTTACATGATCTTCATCAGAGGTAGTTAAAAAATTCCAGGCCAGTGCTTCAAATAGAACTTTCTAGGAACTTTTACACCATATCTTATGTGAGCCAACGGCTCCTACCGTGCTGAAAACACCGGTTCTCGTTAGATCACCGAAGTCAAGCAGCATCGGGCGTGGTTAATACTTGGGTGGGTGAGCACCTGGGAACACCGCGTGCTGTTGGCACATCTCGGATGCGGTATCCCCGTGGTTTGCGCGCTAGATTTGCACGCTGCCACAACTGCCGCCGTGTTCATGCGGAGTACGATCACGTTAAACATGTGAGTCCGTAAGTCTTTTCGAGAGGTTGGTGGTAGGGGAAGGAGGGTACGGTCCCTGTGGATGCCTCCCCCACTGGGTTCCGGTCTAAATTGGGCGGCACTTCCCGTCCAAACAGTTACCTTACACCTTTCTGGTAGGTCAGACTGTCTGGGTCTCAACAGCAACAACCATATCTTATGTATACAATGCTCTTAGAAAAGTATTTTAAAACACCCCAATAACTTTGTAAGGAAAGATCTATGAGTGTAGACGTTAAGTCTATCTATAGTAAAGTGACCGTGAGTGATCAAATAAAGGGGATCTTATTGCGTTTTGAAGAGATTTTTAATGGTTAGGATAAGGAACTCAGAAACGGGATAGACTAAAAAAGAAAATTACATACTTGTTCTACTCGAAGCAGTGTGTTGAAAAGTAATTTGTTCCTGTGAAAAGCATGTAAGTGGAATCCTTGATTGTATGTAAGGCAAGTATACATGGATGTAAAGTATGATGTTTCACATATCCTCTGGAGTTTGGGTTATGATACTTCTATCCCTTGATCATGCATATTTTTTTTGTCAGTGTCGCAAATTATGAAGTTTTTCCTTGAAAATAGAACGGATTTAGCGAATATTTAGTGAGTAAATTAATAAGTAAAGATATGCTCGTTTTAACCGGGTTCTGTTCTATTTAAAAAATATTCAGCTATCATGGTAAAATTTTACTTCTGCACCTTATCTTCCATTTAGCTCTAGCACTGATTGACTAGGGGATACTGCAACCCCTTTCATTTGATTGGGTATCGTAACTATGTTACAGATTGACCTAACATGTATACTCGTATAGTCATGGATTTTTCTTTACAAAATGATTGCGATGCTTAAGGACATTCATAGGAACAAAGTATATATATTTCCTTGAGAGACACAGTTTCTATTCCTTTACATAATGACCATTTACAGAAATTTTCCAGATTATCTCTATTTTCAACTTTAGAAATCATAAGTTAATAACATTTCTTCGGCAAGTCTGGTAAGGACCCCCAACCCATCTTATACTTACCTCGTCATTCATGAGGAAAAAGTTTTTCCTCTTCCCTCTTTTCTTATCCCTAATTTTGATATTAATTCCGTTTTATTAACACTTTACAACATATTTGAAAAGTGTTTAGAACTTTGTTCATTCATTCATTATGTCTGCCTGTATTTTTGTCCGTTTGCACGATAACTGCTGTAAAAATGACTTTATCAAAATTAAATTTTAATATGTTGTTGAGACGGTCTGTGGGATTATATGGGAATGTAAATGAATAATGTCACCCAATTAGTTTTGGATTGCATCCGGGCTGAAAAAATGAAATACATTCAACCCTACGGGACCAAATTTTCCAAACATTTTTTAAGCGAAGTTAAAATTCACAAATTGGTTCGAAAATTTTAGGAAATATTGAAATTATCCCATAAAATATATAAAAAATTTTTAGCAAAATATGTTTGGTAATTTTTAAATAAAAATTAAAATGATAAGGATACCCATATAATATGAAGAGGTCACGTGACTCACTTCAAAATGAAATATGGCATCCATCTTGTGTCAAAATCGTGATTTTTAAAGTTCTTTTTAATTTATATTTACTGTTGCATCCGTCCTAAAGCCTCTTTATTTTTGCGTTTTTTCTGGACATTTATATTCTGCGCCAACGCAGTTACAATATTTTTTAGTTTAAATGAACCCCAATCTTTGATTATTTTTACAACGAATTCTAACTTTAATGAATGTAAAATGTAAACAAGTGATTGCAAGATGAGTTGTATAAGAATTACTGAATTTTCTTCAAGCAAAATTATTTAACTCTGGAGTCTGGAATAAAAGTGTACGAATGAAATACTCACTGCTTTTACATACAGACGATTTATATTTCGATGACGTCATTTCAATAAAGTTTGAATGAAGTTTTAAGCATGGAGTTAGAACGTACTTTTACCTCCATGGATTTAATTTTCCAAGTAAAATAAATTATTGTAGTTCTGTGATAATTAAAATAATATCGCCGCTGAATGTATCGTATTTTAGAGATGTTTACACAAAATTACAATTGGATAGGGTTTTATAATCAATGCTTTATGCATGATTAATCTTTCTTGTAATTATATTTAGTGTTGCATCCGTCCTAAAACCGTTTCACTTTTGCATATTATCTGTGTTTCTAAATTCTGCGCTTATACGCAATTACAATATTTTTCATTTTAAATGATCACTAAACTTTGATTACTTCTACAATGAAGCCTAATTTTGACGTATGCAGAATGTAAACAAAAGAAGCGATTGGAAGATGAGTTGTATAAGAATTGCTGAATTTTTTAACTCAAAATTATTTAGTTCTGGAGTCTGGAATATAAGTGATAGGAATGGAATATTCATTGATTTTACTTAGATAGAGAAGCAAGCGATTTTATAGCATTGCCTTTTTGGATGAAGTTTTAAGTTTCCAATTATTATACTATGATAATTTTAAAAATATCACCGCCGAATGTATCGCATTTTGGAGGTGCTTAAATAAAATTGCATTTTAGTTGGAAAGTCTTTCATAATCAATGCTTTATGCAAGATTAATCTATTTTGTTATGATGGTTAAACGAAGAGAAGGTTCTGACCACTATTTCCCATAAATACTGCCTAATGATATATTTTGTTAGCTAAGGATAGAAGTCGGTCTTCAGCTTGATTGAATATTAAAAGTAGATCTCGATGTTTTAAAGATTGGTAACTACTGTTCTATGGCATTACATTGCATTATGTTATATCAACACTTGGGAATGAGGCTTACAGACTGAAAATATCAGTACAATGCCATTTGCAGACCATTAGGTTGCTCTTCGCAAACCATAGACATGTTGGTCGGTCGATTATCATCATTTGCCATTGAAAATAATGCTATCAAAATCTAAAATTGGAATTTTTCCAGTTCTAATTATGAAAATGACAAAAAACTTTATCTAGTTCTAGTTTTTACTTTCCTTATATACATAATGTATAAGGAAAGTATTGTGACGGGGTCGAAAATTCGAATTCAAGTTTTCGACGGGAGAGCACGTTTCAAGCATCCCTGATCACGAATCAAACATTTTTGAAGTGATGTCTGTGTGTGTGTGTGTGTGTGTGAGTGTGAAAGTATGTGTGTGTATGTGTGTGTCAGTGAGTCTGTGGAGACGATAACTGACAAACGAATGGACCGATTTGAAAGAAATTTGGTACAAAAATCACAATCCGTAAACGCTAGAATCCTGTTGTTTTTATACGCAATCGAATGTTCAGAACCCCCCTAAATTTTCGAGTGAAATTTTGAAAAAATCGTCAAAAAATCAAAACCGCTAATAAAGTTACGAAAATAGACATTTCTTATGTAATTTTTCATTAGAAAACGATTGGCATACATTTTAGAACGCTAACATGAACCGTTCTCGAGATAATGCACATTTTTCAAAAAAATTATCAAAATATTATATAAAACAAAAAAAAAAATTTCCTATTGAGAAACTTGTTCGCTTTCCATATGTAATACCATGCGATAAATTTGGTGACATCATTCTCGTGGATCTAGCTCGTTCCATTCATGAGAAAAAATACTTTGAGTAATACTTTTGTATATGAACGCCAATAGTCATTTATCCGCTGTATGAATAACTTATTTCTCCTTTCATAACACTTAGCGAGATTTTGGCGACGATTTTGGCGGAATGTCGCCAATTTGGCGACTTTTCAAAATGTTGCCAAATTAACAAAAATCTCGCCAAATGGATGAAATTGGCGTAAAATCAATGAAAATTACGACTAATTGGCGAAAATTCAATATCTTAGAAAGAATATAAGTATCTACTATAAGAAAAACCTATTTTTTTACTGTAAAAGTAGTAAATTCACTGCATTATATAAGGAAAGTCATGTGTTGCCCACATCAGATTTTTTACAATGTATCTACGCAGAAAATTAGATAGCAGCTTCATTTTTGACGGATAGTGTCCAAACTACTTTTTCTCAATCTGTCTCTCTTTCCCTCATATACACTTGTACACGCTCACGCAGACAGACAATTTTTTTTCAAAAATTTTCGAAATGGGGCTAGGAATCTAAAAATTCGTTTTCTTGTTAAACTTTTGAATTTAAAAATTTTTGAACGACCAATAATTTTTCTATACATTACGTGAGGTCTATATAATTATTTATATTTATTATTTCCCTCAGTTATGTTATAATTTATGTTTGACTTTATATTAACAACTTTCGACTTGTTTTGTTATGTAGACCCACCGCCAGAACCAGGCAACATTCTGCGGTCCTGCAGATTGGCAGGATAGGCCTCGGATCGGGAATGAGAGAGTTGAGTTGAGCTGGGAGACTGATAGTTGAGTCGCTGCGTGGGTGTTGTTGTTGAAACCCAGACCGTCCGACCTACCAGAAAGGTGTAAGGTAACTGTTTGGACGGCCGGGAAGAGACACACAATTTTGATCGGAACCCAGTGGGGAGGCATCCACAGGGACCGTACACTTCTTCCTCTGCCATCAACCTCTCGGAAGGACTTACGGACCGACATGTTTAACATGATCGTATTTCGCGTGAACGCGGCGGCAGTTTTAGCAGCGGTTGGAATCGAATCCTGGCCTACTGAGTCCAATTCCAGCGGCTGACCACTGGGCTACCGCGCCCCGCTGCTTGGGTGTCGAAAGCCCAGGCCACCCGACTCGTCCTAGGACTCAGAGTAATTAAATGGATGGCCGGCGCTGCTTGAGTGTGAAGGAGTGGAAGGTACACACACATCCGTGCTGTCTGTTACTAGTGTTGGCATTAGTATGATCAGGAGGATATAGTAACCAACGTCCACGATAAGATTTAGATGTTATAAGAAGCAATTTGGTAAGTATCGACTATATCTGTCTATTCCGCTGATTATGTAAAGATAGTTCTTTCGCAAGGCCCGGTCGAATTTTACTATTGATCTTTTTGTTAAATGACGGGAAAGTGTAATACTGGTTGTTTTGGTATTTGTCTATCTTAAATTACGCAGCCAGCTACTGTTGTATTATTGAGTGCACAATAAATGTGCTTAAGTGAAATTTCTGAGTCAGTGTGTTATTGCCCCTGAACGTAAGGCCTTTATTACTTATTCTAAGATTTAGAGTTAAGTTACTTTTGAACGGAATATGTCAGAAACAACAAAAAGAATATATTCTTGCATGGTAACGATCAGTACATTAAAACTACTATATGAGAAAACAAAAATTACACTTACGGTAATATATATGAAAAGAAAAAAAAATCTGATGTATACAGCACATGATTCTTCTTTCAGATTCAAATTCATTTTCTCCTTTTGTCATAGTGCAATGAGTTTAATTGAGCAAAATTATAAGTATATAAAATTTTACCGAATTTGCAATTTTAATTTTCGTTTTCATTTAGCCATTGGCCGTAAATGACGGCTTTGTAAAAATGCCAAGTAACTAAACTATCTGGAGAACGGTTAATCTTACAGTCATGGGACTGGATTTATTCCATTTTTCGCAAAAGATTACTTATAAAACAGGCATTTAAACAATACATTTAAGCATATTTATATTTTATCTCATATTTTGATGATATTCGAAGTCCATTTTGCAAAAAAGGCAGATTCCGTTCTCTCGATTTGTACCAAAATCGAACACACGCTATCTAAAAAATTTTATGAAATTTCGTCGAATATTGTTTGAGTTAGGGTGAATCTATCCACTGCATAGATAGACATACAGACACACACACACACACACACATCACGTTGAAAATAGGTTTTCCGTGTTCTAGAGTGCTTGAAACATATATATCTATCGAAAACTTGAGTTCCGATTTTCGACACTGTTCTAATACTTTCCCTACACATTACCATGTATTTTAGGGAAAGTGAAAAGCATCATTGAGCTTATCATTTTTGAGTTTATCAGGTTTTGTAAGGAAAGTAATAAACATAATTGAGTTTATCATCTTTGAGTTCATCATGTATTGTAAGGAAAGTAAAAATCATCATTGAGCTTATCATCTTTGAGTTTATCCTGTTTTGTAAGGAAAGAAAAAAGCATTATTGGGTTTATCATCTTTGAGTTTATCATGTACTGTAAGGAAAGTAAAAAGCATCACTGAGCTTATCATTTTTAAGTTTATCATGTTTTGAAAGGAAAGTAAAAAGCATCATTGAGCTTATCATTTTTAAGTTTATCATGTTTTGAAAGGAAAGTAAAAAGCATAATTGAGCTTATCATTTTTGAGTTTATCATGTATTGTAAGAAAAGTAATAAACATCATTGAACTTATCATCTTTGAGTTCATCGTGTATTGTAAGGAAAGTGAAAAGCACCATTGAGCTTATCATCTTTGAGTTTATCATGTTTTGTAAAGAAAGTAAAAAGCATCATCGGGTTTATCATTTTCAGCTCTAAGAATAGACATAATAGAATAAAAGAAAATCATAAAAACAAGAGCATTTTCAAGAGAAATATACAGCCTAGCGGAAACCATTACTAAACTACCCAAACATTACCTCTTTACCTAACAACATACTGCTATTCGAACAATAGCGTGGATAACATAACATACCCGGAATTCGCATTTGGACAAATTTGTAGAATAACACCCATTTTCTGGTGAGCTTAAAGTACCGGGCTCTTAACGGACATAATTGTCTTGCAAATTTTTGTTCGCTTTTTTATTCAAGGGCAGTTCACACTGCATAAAGATCACCCTACATAACCTTCGCGCTTTTTAAGGTGCAGTCCTGCCATAGGAGGAAAAAACCGGATTTATGTTCAAAAGCTGACTTACTACAGCGTTGTGCAACGGTATTTAAATTGTGTCATAACGGTAATAAACCTGAGCTTTTGCTTAAGTAGTAAAGAAAGATTCGTGAATTAGTCTTTAAAGCTTTGCTGTATAAGCACAGATCCCTTATCTCTATATCTATTTATTAAGAGACATAATGTGGGCAGCACATGATTTTCTTAGATAGAATTAATTTTTACTTTCCCTACAATACATGGAAATGTACAGGGGCAGTACTGGAATCGTGTCGAAAATCGCAAGTCGAGTTTTTGGCGAATTTACACGTTTCAAGCATTCTGACATCCGACAAAACTATTTTTAGCATGGTCTCTGTGTTTCTGTGTTTGTGTAATGTATGTATCGCCTCTAACCCAAAACCTAATTGACCAAATTTCATAGAATTTTTAGGTAAGTCACTTGTGGGTTACCCCGGTGCTAATTTGTTTTGGATACAATTCGGGATAAAGGAACTTGCCTTGTTTAGCGAAATGACCCACAAAAATCGTATGTATCTACTTTACCTAAAATACGAATTGACAAAATTTCACAAATTTAGTAGATAAGTCATTTATAGGGTACCTTGGAGCTGATTAGATTTTGGTACGATTCGGAAGAAAATAACCTGCCTTTTGTTGCGAAATGGCCTGCAAAATTTGTCACAATCTAAAATCGAAGACTACATATGTTCAAGTGTATCAATTAAATACTTGGTTTATACGCAAGTTTCAACGACGAAGAAAATAAGACTAACCTCGTTAGTCTAGAACTAGCCGTTGTCGAAATATTTTAGTATTTTTGCATTCTTGCTAAGCCGCCTTTGAAAATACGTCCAGTTACCAAATGAAAACGAAAATTGAAGCATATTTAGTGAAATTGCAAATAATTATGCGTGTCATTTTGTGCAATTAAATTGAATATAATGAATTATGAAAGAGAAAATGGATTTGGGTCTGTAGGGAAAGTCATATGCTGTTCACATCAGATTTTTCTTTACGTGCATTATTTTGAGTTCTATTAATCAAAATAGCACATGAAATAGATATTTATTTGAAATTTCACCGAATTGGCAGTTTTTGAACCTTTTTTGTCTCATTTGGAGGCTTGATGCACTTTCAAGTGGCACTAATTGTCAATTGTCAACTAAAAAACAATTAAAAAATCTTGAAAACAACTTATCTTAAAGTAGCGAGAGTGGGTATATCCATTCATCAGAAATTACGTATAAAATATTTAACTAGATATAAGATTTCTTAAGGAATCGCATATTGGAGGAGCATGTATGTACCCTCATTCATGTTTTCTGGAATGTGTTTTGGTATGTATTCATGCATGTTTTCATACATATTTTAGTATTTATAATTTTTTACAGTATCCTGTTGAAGGATCCTAATCCTGATATAAAGTAAAGGTTATGATCCTTCAACAAGGTATTCTAGATCTAAAAATACAGTTTGGGCACCGCTTTTCTCAAAAACGGGTGACACTAAAAGCTTGAAATTTTGCACAGTGGTCACAACTTACGCGGACTAGGTTTTAGCTATAAAAATCAAAACTAGTATGAAAAACCTCGAAAATAGTATGAAATTTATGAAGAACCATGAAGTAATTTTTTTCTCAAAAACAGTGCCAACAAGTTTGATGAAATTTTCTCTGAAGTTCGTTCCTATAAATACAAATGAAACCATATTAGTTGCTTTTCCGGGAGAAATCTAGTCCTCCAAATAGGTTTCCCCTCCAGCCACAGAGACGATTTATTAAATTGGTTTCCCTTAAACTTCTCTCTAATTTGATGTCTCTATTTCTCATTTTGGTTAAAAAATTCGTCTGTTCCATAGTTTTGCATTATTTCTGTGCGATGTGCATTGCATATTCTTGCATTAAATTGTATATTATAGGATATGTAATCAGCGCCCTCCAAAGCCAAGGTTTAACCTTCGGCCAATGTGTTGTAGGATATGCAATTTTGTATATGGAATTCTTGCATAAGCAATTAGCACCCACCGAAGTCAAAATATAACCCTCGACCAGTGCGTTGTAGGCATTGGCAAAAACGAATTTATACTTGGCCGTACTTATGTTACACTGTCTCGGGTTCGCAAGCTTGAAGAATTATTGATCGTGAAATTCCCAAAACACGACTGCTTGGTATCAACAACCACAAACTCTTTCCGATTAAGAGGGCCGAATTGCGCGATTTCAAGCATTACAAAGATAAACAACAGAAATTTTTATCGCACCTGAAAGATTCAGAATCTGCTATGTATACAGGTTTCCGTTTTCTGTAATCTGTGAGTTTCAGTTTCTGCCCATGTTCAAGGTAATTTCCTTTTCATTAAACTCCCTTTTCTTTCCTAGTATTATATAACTTTTGACACAAAATTACTTACGGTTACAAAATCCGGAAAAATCAATAAAGTTTTAATTTTTCAATAGTTAATTCAGCTTAATTGGCTTTCACCGCTCTGAAAACACACATAGTAAATTTTTTAAAAATATATTTCTATTTCTTTTACTTGGCTGGAAGTGTTTTTTTTTTACCACGAAGTGATATGTTTAGTAGGGTAAAAGTAGTATGGATCAGGATCACGTTTTCCATTTAAAAACTCTTCGGAATCCGCTCCGTGTCGGCTTCTGTTATTAATGGTCTGTACCAGATAAATTAATATTTCGGAACATGCAGACCTCATCATTTACAAGAAAATCTAATAACCTGAAAGTTAAAATATGAAAACAGCATACAGAAATGTCATTAGCAATATAATTCTCAATTAACTATTTAAAGGTTATTCAATGGCTATTCAATGAAGACATTTTGCAGCCTGTAATAGTTAATCATTCTTCAACTATAATCTCTGTGTTCGTTGACAATTTCACTATCCATTTGTAACAAATCGTTGCCGGAAATATATAAATCGAAACATTGTAACCCACTTTTTCCCTACAAAGTTTAAAACATTGAATGGTATCGAGTGTGATGGATCTTTTAGTGATCCAACAAACCAATCACTTATCTAATTCCGTAAGCAACTCACATTCAGCAAGTAAAGCGTGGGCTGCAAACATAATGGTCATGCAACACGGATTCTATAATCATACAGTTTGATAGTGAGACTGACTGGCTTACTCAAACAGACGAGTGTAAAAACCTGAAACTTCGCATACACGTGGGTCTTGGCAATAAGTAATGAGCAAAATCTAAAATCTTGGAATTTTGTTCCAAAAATTTATAAATCTCGGAATTTTTTGTTTCAACATTCCTTCCGGTAAAGGCAGCATAAAATGATTGGAGATGAAATATTATACTATGGTAAACAGAAATATAAAACGAGCTTAATTTCTATGCATTAATTTGAAATGGTGTTTGACATTCAGAAATTATATTAAACGTGTAGGTATCACTTTAAAGACTTGCGACCGGGAAGTACGTTTCTTGTTGTTTGCTTGTCTTACTTAGCGATACATTTGGCAACATTTTTGTCAATTTGTCGACTTTTGAAAAATATGGCTACATTCACGGAAATGTTGCCATACTGACGAAAATTCACATTTTTTTTAAAAATCCGATTTTGATAATGCCCGTTTCTTTATGAGAATTATTAATTTAATATTCGTGATTTAAGATATTGGGAGTCTCACTGTTCGTGGAGCAGGTATGTGTTTTGGACGGTTTGTCGTACATTAACAGTATTTTGTTAGGATCTGGTAGAGTAATTGCGTTTCATTAACCTTTTGCTTACGAGTAGGACAGCGTCCATCCCAAATGAAGTACCTCCCAAAAAGACAGGTATTTGACATACTCTGTCCCAAACAGTTCGATCCCCTCTTTGCAGGCATTGGTGTTCATGGACGTCAATGCCTGCAAAGGGGGATCGAATTGTTTGGGATTGGGTGCGTCAAATACCTGTCTTTTTTAGAGGTTCATCGTTTAGGATGGACGCTGTCCCACCCGTAAGAAAAAGGTTAAGGGGCCATATAATATTATTAATATTTATCGTGAGAGGTACTCGGACCATATGTGTTCTGGGATTTTAGGAGCGAAAGTTCTGCAGTCGGGCGGATGGGAGGGAATCTTTTACATAAATATATGCATACCATCATATGGTAGATTTAATATCTAGTGGAATAGAACAACAGGATTCAATGTAACTGGGCGTAGGAGCGAGCATTCTAACACTCGAAATTCTTGGAAAGCGAATCCTTAAGACTTCAGAAACAAAACAAGTCATGCATTTACTTAGAACCCCCTCAGTGCTAAACACAGTTTATACTCAGTTTTATTTATTTTATACCTGTCTCGAGAAGGACACCTGCAACCCGCCAAAGAGAGCGCGACACATAGTGGCCGGAAGTGGAACTAATTCCCCTTAGCGAGCGATCCGCACGATTTTTTTTTATAGAAGCGGCGGCATTAATTTTATGACTCGGGTCCGAGACTTTTGTTCCAGTTGTCACTTTTTGTTTTCTCGCCTTTTTTTTAGTTGCCAGTAAAAAGGTAAGAACGTGCCTATGGGTGCAAGAACAAAAGTATGCCGACTTTTCAACCCCCTCATCTCCCCTTCTGGACGGACGGATGCAAATATTGACAGGGTCTTTGGTACGCGTGCGACCGTTTTGGGGGGGAGGGCCGTCGAAAAATAAAAAATAAAATATAGGAACCTTCGATGGCTTTTGCCGAGTTCATAAAAGTTATTCATTCGTAAATCTGTCTAGAGGTATTTACTTTGAGTAAGCGGCATCTCGAGATGTGCTGGGGATTCTGGGAAAAGAAGAAAAGAGAAAGAGATTCTTAGTGGAGAGAGGGGACGGACCAAAAGGGGGGATGATTTCTGGAGATATAATGCTTACATAAAAATATTTGGATAAACAGGTTAAATAAAAAAAAAGAAAAAAAAATGAAATATTCCAGGTTCGTAGAAGCTCTTTAAAAATTCATTTTTTTACATTGGTTAATTGTTCTAGTGACAGTATTGAACCTTATGTGTTTGAATGACCAGCGTAAATGTACAGGGTCTTTAGAAAAGCCCTTAAATGCCCTCAATAATTTTGTAAGGAAAGGTCCCTGAGTGTACACGTTAGATCTATCTATAATAAAATGAACATGCCCGATCGTAAGAAAAATGAATAAAAAAACAGCCACCTTAAGAACTAAATAGTTAGGATAACGAAGACATCAATGAAGCGACACAGAAGTAAAAAAGCTGATTACAAAGCCGAAGACCATTTTATAATGGCTAAGAAATTTACACAAGGAACGAGCGAAATGCTTAGATTAGAGGCAATAAATACAGTCAAGAAGTTGCATCTCCAAGGACTGTAACACGGTGACGTCTGCAATGTTTGTCAATGTATGCGGTCATATTATTCATCGAATTCAACTGGGCATCGTCGCTGACAGAAGGTATTTTGAACAAGCTGTAGACTGGATTCCTGAGCATGTGTCGTTTATTTGAGCATTCTTGAATGATAAAGCCATTCGCTAATAACTTTATTGTTTTAAATGCCTTAATAACCTTACTGTTAATAGCCTTATTGTGTTAATACCTTCTATAACAGCGTTTTATTCCTATAATCATTAGACAGTGATCTAAAATTTTGTAATTGGCTTTTTTTTGTCTGTCTCGCTATGTTGCCGAGTTTACAATCCTAACTTTTGGTATTATCCGCTATCGATGATGTAATAATTTTTATGGTCACTTTATTACAAAGAAACCTAACATGGGCACCCATAGACTTTTCTAATAACCCTGTATACCACTGTAATAACATTCAAATACATAGCGTAGTTTAAACCACCAATTTTCTGCACAAACTATATATATGATATCACTATTGTTTCGGGAATTATATTGCACCGTTGGAAACAATACTGTGAAATTCGCAATTTTCAAATACTTTGAGTTCTAATAACCGAGCGAACACACGAACGAAATTCGAACAATAGCTTCACTAAGCTCCACTAGTTCCTTCATAATGAATCTGAACATACAATTTCATAGCTGTACGTACACTTCTGAGTTATCGTCTAATCGTCCGTCACACACATATACGCACATTCATACACGCAGACCCTCAGACAGACAGACATATTTTCAAAAAGTGTTTGTTCTAATCGTGTTCGGTAGATCCAAAAATAGGCCTTACATATAGCGTTGCCAGATTTTTTTTTCTTTAACGGAAGAGAGATTAGCGATTGAAAATTCCAGACTTTTCAATTTTTCGAATATTATTTCCCCGAACTCTCGTTTACTTATGATGGGCTTTAAGAACCTTTAAATTTAAATTTAAAAAAATAAATACTTTTTTTTAATTAAAATTTCTAAACTTGTAGTTAAGAAGTCCGAGACTAATTTTTGGATGTTCATGCGTGTTACAAAAAGTTGATTATACATGAGAAGTGTAAATTATAGTTTTTATTAACATTTTTCTTACAGGTGGGGAAGCTTCAATCCCAAACGAACGCCAATGCCTGCAAAGGGGGAATCAAACTGTTTGGGATAGGGTATGTCAAATACCTGTCTTTTTGGGAGGTTCTTTGTTTGGGATTGAAGCTGTCCCATCCGTAAGCAAAAGGTTAAATGAGAGCTTTTCATTAAAAATGCATGAAAATACCCACTATAAGACGTCACGGCATTTTCAGAGTCAGATTTAAGCCTTTTTATATTAGTATAACCTTACTCATTTTATAGTAATTCAAAACACTTTCCTAATCATTCTGAAAAGTATCACAATTTTTAGATAAATACTCAAAACCAGATATATATATATTGGGAACCGGAAATTTTCGAGTTATAAAACTGCACGAAAATAGTTTCAAATCATGTGTTTCTAGTGATATTTATGTACTTGCAGTTCTTAGTGTACAATGTATAAAGTAAATTTCCTGGTGTACGTATGCATGAAGTAAAGTTCCTAATGTACAATTTATGAAGTAAAGTTCCTTGTGTATAATGCATGCAGTAAAGCTCCTAGTATACAATTAATTTCAAAACTTATTAAGGAAAATTTAATATAATTAAATTATTTTATACAGATTTAGAAATAAATTGAAATGAATGCAAAAAGCGAGAAAATATGTCTTTAATTATTTTATTAAGAATACATTCTACATTTTGATGATATTTTTTTTAAATAAGACGCAACACGCACCTCTTTCGAAATTTTTACAGATTTTTTTGCAGATTTTACATGTTAGTTTATGGCAAGCTTCAAATAATTTTTTAGAAAATAATAAGTTAATTTAGAATTATATTTAACCTATCAAAACCCTGAATGGCCACTCGTGTTTATTAAAATTTATTTGACGTATTTCAAGATATATTTTTCTCCCGTAAGAAATTAACCTATTATCATAATGAGAGCAAAATTGAAACACAATGTACTAAAATATAAAATTTCCCCTTTTTTTGTAACAATTTTTATTTTGGCTCGACAAAATTGTGCTGAGGTGTTATACATTAAATTTTGTAGAAATCAACTTAGTGATTTTTGCTGTGTTGCATTCGAATAGGCAGATTGATCATAAAAGTTTTTTTTATCGTATTTATAGGATTCAAACACACCTAAATATGGTCGCTAAATAAAGACATAGCTGTTGTTCAAGAATGTCCGGCAAGAATGGTTTGAATAAATGAATATACAAAAATAATAACAAAATAATAAATAATAACGAAATAATAACAAAATAATAACAAAATAAAAATAATAACATAATAGATAATAACAAAAAATGAATAAATAAAAATAAAGCATTAACACTACTAGAATAGAATACAAGGTTAATACGCTAAGTTCCTTAAAACAAATATGAAATAAAATTGTTCAGTATGCTTATCAAACCACTTTTTAGTCTTGGTTTTATATTAAAACAGTGTGCAAGTAAAAGAAGTGCGTTGTAGTAAAAATCTTGCTTCGTGTCATTGCTGAAAGATAAGTTCTGTATCTCCCTTAATTTGCGAAAGTATGAAAAAAGAATCCAACAGAGATTTGGTCTTTTACGTCTGATTAAACCAACAGATACCACATACGCGATTTTATCTTGCAGGAATTTAATCTCCTGCCTTTGTAACTGTCACGGGAATAGTTTCTTTTTCTAAACTATCCTTCAATCATATCATTCCGAAACCAAAAGCAAAACTCCTCTATATCTTTTCAAAGTTGTTCGAAGCTAAATTACAAGCTATGATGTCCCGCAGTTTGATATCAAATGAACACTCAAGCTTAAAATCTCACCACGCAATAGTCGTGTTCCTGGTGCTGGGATTGCACGCAAGGGCCAACAAGTGATTGGCGAAGTTCTAGTCACTAAAAGATGAGTTAAATATCAATAGGCAGGCAAAAAGGAATTTGATGAATCCATTTATCAGCGCTTATTGCCAATCTGATGCTAATCTGTCTTGTAAATACACTGATGGATTCACAACGCAACAGCTGTCGATGAAGGGTTGAAATGATTATCTTCAAGAATTAGCCGCGGCTTAACAAGTGGTTAGGGTGGTTTAATATGCAAGTCTAATGTGAAAGAGCTAATGGATAGGGTTACCTTGAGGTGTCTTGTTATAGAGAAATCGTTTTTGCAATATTCACATTTCTTTCAATGAGTCTCACAGTTTATAGCAATCAACCAGCAATGACGACATATGACGATTTCGGTCATCTGATAAACGCAGAGTGGTCATAATTGTAACGAAATATCGTAAAACAATTGTTTACATAAAGGATGGTCAAAATTAAATTATTCATATTCAGATCTATCTGCAGGGATTATCAGTGATTGAAATGGAACCAAACTTGGTACGTGAAATTTGTGAATCATTGCTTTGGTTCATAATTCCTAGAAAAAAGGGGCTATTAAAATTTAATATATCGTTTTAATTTGACGTTACGTCTGACGTAGCCACTATATTAATTAATAGACAAATGGTTTTTATCTGCATCACGATTGCCAGATATTTTGTCGGATCCTCCAATAGCTATGCCAAAAAGCATGACTTTTCAACTTTGTAGGAATAATTTCCATTCATTAGTATGGGGGCTACGTCAGGCGTGATACCATACGATAGTCATTTAGACGTAAATGGAAATGATCTATTCTTATGTTACAAAGCCTAAATTGTAAACAGACCCATATGCCATCAAGTGGTCACCATACTCGTTAAATTTCACAATTTTGTAACACCACATGGAGGAGTAAAGGAATAAAAAAGATTTAGCTACGTTCCCTTGGCCAACGGTGTGCTCAAGAGAGTTTGTCATCTATTTGTCTTCGAAAGAAAGTGCACTAAACATGTAACTTACTATTAATGGTCAGCAACTGGTAGTCATTTGGATTACTAAAATACAAGGAGCAGTGAGTTTGAACTTTAGAGAAGTAATTGTACCTTCTCCTAAACAGAATCGACAGACTCTACACAGACATTCAGTGATGATCCTAAGGGAGGTTTTAGGAGTCGTACTCTTCCATGAGCTAAACAAACTAAATGATTCCACATTCTCCAAGTAATATTTACCTTCATCAGTTCCTCATTAGTCAAAGGTTCTGTCAACGCCTATGTACATATACATGTAAAATGCTTGCAAATATTTTTACAATTGCTTATGCAGTATAACTTGTTCATAAAGATCCTGAATGCAGCAACATTCTGAATGGATATTAAGAGGAAATTAGGAATTTTTAATTCAATCTTTTTTTCTCTCTTTTAACGAATTTTGTATAGTTCCGATTTAACGAATATGCGAAATTGTAAAGACTGAACGAAATGTCAAAATATAAGATAAAAATCACAGAGAAAAAGAAATATCTTGACTTTTTCTTTCTTTATTTGTATTTAAAAGTAGAATGCATGAAATAAATTGGGGACTCATCAGAAGATCTAAATTATTCGAAAGAACGTCTTCCACCCATAATCTAAAAAGCACATAAATAGCAGGCCTTCGGTGGTATCTCCAAAATTGTTATAATGACTTTTCCTAGCTTCTACTGATTGTTTCTTAAGGGGACAGTGGACGTTGAAATGAGAAAAAATCAATTAAAAACAAGTTTTAATATATAACATTATTTTACACATTTAACATGTGCTTAGGGATGGGACAGCGTCCATCCCAAACGAAGAACCTCCCTGCAGCAGGTGCAATGTTTCTGTCAGCGATATCCATTAACGCCAATGCCTGCAAAGGGGGTCGAACTGTTTGGGATAAGGTATGTCAAGTACCTGTCTTTTTGGGAGGTTCTTCGTTTGGGATAGACGCTGTCCCACCCGTAAGCAAAAGGTTGAATGCATTTTTTTCGAAACGGAATTTTCAAAGGTTTTACATTTTTAAAATGCTCCATGCGTCTTAATTTTTGTCTGAGATGCATGAAATTTGGCAAGAAGACACCTCTCATACCTTTTAATGAAACTGGGTATGCATTTTATAATTAGACTTTATTAAGGTAATTTAAAGTGAATAAGAACCTAATTAAATGATGAAAATTAAGTTTTAATGCAGACAAATATTTTTAAAAAATTAACGTTCTAAGGAATTTAAAAATAAATACCCAAATTTGTTCATAATGTGTTTTTGAGTGATCATAATGTAAAATTAATCAAAAATGTGAACAAGTGCACGTAAGGAGCATTTTCAAATTTTCGTTAAAAAAAATTAAACTAAAAAAATAGATACAAAATTATAACAAAAGTGAAAAAAAATTTAATGGTATTGTATATAGTAATGTTAAGAGGAATATTTATACAAATTTTCACGTTTCTAAGTCAATAAATAAATAAAAAAATTTCAACGTCCACCGTCCCCTTAAGCAGAAATCATTTATCATTGTCCGGATTTAGAGAGGAAATTTGTAGGTTTAAAGCTGCTCGTTATAACCGTGTCTTACTGTATATCTAGAACATATATTCAAAATACAACTACATAAACTTTTATTTCAGTAAAACTCAATCACATATGTACAAGATTTTCCCGACGTCATGAAATGTAATAGATAATTCCTCGTTACAGCTCGAAACAATCGGAGAGTATCAACCCCTGAACACAAGCCAGTCACAAAACAGGTATTGGATATCTGCAAGTGGGTGGAAGAAGATGCAGCGGCATTGTAGTAACAGTTCCTTCTGGGGAGGAGTCATTGCAATTGGATTAGCACTTATTGTAGTGACAGTAAAAAATGCCCGCTCCTAACAGGTTGTCAGGAGTTCAAAATGGATGAGAACGCGAGTTGCTCTCACAATAATTGTACGCTTTAATATTCTCGTCTGCTACCAGTGCGAAACTTCTCCAAAACAATCAAATCATTCCTCGACACCGGTTGCATCTCAATAACAGTGCTGTTAAAAATTGAAGGGGGGAGGAGATGGGTTCGCCAAATTGCACCACAAATGGTACGAAGAAATTGGATGCACAGGGGTCAAAGTTTACAAATGAATATGACTTATTTCCACATGAATAACAGTAATAAACATGCCACATCCTTTATTCTTTAGTCAGTTAGTTCCTGGACATTTGTCTTCTTAGACATTTGATGACAAGCATATGAAATAACTGACACCCATTGTTTAAAAATATTATTCTACTCGTTCTAGAAAATATTCATTTTAAATATTCGAAAAAAAAAATATTTCTCTCTGAAAGAGATTAATTTCAATATGGATTCAAAGAACAACAAATACTGCCTTATAACAGGGTGTTGTATATAAGCAAGAAAGTCCTTATCTTCAAAACTTATTCCTTAACCATCTATTGACAAATATTTCGCAGATCATAATATCCATGCAAGCGGCGTAATTGATAAAATGACAAGAGAGCCCAAAATTAAAAAAAAAAAAATTTTAGAAATTTTCTGGTGGAAGTCTTTACCTAATTAATGTCATTCAGTGACAGTTCATTACATTACTTTAGTCATGCCTACAGTATAAAAACTTTAAGTCCTCAGGGGAGATCTGAAACCAATTTTATTTTATATAAGCTAAATATATAAGCAAAAGCGAACGGCAAAATAGTATAACCACGGTTCAGGGATGGGGAACGGCAATGGAGTGGTCAAGAGGGTTAAGGATTGTATCCTGATTAAGAAACAGTTGCATTAATTAACCATTGAGTCTGCATTGGAAAAATGAAATCCAGCACCATAAACACTTATCGTATTGTCGACTCCCGGGCCCTTTCCAAGATTCTGGCTACGGTTATGCTGAATGGATGATAAAGTGAGAACACGTCTGATACACTCACAGGAACAGCCACATATCCGAAAGTGTTCGACATGTGTTCAGATCTTTTTTCAGTCAAAATGTCACAATCAAAAATTTTCGCAAAAATAATACTTTCTTTATGGTAAGAAAAAATAATAAGAGAAATCTAAATACATTTCTTCTGGGAAGTTAGTTATTAAAACGGATCATCCATCTAAACTCCCCCCCCCCCTCTGTTTGCCTCTTTTACAGCCTCCTGTCATACAAGCCCCGATGAACCACTCGTTAGTGCGAGTGCATTAATTGAGATCACAAACTTACATAACCCTTATTAATTACGGCATTCTTCGACGCTGGGAGTGGAAGTTGAAGTACATGTTATTCACCTAAATCCGGCCTCCCCGGGCATACGTCCAAAGAGAAGAGAATAACAATCACTCATACGTCAGAAGCACCCCCGTATGTTTTGATTCTTCTTATTACACCTACACGGGTCAGAAACCCGCGGAAAACATTGCGAGAATGCGATGCTAAGATGTTGTTGTGGGAGATTAAGTATCGGATATTGTTTCGTTTGATTAATATTTGATCTGTTTTATCGGTTTTACGGTATGTTTGTACTCGGGACAGTCTAACTTCCTACAAAGGCGAAATGAATTGAAGGGAGTTTAGATTTCTGGAAGGCGGGATAGGTGACTCTGTTAAAACATTCCAGAAGTTTTAATGGTGCTTTTTATCAATGAATTGGTAATGATGTTTTAATGATGCTTCTTATCGTGAAATTATTTTTAATCAGGAAATCACTCATCTAGGCAATTTAAAAAACCCTTAGATCATAGTTTCCCAGATTTTAACGTTCGTTAGTAGTTGGTTTTTATTTTTTCTCCTCAGACCATCTAACCCGAAGGTGTATGATTTCTGTTTGGACGGCTAGGAAACTGTCAGCCAATTTAGACTAAGCGTGATGGCACGCGTACTATTCTTCCCCTAACCAATCACCTCTCGTATGGACCTTCGGACGTACTGGTTTATCGTGCCCGTACTACGCGTAGATACTTTTGTACTTTTGGGCGGCATTGGGGATCGAACACGAGATTACTGTGTTTGATACGCCCTTCTTAACTGCTGAACTACCTCGGTTCACGTCAGCAAAGTTAGTGGATGTGACGTCCCCAGAGTATAGAACATCTTTACAACAAGGATTTCAGAATTTTTCTGGTGGAAGTTTTAATATATTTTGTCTTACAACCAGAAACTGTACGGAGCCCTATTTTAATTTTAGCCAAAGTCGGAAAAACTGTAAACGCACATGTTAGCTGCTTGACGACAATGTTCTTTATAGTTGTATATTATCAAGAAAACATTCAACTGTTAATCCCTTCATCGTTCTTTATAGTTGTATATTATCAAGAAAACATTCAACTGTTAATCCCTTCATCGTTCTTAAACCACAATTAGTTCATTAATTGTTTAGTCGTTGTTTTAGTCGGAAGGCAATTTCTTGTCTACTATGGAAAGATTTTTTTTTATCAAATGGCCAGGCACTTGACTCATCATTATTCGCCTTTTGTCAGCGGCCAGAACGTGAACCATTTAGCCGTCCTAGGACGTTGCCCCAGGCGCGCTAGAGGGGGGCGGAACACACTGCGCCCACAACACAAACATACATGCCTTACGTGGGACTCAAACCCACAACGCGGCGGTCGAGCGATTGTTGTGGAAACGCTCGCCTTGACCACTCGACCACCACGTCGGCTACTATGGAAAGAGGTGATATAAGCCCTGCATTGCCACTTATTGAAGAACTTCCATTGGAAGATTCTCAAATCCGTGCTTTAAATAAATGTTGTGCTTTCTGGTTATTTCATCGCCTAACTATTGTTGATGAGCAGTAAATCCATGAAACCAAGGTCTAAGAGCAGTAAAAGGGGTGATCAGCTGAGCTGTTCTAGAGTAGAAATCATTACTGTTATAAAGGTTTTGCATAACATTGGATTCAAACCTACCACCTTTTGATATTAGAAGCGATTCATCAAATGATTCATCTAGGCAAAAGGAGACATTCTCCTAACAACTTGATGCTGGGTCTCAATCAAATTTAAACAGTCTTTTAGTTTTTCACTCTCTGTATTTTTTCATATTTATCCCTATCATCATTGTGTACGCCATAACCAGTCCTTTAGGAGCAATTATGAATCTTTGCTCAGGGAGAAGAAGACAGAACATAAATATCTTTATTTCTTGAAATGAACACAAACAACTTGCGTAACTGCATCGCAAAATTTTACTAAAAAGCATCATCATCATCATCATATTTGGCACGACAGCTCAGGATGAGCCATGGCCTTCCGCTGCAGATTCCTCAAGGACTGTCTATTTCTAGACCTGGTCTGCCAGTCTCTTGCTCCAATCACTCTAAAATACGAATCAACTGAGTCAAGCCATCTCAGCTTTGGTCTTCCTCTTTTTCTACCAGTAAGGGGCCTTGCAGCAAACATCTTCTTTACCGGGTCCCTTTCATCCATTCTAGCAATATGAGAGGCCCAATTCATTCGCTTAATTTTAAAATATTTAATAATATCAGGTTCCTTAAAATATCTATAAATCTCTGAGTTAAAAATTACTAAAAAGCAACATAAATATAAAAATCAGATGAATGCAGTACATGCCATTTCATACAGATTAACAAAATTTGATATTGTGGGAGAACAATCATACACAAATTATAGATTTCCGCAAGCCTATCTATTTAAGAATCTTAAAATCTACCTAAGAAGTTTTATTCCTGTTATCGATAAAAATAATCAAATAAATTTTCATTGAGATTTCTTAATTATTTAAAGAGATATCGCGTCTCTTTCAGAGAAATAAAACGTATTTATCCCCGCCATCAACATTGCCCGAACTTTAAGGAAATTTAAAAAGTAGGTCTTGGACCCAAGACAAAGCTTTTTGTTAGCGCACAAAGAATCATGACACATATTGCGAGATAGACCATTCCGTTATCTGGTACTGACATACTGTGCGAGGTACATTTTGATGGTTTTTTATACATGTAACTAAATTAGGGATATATTTTTCTTAGAGGTTGCATGAAATTCACCCCCTTTAGTCAGTATATTGACATGTTGATCCTTGATGGATCAATAACATTGTACATTTATATATAGTATCAACATTTATCTGGAATTTTAGTAGATTACGGCCGGCCCATGCAGGACTGAGTTTTTCATACTTTCAATCAAAATTTTACTAAGATAAATTCAAACCTACGCAATAAAACAATATGGGTAAAAGCACACAAAAGTCCGTGTTTATTGCCACTAGAATGACGCTTTTAAATAGGTAAATTTCCAATTACAAACTTAAAAATCTGATGTGGGCAACACATGACTATCCTTATATAATGCAATGAATTTACTACTTTTACAATATAAAAATAGGCTGTTTTCGTAGTAGATATTTATATTCTTTACAAGATATTGAATTTTCGTCAATTAGTCATCATTTTCATTGGTTTAGTGTCATTTTTATCCATTTGGCGAGATTTTCGTCAATTTGGCAACATTTAAAAAAAGTCGCAAAGTTGGCGACATTCCGCCAAATTCGGCGCCAAAATCTCACCAAGCGTTATGGACGGAGAAAAAAGTTATTCTTATAGCAGATAAATAACTATTGCCGTTCAAATACAAAAGTATTACTCAAAGTATGTTTTCTCATGAATGGAACGGCGCGAGCTAGATCCACGAGAATGATGTTATCCAATGATATTACATATGAAAAGTGAGCATGTTTCTCAACAGTTAATATATATTTTTTTAATTTATGGGACTTTTTGATACATTTATTTAGAAAATGTGCAATATCTCGAGAACGGTTGATGCTAACGTTTTAAAGTTTATGTCAATCGTTTACTAAGGAAAAATTACATAAGTAATGTCTATTTGCGTAACTTTGTTCAAGGTTTTGATTTTTTGATGATTTTTTCAAAACTTCACTCGAAAATTTAGGGGGGTTCTGAACATTCGATCACGTTCAAAAACAGTAGACTTCCAGTGTTTACGGATTGTGGTTTTTGTACCAAATTTTATTCGAATCGCTCTATTTATTCGTAAGATATAGTCTCCACAGACTCACTGACACACACACACACACACATACTTTCACACACACAAACACACACACACAAACACACACACACTCACACACAGACATAACCTCAAAAACGTTTGATTTGTTATCAAGAATGCTTGAAACGCGCTCTCCCGTCGAAAACTTGAATTCGAATTTTTCACCCCGTCACAATACTTTCCTTATACATTATGTATATATATATATATATAAGAAAAGTAAAATGGTAACTGTATCTATATGAATGAACGTTTTATTTTATTCATTTATGTGAGAACTACACGGAATAATGGGTATATTTTATTCTACGCTAAAAAGATCGTTATAAACAGGTAAAAAGGTAATATGAGATGTTCATTTTACGCACTTGTTTACCTGCTGAAATGAGTTTCTCTTAAAGAACTCTTTTAAGCAGGTAAGCAAGTGGATACCAGGTAAACAAATGCGTAAATTGACACGTTTTAAACACTCCCAGTTTTCATGGATTGTGAATTTTTTACCAAATTTTATTCGAATCGGTATATTTGTTCGTGAGATATCGTCTCCACAGACTCACTGACACACAAACACACATGCAGACATCACCTCAAAAATGGTCGATTCGTGATCAAGAATGCTTGAAACGTGCTCTCCCGTCGAAAACTCGAATTCGAATTTTCGACCCTGTCACAATACTTTCCTTATACATTATGTATATAAGGAAAGTAATAATGACTGTACATATTTCAGTTTTATGGTAAAACTATATGGGGTTCCGTACTTCCCTATAATTTCATGTTTTTGATTATGTAAAATTATAAAGGTACTACATAATCCTACTCCTTACTTTAAATACAAAACATTCATCAGACAAGATATTTAGCGGCGAAGATATATTTTCTATTCGCAGAAGGGCTGGTGGTGTGTTACCTAGTAGAGTTTTTAGAGGAGTTATCAGGTCATTTGGTTTGTGTGATCCTTGAAACCAGAGTAAGCAAAACTAACACTGTAAAATATCGCCATGACTCGAAAATAAAGTTGGTTTTTGTACAAACAAAACATCAAAACTATCGCGTCTCAATTACAAAAAATCTAATGTGGGCAGCACATGACTTTCTCTGCAGACTTATATCCACGTTCTCTTTATTTTAATTAAATTTATTTCACTTTTAATTCAATTTTCGTTCTCATTTGGTAGCTGGATTTATTTTCAAAGGTAGCGTAGAGAAAATAGGAAAAACTAAAATATCTCAAAAACGGCTAGTCCTAGTGTAATGGGGTTGATCTTATTCTTTTCTTCGTTAAAAATTACATATAAAGAAAGCATTTCATGTTTATATTTGAGCATACGTAGTTTTTTATTTTAGATTTTGGCAATTTTTGCTGGCCCTTTTGCGAGAAAAGGCAGGTTATTTTTTTCCAAAACGTACCAAAATCAGCACAGCGCTAGGGTGACCCACCAGCGACAAATCTACCAAATTTTGTGAAATTCAGTTCATTTGTTTTTTAGCGAGAGTAAATAGAGTCTTTTAAGGGCCATTTCGCAAAAAAAGGCGGGTTGTTTTATCCCGAATCGTATTTAAAACTAATCAGCACCAGACTCACCCACAAGTGACTTACCTATCAAATTTTATGAAACTCGGTCCATTAGTTTTTTAGTTAGAATGGATGCAAAATCCGCTTAGGCAGACAGACACACAGACAGACAGACGCACATACAGACGCCACGCTAAAAATAGCTTTTTCATATTCTAAAGGTCTTGAAACCTGTAGATCCGTCGAAAACTCGAATTGCGATTTTCGGCATGATTACAATACTTTCCCTATACATTACCATGTATTGCTGCGAAAGTAACAAAATAATAAAAACTTCAACTCAATTGTAAGGTTGTTTTCTGTATTCTTTTGTAAAGGTTGTAAAACAGGGTTAACTGAAATGATAATTTTGTCCTATATTTAACAGCTGCAGATATAAATTAACGATCGACAATTATCATTATAGTTGAGAGAGTTTGCATTTCCTATATTATACTGGCTTATTAAAATAATTTTCACCATTTTCCAATAAACTTTTTTATTTTCCCTGCAATACATGGTAATGTATAGGGGAAGTATTGGAATCATGCTGAAAATCGCAACTCGAGTTTTTGACGGATCTACACGTTTCTAGACCTCTAGAATACGAAAAAACTATTTTTAGCATGACATCTGTGTGTGTGTCTGCGCAGATTTTGTATCCACTCTAACTAAAAAACTAATGGACCGAATTTTAGAAAATTTCAGAAAATTCGGTAGATAAGTCACTTGGGGGTTACCCTGGTGCTGATTAGATTTTAGTATGATTCGAAAAAAAATAACCTGACTTTTTTTGCAAAATGGCCAGCAAAAATTGACAAAATCTAAAATAAAAAAACTACGTAAGCTCAAATATATCTCTACGCCAAGTCCAGTTATCAAATGAGAACGAGAATTGAATTAAAAGTGAATTAAATTTAATTAAAATAAGGAGAACGTGAATGTAAGTCTGCAGGGAAAGTCATGTGCTGCCCACATCAGATTTTTACTTTCCCTGCAATACATGGTAATGCATAGGGAAAGTATTGGAATCATGCAGAAAATCGCAACTCGAGTTTTCGACGGATCTATACGTTTCGAGACCTCTAGAATACGAAAAATCTATTTTTAGCGTGACGTCTGTGTGTGTGTCTGTCTGTGTGTCTTTGTGTCTGTCTGTCTGTGCAGATTTTGTATCCACTCTAACTAAAAAACTAATGCACCGAATTTCATAAAATTTGGTAGGTAAGTCACTTGAGTATGACCCTGGTGCTCAGTAGTTTTGAGTACGATTCGAGATAAAAGAACCCGCCTTTTTTTGCGAAATGGCCCACAAAAAATGTTTGTCCACTCCAGCTGAAAAACTGATGCACCAAATTTCGGTAGATAAATCGCTTGTGGGTTACGCTGGTGCTGATTAGATTTTGGTTCGATTCAGAAAAAATAACCTGCCTTTTTTTTTTGCAAAATGACCCTCAAAAATCGTCAAAATCTAAAATAAAATCTATGTATGCTCCAATATATCTATTAAATGCTTATTTTATACGTAATTTTTAACGAAGAAGAGAATAACACTAACTCCATTACACTACAACTATCCGTTGTTAAGATATTGTACTTTTTTCGTATTTTCTCTACGCCACCTTTGAAAATAAGTCCAGTTACCAAATGGGAAGGAAAATTGAATTAAAAGTGTATTAAATTTAATTAAAATAAAGTGAACGTGGATGTAAGTCTTTAGAGAAAGTCATGTGCTGCCCACATCAGATTTTTTACTTTCTCTGCAATACATGGTAATGTATAGGGAAAGTATTGGAATCATGTCGAAAATCGCAACTCGAGTTTTCGACGGATCTACACGTTTCGAGACCTCTAGAATACGAAAAAACTATTTTTAGCGTTACGTCTGTGTGTGTATCTGTCAGTCTCTGTGTCTGTCTGTGCAATGCATTTATCCTCTCTAACTCAAATACGAATGGACCGAATTTCATAAAATTTGTTAAGTACGTCACTTGTGTGTGACCCTGATGCTGATTATTTTTTGGCAGTAAACGGCCCACAAAAATGCCTGTATCCTGAAAACTGTAACTGAAAAACTAATTAATCAAATTTTACAAAATGTGGTAGATAAGTCATATGTGGGCACCCTGGTGCTGATTAAATTTTGATAGGATTCTAAAAAGAAGAACCTGCATATTTTTACGAAATGGCCAGGAAAAATTGTATACATCCACTCTAATTGAACTAATCGACTAAATTTCATAAAATTTGGTAAGTCAGTTGGATGTGATCCTGGTGTTAATTAGTTTTCGGTACGATTCGGAAAAAAATAAAAACCTTTTTTGGCGAAATGGCCCCAAAAATTGTATGTATCCACTCCAGCTGACAAACTAATTGATCAAATTACACAAAATTTGGTAGATAAGTCGCTCGTAGGATACAGTAATGCTGGGTAGATTTTGATATGATTAGAAAAAATAAATCTGTCTTGTCTTGCGGAATGACCCTTCAAATCTAATATATTCGTCTAAAATAAAATACTAAATCTGCAAAATATTAAACCTCTGTAATAAATGAATAAAAAATCTCATGTGGGCAACACATGACTTTCCTTATATAATGTAATGAATTTAGTACTTTTACAGTAAAAAAAAAATCTGATGTGGGCAACACATGACTTTCCTTATATAATGTAATGAATTTACTACTTTTACAGTAAAAAAATAGGATTTTCTTGTAGTAGATACTAATATTCTTTCCAAGATATTGAATTTTCGACAATTAGTCGTCATTTTCATTGATTTAGCGTCATTTTTATCCATTTGGCGAGATTTTCGTTAATTTGGCAACATTTCAAAAAAGTCGCCAAGTTGGCGACATTCCGCCAAATTCGTCGCCAAAATCTCGCCAAGCGTTATGCACTAAGAAATAAGTTTTTCTTAAAGCAGATAAATGACTATTGGCGTTCAAATACAAAAGTATTATTCAAAGTATCTTTTTTCAAGAATGGAACGAGCTAGATCCACGAGAAGGATGTCACTCAATTTATCGCATGGTATTACATATGAAAAGTAAACATGTTTCTCAATAGGAAATATTTTTCTTTTTATTTTATATGACTTTTTGATAATTTTTTTAAAAAATGTACAATATCTCGAGAACGGTTCACGTTAGCGTTCTAAAATTTATGTCAATCGTTTTCTAATGAAAAATTACATAAGAAATGTCTATTTGCGTAACTTTATTAGTGGTTTTAATTTTTTGACGATTTTTTCAAAATTTCATTCGAAAATTTAGGGGGGTTCTGAACATTCGATTGCGTATAAAAACAACAGCCTTCCAGTGTTTACGGATTGTGATTTTTGTACCAAATTTGGTTCGAATCGGTTCATTTGTTCGTTAGTTATCGTCTCCACAGACTCACTGACACACACACACACATACACACATACTTTCACACACACACACACACACACACACAGACATCACTTCAAAAATGTTTGATTCGTGATCAGGGATGCTTGAAACGTGCTCTCCCGTCGAAAACTCGAATTCGAATTTTCGACCCCGTCACAATACTTTCCTTATACATTATGTATATAAGGAAAGTAATACGTTTTTCTTATAGTAGATACTAATAGTCTTTCGAAGACATTGGATTTTCGACAATTAGTCGTCATTTTCATTGATTTAGCGTCATTTTTATCCATTTGGCGAGATTTTCGTTAATTTGGCAACATTTCAAAAAGTCGCAAAGTTGGCGACATTCCGCCAAATTCGCCGCCAAAATCTTGCCAAGCGTTATGCACTAAGAAGTAAGTTATTCTTACAGCAGATAAATGACTATTAGCGTTCAAATACAAAAGTATTATTAAAATATCTTATTTCATGAATGGAACGAGCTATATCCACGAGAATCATGTCACCCAATTTATCGCATGGTATTACATATGAAAAGTGAACATGTTTCTCAATAGGAAATAATTTTATTTTTATTTTATGACATTTGATAATTTTTTTGGAAAATGTACAATACCTCGAAAACGGTTCATGTTAGCGTTCTAAAATTTATGTCAATGGTTTTCTAATGAAAAATTACATAAGAAATGTCTATTTGCGTAACTTTATTAGTGGTTTTGATTTTTTGACGATTTTTTTAAAATTTCATTCGAAAATTTAGGGAGGTTCTGACCATTCGATTGCGTATAAAAACAATAGCCTTCCAGTGTTAATGGATTGTGATTTTTGTACCAAATTTGGTTTGAATCGGTCCATTCGTTCGTCAGTTATCGTCTCCACAGACTCACTGACATACACACACACACTCACTCACACACACACACACACACACACACACACACACACACACACACACACACAGACATCACTGCAAAAATGCTTGATTCGTGATCAGGGATGCTTGAAGCGTGCTCTCCCGTCGAAAACTCGAATTCGAATTTTCGACCCCGTCACAATACTTTCCTTATACTTTATGTATATAAGGAAAGTAGAAATTGATGAAATATATTAATTAAGTACTCATTCTATAAGTAAACTTTGACACCTAAGCAAATAAATCTGACCCCATGACTGTAGGATAAACCGTTCCCGAGATATTGTAGTTTTTGGAATTTTAAGGACCTGAAGAATTTAAAGTGAATAAAGTTGCCAAACGAAATGAAGATGCGATAAAAAAAGGGAATTGGATATAATATCAGAAAATTATCCATATTATTTTCTGCAATTAAACTCAATTCAATGCATAATGAAATAAAAAATTACAAAATGAATTTTAATCTGCAGGGAAAGTCATGTGCTGCTCACATCATATTTTTTTTCTTGTTGTATCACATTTTAAACAAGCAATCTTATGAGTGATGAAAAATGCTAAGATTTGCTTACCTTACTGATATATTGATTGGTTAGCTTGTTAGTGTTAAAATCAGGTAATACCAAAATTCCAGTAAATATTTGTATAATTACGGGGCAGATTAATCATCCTATTCTTTTTGTCCAAACACTGACAATTTATATTTTAGAAATTAGTCTATAGATTCTTATGTATAGAAGATGTACAGTCATGACTGCCCCGAATAATATTTTTCAGATCAAGGAATAAAAATTCTTTTGCACGTCCACGTGCCTTACAATCTTTACGAAATATATGATATACCCCGGGTAGAGGGTGCGTCAATAGAGGGTGCGTCAGTCATTCCTTCGCCGGTGTGAATGGTCCAACGACACGCGTGGTCGCCACTTTGAGCACTTGCTGTGAGTTTGTCGCTGCACAATAAATCTGTTTGTGCAACGTTTGGTATCATTCATTCGCTTTTCCAACCCCGGTGTACGTGCAGGTTCGTATTCTAATTTTACTCTTTTCTGCCTCTCTGAGTGTAATGCGACTTTATGTTCCATGGTAATTATTGCTCGTCTGGTGGGGTACTATCACCCCTCTGCTTTTGTAAAAACAATTCCGACTCACCCTGTATAATATATCTATAATATATATAATATATACTTGAAATATCTATATTTCATGATCTTCTATAAATTGTTCTATATTATAATATAAAGATCATAATTTCTATAGATTCATCATTAAATCGTGGAAGAGATAAGTGGGTGGGGTTAGCGGTTATTAGGGATTTCCACTTCTGGATATTTTTTCATTTTCTGTTTAAAAATTTTATTTTATTCAAAACATCCAGAGCTCAAGATGCCCTATAAATAGAGCTTAGATGATGACTGATATGGATTTAGTAATAAATCTTGGAGGAGGAAGGGAGATCCGGGCATCAACCAACAATTTCTAACAACATCTATTTCTCAGGATTGGTTGTAGATAGAGCTTAGAGGATTTAGCATTAAATTCTGGAGGAGATAGGACAGTCCTTTTTTGAACGTCCGGTTCCGAAAATTTCCTTGAATTCCTGATATGGATTCAGCATAGAATTCTGCTGGAGATTGGTGGATTCTCACATCCGAGATTTTCATCCGAGATTTTCACATCCGTTTTCTTTCTCATTTCAGGTTCAAAAAATTTCTTTGACGCATCTATTTCTCAGGTTTGGCTATATATAAAACTTATGTGATGACATATTAATGCAGCATCGGATTTTGAAGGATTCATAAAGGATTTAATTTTCACTTCCGGCTCTGGGGATGTCACCTCGTTTTTACTAAAGTTTCTTATGATTAAGCTTACTATACATCCCTTTTCTATACCGGGATTTCCCGGTTTAAAGGTACGTTCCGTAGTCTTTGTAGATTGTCATTTTTTCCCGGTTTGAAATTTATCTTTTGGAATAATATTTTGACGGGAAAGAATAATTCTTATGGCTAAGGGATATTGATTTATGTTATCTTGATTGTGATTAACACAGCTGCAGAAAAAATTAATAAAGCACTTAAAAATGATGTTACAAGCGTAAATGAATTATTTGATGAAGTGGTGGTGACTGCTGAGAAATTCTATTCTTCGAACTGCGACACCAGGAAAATAATGAAAATGATCTGTGAAGAAAAGACACTGTAAAGATTCAAATTTTAAAGTATTTGATGGATCAAAAAATATTAATACCAAATTTCAGCTGAGTTTTGGGGTACATTTTTTGTTTACCTGATACTTTCTCACGTATTGAAAGGGTATTCTCCATCATGAACAATGTTCGGTCTGAGGAATGAGGTAGACTAGCTATATTGACTGTGTCTAATGCAGGTGTCATATTAAATCTAATGCTGTGTGAAATAAACATGGATCTGTAATGTTCAAACTTTTATGAAAAAAAATTGAAAACGACAATCATTCTGTTAAAAAATCCACAATATTCAATACTAAATATATATTTTTTTATTTAGTTATATATTACTTTCTTTATATACATAATGTAGAAGGAAAGTATGATGGGGTCGAAAATTCGAATTCGAGTTTTCGACGGAAAAGTACGTTTCAAGCATCCCTCATCACGAATCAAACATTTTTGAGGTGATGAGTGTGTGTGTGTGTCTGTGGAGACGATATGTCACGAACGAATGAACCGGTTCGAATGAAATTTGGTACAAAAATTACAATCCGTGAAATCTGTTGTTTTTAAATACAATCGAATGTTCAGAACCCCCCTGAATTTTCGAGTAAAATTTTGAAAAAATCATCAAAAAATCAAAACCTTTTATAAAGTTATGCAAATAGATATTTCTTATGTATTTTTTCCTTAAAAAAAGATTGACATAAACTTTAGAACGCTAGCATGAACTGTTCTCGAGATATTGTACGTTTTTCAAATAAATTTATCAAACAATCCCATAAATAAAAAAAGATATTAACTATTGAGAAACATGTTCACTTTTCATATGTAATATCATGCGATAAATTGGGTAACATCATTCTCGTGGATCTAGCTCGTTCCATTCATGAGAAGATATATACTTCGAGTAATACTGTTGTATTTGAACGTCAAGAGTCATTTATCTGGTATAAGAATAACCTATTTCTCCGCCCATAACGCTTGGCGAAATTTTGGCGGAATATCGTTAACTTGGTGACTTTTTTAAATGTTGCCAAATTAACAAAAATCTCGTCAAATGGATAAAAATGGCGCTAAATCAGTGAAAATAACGACTAAATGACGAAAATTCAATAGCCTGGAAGAAATATAAGTATCTACTAAAAGAATAACCTAGTTTTTTTACAGTAAAAGTAGTAGATTCATTGAATTATATAAGTCATGTGCTGCCCACATCAGATAATTTTGAAATTGGCAATAGCAGTTTGGATCTTCTATATCAGCTGGTCTCTATTTCAGCACACCATAGAGGTACCAAACAGTTAATTTTACTTAATATAAGAAGATGTGTATTCTGTAGCGGGAATTCTAAGCTGCGGGCAGCAAAGGAATTTGATAGCTACTTCAGGACCCGGACAAATACGATTCAGCGAATTTTTTTTTATTCGTATTAGTTTTTTAGTTATTTTATATTGAAGTTTTTATTTTAAGTATTTTAGTTATTTTATTTCAAATTGGTTTTTTAGCGATCTAAAATTTTGTCACAGAGTTTCTATTTTAATACCATCGGAAAGATCAAATAACGTTATTTCCAATGATATTTGAACTGAATCGAACCAGTAGGATAATTCCTTATGTTTATTTATTTATTTTAAAAACATCGCGAAATGAGTATATTTTAGATTATTTGATACCTAATTATTTGTGTATATCTTCGTATTCTAACTAAACATTTTTTTTATAATTACTACATTATTTTAATTTTTGTGAATTTTCAAACAAACACATAAAAATTAAAATTGTAGGTATCGTTGAAGAAGTGCATATCTATTTTCCTCCCAGGTAGACGTTTGAGTGCTTGACCGTCAAAGCCTTGGAACTCACGGTGTGGTTTAAGCAACGTTTTCTCTCCTAGAAAAAGGATTCCATTTTGTTTCTTTTATTTATTTATTCTATTTTCCTGCTTTCTACGGTTGCGAAACGAAAGGAGGAAATGAGTTGGAAATTGAGGCGGTTTGAAGGCGATATGGAAATTGAGTGGTTTGAGTATATAAATATCTAACCGGTGAAGAAAAATGTCCTATTTGCATCCGACGGTCTCTGATATGATTAATTTTGTAGTATGACAGGTGTGCCGATTTAAGTATCTGAGACATATCTTCCTTAACCATTTTTAATTGTATGTTCAACAATACATCTCTTGTAAAAATTTCTTTAACTATTATGAGTTATTTGATGATTTGGAAGAATCTACAACTTTTCTGTAAATTTTAATTATTACTTTCCTTATGTGCATAATGTATAAGGAAAGTATTGAGACAGGGTCGAAAATTCGAAATCGAGTTTTCGACGGGAAAGCACGTTTCAAGCATCCCTGATCACGAATCAAACATTTTTGAAGTGATGTTTGTGTGTGTGTGTGTCAGTGAGCCCGTGGAGACGATAACTGACGAACGAATAGACCGATTCGAACGAAATTTTGTACAAAAATCACAATCCATTAACACTGGAAGCCTATTGTTTTTACACGCAATCCAATGTTCAGAACGCCCCTAAATTTTCGAGTGAAATTTCGAAAAAATCGTCAAAAAATCAAAATCGCTAATAAAGTTACGCAAATATATATTTTTTATGTAATTCCTCATTAAGAAACGATTGACATAAATTTTAGAACGCTAGCATGAACCGTTCTCGAGATATTGCACATTTTTAAAAAAAAAAAATTATCAAGAAGTCATATAAATAAAAAAAATATTTCCTATTGAGAAACATGTTCACTTTTCATATGTGATACCATGCGATAAATTGTGTGACATCATTCTCGTGAATCGTATTTGAACTCTTATCGTACTTTCGTATTTGAATGTCAATAGTCATTTATCTGCTGTAAGAATAACTTATTTTTCCGTCCATAATGCTTGGCGAAATTTTGGCGACGAATTTGGTGGAATGTCGTCAACTTGGCGAGTTTTTAAATATTTTTAAATTAACGAAAAACTCGCCAAATGGATAAAATGACTTTCCTTATATAATGTAATGAATTTACTACTTTTACAGTAAAAAATAGGTTTTTCTTATAGTAGATACTAATATTCTTTCCAAGACATTGGATTTTCAACAATTAGTCGTCATTTTCATTGATTTAGCGTCATTTTTAACCATTTGGCGAGATTTTCGTTAATTTGGCCACATTTTAAAAAGTCGCCAAGTTGGCGACATTCCACCAAATTTGTCGCCAAAATCTCGCCAAGCGTTATGCACTAAGAAATAAGTTATTCTCACAGCAGATAAATGACTATTGGCGTTCAAATACAAAAGTATTACTCAAAGTATCCTTCTTCATGAATGGAACGAGCTAGATTCACGAGAATGATGTCACCAAACTGATCGCATGGTATTACATATGAAAAGTGAACATGTTTATCAATAGGAAATATTTTTTTTTTTATTTTATATGACTTTTTGATATTTTTTTTTAAAACTGTACAATATCTCGAGAACGGCTCTTGTTAGCGTTCTAAAATTTATGTCAATCGCTTTCTAATGAAATATTACATAAGAAATGTCTATTTGCGTAACTTTATTAGTGGTTTTGATTTTTTGACGATTTTTTCAAAATTTCATTCGAAAATTTAGGGGGTTCTGAACATTCGATTGCGTATAAAAACAATAGGCTTCCAGTGTTTACTGATTGTGATTTTTTTACCAAATTTGGTTCAAATCGGTCCATTCGTTCGTCAGTTATCGTCTCCACATATCCATTGACACACACACACACACACACACACACAGACACACACACAGACATCACTTCAAAAAGGTTTGATTCGTGGTCAGGGATGCTTGAAACGTGCTCTCCCGTCGAAAACTCGAATTCGAATTTTCGACCCCGTCACAATACTTTCCTTATGCATTATGTATATAAGGAAAGTAATAAGTATACCTAATCATGTGGAAATTGTTTAAGTCTCTTGAGAGATATTACGCCCGTTGTGAGGAAAGTAAAATTTCTAATATTTCAAAAGTGGTTTGTGATAAATCCTAAAAATACATTTTCAATTTATTTCCGATTAAAGGTACTTAAAGTATCCGCTCAATTGTAAAAAATATCACATTTAACTTTTTATAATTTTTTACAGATAAAAAAAAATCAGTATCTGGACGACGGTACGTCCTATAAATGATGTTATTTGCTTTTTAAATTAAAATAAATCAATATTAAATAGCCATTTCTGTACATATATTAGTAACATTATTATTTTGTGTATTTTTAGTTTTAGGAATAAATATTTGAAAACGTCTTCTCTTGGTCTAACCTCACTGAAAATCAATAGGATTTTTATGTTTAGGCAATAAAATAATCGTACGACATTTTGTTTGATTATTTCAATTTGTTCGAAAGATATTATACTCCCAGATATTATTGAAATTATACAAATTTCAAATACACAAATATTTTGCAAGAATAATTTTACAAAACTATATAAAATTCTGATGAAATAAATAACGTTCATTCTAAGATCAAGATTTTAAAGCAATTAAAAAAAATCTGATGTGGGCAACACATGACTTTCCTTATATAATGAAATGAATTTACTACTTTCACAGTAAAATAAATAGGTTTTTCTTCTAGTAGATACTAATATCCTTTCCAAGATATTGAATTTTCGACAATTAGTCGTCATTTGCATTGATTTATCGTCATTTTTATCCATTTGGCGAGATTTTCGTTAATTTGGCAACATTTCAAAAAGTCGCCAAGTTGGCGACATTCCGCCAATTTTGTCGCCAAAATTTCGCCAAGCGTTATGGACGAAGAAATAAGTTATTCTTACAGCAGATAAATTGGCGTTCAAATGCAAAAGTATTACTCAAAGTATCTTTTTTCATGAATGGAACGAGCTAGATCCACGAGAATGATGTCACCCAATTTATCGCATGATATTACATATGAAAAGTGAACATGTTTCTCAATAGGAAATATTTTTTTTTCTATTTTATATGACTTTTTGATAATTTTTTTGAAAACTGTGCAATATCTCGAGAACGGTTCATGTTAGCGTTCTAAAATTTATGTCAATCGTTTTCTAATGAAAAATTACATAAGAAATGTCTATTTACGTAATTTTATTATTGGTTTTGATTTTTTGATGATTTTTTCAAAATTTCATTCGAAAATTTAGGGGAGTTCTGAACATTCGATTGCGTATAAAAACAATAGGCTTCCAGTGTTTACAGATTGATTTTTGTACCAAATTTGGTTTGAATCGGTCCATTCGTTCGTTAGTTATCGTCTCCACAGACCCACTGACACACACACACATACTTTCACACACACACACACACACGCATACACACACACACACACACACACACAGACATCACTTCAAAAATGTTTGATTCGTGATCAGAGATGCTTGAAACGTGCTCTCCCGTCGAAAACTCGAATTCGAATTTTCGACCCCGTCACAATACTTTCCTTATACATTATGTATATAAGGAAATTAATAATGATGAAAAATATAAGAATTTATTTAAACATACTTTAATATTAACCCCCTATGCTCAACACAACATTTATTCTCATCAACACAAACGGGGCAACTCTGTTTCCATAAGACCTACTCACATGAGTCTTGCTTAGGAACATTCTGGTAGATGAAAGGGCTTTCAAGGATGACCCCTTAGCTTTCAGGATGATATACAACACTCTGCCTTCAGGCATCTATCCAGAATGTCATCCAGAACTGCAAAAGAGATCCGTAGGTCCGTAAACTGGACACTCTGATGTGTATATTACATTGTGACAAGATATTATCTGTATGGGAGTGGAAAAGTCCCCTCTAGACAAAGAGATGACCATTGCACAGTTACAGTGTCTAGAACTTACTTCGAGATACTGTAGCACAGTGCTCACTCTCTGTGGATAAATCTTTTTTCTTGTCATCAGTTTAGTACTTGTAAATTTCGGAAGCTAAATAACAAACAATTATTTTATTGCTTTGGGAATCAAAGAGGGCTGGCTCTTTGTTGGGAACTGGTGTCTTGTAAAGGATCTTCCCCTCCTTCTAAAGTCAGGCAATTTATGGGAAATATTTATTGTTTTCTCACCCAGTTTTCGGATCCCTTGTTGATGAGATAGCGCACAAGGCATCTTCTGTGTACGCTAAGGGCCCCTGTCTTTTATTTTCTTTTTACTTTTTTGCAACAAATGTGGAATCAAAAAATTAGAACAAGTTCCCTAACGTATCACATATTTAATTTCTACAATTCTTTGGGGTTTTTTCGATGTTTTAAAAAACTTGCGGTTACTTTCTATCTATTCTATACTTGTATTTTTTTATAATTGCACAAAATATGCGATATTGTATCATAAAAGAATTTTAATTACAAATTCATATTCACAAACTATATTTTTTTCCCTCCCGGCACCTTCACGGGCCCCTATCGTTCGCTGTTCCCCAGTACCATGGTCCCAACTGACCCCCCCCCCCCCTTTGTGAGGGCCCTGGATCTAGCTCGCTTCATACATGAAAAAAGATGCTTTGAGTAATACTTTTGTATTTGAACTCCAATAATCATTTATCCGCTATAAGAATAATTTATTTCTTCGTCCATAACGCTTGGCGAGATTTTGGCGATAAATTTGGTGGAATGCCGCCAACTTGACGACTTTTTAAAATATTGCCAAATTAGCGAAAATCTCGCCAAATGGATAAAAATGACGCTAAATCAATGAAAATAACGACTAATTGACGAAAATTCAATATATTGGAAAGAATGTAACTGTCGACTATAAGAATAACCTATTTTTTTACTGTAAAAGTAGTAAATTCATTGTATTATATGAGGAAAGTCATGTGCTGCCCACATCAGGTTTTTTTATTTTGTCCCGGTTTGAAAATTTTATATGGTAAGCCTATTATGACTGTACTAAATAAGTAAGCAAAACAGAATGAAAACCCTTTATAGTTCTGGTAGAATTGAAACGTACACACCATTTATACCCTATGGAAGTTCTTTCATACATTTAGTGCTATCATTTTTCTATACAATATGTGTTAATCTAAATGTGTTAATCTAGTTAAAGTCGTGTGACATTTTACAACTGATGGCTACATTTTAGCATTTTTTATTTTATACATTTTAAAGTGTTTCTATATTTTCCGTATTTTTATTAATCATTTCTTTTTTCGAAACAACTCGCATAAATAAATCGTAATGTGATGGGACGCAACAAAACCATCATTCAAAATACAGTTAATTGCGAATCTAATACGCATTTAATTACGACGTGACAAGGGAGAAGGATTCTTAATTTTGTTGCTAAACTTACAGCACGTGACTCAGGTATTAATGCCAGTCGAATGTTTCCCGTTACGCTAAGCTCTGCGGTTGAAGTACACTTCTTCACATGCTGGAACCTTGATTTCTATTTTATCTACAATACATTGTAATGCATACGGAAAGTTGTTGAAATGGAGTCAAAAATTGGAATTAGACAAATGTACACATTCTAGAACATGAATGCACTATTTTTTGGCTAATATCTGTGTGTGTGCGCAATGTATAGTCCAATGTACACGGAAAATGTATATTTATTATCTTAAAATATGCGTAGAGTATGAAAAGGATATGAGATAACATAAATAAGAAAACTAGTACAATTTAGAATTACAATTTAATATAAGGATATGCCAAAAATAAAGGCAGAATTGGCAAATAATGTTCAATTTTTTTTAGAAACCGAATGAAATGATGCCATTAAACGAACACTATATAACTTAAACTGTCTTCTGGGTAGCTTCATTAAAATGTCGGAAGTCTCCGCAATGGATGAACGGGGGGTCTTAGAGACTGAAATCAGATGGAAAGACCGTGATTGATCTAAACTAAGTATCTGTGAGATATTAGCCGGTAGCAATAACTGGATGCCAAAAAGTCACCTTGGAATGCTACGTGTTACTTGTGCATACTCGATAACAGGCGGATCTTGCTGATGGAGTCTTCCTAATAAGTCTTTAAGTCAAATTTGAACAGAAAGCGAACTCTAAATTTCGAAAAAAACTATTCATAGACGGAATACAGAAGGCAGCACAAAGGTTTACAAGAAAAGGGCTCAGAGACCAACTCTAAAATGTTCATCCAAGTTGAAGAGCTCAGAAGCATTTGTATTACAGAAAATTATGTTAAACTGCAAATTGGATGCAATTTTAAATAAGTGTCATTGTCACACATTTTCATGAATTATTTTGTATCATGAAATCTACATTAATCTGAGTTTTACTCAGACTGACGCGTTTGAAGAAAGAAAAAAAAAGTATCTTATGTGGGTAATACATGACTTTCCATACAGACTCAAATTCATTTTTTCATTTTTTTTATTTCATGATAAATTAAATTGAGTTTAATTGCAAAAAGATAACATAGATATTTTACTGATATTATATCCAATTTTCATTTTTAATGCATTTTCGTTTCATTTAGCAAATTAAACATTTTACCTTCTTCATCCCTACTTCTGGTTATTACTTTCCTTATATATAATAATGTTGAAGAAAAATATTGTGACGGGGTCGAAAATTCGAATTCGAGTTTTCGATGGGAGAGCACGTTTCAAGCATCCCTGGTCACGAATCGAACATTTTTGAGGTGATTTCTGTGTGTGTGTGTGTGTATGTCAGTGAGTCTGTGGAGACGATAACTGACGAACGAATGGACCGATTCAAACGATATTTAGTACAAAAATTACAATCCGTGAATACTGGAAGCTTATTGCGTTTATACGCAATCGAATGTTCAGAACCACTCTAAATTTTCGAGTGAAATTCTGAAAAAATCATCAAAAAATCAAAATTTTTAATAAAGTTACGCAAATAGACATTTCTTTTGTAATTTTTCATTAGAAAACGATTAACAAAAATTTTAGAACGCTAGCATGAACCGATCTCGAGATATTGCACATTTTTCAAAAAAATTATATAAAATAAAAAAAAATATTTCCTATTGAGAAAAATGTTCACTTTTCATATATAATATCATGCGATAATTGGGTGACATCATTCTCGTGGATCCTAGCTCGTTTCATTCATGGAAAAAGAAACTTTGAGTAATACTTTATTTGAACGCCAATAGTCATTTATCTGCGACAAGAGTAAATTATTTCCCCGTCCATAATGCTTGGTGATATTTTGGCGACGAATTTGACGATGAATTTGACGGAATTGCGCCAATTTGGCGACTTTTTTAAATGTTACCAAATCAAAGAAAATCTCGCCAAATGGATAAAAATAAGGCTAAATCAATGAAAATAACGACTATTTGACGAAAATTCAATATCTTGGAAAAAATATAAGTATCTACTATAAGAATAACCTATTTTATTTTTATTGTAAAAGTAGTAAATACATTGCATTATGTAAGGAAAGTCATGTGCTGCCCACATCAGATTTTTTTCTATTCTAAACATCTCAAAATTCTAAATTCATTGCTTAAACCAGTGCACATTTTTTGAACACTGCTAGATGTGATTTGCTGTTCCACTGTAAAACAAAGTTTTATAAACTCATTAAAATTGACTTCTAACATTCAATTTTATATAGAGTGCACAGTTTAAAACGTTTCCTATGTGACAATATTTCATAAAATTATTTCCCGTGGTTTCTAATAGACTTAGTAGACTACTTGCATATGATATGTGTACACATAATAATATTCATTCATGTGTGTACATAATATTCATATGTTTACATAATAATATTCATATGTGTACAATATTATTATGTACGTTTTATAGTATTCTTGAACATGATCACCGATTTAATCTAACTGATTTAATCTAACAAGTTTAAGCAAGTGCGTCCATGAAATTTCCACTTTCAAAATACAAGCAGGTTCTTACTATCCCTACAATACATAGGTAATGTATAGGGAAAGTATTAGAATCATGTCGAAAATCGCAACTTGAGTTTTCGACGAATTTACGCGTTTGGGAGCGTGTAGAACACGAAAAAACTATTTTTAATGCGATCTCTCTCCCTCTCCCCTCTCTCTCTCTGAGTTTGTGTGTGTGTGTGCCTGTGCAATGTATGTATCCACTTAATGAGTAATTGTTCAAATTAAATAAAATTTTGTAGGTAAACCACTTGAGGTGCTGATTAGAATTTGGTATGATTCGGGGAAAAGGAACCTGTCTCTTTTTGCGAAATGACCCTCAAAAATCGTATGCATCCACTCTAGCTAAAAAAATAATTGCCCAAATTTCACAAAATTTGGTAGATAAATCACTTGTGGATTACTCTGGTGTTGATTAGATTTTGGTATGATTTGGTGAAAAAATAACTTGTCTTTTCCGACGAAATGGACCGCAAAAATTGTCAAAATCTAAAATTAAAGACTACGTATGCTTATACGTATCAATTAAATGCTTTTTTTTATACTTAATTTTTGACTATGAATAAGACCAACCACATTACTCTAGGAGTAATCGTTCTCGAGATTAGTTTATTCACATTTTTGTTACACCGCCTTTGAAAATTCGTCCATTTACCAAATGAAAACGAAAATTGAATAAAAGTGAAAATTCAGTGTAATTTCAAATGACTGTGCGTTTTATTTTGAGCAATTAAACTTAATTTAATAAATTATTAAAGAAATAAAGAGAAAATGCATTTGAGACTGTAGGAAAAGTCATACACTGACCACATCAGATTTTTATTTTGTAATAATATAATTCTGATAATTGCAGATTTTTTTATGGGAATATGTTTATGAATAAAGGTATTTGAAATAGAATTTTCTTCTTCTTTATATAGCACAAAGAGAAACTATGATGCTGTCAAAAATGCGATTCTCAAATTTTGATGCATCCACGTATTTCTATCATCTCTGAATATGAATCAAATATTTTTCAATCATGTCTGTGTGTTTGTCTGTAAGTCTGTATATGCGATATCTCTAGAACTAATTATGCAAATTGAATAGAATTTAGTACGATTATTTCAATCGATGAACGTCAGATTTTTTAGGTGAACAGACGAAGGAAATATCTTGGAATGTTCCGAACATTTATTTCCAAAAATAAAAAAATGAAAGCAATATAAAAAGATAATTATCTCTTTAATATGCGCTAATATGTGTTAATATGCGCTAATATGCATTGTTCTCGAAATATTAGACATTACAGATCTATAACAGAAAAATAAAACCAAGGAAACATACTCAAATATTGTCAAATAAATGGACGTTTTATAAATACTTTTATCCAGAAATAAATTGAAATTAATTTAGGAGTTATTAAGAGCCTTTCTCTAGATATTAGAAATTTTACTTCCCCCATAGTGAGCGTGATATTTCTCGAAGGTATTGAAGGACTTCATGAAGATTGGTATGCTTAATCTAATTAATAAACACTATAAAAGGACATATATTTTTAGTGAAATCGAGTTATAAGAAGCTATAATTTTTGTTATCGAAATTTGTTCCTTTGTAGGAAAAACAATGTTTTGAACAAATCAGTTTTCTTAATTATAATTTCTACGTTTCATTTCAGTATTGACTATTTATTACTCATTCATTTTCAGTATTTATGCTTTGTTCTGTGGAATAAAATCAAAATGCGAAATTATACTGTTAAGTTGGAATAAAAAAGAAGCACAAAATATAAATTAATCGCTGCACAATGAGATAAAAAAAATGTACAGTATAAAAGATGTGATTAAACTATTTTTATGGGTAAAAGAAGTGCGTGTGTGGCTTAACCATTGACTTAAAGGATTTTTCTGCATCTCTGTCATGATATCGCATACTCTTTGCCGAAGAGCGGCAAAACTGGAAATTTATTGAAGGATAGCGATGGGTCGAATAGGTAGCTATGAACGCAGTTTTTCGCCCATTTTTAAATTGTTGATTGCTTTTGCTTTTTACATACGTCTTTGAACTATTTATTCTACACAATCTTAAATACATTCTTCACAGTTACTCACTAGATGGCGCTACATTCTTTAAGATCTAAATCGACATTGTTTGCTGTATTGTATGCTAGCAGACGTCCACTCACTCACTTCACAGACCCAAAACTATAATGTAAATAAAAAATCTGATGTGGGCAACACATGACTTCCATGATATAATGTAATGAATTTACTACTTTTACAGTAAAAAAAATAGGTTTTTCTTATAGTCGATACTAATATTTTTACCAAGATATTGAATTTTCGACAATTAGTCGTCATTTTTATTGATTTAGCGTCATTTTTATCCATTTGGCGAGATTTTCGTTAATTTGGCAATATTTCAAAAAGTCGCCAAGTTGGCGACATTCCGCCAAATTCGTCGCCAAAATCTCGCCAAGCGTTATGGACAAAGAAATAAGTTAGTCTTACAGCAGATAAATGACTATTGGCGTTCAAATACAAAAGTATTACTCAAAGTATCTTTTTCATGAATGGAACGAGCTAGATCCACGAGAATGATGTCATCCAATTTATCGCATGGTATTACATATGAAAAGCGAACAAGTTTCTCAATAGGAAATATTTTCTTTTTAATTTTATATGACTTTTTGATAATTTTTATGAAAATGTGCAATATCACGAGAACGGTTCATGTTAGCTTTTTAAAATTTACGTCAATCGTTTTCTAATGAAAAATTACATAAGAAATGTCTATTTGCGTAACTTTATTCGTGGTTTTGATTTTTTGATGATTTTTTCAAAATTTCATTCGAAAATTTAGGGGGATTCCGAACATTCGATTGCGTATAAAAACAATAGGCTTCCAGTGTTTACGGATTGTGATTTTTGTACCAAATTTGGTTTAAATCGGTCCATTCGTTCGTCAGTTATCGTCTCCACAGACTCACTGACACACACACACACACACACACACACGCACACACACACAGACATCACTTCAAAAATGTTTGATTCGTGATCAGGGATGCTTGAAACGTGCTCTCCCGTCGAAAACTCGAATTCGAATTTTCGACCCCGTCACAATACTTTCCTTATACATTATGTAAATAAGGAAAGTAATAAAAAAGGGGTTAAAAATATAAAAAAATATGTTATTTTAAAAGGCATTTATTTTACTTTCGACAATATTGGTTTCATTTAGCAATTCGAAACTTCAAAATATTTCATCTAGCCAGAAATAATATGTAGGATAATTTTTAAACAAAAAACACTATTCATAAAAAATATTACACAAAATATTTGATAGTTTTGATGGGAAATTTGAGCTTAAGTCTATATAGTGAAAAAAAAAAGTAAACACCATTTTTGTCGTATCCTCGCTGTCTTCCACAAAAAAAAAAAAAAATGATTACCCTCTAATCAAGGTTGGACTGGAATAGAATTTTGGCCCGGTCGATTTTAAGGTGGTGGCCTTAGTTAAGTGATGTTGGGAGGGGAGTGGGAGGTCAACACAATTTCAGAAACGACCGCCAAAGCCCCTGATTTTCTAATGAATATATATATAAAAAAAAAACGAATCACCATGAAGAAAGTGACTGTTTTTATTGAAATTAAATATGTGTACAGCTCATACACAGGTAATGAAGTGATTACAAAATCAAGGTCGCAGGACCCATCAATGGTTAGCAATTGGACATTGAATTTTCAAATCAGTAATTGATTAATCCCCTTGGCGGCAATGCGTGCTTGTACACGTCTAGGTAAGGAGTGATAAAGTTTCCTAATGTCATCCTGTGATACATTCTGCCAGGCATTCCTCAATTGTTGCTCTAGATCTGCTACATTTCAGGATGCCCGAATCTGGCGGCCTAGCATGTCCCATACATGGTCGATTGTCGAAAGATCTGGTGACCTTGCTGGCCAAGAATCAGTATCAACAGCACGGAGCCAGTCCACAGATATGCGAGCTGTATGTGGCGTGGCATAATCTAATTGGAAATAGCCCCAGAATGAAGTGTCATGAAGGGTAATGCAAAAGGCCGCAGAATTTCATCAACATGTCGTTCAGCTGTTAAAGTTGTACGCAGGATGACTAAGGACGACCTGCTGTCGTAAGAGATAGCACCCCACACCATCACACCAGGGGTAATGGCTGTGTGCCTATGTAAAACAAAGGCTGATTGGGACCGCTCGCCCTGGCTCCTCCACACACGTATCCGATGGTCATCTGCTGAAAGACAGAAGCGTGATTCATCGCTAAGCACTATGCGATGCCAATCTGCTGGCAGCTATGATGCTCGTTAACGAACGACACCACTTCAAACGACTCTGCCGATGTTATGGGGTTATGAGAAGACGTCTTAAAGGCTGCCGTGAGCGTAACTGTAACTCAGCCAAGAGCCGTGAGATGGTGAAAGGTACCACAGGTGGTATGGAAGAGGCTGTATCACGTTGGATGGCGGACAATGATGTCGTTAGGCCAGTTCGGGCCTGTCGCACAATCATCCGATCTTGCCTCGCATTCCTGCACCTTGGCCTGCCAGAGCCTTCATTCTGCCGATGAGTTCCTTGCGGCAACCATTACTGCCAGCACATTTGCACAGCAGCGCCCGTTCGGTGCAGGTGGCGTCCTATTGCTCGTTAGACCAGCCACCTTCATGAATCCCGACTATACGACCACGTTCGAACTCGTCTATTTGCTTATAAGGTCTAACGGCAACGTCGTAACGACATTATTGGTTGTGTCTCCATGGAACTGAAACGCCGATAACGAGCAGAGATAAACCGTCCACAATTTCAACCTTTTTTATAGGATACTAATTGCGCAGTAGAAACGCGCGCTATGACCGAAGTTAACACTCATTGGTCTTGCAAATTGAATCATTTGCATATTTGGTATGAAGGAATTTGCATACGAAATTCGGAGATGATCGGAATATATTTTAAGAGTGCTTCGTTTTTTTTTTTTTTTGCAGAGTGTATAATTAACATATTAAATATAATTGAGTATATTACTTAGCGATGTTAGTAATATTTCAATCTTCGAATTATATTTTTGAATATATCGAATTATATAAGTTAATTTGGTGCTTCAAAAGAATTTTACATGTTATCCAGAAATGCGTCCAAGTCAGGGTTTATTTTCAACGTTAAAAACATTTTGACGTGGATCTTTTCCATCATTAATTCACATTGAAAGAAGTAAAGTAAGTACTTGCATTATGTAGGGAAAGTCATGTGCTGACGAAATCAGAATTTTTCAATTAGCTGCTGACTTTTTTCGGCGCAGCTTTCTAGATACTGGATGAGAATGAAGGACGATGATCTTTCAGAAAATTCAGTTTTATGTAGAATATAATTTAAAAGTATTATTGGTTTATATATGGACTGCACATAAAGTTATTTAATTTGTAAATTTTCGCAAGCACATATTCCGACTTGGGAGATAGGAAATAATGTTATTCGTTTTGGACTTAACTAAAGGCTGATCAATTGACAGCCGTTGAAATAAATATTATCATCTGTATGACCTGAACTGAAATTTAGATTTTAAATGGCAGAATTAGTGCCAATATGAAATCCCCACCGAAAATTTGTTCAATTTTCGTATTTTTCACTGTCATTTTAGCATCTGCAGAAATAGTTAAATTTCTTCCCCTTTTTGCTTTCCTTATATACATAGTATAATGTATAAGTAAAGTATGTATTGTCACGGGGTCGTAAATTCGAATTCGAGTTTTCGTCAGAAAAACACGTTTCAAGCATCCCTGAACACGAATCAAACGTTTTTGAAGTGGAAGTATGTGTGTGTGTGTTTGAGAGACTGTAGAGACGATATGTCTAGAACGAATGGAGCGATTCGAACGAAATTTGGTATAAAAATTACAATTCATGAATACTGGAAGCCTATAGTTACTTTCCTTATATACATAATGTATAAGGAAAGTATCGTGACGGGGTCGAAAATTGTTACTTTCCTTATATACATAATGTATAAGGAAAGTATTGTGACGGAGTTGAAAATTCGAATTCGAGTTTTCGACGGGAGAGCACGTTTCAAGCATCCCTGATCACGAATCAAATATTTTTGAAGTGATGTCTCTCTCTGTGTGTGTGTGTGTGTGTCTGTGCGTCTGTGGAGACGATATCTCACGAACGGATGGAGCGATTCGAATGAAATTTGGTACAAAAATCACAATCCGTGAATACTGGAAGCCTATTGTTTTAAAACACAATCGAATGTTCAGAATCCCCTAAATTTTCCAGTGAAATTTTGAAAATCGTCAAAAAATTAAAACCTCTAATAAAGTTACACAACTAGACATTTCTTATGTAATTTTTCATTAGACAACGATTGACATAAATTTTAGAACGCTAACATGAACCGTTCTTGAGATATTGCACATGTTTCAAAAAAATTATCAAAAAGTCATATAAAATAAAAAAAAATATTTCCTATTGAGAAACATGTTTACTTTTCATATGTAATACCATGCGATAAATTTGGTGACATCATGCTCGTGGATCTAGCTCGTTCCATTCATGAAAAGAGATACTTTGAGTAATACTTTTGTATTTGAACGCCAATGGTCATTTATCTGCTGTAAGACTAACTTATTTCTCCGTCCATAACGCGTGGCGAAATTTTGGCGACGAATTTCACGGAATGTTGCAAATTGGGCGACTTTTTTAGATGTCGCCAAATTCATAAAAATGACGTTAAATCAATGCAAATGACCATTTATTCAAGAAAGTTCAATATCTGGGAAAGAACATAAGAGTAGACTATAAGAATAACCCATTTCTCCGTCGTCCGTAACAAAATTTTCGTCAAATTGATAAAAATAACGCCATATGGGAAGTAATGTTAATTTTGATTTCCGTCATATGACGGGCATACCTTCTAATATATAAGAAATGCGCTTCTCTCCGTTTGTCTGTAACACTTGGTGATGCATTTGACGAACTTGGCGAATAATTCAGTAATGTATCGCCATCTTAGCGATATTTCGCCCCACGATTGGCAAAAATATCGTCAAAACTGCAAAAATGAAGCCAAATTATTGAAAATGGCGCCTAATTGATGAATTAGGTATTAAAATATTTTTATATATGGACTATATCGCTTATTGAGGATGCTATTAATATTGATAATTGTTTATATATAGAGTTGCGCGAAATATAAGTTAATTGGGTACTTTGAAATAGTTTTATATAATGTCATCTGAATAATCGCCAAATGTTCAATTCAACGATAAAAACAGAGTACCGTGGATGCTATACATTATTACTTTTCCTATATACATGGTATAATGTATAAGGAAGGTATTGTGATGGAGTCGAAAATTCGAATTCGAGTTTTCGACGGCAAAGCACTTTTCAAGCATCCCTGAACATGAATCAGATGTTTTTGAGGTGGTGTGTGTGTGCGTTTCAGTGAGTCTGTGAAGACGATATCTCACTAATGAATTAAGCAATTCGAACGAAATTTAGTACAAAAATCACAATCAGTGAATACTGGAAGTGTAATGTTTATACACGCAATCGAATGTCCAGAATCTAAATTTTGAAATGAAATTTTGACAAAATCACCAAAAAATTAATACATCCAATAAATCCCATTTCTTTTGTAATTTTTCATTAGAAAACGATTGATATAAACTTGAATGCTAGCATGAACCGTACTCCAGATATTGCACATTGTTAACAAATTTATCAAAAAATCATATAAAATTCATAAAAAACATTAACTGTTGTGAAATCTATTAATTTTTCGCTAGAGCACGTTTTCAAGCATCCCTGATCACGAATCAAATATTTTTGAAGTGATATCTGTATATGTTTGTGTGTGTTTGTACCAAATTTCGTTTGAATCGGTTCATTCGTTCGTCAGTTATATTATAGTCTCCACAGACTCACTGACACACACATACTGTCATCACCTCAAACATGTTCGATTCGTGATCAGGGATGCTTGAAACGTGCCCTCCCGTCGAAAACTCGAATTCAAATTTTCGACCCCGTCACAATACTTTCCTTATACATTATGTATATAAGGAAAGTAAAAATCACGATTTTTCTGTAAATCTAAAAACTGTACGTGGTACTTTTCAAACATTTTTCTTATTAACTTTGTAGTAAGGCTTATACACTGTAATAAATATGAGGTTACTAGAAAATTTCTAGGAAACTGGGATTCCATATAAATTTCCAGTAATATTCCACGGATTTTTCTGGTACCTACTAGATATTTTGTCTGTTTTGAATATGATAGCAAAATGTAATAGCAATAATAAAAGTTTTTTTTAATCACCGAAAGTTAGAAGTGAAAGAGGTAATTTTCATATATCTTTATAAAAAATCTGATGTGGGCAGCAGATGACTTTCCTTATATAATGCAATGAATTTACTACTTTTGCAGTAAAAAAAAATAGGTTATTCTAATAGTAGATACTTATATTCTTTCCTAAATATTGAAGTTTCGTCAATTAGTCGTCATTTTTAGCAATTTGGCGATATTATCGTTCATTTGGCAATATTTAAAAAAGTCGCCAAGTTGGCGACATTCCACCAAATTCGTCGCCAAAATCTCGCCATGCATTATAGATAGAGAAATAAGTTATTCTTATAGCAGATAAATACTATTGTCATTCAATATAAAAGTATTACTCAAAGTATCTTTTCTCATGAATGGAACGAACTAGATCCACGAGAATGGTGTCACCCAATGTATCGCATGATATTACATATGAAAAGTGAGCATGTTTTACGACAGTTAATATTTTTTTTAATTTATGGGATTTTTTGATAAATTTATTTGAAAATGTGCAATATCTCAAGAACGGTTCATGCTAGCATTCAAAAGTTTATGTCAATCGTTTTCTAAGGAAAATTTACATCAGAAATGTCTATTTGCGTAGCTTTATTAAAGGTTTTGATTTTGGATGATTTTTTCAACATTTCACTCAAAAATTTAGGGTAGTTCTGAACATTCAATTGTGTTTGAAAACAATAGGCTTCCAGTACTCACGGATTGCAATTTTTGTACCAAATTTCATTCAAATCGCTCTATTCGTTCGTGAGATATCATCTCCAGGCTCACGGACACACACACACACACACATACTTTCACCATACACACACATCACCTCAAAAATGTTCGATTCGTGACCAGGGATGCTTGAAAGTGCTCTCCCGTCGAAAACTCGAATTCGAATTTTCGACTCCGTCACAGTACTTTCCTTATACATTATACTATATATATAAGAAAAGTTAAAATTAATAGATTTATCAAGAAATTTTTGTATTTTATAGATAATAAAATATAATAATGAGAATAAGTTTCAGATAATTTTCATTATGCACATTTTTCTTTTAATTTAAAGGAACGAATGAATAAAAACTAAATATCTATATAGGGGTTCATTCTAATTAAAAAAAAATTATGTGGGGCAGCATATCACTTACCCTGCATAATGTATTGCTTCTCTCACAAAGACAAAATTAATGAAGAGGTTCAAGGCACAATATTTTGGCATCAAATCGTACATTAAAGCTGAACACTTTCTCGGTGTTCAGCTTTAATGCACGGTTGGCATGGTGATAAATTCCGAAATAATGAAAAAAATGTCTTCTGTCTTGGATCGAAATAGCTGGAACCACGGGAAAGATGTTAGTAAATTTGTCAAAAGTTTAGCATATGGAATATCATCCAATTTAAAGATAATACTTTTTTAAATTCTATGCAGCTGTTTTGATAAAATTATCCGAAAACTTGCTGTATCTCAAGTACGGTTCATGTTGACGATCTTGGGTTGATTTCTTTTGTTTTCGTATAATTTTTGATAAATTACGTATAAAATGTATTCACTGATTGCAATAATTAAAACGAATTTCGTTCAAAACATTCAATTCGTTCGTGAAATATGGCATCCACAGACTCACACGTGTATGACAGCACATACACAATGATGTCATCTAAAGAACTTCGATTTGAGTTTAAAGATGCTTAAAACGAATAAATCAGTCAAACACTCGAAATCGAATTTTCTACCCCGTCTCAATATTTTTACTTTCCTTATATACATAATGTATAAGGAAAGTATTGTGACGGGGTCGAAAATTCGAATTCGAGTTTCCGACAGGAAAGCACGTTTCAAGCATCCCTGATCACGAATCAATGTGTGTGTGTGTGTGTGAAAGTGTGTGTATGTCAGTGAGTTTGTGGAGGCGATATCTCACGAACGAATAGAGCGATTTGAATGAAATTTGGCACTAAAATCATCACAATCCGTGAATACTGGAAGCCTATTGTTTTTAAACGTAATCGAATGTTCAGAGCCCCCTAAATTTTCGAGTGATATTTTGAAAAAAAACATCAAAACATCAAAACCTTTAATAAAGTTACGCAAATAGACATTTCTTATGTAATGTTTCCTTAGAAAACGATTGACATAAACTTTAGAACGCTAGCATGAACCGTTCTCAAGATATTGCACATTTAAAAAATTTTTTTTTTAAAAATCCCATAAATTAAAAAATATATATTAACTGTTAAGAAACATGTTCACTTTTCATATGTAATATCATGAGATAAATTGGGTGACATCATTCTCGTGGATCTAGCTCGTTTCATTCATAAGAGAAGATACTTTGAGTAATGCTTTTGTATTTTAACGCCAATAGTTACTTATCTGCTATAAGAATAATTTATTTCTCCGTCCATAACGCTTGGCGAGATTTTGGTACCGAATTTAGCGGAATGTCGCCAACTTGGAAACTTCTTAAAATGTTGCCAAATTAACGAAATCTCGTCAAATGGATTAAAATGACACTAAATCAATGAAAATGACGATTGATTGACGAAAATTTAATATCTTGGAAAGAAAGATTCTCATCTGAACTTATAAATAGCTACTATAAGAAAAACCTATTTTTTATTGTAAAAGTAGTAAATTCATTGCATTATATAAGAAAAGTCATGAGTTGCCCACATCAGATTTTTTTATTATACATCATACTGGGGAAAGTAATTAGCATATGGATGTCTACTTTCTTACAATACAAGCGACTAATCGGTATGCAATAAAAAACAGTATCGATATGGTGATAATACATCATTGAATAAAACTGTGATCAGGTTGTATCATTAATTGATCCATTATTGAAAGCTGGAAATTTAATGATTTAGAAACTGCATTGAAATTGTGTGCATTTATTGTATGGTTTGAATGTTCGAATAAAAAACACAAAATCTATACCCATAAAAAATAAGTTTTTTTTATTTATAAACCGTACCGGAAAGGAATGAAATAGTAAATCACAACACAAAAGTTACAATATATAATACATGTAACAAGTATTCTCATTGGCAATCTTCTGTATAAAATTTTTACAAAATATATTCAAACATTTTTTACAAGTTTGGGTAAAAAATATTTACATAACTGTACACATTACATGCCCTGCATGTAAAGAATTAAAAGTAGGACAAATAACTGCAAAAGTTGATTCTGTAGAGATAAGATTCTACAGAATAAATAACAGAGCTGACTTCTTACTCAAATAAACTAATGGCATTTTCTTATTTAAAAATTTTTGTCCATCTGATACTGACTGTAGTACAAATGGACCAAGAAATATGGAATGTTAATGTATGAGAAAGTCGAGTAGAGATTCGCATTCCAGATATTTTTGTCAAGTTGATTAAATTCGGGCACTAAATCATTATATTGACACATTTGCCATTCTGAAGCTATTTAAACTCAACTAGCATATTGGTGACTTCTTTCTTGCGATACAAGCGATTAATCGGTATGCAATGAAAAACAGTATCGATATAGTGATATTTGTCGACTTCAATCACTGAGGTTAGATTACATTTAATATTTTTGCACTTCGTTCGTAATACATAGCATTAATATAGATATTTTATTTACAATAATCTTTAAGGAATGTCTCAACATTTATTTTCAGACATTAAATGATCTCATTGATAATATTGCAAAATTTTTTAATAGATTTTTTTCTATTTCTCATAAAAGTTAAACAAAGGGCTATTTACAATCCCACACTTTAGATTCCACATTTATTGTACCAATCCTCCACTTTAGAACATGCAATGATTCTCTTATATCAATTTTCTTCACATTTGTTTTTTTGGTTATATACCCGTATTTCAGGCTTAGATTCAAATATGTATTTATGAAGAGACTCGAATTATCATTAAAAATAATAATGTATTTTAATAATTTTATGAAATTAAATATAGAAATATTATTTTTTTTTCTAGAAATTTTATACAAATCTTCTCTTGATTAATTCTGAAAGTGGCGATGAAATCAAAGAAATCTAATGGCAAAAAACACAGGAAACATCTTATAAAACGTGGAAATTTACATTACTGCATGTTATATCCAAATTTAAAATCCAAAAATATTTGGCACAGTTTATATAATGAAGTTGATTGCGTACAATGTAATTGTATAACAAAAGCATATTAGAGACAAAGAACACTTACACATTAATAATTAAATACAAAAATATTGATTTATGTATAATTAAAAACATTGATTTATATAGTTGACCAACATATGTATTTGTTGTGTTCAATGTTTTGGCATTCAAAATATAAAATGTTCAATTTGTATTTAAAAACTTTAATATATTTTTAAATATTAAAAATATATTATATTTTAATGTAATTTTTTACGTTTGAAATAATTAAAATTTTTAACTTGTTTTAAAAATGATTTGTAGATATTTAATTATTTGAAGCTGTCTTAATACCTTACATTCTTTCAGAAAAATATGTTACTTTTTTTTAAATTGTCAATTAAATTTAATTTTTTAGGAATATTACATATAAACAGCTGTATAAGAAATGGTTTATCAACATTCCATCTAAAAATGTAAATCATTCCTATAATTCTTAAAATTTGAGGAAAAATAGCTTAATCCATAAGGCTGCTGCTTCCTTCTTTTTCGTCCCTTCAATTTTATAAAAAGTACCTAAAATGAATAAAAGAGCAATTTTAGTAAATAAATTGAAAAATTAGCACATTTGAATACGAACACATATGGGAGGAGCACATGAATTTTTGTACATGCAGTAATAAATTTATTAAACATATATTTCCACTTATACCCACATTCTTAATTCATAACACAATGCTCTTGTTATAGAATCAGGATCATATGTATTGCAATTTGTTAATTTTGATCACTTTGCTAACATTCGAATGTGCATATTCTTGGTGATTTACAATATCCTTATTAAAATGTCTGTGACATTTGATGACTATAGAGCGGAGGAAAAACTTGGCGCTTTGGCGAATTTTTTTTTATTTGGCGTCTTCACATAACATTATTAGGCAACGTGTAATTCTTAATTTAGAACGCGCTAGCTGCATTGCAATGATGATCTCTGGTTGCATAATATTAAATATTTAATCACTCACTTAATTACTTTTACGATATAAAAAATCTGATGTGGGCAGCACATGACTTTCCTTATATAATGCAATGAATTTACTACTTTTGCACGAAAAAAAAGTAGATTATTTTTATAGTAGTTATTTGTATTCTTTCCAAGATATTAAATTTTCGTCAATGAGTCGTCATTTTCCATGTTGTCATCATCAATGAGTCGTCATTGATTTAGCGTCATTTTTATCCATTTGGCGAGTTTTTCGCTAATTTAGCAACATTTAAAAAAGTCGCCAAGTTGGCGACATTCCACCAAATTAGTCGCCAAAGTCTCGCCCAGCGTTATGGACGAAGAAATAAGTTATTCTTACAACGGATAAATGACTATTGGCGTTCAAATACAAAAGTATTACTCAAAGTATCTGTTTTCATGAATGGAACGAGCTAGATCCACGAGAATGGTGTCACCCAATTTATCGCATGGTATTACATATGAAAAGTGAACATGTTTCTCAATAGGAAATATTTCTTTTTATTTTATATGACTTTTTGATAATTTTTTTGAAAAATGTGCAATATCACGAGAACGGCTCATGTTAGCATTCTAAAATTTACGCCAATCGTTTTCTAATGAAAAATCTATTTGCGTAACTTTATTAGCGGTTTTGATTTTTTGACGATTTTTTCAAAATTTCACTCGAAAATTTAGGGGGATTCTGAACATTCGATTGCGTATAAAAACAATAGGCTTCCAGTGCTTACGGATGGCGATTTTTGTACCAAATTTCGTTCGAATCGGTCCAATCATTCGTCAGTTATCGTCTCCACAGGCTCACATACACACATACATCACTTCAAAAATGTTTGATTCGTGATCAGGGACGCTTGAAACGTGCTCTCCCGTCGAAAACTCGAATTCGAATTTTCGACCCCGTCACAATACTTTCCTTATACATTATGTATATAAGGAACGTAAAAACTAGTAATGAATAAAGCCGTTAAGCTAAAATTTCATCAAAATTACATTTGTGCAAGTTTTAAAGGAGTTTTGTGATCTACTTAGTTTATAGGTTTGGTTAGATTCACTGATATTAAGGAGAACATATAATGCAGCAAGACTTTAATTTAAAAATATTTTAGTTTCACCATTTTAAAATATTTCCTTCATGTATGAGAATGTTCAGTTTACATACAACTTATCTCCAAATTTTGCATGAAATTTTATGTGCAACTAGCTAATCATGGCTGCAATTAATTGTCTGTTTATCAATTTAAAAATAAGCAGTTTAGTAAAAACATGTTTGGGTATTGAACCTTAAAATAGGTTTTATAATGTTTTTTATTTGCATAATTGACTTAATTCACTGAAAAATGAGTGTCCTTTTCTAAAGTATCTGAGAATAATTTAGCAATGGACTTGCGGCTGCATAAATTTAATGAACGAGTAATAAAGCATGATATAAATCGCTGATTCTTTTTGTGATACAAACGGAACATCACAAATGAGTAAAAACAAATACCGCCCGTATGTTACATGTTCCGCAGAAAGATTTTTTTTTGGGGGGGGGGGGGGGGGGGATGGGGGAATGATAAAACTATACCCTAAAAATCATTAGACTCCGTTTCGTGTTGCATCAATAAGTTGAACTAATTGGGTACACGTTCTTTGAATTGGATGAACCGACGTTTATTCGTGCAAACGTTAAAAGGAGCACATTTTTAATATGAAAGTTTGGAAGAAACTACATATCAAAAGAAAATGCCAGCAGAATAATCCAGATATACTTCATAGAAACGACAATAGCAAATAAACTTAAATCCGAATCATAAATCAATAACCGTAATAAGTTAATTTCTTAAAAGAAATTCTCAGACCGTTCTATTTAATCGGGACGCTGTAAACGCGAGTAAAAAAATCTGATGTGGGCAACACATGACTTTCCTTATATAATGCAATGCATTTAGTGCATTTACAGTTAAAAAAATGTTATTCTTATAGTAGATACTTATATTATTTCCAAGATATTGAATTTTCTTCAATTAGTCGTAATTTTCATTGATTTAGCGTCATTTTTATCCATTTGGCGAGATTTTCGTTAATTTGGCACTATTTAAATATGTCGCCAGGTTGGCGACATTCTGCTAAATTCATCGCCAAAATCTCGCCAAGCGTTATGGACGGAGAAATAAGTTATTCTTACAGCAGATAAATGACTATTGGTGTTCAAATACAAAAGTATTACTCAAAGTATCTTTTTTCATGAATGGAACGAACTAAATCCACGAGAATGATGTCACCCAATTTATCGCATGATATTACATATGAAAAGTGAACATGTTTCTCAATAGGAAATATTTTTTTTTATTTTATATAACATTTTGATAATTTTTTTGAAAAGTGTGCAATATCTCGAGAACGATTCATATTAGCGTTCTAAAATTTATGTCAATCGCTTTCTAATGAAAAATTACATAAGAAATGTCTATTTGCGTAAATTTATCAGCGGTTTTGATTTTTTGACGATTTTTTCAAAATTTCACTCGAAAATTTAGGGGGACTCTGGACATTCGATTGCGTAAAAAAACAATAGGCTTCCAGTGTTTACGGATTGTGATTTTTGTACCGAATTTCGTTCGAATCGGTCCATTCGTTTGTCAATTATCGTCTCCACAGACTCATTGACACACACACACACACACACACACACACACACACACACACACATACATACTTTCACACACATACTTTCACACACATACTTTCACACACACACACACACACAGACAGACAGACATCACTTCAAAAATGTTTGATTCATCATCAGGGATGCTTGAAACGTGCTCTCCCGTCGAAAACTCGAATTCGAATTTTCGACCCCGTCACAATACTTTCCTTATACATTATGTATATAAGGAAAGTAAAAAGAAGCAACGATGATCTATCAAAGTCAAACGTCCAAAGTCGCCGTATAGCACAGGGGTCAGAATTGGTACATCGGTGGAATTTACTTTCTTCAAAAGCCAATTCAAAGGACAGTTTCCTCATAAAAACTGCTCTACAGTTGACATTCGCTTGGTCGGCTGTATCGCTCGGTCATCCAGACCTCCTCAAACTCTTTCAACAGCGGATTATGGTAATATCCGTTAATATTGTCGGCGCCGCATAGCCAGACACAAAATAATAGAGAGACGCGGACAAAATGTTAAGGGTGTTCAAAAATAATTAAGGAAGGACGCACTTAGAGATATTATCTGGGGATGAAGGTGAATACTGGAATTTGGAGTGCGAACTTAACTTTGAAAATGTTCTGTTAGACGGATTATAGAAGAGAGATAATATTATATTTTATAATCTTAAATAAGATAATTGTTTAACAATTAACATTGTTTAATATCTTCGAAATATTTTAAATTAAATTTGAAAATGAAATAGTGATGTCTATTGGCTCTCTGTTCTTTCTCTGTCATTATTCTGTAATTTTTTTTTTACAGTGTAAAGAACCTTGCTGCCCCAATCGGGAATCAAACCCTGGATCTTCAAACTAGCCAACCGACTCTCTACCGTTGAGCTACTGGGAATAAGTTGCAAGCTCTTATTGACGAAGTGGTCGTTGCATTCTCCACTCTCTAATGTTAGATTGGCGTGCAACTGACAATCTTTCTGACCACCTCCTGCTATTTTTACCTCAGGTAAGCCTTCTGATACTACTATTTTTACCCAGGTTAGTAACCTGAGTGGTCATTATCCCCCTAATTACTTTCCTTATATACATAATGTATAAGGAAAGTATTGTGACGGGGTCGAAAATTCGAATTCGAGTTTTCGACGGAAGAACACGTTTCAAGCATCCCTGATCACGAATCAAACATTTTTGAAGTGATGTCTGTATGTGTGTGTGTGTGTGTGTGTGTGAAAGTGTGTGTGTGTGTGTGTGTGTGTGTATGTCAGTGAGTCTGTGGAAATGATAACTGACGAACGAATGGATCGAGTCGAACGAAATTTGGTACAAAAACCACAACCTGTAAACACTGGAAGCCTATTGTTTTTATACGCAATCAAATGTTCAGAACCCCTAAATTTTCAAGTGAAATTTTTAAAAAATCGTCAAAAAATCAAAACCACTAATAAAGTTACGCAAATAGACATTTCTTATGTAATTTTTCATTAGAAAACGATTGACATAAACTTTAGAATGCTAGCATGAACCGTTTACGAGATATTGCACATTTTTCCAAAAAAAATTATCAAAAAGTTATATAAAATAAAAAAAAATATTTCCTATTGAGAAATATGTTCACTTTTCATATGTAATACCATGCGATCAATTGGGTGACATCATTCTCGTGGAACTCGATCATTCCATTCAGGAAAAAATATACTTTGAGTAATACTTTTGTATTTGAACGAACAGTCATTTATCTGCTGTAAGAATAACTTATTTCTCCGTCTGTAACGCTTGGCGAGATTTTGGCGATGAATTTGGAGGAATGTCGCCAACTTGCCGACATTTTTAATTGTTGTCAAATTAACTAAAATCTCGCCAAATGGATAAAAATGTCGCTAAATCAATGAAAATTATGACTAATAGAAGAAAATTCAATATCTTGGAAATAATATAAGTATCTACTATAAGAATAACATTTTTTTCAACTGTAAAAGTAGTAAATTCATTGCATTATATAAGGAAAGTCATGTGTTGCCCACATCAGATTTTTTTAAAATCGGTGCTCTATATCCCAAAGTTCACTGAATCCGTGCTAATTATACCAGGATCACTTTCAGACCTCAGACATCTTTGCACTAACCTACAGGGTTGATTTGTTCGGGCGCCATTGTAAAGAGCTTTGTAGCCCCAACCGGGAATCGAACCCTGGATCTCCGAACTGACTAACCGACTCTCTACCGTTGAGCTACTGGGACGAAATTGTAAGCTCTTATTGTCTAAGTGGACGCTACAACATTCAATTAAGTTCTACTTATCAATATAAATGCACGCTTATGAGTATAGCATACCTGCCAACCTGGGAAAATTGGAATGTGTAAAATTTTGCGTGAATGACATTTATAATGTTTTTTTTAAACTACATGCGTAAACGACATTTCTAATGAATTTAACTATGTACAAATAAAAATATACTGCACAAAATATACTGCATAAAAATATTTAATGTACTATGTACATTAAAAAAATACTGCATTAAATATCAGGCATAGTACTGGCAGAATATGAAAATTCAGGACACCAATTTTATAAAATTTCAGGACAATAAATTATAAAATAAAAAATATATAAAGGTTTTATCCGGTGAAAATTACTTTATAATGAAAACAAATATTTATGTTTGGTAAAACACAAGTTTTCACTAAGAGTAACAAATATAATCTTTAATAATAATAATAATAATAATTAAAAAAAAGAAAATAGCACTGAATTATGTTCCTGCCAAAATGGTTTCCTTTTTATTTGCCTAAATTATTGCTTTAATACCACTTATTGGAAAATATTCCTTCACAGAGTGCATACCCATTTTTCAAAATAGAAAAATTTGTATTATGCAAATATAATTAAAAAATTAACATTAATAATTAGCCATAATATGAAAATAAGCTAGTTCAATCGATCTAACATGCAACATTTAAATGATGGAGATGGATGAAAAAAAATATTAACGTACTCTCGGCAAATCACGCGAAGTAACTGAATTGCGCAATCGCACTGTTTATGCGAAAATAATTAAAAAATTAACCGTAATAATTAATCAGAATATGAAAATAAGCTAGTTCAATCGATCTAATATTCATCATTTAAATGATGGAGATGGATGGAAAAAGATATTAACGTACTCTCGGCAATTCACGCGAAGTAACTGAATTGCGTAATCGCACTGTTTATGCGAAAATAATTAAGAAATTAACCATAATAATTAATTAGAATATGAAAATAAGCTAGTTCAGTCAATCAAAAATGCAATATTTAGAAGATTGAGATGAATGGAAAAAGATACTTTTGTTCTCTCGGCGACTCATAAGAATTAACTGAATTGCGCAATCGCAGTGTGCATGCGAAATTAATGAACAAAATAACATTTTAGATATTTATGCTGAATTAGACAACCTTTGAAGAAGTATATTTAATACTTTCATAAAATAAGCGATCGAGATCTTCATTTATATTACACACGGCCGTAAATCTCCGTTAATTTGATTGGTATTACCCTGCATTTTATTATGGATTTGCTACCATCCCGGGAATGGTAGAAATCCGTACTGAAAAAGCGAAAAATGGTGTTTCCGAGGAATTATACCACGTCTGGTTAATTGATAAATTTCAAACAAAAAAAGCCGGAGAATTTCGCCGAAGATTGATTTCCTAGTAATGTTGGAAAGTTCAAATAAATGCGGAAATGCGTAAAATATAGCAATATATGCGTAAAAGCGTAAAGAGCAGTTGAAATGCGTAAATTTTACGCATAATGCGTAAAAGTTGGCAGGTATGGTATAGTTATATAGATCAGTAACTCCCCTATTTGTCAATTGAGCATTTGAAACTATTTCATTATTTTGCAAAACATTATTATCTTTGCTGCACAGGTTTTTTCTTACTGTTTTATAATAAGCATCAATATTTAAAATTTTTTTTTTTGACAGCTTGTTTGGAAAATTTAAAATGAATACAAATTATAGCTATCATAATTGTAATTGCATATTCTTTATAGGCGGGTAGCTGAACTTGTTTATGTGAGGGGACTAACCTCCTCCGGTCTCACTCTGGCTACGACCCAAGTTAATCAAGATCTATACGCATGTCTGAAAAGTTAGTATTCTAGCTTAAGGGATATAAGAATAAGTCGATAGAAGATTTTGCCTTTTAAGCACATGGTTCCTAGGAAAGTTCGTTACCACCCCAATTCTTTCCCTATTATTATACAATGTATATAGGGAAAGTACAAAGATAGGGTAACGAATTCGACAGTAAAGCGACATAGACGTAAAACTCCAATGCTATAGCATAGTTTTATTAATAGAAATGGACATATAGAACATAATTTCTGAACATTCCAGCTATTCGCCAACAACCATACCCTGTCAAAAAAATACCTTCTGTAAGAGTTTTAAGCTCTATTCCTACTTATTAGACAATGCTGTATAACGTTTTAATCGGCAGTTTTCGCCTATCTCAGATTGTTAATAGAACACACTTTAAAAAAAAATCTGATGTGGGCAGCACATGACTTTCGCTGCAGACTGAAATTCATATTTTCTTTATTTCTTTAATAATTCATTAGATTGGGTTTAATTGAACTAGATAACACTCAATTTGCATTTTTTATTCAATTTTTGTTTTTATTTGGTAATTGGATATTTTTCCGAAATCAGCGTAACAAAAATGCAAGAAATCTCCAATATCTTGAGAACGGTTAGTCCTAAAGTATAATGGAGTGTGCTATATTATTTTCCTCTTCAAAAATTGCGCATAAAATAAAAATTTAATTGATACATTTGAGCATACACTACTTAGTCTTTATTTTAGATTTTGGCGAATTTGGCGGGTCATTTCGTAAAAAAAGGCAGGTTGTTATTTTTCGAATAGTACCAAAATCGAACCAGCACCAGAGTATCTCACAAGTAACTTATTTACCAAATTTTGTGAAATTTGGTCAATTAGTATTTTAGCAAGAGTAGTTACATGAAATTTTTGCGGGCCATTTCGTAAAAAAAAGCGGTTTCTTCTTTTCCAAATCGTACAAAATTCCAATCAGCACCAGAATATCCAACAAGTAACTTATCTACCAAATTTTGTGAAATTTAGTCAATTAGTATTTTAGCTAGAGCGAATAAATGAAATTTTTACGGGGCCATTTCGCAAAAAAAGGCGGGTTCTGTTTTTACGAATCGTACCAAAAACTAATCAGCACCAGGGTCACATTCAAGCCGATCAAATTTTATGAAATTTGGTCCATTACTTTTTGAGTTAGAGTGGATACATACATTGCACAGACACACAGACAGACATACAGACACATACACAGACGGCACTCTAAAAATAGATTTTTCGTATTCTAGAGGTTTCGAAACGTGTAGATCCGTCGAAAACTCGAGTTGCGATTTTCGACATGATTCCAATACTGTCCCTATACGTTACCATGTATTGCAGGGAAAGTAATAAAGACAACCAAAAAATTGCTTAAAAGTTATTTATTAAAATCTCCTTTTACGACGCATTAAAATTACACGGCTTTCGGGCATTACTATATCCTTCCTCAGTGGCGAAGTGAAAATAAGTGGCGAACATGTGCTTAAATACAGGCCATAACCATTATAACTATGGCTGTGTAATTTTAGTACGTCGTAAAATGAGATTTTATTAAATGTATTATAGCCAATTTTTTGGTTGCCTTTATTTTTAAAGTATTAATTATTTTGGCGTGTTTTTCCATGCTGTTTTATTTTGTTAATACAACATTCTAAGTTCTCCACTAGGAGAGCTATAACCAATTTTATTAGATTGCGCACGGTCACTTTACTACAGATGAACCTAATGTCTACAGTCACGGATCTTTCCTTACAGATTTTCCCGGGAATCCGTATACAGATTGTATTTATCGGATTATGCTGGATTCCGTTTACTCGTATTCTCTGCATCCTTTGATTTTCATTGCCAATTTCCCCCGCCGACAAAAGAATCGAACGTTGGATTTCCTTCTTCTCGAGTATTACAAGCGTAACGACCATTGAAAAGTACGTGCCGTGCCATTGTTAAGGCCAGCGTCTCAAAAAACGTCGCTAGCCAGTCGGAAACATGTTTGAAAATGAAGCCAGAGAGCAAAACGCTTTCGTTTTATTTTATTATTATTTTTTTTTTATTCTCTCTCTCTCTCTCTCCACAGCGGTAGAATTCATTTTCAAGGGAATGCGACGCTTTTGTTATGGTAAAAAAGGAACTTTATTGTGCCGGCTGCACACCCCCGCCACATCCTTTCGAACAGGAAATGACGAACAGTCAGTCCCCGGCGCGTTTTGAGAGTTTGCAGTCTTTGATTGGATATTTTCGTTGCCGAGAAGGTTGATGCTTATGTGTGAATTACGCAAGATTCATGGAAATGTCCTTAAGTAACCCAATAACTTTGCATGGAATTTCCATCCATGAATGCACTCGTTAGGTATATCAATAGTAAAATTATCATGCTTGATCGAATAAAAGGGGTTACAGCTCCCCTAGCGGAGATTTAGGATAACGAATTCGAGTAAGGATAACGAATAGAGTTAGGATAAAGAATAGAGTTCGAACGATTAGAGGTAGGATAACGAAAAGAGATCGAACGATTAGAGGTAGGATAACGAAAAGAGTTCGAACGATTAGAGGTATGATAACGAAAAGAGTTCGAACGATTAGAGGTAGGAAAACGAAGAGTTCGAACGATTAGAGGTATGATAACGAAAAGAGTTCGAACGATTAGAGGTAGGATAACGAAAAGAGTTCGAAGGATTAGAGGTAGGATAACGAAAAGAGTTCGAACGATTAGAGGTAGGATAACGAAAAGAGTTCGAACGATTAGAGGTAGGATAACGAAGAGAGTTCGAAGGATTAGAGGTAGGATAACGAAAAGAGTTCGAACGATTAGAGGTATGATAACGAAAAGAGTTCGAACGATTAGAGGTAGGATAACGAAAAGAGTTCGAACGATTAGAGGTAGGATAACGAAAAGAGTTCGAAGGATTAGAGGTAGGATAACGAAAAGAGTTCGAACGATTAGAGGTAGGATAACGAAAAGAGTTCGAAGGATTAGAGGTAGGATAACGAAGAGAGTTCGAACGATTAGAGGTAGGATAACGAAAAGAGTTCGAAGGATTAGAGGTAGGATAACGAAAAGCGTTCGAACGATTAGAGGTAGGACAACGAAAAGAGTTCGAACGATTAGAGGTAGGATAACGAAAAGAGTTTGAACGATTAGAGGTAGGATAACGAGTTCTGCAAAGTGAGAGAGATGAATGCATGTCAGGTACACAGGTATGTCGGGAACACACATATGTCAGACTAAAATCTGTGTTATTCATGTTTCAGGGTGCATAAATGTCAGGGTGTGTTAAATACATTTAAAGTGAGTTTAATTTTTTTTATTTTTTTACTGAATTATGCATGGTAGAGAAATTGAAAATCTGATGTGGGCAGCATATGAATTTCTCTACAAACTGAAATTAATTTTCTTATATTTTTCATGATCCATTAAATTGAGTTTTATTGCAGAATATAACATGCATAATTTTCTGTTGTTATATCCAATTTACATTTTTAATACTTCGTTTTATTTGGCAATTTAATGCATTTTAAAGTCTTCAACTCCTCAAAATTCCAAAAAAGTAAACTATGTCGAAAACGGCTCATCCTAGAGTCATGGGGGTAGTCTTATAAGCTGTGCTGACAGAAATTACATGAAGAACAAGTACTTAATTAATACATCTCAGCAATTTTAGTTATTTATTTCAGAATTATGATTTTTGCTGGCCATTTCACATAAAAGGGTCAATTATATTTCTATCAATATCATTAAAAATCAAATCAGTGACAGGATAACCCTCAAGGAAAGCAATTTCTAAATTTTAAGTAATTTTATTAAATAGTTTTTTAACTACAGTGAAAAACATCTTCAATTTCTCAAAATTAAAAAATTATATATCTAGAGAACGGTCCGTCTTAAAGTAATGGGGTCAGTTTTATTTTTTTCGTCGTCAAAAGCTACGTATAAAACAAGCATTTAATGGATACATTTGTAGTATTTTATTTTAGATCTAAACAATTTTTGCGGGCTATTTCGCCAGATCTAACCGGCACCACAGTAACCCACAAGCGACTTATCTACCAAAATGTGTGAAATATCGTCAATTAGCTTTTCAGCTAGAGTGGATACATACGGCTTTTGAGGGCCATTTCTTAAAAACAGGCCAGGTTCTTTTTCCGGGATAGTAACCTTAGAGCAGGAATAAGAATATCTCCTCTAAGTATCCCTCCTCTTCGTATCTCTCCTCTAAGATAGTATCATAATCTAATCAGCACCAGGGTATCCCTAAAGTGTCATACCAATTTTTTATGAAATATGGTCTATTAGTTTTTGCGTTTGAGTGGATACATACATTGCACAGACATACAAACACATACATACAGATGTTACATTAAAAATAGTGTTTTCGTGTTCTAGGGTGCTCGAACCTTGTATATATAAAATACATATAAGCAAATCTATAGGAAGCCTCTATGGCGCTATACAATGAGACAACCTCCTTTGTTATAGCGCTACACAATGAGACAACCTCCTTTGTTATGGTGCTACACAATGAGACAACAGACTGACCTCCTTTTTAGGGAGTAAGGGGGGCTATATCTCTATTAGAAATCTCTATTAGATTATCTCTATTAAAAATCTCTATTAGAATATTTCTATTAGAGTATCTCTATTAGAAATCTCTATTAAAAATCTCTATTAGAATATATCTATTAGAATATATCTATTAGAAATCTCTATTAGAATATCTCTATTAGAAATCTCTATTACAATATCTCTGTTAGAAATCTCTATTAGAATATCTCTATTAGAAATCTCTATTAGAATATTTCTATTAGAAATAAAGCAAAAGAGTTAAGTACAAAGTTGTGGAACATTGCAAAATTATCATTTTGTCCCACAGCAAAAATTGCTCTCTAAATAAAAATTTTTAAAGATACGATTTATTATTCTACATGTAACAGTGTAAACGTAAAGAAAACGCTATGGCATCAAATGATGTTTGTGCAAGCATGCATCGTAGCTGAAAATGAACATTTTGAATTTTGTGTATAATAAAGTCAGTTTTATTCTACCGCATTATCTAAATAAATTTTGTGTGGGGGGGTGGGCGTGGGGTTGTATTCTATACACTGGTTTTGGGCGTTCTTTCCATCTTTTGCTGCTGAATGAAAGTACTTAGTACTCATTTTGCAAAGTTTTACAAATTTGTAATTCACTTTTTCCTTATCTTTAACAGGTAGCGAGGTAGCGCTATGAAAGGGGGTAAGCCCCCTAAATGTCTCTTAATGTAGCGCCCTTGGAGTTTTCTATACACTTTCATAAAAATATATGATAACCCTAATACTTATCGAGTTATTGACCTGCCCCACAACTTTCCTTGACACCTTGTATATATACTATGTATAGTAGGGAAAATAAAAGCTTCTAAATAAATAAGTGCCTGACGTTTCATCCGATTTTTTTTTCTTAAAATAAATATTCACAGGACAAGTTTCAAAATTTTGATCTTGTTCAACCCGTTTCAGATTTAATGTACCTATATATAGACACGTCTCAATTACTTATTCATATTGCAACGTCTGATCAGCCGAAGAAGAAACGATATTTGCCTACATAATTTCTTTTAAGATCATTTTTCCTACTTATCATTGTGTGACGTCACCTAGTCAGTTTTCCTTCTCATTCGTTTATTGCAGCCAATATCCAGGTTAAACAGATGACCCGAGTGAGGAAACGTCAATTTGGCCAAAACTATGTAGGTTAGCTGTGCGGCTTCCTACCTTTAGTGGCATGTCGAAGGACCTCGGTAGAATGCTACTGATTAGCATATCTGTGTGGCAGCTTTTTGTAAAGATATTTTGAATTTTCATTTTTGCATGTTTCTGGCTTTTTTTTACGCAAGTGGCCTACTTTCTGTACGATTCCAATGACTACAAAATGATATTTATTGTCTGTGAAATATAGTTAAAAATCCCGCCTTTTGTAAACATGCACTTTTTTGTTAATCATGGTTTTGTTAAGCAAGCTACACTGAAAAATTCGAAACTATTTCCATCATATTTAAAAATAACCTATTGTCTTCAACCTGTATAACGTTTACGCGAATCTATAATATTTTATCCCGGCGACGCTAAGCTGTTGCCAACTTGAAAAGAAAAATTTCCAAGATTTTTTACGAAATAGTTTTTAAATAGCTAAGGTATGAAATCTGAAATATTTCTGCATATTTCTTCTTAATTTACCAAAAGTGTCCCAAAAAAATAATAGAACAAAATCTTTATTATAAGCACTTAAAGAATGGTTTTTTCTACACAATGGAGATCATTTTTAACACTTTACAACATAGTTGAAAAATGTTTATGACTTTGTTCATTCTGTCTGTCTGTCCGTTAGCACGATAACTGCCGTAAAAATGACGTTATCAAAATGAAATTTTAGTATGTTGTTCAGACGGTCTGTGGAACCTAAGGGAATATATATATAAATGAATAATATCACTCAATTAATTTTGAATTGAACCCGAGTTGAAAAAATGAAATACATTGAACCCTATGGGACCTAATTTTTCAAACATTTATTAAGCAAAATAAAAATTCCCAAATTGCTTTGAAAATTTTAATAAATATTCAAATTATCACATAAAATATATAAAAAAAATTTCAGAAAAATATACTCAGTAGTTTTTTTTAAATAAAAATTAAAATAATAATTACGCCCATTATATGAAGAGATCACGTGACCATTATATGAAGAAAGCACGTGACCCACTTCAAAATAAAATATGGCATTCATCTTGTGTCAAAATCGCGATTTTTAAAGTTCTTTTTATTTATATTTGGTGCTGTATCCGACCTAAAACTGCTTTATTTTTGCTTAATTTCTGTGCATCAATGTTCTGAAACAACGCAATTACAATATATTTGAGTTTAAATGATCATCGAACTTTAATTATTTCTACAACGAAGCCTAATTTTCACTTATGGAGATTGTGAATACAACAAACTGTAAGATGAATTTATTTAACGCAAAATTATTTAGCACTGGAGTTTGCAATATAGTTGATAGGAATGAAACAGTCATTGATTTTACATAGAGAACAGACGATTTTATAGCAAACTTCTTCGGTGAAGTTTTAAGCACAGAGTTAAATTACTTTTAGCTCCATGGTTTTAAATTGTTAAGTAAAATAAATTATTGTAATATTGTGATGAATGAAATCAATAGAATAATTGTTTATGAATGAAATTTTTACTGCTGTTTCATAAGAGCCAGGCAATTTATATTTCAATGACGTCATTTGAATAAAGTTCAGTTTTTTCGATGAAGTTTTCTAATGTAATAAATTATTGTAGTATTGTGATAATTTAAAAGTATTACCGCTGAATGTATTGCATTTTAAAGATGTTTAAATAAAATTGCATTGTAATTGGAAAGTGTTTCATAATCAATGCTTTATGCATGATTGATCTTTCTTATTTAATATCCAAATAGTGTAGCATCTATCATTGGTGATACATTTTTCCTGCAAAATCCTTACAAATCATTAAGGATTTTGAAAAAAAAAAAGATATTTCATAAACCAATTTTATATATCATCTTAGCGTTTATATTTTTGTTACATGCATTTCACTTTAATTTACACCTTCTATGTCATCAAAGAATGGTGTTATCTTTGAGATGGATGTTGCACTAATTTTCTAGAGTATCCAGATGAAATCGGGACCAACAGTATTATTAAGTAATATGAAAATAAACAAATCTGTCATAAAAAAACCGAATACACTTTGTTTACGAAATGTTATTCACACAAAACCATCGACTGGATCTGATTCTTCCTTTCCCAATCAGGGTTTTTCAAATTTCATATTTTTCTTCAAATTTACAGCTCGGTATCAATTTATAACATAATTTATTTACAACAGCAACAACAACAAAAATCTGATGTGGGCAGCACATGACTTTCCCTGCAGACTTATAATAACGTTCTCTATATTTGAATTAAATTTATTTCACTTTTAATTCAATTTTCGTTCTCATTTGGTAACCGGGCTTATATTCAAAGGTGACGTAGGGAAAGTACGAAAAACTAAAATATCTCGAGAACGGCTAGCCCTAGTGTAATGGGGTTGGTCTTCTTCTTTTCGTCGTTAAAAATTACGTACTAAATCAGCATTTAATGGATATATTTGAGTATACCCAGTTCTTTAGTTTAGATTTGGACGATTTTTGCGGGCCATTTTGCAAAAAAAGGCAGGTCATTTTTTTCCGAATCGTACCAAAATCTAATCAGCACCAATGTAACCCACAAGTGACTCATCTACCGAATTTTGTGAAATTCGGTCCATCAGTTTTCAGTTAGAGTGGATACAAGCTTTTGCGGGCCATTTCGCAAAAAAAGGCGGGTTGTTTTATTCCGAATCGTACCCAAAACTAATCAGCACCAGACTCACTCACAAGTAACTTACCTACCAAATTTTGTGAAATTCGGTCTATTAGTTTTTTAGTTAGAGTGGATACAAAATCTGCACAGACAGACAGACACACAGACACACAGACAGACACACAGACAGACACATAGACACACAGACAGACAAACAGACAGACACAAGGACACACACATAGACGTCACGCTAAAAATAGTTTTTTCGTATTCTAGAGGTCTCGAAACGTGTAGATCCGTCGAAAACTCGAGTTGTGATTTTCGGTATGATTCCAATACTTTCCCTATACATTACCATGTATTGCAGGGAAAGTAAAAAAAAAAATAAAAGAAAAAAAAAAGTTATAATTTAAATGATTTGAGGATACGATGGTTTTGTTATATTTTTGAGAGACTGTATATATGTACATAATATAACGTATATTAGGCAAAATATTGGGACGGGATTGAAAATTCGAAATCGAATTTTCGGCGTAATCATACTTGAACTCGAATCGAACGTTTCTTAAGTGATATCTGGCGTGTGTGTATGTATGTTAGTGTGTGTATGTGCGTGTGTGGGGGAGGGAAGGTTACGGTGTCTCATGAACGAATGAAAAGTTCCAAAGATAATTTGGTGGGATTATCACAATCAGTGAATATTATAACCCTATTGATTTGAAAAGCAATCGAATGTTCGAAAGACCCCACCCCCTCCCCCAATTTTCGAAAAAAAAAAAAAACCTTTAAATAATCAGGACCTTCAATAATAATAAAAAATAATCAATCATTTTAGACTCATTTTATCATTAAAAACGAATAATACAAACTTTAAGCCGCTATCATAAACCGTTCTCGAGATGTTGCACGTTTTACAAATTTTTATTTATAAAGTTACATAAAATTAAAAAAAATTGTATCATCCAATACGTTCATTTTCTATATGCAATATGAAGCAACAAATTTGTTAACACTAAGAGCCACTACGATAACGTTTCTGTGTTACTACGTTCTCCCCCCCTCTTCTAAACGGGGTTTGACCCAAATCACGTAGTCGGTGGCTCGCCACGGCGTCGTATTTTGTAGACGAGTGCACTTAGTAACAGGCGAAGAAGAGACCAAAACTGTGGGCTGAGCAGTCATGGGTGCTTTTGCATGACAACGCTCCTACACACCGATCCCTCCTCGTCGCTGACTTTCTTGCGAAAACGCAAACAACTGTGTTGCCACATCCTCCTTACTCTCCTGATATCGCCCCCTGCGACTGCAGTCTATTTCCTGAAGTGGCAAGTCGCTTGCAGGGTCATTGATTTCAATCTGTAGATTAAATTAAGAGTACATCGCAGACTGAATTAAAGGACATGGCTAAAAATGCATTCCAGAAGTGTTTCGATGACCTTTACAAGCGGTGGCAAAAGTGCGTTATTGCGCAAGTGTCTTATTTCGAAGGAGGATGTGTTTCAGCATTTTCATTGATAATATTTTTTAAGTTCTAGACTCAGTCCGGGAACTTTTGAATCCTACTTCGTATATCTATTGTTATGAGAACGTCACTGAAGTGTTTTAGAAAAATGCCGAATCTCTAAAACCCCTAACAATTCAATTATTACGAGGTTAGTAAAGCGTTTCAGAGAAATTAAATATGTTGCAGACAAACCGGAACAGGCAGGCCTTTCATATTTACTCAGGGTAACTGTCTGAAATAGAGACTGCGTTGGTGAAATTTTTCAAGGAACACTTCTTAAGCTCTTTGGTGACACTCTTATAAGAATAGCTATAAAGATATTGCTCTACAATAAATATTATTCCACTCTGCAGAAACGTCATCTTCTTCAATTGATTAAAAAAAGGTCTGTCATAGTCGTCTGACGTATCGAAAATAACAGACGATACTGCTGATATATTTTTGATGGTATATAAGTGTCCTCAAACTGAAGTAAATGGTACTATTTCAATTCATCGGTACATCATACAACTTTTAAATTGGAAGTTTGCGCATTTTTGTTCACTCTCTATCAAAGACTCAATTAAGGTCTATGCACACGTATCAGCTCTGCGGGTATTCATATTATGCCTACCCATAATAACTGACAGATAGGGCAAAACTTTGCACAAAACTTACTCAGCGTACATTGTTTGTGACATTACTATCAAAATATTTAACTATTCAAACCTTATTTCGGGAAACCTACTGTTCAAAATATTTTAACTTATAGTGAAGTTTACAATTGAAGATCAGCAGTGACATCATATGAATAGATCTTATTACGCGGCTCTACCAGCTGTCATATAATAGTATCTATGGCATGTCTGGCGAAAGTGATGACAATCTATTGTAAACAAACCCATCAACTTCCCGCATGTTTCACATTTCCTCGATGTCTTTAAAACCGAGGAGACATTTTATCGACCCCCGATTGCCCACGTTATTTACCTTACTTATCGGAGGTTTTGGTCGTGACCACTTACACCCTATCATTAACGCCCATTTATCGGTAGCCGGGCTGAGTGAACATTTACTTAAATTCGCCGTCTCTTTAGTCACTTTTCCTGCTCACGTCCCTCCGTGGAGCCTTCTCATTAACTGCATTTTCGTCCTTATCTCCCTCAATTTGTTTACCTGCGCAAAAAGAGGCAGGCTTTTCTTTTCTTTCTTTTTTTGTCTTCCCCGTTCACGTTTTCTCTCAGTTTTTAATCTCTTTCTCGAAGCTCAGGCGAAAATCGAATTGTGATGCTCGCCGTCATAAATGGCATTTAAAAAACCGCGAAATTTTCTGCGTAGGATTAACTGCCGGACCACCGAGTTTGAAGTTTCCGAGGCGCAGTAGTCGTGGAAACTGGTGTTCATTGTTATTAGTGACACTTATGTTTACTTAATATGATCACTGGTTAATGAATTCGGTCGTTTTAATAACACACAAACAAACAAACAAACCTCACCAACAACACATCAAGCTCCAATTGCAGATAACTAGCATCCATGAATGATCTTTATGAAATTAGATTCTGGCAGCGTGGAGGACTATATTACTTTCCCTGAAATATATGGTAATGTATAGGGAAAGTATTGGAATCATGCAACTCGAGTTTTCGACGGATCTACACGTTTCGATACTTCTATAATACGAAAAATCTATTTTTAGCATGACGTCTGTGTGTGTGTCTGTCTGTGTGTCTGTGCAATGTATGAACCGAATTTCAAAAAATTTGGTAGGTAAGTCGCATGGATGTGACCCTGGTGCTGATTAGTTTTTGGTACGGTTCGTAAAAACAGAATCCACCTTTATTTGCGAAATGGCCCCTTAAAAATTCCATTTATCCGCTCTAGATAAAATACTAATTTATCAAATTTCAAAACATTTGGTAGATAAGTTACTTGTTGGATACTCTGGTGCTGATTAGAATTTGGTACGATTCGGAAAAGAAGAACCCGTCTTCTTTTACGAAATGGCCAGCAAAAATTTCATGTATCCACCCTAGCTAAAATACTAATTGACCAAATTTCACAATATTTGGTAAATAAGTTACTTGTGGGACATTTTGGTGCTGATTGATTTTAGTACGATTCGGAAAGTAACAACCTGCCTTTTTTTATGAAATGGCCCTCAAGAATCGCAAAAATCTAAAAAAAAAAAAAAAAAGACTACGTATGCTGAAATGTATCAATTAAATTCTTGTTTTATACTCAATTTTTGATAAGGAAAAGAATATAACACACTCCATTATACTTTTGGACTAACCGTTCTCACGATATTTGAGATTTCTTATATTTTTGCTATACGCCGCTATCGGCGAAATGTCCAATTACCAAACAAAAACAAAAATTAAATTAAAATGCAAATTTAGTGTTATATGATGCAGTTAAACTCAATCTAATAAATTATTAAAGAGATAAAGAAAATATGAATTCAAGTCTGCAGGGAAAGTCATGTGCTGCCCACATCAGATTTTTTGTTATTCTCCACATGAGGTTCGAAAAATTGTGACATACAGCAAGGTTGTCGTTGCAGATATCTGTTATTTCATATAGACGGGTGTATAAAAAAGCGAAACTGGTTCATATATTGGATTGTTTGCAATGGGAAGTACTATTGGGCTTTCCACGTCTTTGATGTTCAGTTATTGTTCGATTATCATAATTTTATGGTACAGTTGCAACCTGCTTTGATACACATTTTCATGATGTTTGTTAATTTGACTTTTTATGTATTTGTGTATGAATTGATTTTAACTATAGGACAGTCTCCTATAACCGAGTTCTGTGAGCATAAAAAGCATAGTTTCCTTGTAAATCAGCTATTAAAATTAATCACTCCGCCAACCAACGAATAATCTAGATTTACAGAATTAGATTTCTACATAGAACAGATTTCGGAATTTACGTAGACGTATTTCTATATGTATATAGCTCTAAAATAAGACTTCTAGACAAGGTTTCTGTAACCTTGATTCCTTTTGAATTAAAATATTCTTACAAATTTTCACTGAATTTGATTTCTAGATTTATCGAAAAGTTTGTTTCGTTAAATGTTGTTTTTCAAGTTACAGAATATACAGGGTGGTCAGAATTAAAACACCCCTACTCTGAGCTAGCTCTCTATACATCGAACTACAAGGTGTAAAGGCTCCAAAATTGTTGAACATACTATTCAAGACATGGGGAAAGGGATTACGCGAAAAAAAAATTAGTTCCAGAAACACCGATAGGTGGCGCTGTACAACAGAAAATATGCTGAAAAGACACAAAATACACATTTGTAACACATTTTAGTCGAACGTACCAAACATTCATATCAGAAGGACCTTATCGATGCAGGGAATGCTGCGTATAACGTTATCCATTGATTGTTCAACAATAGCGGTGGCAACATCGTCAACGACATCTGAACGAGTCGATTTGCGTCCTCGACCCGGCTGAACTCCAAGATGTCCAGTTTTCTCGAATCGAGCGATCTTTCTCCTGAGAGCTTGTGGAAGTAATGGTCCTTTGCGCAAATTCTTAAGTCGACGAAACTCTCGAAGTGCAGCTGCAGCATATCCTTTGTTTTCATAAAGCAGCTTCACAAGCAAAGCGCGTTCTGGCAGTGTGACAGCCATCGCTGATAAGAATGGAAATGTCCCAGTTTTATCCCCTTCTATGCCCAGAACATAGTAGCTGCAAACCAAGGGTTTATGCAAATTTTTGTGCTTACAGTGCGAAATTACAGTTACGACAGTTTAGTTATCTTCTTTTTTTTTCATATCAGCAAAAGAAATTAAAAAAGAAAAATTCCATATCGCATGTGTTTGCTTTTTTGTGATTATTTTGTGTCTTTCAGCATATTTTCTGTTGTACAGCGCCACCTTTCGGTGTTTCTGGAACTAATTTTTTTTTCGCGTAATCCCTTTCCCCATGTCCTGAATAGTAGGTTCAACAATTTTGGAGCCTTTGCACTGAGTAGTTCGATGTATAGAGAGCTCAGAGTAGGGGTGTTTTAATTCTGACCACCCGGTACTGATGTGGACAACAAAAATCTGATGTGGACAAAACATGACTTTCCTTATATAATGCAATGAATTTACTACTTTTACAGTAAAAGGAATAGGATTTTCTTATAGTAAATACTTATATTCTTTCCAAGATATTGAATTTTCGACAATTAGTCGTCATTTTCATTGATTTAGCGTCATTTTAATCCATTTGGCGAGATTTTCGTTAATTCGACAACATTTCAAAAAGTCGCCAAGTTGGCGACATTCCGCCAAATTCGTCGCTAAAATCTCGCCAAGCTTTACTGACGGAGAAATAAGTTATTCTTATAACAGATAAATGACTGTTGGCGTTCAAATGCTACAAAAGTATTACTCGAAGTATCTTTTCTCATGACTGGAACGAGCTAGATCCACGAGAATGATGTCATCCAATTTATCGCATGGTATTACATATGAAAAGTGAACATGTTTCTCAATAGGAAATATATTTTTTTTTTATTTTATATGATTTTTTGATAATTTTTTTGAAAAATGTGGAATACCTCGAGAACGGTTCATGTTAGCGTTTTAAATGTTATGTTAATCGTTTTCTAATGAAAAATTACATAAGAAATGTCTATTTGCGTAACTTTATTAACGGTTTTGATTTTTTGACGATCTTTTTAAAATTTCATTCGAAATTTAGGGGGGTTCTGAACATTCGATTATATTTAAAAACAATAGGCTTCCAGTGTTTACGGATTGTGATTTTTGTACCAAATTTCGTTCCAATCGGTCCATTCGTTCGTCAGTTATCGTCTCTACTGACCCACTGACACACACACACACACACATACTTTCACACACACACACAGACATCACTTCAAAAATGTTTGATTCGTGATCAGGGATGCTTGAAACGTGCTCTCCCGTCGAAAACTCGAATTCGAATTTTCGACCCCGTCACAATACTTTCCTTATACATTATGTATATAAGGAAAGTAATAACAACCTTATATTACACATACATTGTCAAGATAATTTTTATCCAATATCTCCTTTATATCTTGAAAGCCGAAGAATGTTGTATTAACAATGACGTAGTGCAACAGTATAGACATGTGATGTAGTAGTCGGGGACTCATCCACATCCCTTACAGGCGAACTAGTGTATATCTCTGCAGATTGATACTGAAATATGTACTTATTGAAACATCGAATGCTGTGCTCTTGCTATTTTAAGATGCGAAATCATATAGATCTAAATTCATCAGAAAAGAATCTGATGGGAGTGGCATATGACTTATAGACTCAAATTTATTTTCATAATATAAAGACTCAAATTTATTTTCTCTTTCGTTCTTTTATAATTCATCAAATTGAGTTTAATTTCACAAAGGTTTAATTTCATTGTTAGCAAGGACAATCATTTCAAATGACACTGAATTTGCAGTTTTATTTCAATTCTCGCTTTCATTTGGGGACTGAACGCATTTTCGAAGGCGGCGTAACAAAAATGTGAAAAAAATTGAAATAGCTCAAGAACGGCTGTAGTGCAATGGGGTTGGTCTTATTCTTTTATCGTCGAAAATTACGTACAAAATAAGAATGTAATTGATACATTTGAGAATTCGTAGTCTTTTATTACTTTCCTTATATACATAATGTATAAGGAAAGTATTGTGACGGGGTTGAAAATTCGAATTCGAGTTTTCGACGGGAGAGCACGTTTAAAGCATCCCTGATCACGAATCGAACATTTTTGAAGTGATGTTTGTGTGTGTGTGTGTGTGTGTGTGTGTCAGTGAGACTGTGGAGAGGATAACTGACGAACGAATGGACCGATTCGAACGAAATTTGGTACAAAATTCACAAACCGTAAACACTGGAAGTTTATTGTTTTTATACGCAATCGAATGTCCAGAACCTCCCTAAATTTTCGAGTGAAATTTTGAAAAAATCGTCAAAAAATCAAAACCGCTAATAAAGTTACGCAAATAGACATTTCTTATGTAATGTTTCATTAGAAAACGATTGACATAAATTTTAGAACGCTAACCTGAACCGTTCTCGAGATATTGCACATTTTAAAAAAAATATCAAAAAGTCATATAAAATAAAAAAAAATATTTCCTATTGAGAAACATGTTCACTTTTCATATGTAATACCATGCGATAAATTGAGTGACATCATTCTCGTGGATCTAGCTCGTTCCATTCATGAAAAAAGATACTTTGAGTAATACTTTTGTATTTGAACTCCAATACTCATTTATCTGCTGTAAGAATAACTTATTTCTTCGTCCATAACGTTTGGCGAGATTTTGGCGACGAATTTGGCGGAATGTCGCCAACTTGGCGACTTTTTGAAATGTTGCCAAATTAACGAGAATATCGCCAAATGGTTAAAAATGACGACCAATTGTCGAAAACTCAATATCTTGGAAAGAATATTAGTATCTACTTTAAGAAAAACCTATTTTCTTTTTACTGTAAATATAGTAAATTCATTACATTATATAAGGAAAGTCATGTATTGCCCACATCAGATTTTTTAATTTTAATTATTGAAAAGAAACTAAGTTTTTCAAATTTAAATTATCGGGAAGTAAAGAAGAAGTTTTCGAAATTTAAAAGACATTATAAAGTAAATAAAATCCTTTTAGAATTCGTACTACTAACGAGTTACAATGTTTACTTTCTCATGCGTAGTATTGAAAAAATATTGTTTACACGAAAATTTTCGATTTTAAGATTTTGATGCCAGTATATATTTTAGGTACACGTTTTGACTGCTTTTGGATCGATGTCTGTCTGTCTGTGCTCAATTTGTGTTTACGATAGTTGGCACAAATGTTAATGAATTTTAACCAAACTTTATATTTGACTTTGTTAACGAAAAATCTGGAATTAAATTGATTTTTTTTTAATTTGAGCGAAATAATATTTAAATATTTAGAATAATATTGAAAATATGTTCTTTTGAAGTTAAATTTTTGAAGTGTAAGCAGAAGTTCCTCAAATATAAATTAATAAAGATTAAAAAAATATGTATTAGTTTCAAACGTCTTCCATGACTGCACAATTATTCTTGAACACATCCACTTTTATTATGCATTTTATGTATTTACATCTGTATTTGTATCGTTTTATGTTTTGTAACGCTTTTCTGGCAACTTGGTATTTCCCTATCGGAAGTTAAATTCGCGCCAAAATAGCGGCAAATTTAAAGTAAAACTAAAAGAGGTCAGCATACTGCATAAGTACTAATAAAATTAATCCAATTTAGCGGAGTGATACTCAAATACTTTTCCACAACTCTAGTTTCGGAAATTCAGCGCTTAACGGGTACTCACAATGCTGAATTCGGAAGAATGTGTACAGAAAACGTATGGACTGTTGATAAAATAATTAAGTATGATTATAAATATCGGAAACGCCACCTATCGGCGTTTTATTTACCTAAACTCAGACTCAAGCCACGAGAAAATATGAAAAATAACTTTTTTACACTTTTGAAAGAAAAATATATTGTCCGATTTTCTAAAGAAAGAAAAATGAGAATAAGTGTCAGATTTATGGCATAAGTAATCGGAATTATCTGTTGTCCCTTCTTTTGTCCTTAAATGGGTCAGTTTCGCCCAAAAGTAAGGATGATAAGAGGAGATGAATCGTTCTTTTTTTGTTACTTTTGCCAGTTTCTAAAGATTTATCTACATCGGCTTTATAATTTATTTTCTTTGTATCGAGAACCTATTATTGAGGCTCAATTTGGAGCACAGTGTTTAAATCAATTGAGTTATTGTTTGAATACATACGAATATTTCTTTTGGGAGAATGTTGCCGTAGTGATTTTTACTAGAAGACGCATGTTTATGCATGTGAACGCTTTACAAAGAAATATTTTTGCAGGACATCGTTATGCATATAAGTGAATGCCATAATAGGTTGTTGAATAAATTTATAATTAGGAATAAAGTGTTCGAATCTCCACTCGACTTTCTCACACACTATTCCATTGTGTTTAGTTTCACTTGTATCGTAATCGTTATCATAATAAAAAAGATGTATCTGTTGAAATATTTCGTACGCAATTTATTCTTTTAAAATAGTTCGCAAAAGTTCTTAAATTTTTTTTTTTAGAAGATGGTAACATATTAATGATGTCGATGAATTGGAGGCTTATGTATATCGTATCGATATAAATTGTTTTGATATAAAAATATTTTGATACCATATCCATCCATAGCGTTAGCCAAAATATCATTTTCCTCACATACTATATACTGCGGTTCTAGTTTCAGGAATGAACGTTATTTTTCATAGGAAATATTACTGTGAAAAAAAAAATCCGGTTCTAACTTTTCTATCTATTTCAAGTTTTTCAGATAGACAGTTATATCGAAATATTATCAACTTGGTGGCAATAACCCTACATTTGCCCAGTTGATAATATTTTAATGAATCTGTAAACAAGTTTGCCAAATTTATCGCCAAACGAAGCAGAATGACAGACAAAAATATTTACCGTACTTATATGTGAGTGCATAAACTATAGAGAAATAAGTTACCGTTTACCGGAATACGTATATAAATTTATTCATATAAAAAATAACATTTAATAATATCAGATAATGCTTGCTATAATTTCTTAAATGGACCGTATGAGTTTTTTAAATGTGCCGGACATCTGTCTTGACTGATGTACATAAACTTTGGATTAACACCTGTATGGACCTTTTATAGCTTTAACATTATACGAAATTAATACAATAATATATAAACCCCTAACACACATCTCACTGAATTCAACGACCCCTACGGATCCATTAACTTGTGATTTCTATATCTCACTTGCGAGGCAGCATTTACGTTTTCGAGCAAGTTCGAAAATGGCGGAAAAACAAAGCCCGTCAAATTAGTTTCGGAAATCCTTCATCACTTTATTCACGGTGGAGTTATTTACTTTCTTTTTCGCGAAACATTTTGTTCCGAATAAATGGCAACAGGCCATCTTGTTGTCTGTCGCTTTTTTTTTCGTTTCCGTTAAGTTCGAACACACTGCGAATAATTGGGCAAAACAATGGCGGCGAAGAACAAAAATGGCGGGGGAAATTCAGGTCAAGGTCCAACAACAAACGACTCAATTGACCTTCAAAGTAAATCTGAACAATTTGGTTCTATTTAGATTTTTTTAAAGATCTAACTGATGAAGTGTTTTAGACGAATTTTATTCTTTTCGTGGAAAAGGTAAAAAAAAAAGAACTTTTTACGCACTGATGGTAGTTATTCGTAGAAAATGGTATATTCAGAATGCTTGGATCTATTTTTCCTTTGTTAAGACGAGAGTTTAGCTTCTAAATAGAACAATACACGTGGAATTTAAAGCTTGACTCTAATCAATCAAACATTATTGACCCGTACAGCAAATTCTTCTGGCAAGGTTAACTAGAATAATCTGTGGACTAGCTATGGCTCCGTTTTGTCTTCATATGCCTATGCTACGTACATTGACTAGGTGATTTCCACAGCAATAAAATCTATTTTGAATATCAATTTAGAATACTTTTTATTGCAATATGAAAAACCTCGGAAATAATTCTGAAATATAATTACAATAATTGATTTATTTGAACTCAAACCAATGATTTATTACAAAAATATTTTTGTTTTTAATTGTTAATAGCATTTAATAGATGGATTATGTAACTTTCTTAGGTTTATTGTTTTTCTTATCATCTATATTCAAGTTAATTTTTAATAAAAATTTTTGAAAAGTCCCATTTGAATAAAATACGCATTCAGAACATGCTAAAAAAAATAAATGGTCCTCATTGAAAGATTCTATCATCAAAACAAATGATTCTTGTTCGGAATAACTTTCATTTTATAAACAGAATTAATGGCGAGCAAAAATTACCGGAACAACCTTCAGAGAAGAAGTGCTAATTACATACTCTTGTAATTAGAAACCAAAATAGCTGTGGGAGGCGCTAATATCTAATGGAGCTTCTTCTATCAGGACTTTTGCATGACCTTCGGGATTTCAAGAACTAAGATCACAGTTAGAAATAAAGAAATGTCTTTCTAATTTTGGTAAATCTAATGTTAAAAAGTTCTAATTTGATTAGTTAAATTTTAAAGAACAAAAACCTGAGCGCTCAGATTTTTAATGTGATTTTAACATCTTTTAAGTATGTCCAAATAAAGGCTTTTTATTAAAATTATTTTATTCCTTAAAATGTAATTTTTTTAGACGTGATGCAGCATATTTTATTAGATAAGTGGATTAGCTAAACCCGGCTTTTTAGTTAAACCCAGATTTTAATGACTTTATTTAAAATTATGAAGTTAAAGTTAATTTAAACTATAATTTTAGAAACGGTGGAAATTATCTTAAAAGCTGGAAATATGTCTTAACAAATTTATAAGGATAACAAATGTATACGGTCCAGTAAGACTTGCTTCTCAACTCTCTACCGACTGTGCTAAAAGGGCGCTGGAGAGTACATGCTCCTTCATCTAAATTTTGCACACAAAACAGATGCTTTGAGTTTAAATTATTTTATAAGTAAAATCAAAATTTAAAATTCTACTTATTTTTTTACATTTTGATAAAAATGTTTTCCTATTTGATATCCAAAACTGAATGTATTACGGTACTATTCATCACACATGTAATGTGCATATACGTATGGACAGAATTTTACACACAAAAAAAAATTAAATATTGAATAAATCTCTGAAAGCAAATCTTAGAATATAAATTTAATTTAATTTTAAACATTTGAAAGTGAAAAAAAAGGGGTTTTAATCAAAAGCATATATCTTATAACACATTTAGTAGTTAATAGACTGAATGGGTTGAATTTCTATTCGCAATAAGATTGATTTCTTTTTAATTTAAATTAAATCGTTTACTGCATAAAACTTAAAATCTTCATTAAAACACAGCATAAAAAATTAATAACTATCTCATTAATAAGAACTTATACTCCTTCCTTGTATATCCGGCCACACAGAAAGCTACCATTAGCCTATGGGTTGGTCGTGTGGTCTGGGTTTTCTACCTTCCTTGTATACTCCGGCCGTCCAAACAGTTACCTTACACCTTTCTGGTAGGTCGGACGGTCTGGGTCTCAACCTTCCTTGTATAAAGCAGACATATCCCTCTTAGCTAAATACAATTGTTTCGAGAGCATTATGAGTCCCTTCTTCAGGCCCAAAGAGAATAGTATGCGCCCTTAACAAAAGATGAGAGCGAATTCCTCTCGGCTTTTGTTACTGCACTTTTAACACTGCACCTTATTTTACTGCATCTTAAAGGTGCATACTGCATCAATGCCTGCTTTATACAAGGAAGTTGTATAAATTCCTACCTATCAAGCAGCAGTTTGTTGTAGTGTATCTTATTGATGATTACTAATTTGTTTTACGCTGTGTTTTTAACTAAGATTTTCCGCTAACGTTTTGATATATCATTAGAAAATATTAATAGTAATATTATTCTTTAGAATTTGTTTTAAAGCATGTTTCTGGTCATTATTGTATTTCTTACTATCATTGATAAATTATTAATTAAGTATTGCATTTAATCACTATCAACTTAATCATCAATTTTAATTTATATATAAAATTACCATAATTTATGAATTATCATTACTCATTAACAATTATTACTAATTTAATATATTTAATTAAATATTTTGCATCTTCCGTAGAAAAATTCTGGATGTATAACTGAGAGTAATAACAATTAAAATATTTCAGAGGAGCTAAGAAAATGAACTTCTTTCAAATTAAAAAAAAATGTAAAAGTTTCATGCTTACCATTGCTGACTGATGTACATTCTGCTTATTGGATTTTCTTTCTGAAGAAGATGTAATCATTTCGTCTTCGAAAAGTTTTCAGGAGTCAACCTTTGGTACTTCTGTAAACGTGACTAGCAGGGAGTCCTTTATCAGAATGTTGCATTGCTTACTAATTAAGATATGTCTGTTGTGGATTAAAGTGCAACAAATGGTTGATTCAATTTTTACTTCAGAAACATAATGAAAAGAGAAGTTGTCATCGATTACATTATTGAAGAAAGTATTGTCTCAGCACTCTTGACGGTAATCAACAATTGTGTACAACCATCTTCAGTTTTCAATTACTTTCTTTATTTCAAAAGTTGTATCATGTCTGAAGCAAGTTGTATCATGTCATGTTGTATCAAGTTGTATCATGTCATGAATTGAAGCAAGGGCTTTTAATATGCGTTTGTTTCTTGTATATGAAGAAAGTAATCATATTTTAATAACATGCATTCAGTCTAAGAAAATCTATCTTTTAAAGAGATTTGATATAGTACTTGAAAAACAATTCCTATAAAGAGTCTTATTGTCACTGCAGTAAGATTGGCATCGATTATATTGAAGAAAGTCTCAGCACTCTTTATGGTAATCAACAGTTGTGAACAACCATCTTCTGTTTCCAATTACTTTATTTCAAAAGTTGTATCATATCTGAAGAATTGAAGCAATGGCTTTTGATATGCGTTTTTTTCCTTTGTATATGAAGAAAGTAATCGTATTTTAATAACATGTATTCAGTCTAAAAATTGTCATTTGAAAATCTATCTTTTAAAGAGATTTGATGCAGTATTTGAAAAAAAATTCTTATAAAGAGTCTTATTGTCACTGCAGTAAGATTAAAATATTTAAAGTAAGAAAGACACTCAACAATCCAAAGAAAATCATAGTCCAATTATCAGTCATTAAACTAAACAACGCAGCGAATGTAAAATTGATACAAGTAAAATATATTCACAAGAAAATAACGTGTATTAAATATCAAATCTCTTTCAATTTATTTTAAATTCCAGTCTTCGTAACGATAGGAAAAATGAAATTTAAGTTGTCAAACCTCTTCATAAATCAACAACTAAGTGTCCATTAATTTCGCGTCTGGTTTCCTTGAGAAGCATAGACTTGATTCCGTGTTAAATATTAATATGGCCATTAATCAATTTTCGAACTGACAAAATCAATTCTGTGGATTCTGCTATATGCAAATGGTGTTCAAATGAGCATGAAAATAATGATATATCGCTTGATAAACCGAAAATATGTCATTTTCGAACATATTGTGATAAGATATGTTGCTGAAACAAAAACACCTCGTTCTTAATTCAACAATTCATCTTAATAATGGACCATTTATGGAATCAGGCGGGATACAAAAAAAGAAATAATTTTCGTCTGCGGATTCTTCTATCTTAGAATTGCGCATATGGTAACAGTTACGAAAGCAGAAGAAGGCATGAATAAAATAGGAAAATACTTGGACGGAAGGAAACTTGAGCTAGATGAAGAACAAACTTAGTATAACTGTTCTACAGGTCATGTAATGTTTTTTTAAAAAAAGAGTTTTTAAAACCAATGTCTTATTTACAGCAAACACGCTGCGTACAAGGCGTTGAGCATATTCCATGTGGTGTAAAATAAAGTTTTTTTTTAAAATTCCCAACGAACTTTCATGCACGGGGTATCCTCTTATTGCATAGAACGTCTTGGCTTGTGCAGCAGCGTAGCTTGTATGAACATAGCTTATGTAAGCATGGATAAAAGAGCAAATTGGTTTAATATTTGGAGTAACTATTTTATCACAATGGTGCAGTTTCTATCGGCTCAGTTTACAATGTAAAGCATTTTGTATCAGCTGAGTTTTTTATTCGGAGCATTTAACATCAGTAAAATATGAAATAATTAGAAGGAATTTCAAATTTTGTCATTTAAAAGGAGTGTTGCTTCAAGCGTAGATATTTAGCACTTTACTCACGTGTTACAACTGTATTTTGTAGATCTATTAGCTATAGGATTGTTATGTCGTTTTATAAAAAATAAACTCAAGATAAAAAAAGAAATTAAAAGGAAATATACTTTGCAAATATATGTGCAGTGCAATTTAAGGTTATCATTGTATCAATTCGAATTACTTTTAATGTACTTAAGAGTAATCAATTTATTTTTCAATAACTTGTATCGTGGATATTGAAAGTATATGATAGAGAAGCAATTTTATCCCAGTGAGTTCGTTTTTTAGTGCGATTTGAAATAAATGTGATCTACTTGTAGCAATCTCTATTTGCATTTCTGATGTATTGTTTTGGAGCAGTTGTAACAGCAATACCATCTCTTGAATCTATAGATCCAATCTAATTTGAAGCACACAGCATATGATTCATCTGATCTTTATATTTGCATCGATACAAGCTGGGTTATAAAAGTATATTTTCAAATTTCTTTTAAAATGAAGATAATGCTTTGATAAGGAAAGACAAATTTTATCTATCAAGAATCGTTTTTAGTAGATCTGAGTAAATATATGATTTGGAATGATTATATTTATAGAAATGTTTTCTATATTAGTCAGATGACAAACGGATTAAAATACAAATACCATTTCAAATTTTCTTACAGCAGCTTTACATATAACAGTCATAAGTAACTTAATATATTTGGATAAGAGTATGTATGTATCACAGTGTTAATTTCTTATGGAATGTTGACGTGCATTTTTCTTCATCTGATCCTAAAATTTTTAAACTTTTTCACCATTAATAATTGAAGAATAAGGTAATGGCGACTTGACTCAAAGTATATTTTGGTCTGATTTGAGTACAATTTTAATCAATGTTACATTTATGTATTATGAACTTACTATGATTAGATGAATGACTTCAAAAGAGTTTATGATATTTGGCAAGCGTAGAACGTTTATTTGCAATAAAGTTATCACATTTGTACAGATTCTGCAAAAAGAAGGCAAAATACCTATAAGTTGAAATGTTTTGAGATAGCCTCTGTAGAATTTCAAGTCAAGCCCTTATTAGTTCACGACTATTGCTTTCAATGATTATCAGTCTCTGAGATGAGCAGTTTATCACGCACTTGTAATGCAGTAAACTGTACACAATATTGTCCGTTACTAGTGTGTGTCAACCTTTACCAATCTCTGAAGTAAGCAGTTTATCACGCATTTGTAATATACCTAACTATACACGATGTACACCTATACACACGTTTTGATATAAATATGTTTGAGGAAAACTAAACAGCAGCGTGCCTCTTCATGTGCAATGACAAGTGATCAGATCTCGAAAATGCTCTTTCACACAGTCTGCATTGAAAAGGTCTGTCCCCCGTGTGTTTTCTGTAGTGTCTCGTCAATTCGTCAGATCTTGCAAATTTCCACCCGCAACCTTTCCAGTTGCACTGGTATGGTTTTTCACCGGTATGAGTCCTCAAGTGAGCTTTTAGATGTGAGCTTTTCGTGTAAGTCTTTGTGCAGCCAGGGTGTGAGCAGGTGTGAATGGTCACCTTTTTTCTACCCGTACTTCTCCTACCCCTTCTGTGCTTGGTTGTGGGGGCTATGGCACCCAAACCTGTGGGTAATAGCTGTGATGGCGGATGGTTAACTTGAGGTCGAGGAATACCGTATGGTATGGAAGTACCGTTACCAACTGCTAGAAGATCAGCAAGGTGAGGAGATGATGGAGGTGTCATCATTCTTAAATGGGATGACACGCTTATTCCATTTGTCATAGGGTATGGGTATCCTGTAGATGTCATGACTGGTGCTCTGGTGTTGTGTGGCATTGCTGGATAACCTTCAGTTGGAGTCTGTCCATAGTTATTATGCACACCAGAATTTTCTGGAGAAGCAGGAGGAGACATGTGAGACTGAAGAGGATTGTAAGGTCCACACTGTCCATTGTAAACCCCGCTTCCATTTACCATGGGATCGTGTTTGATGTCCGAATTGAAACCAGAATGTTGGTTATAGTTGGGAACAAATTGTTGATTTATACATTCATTTCTATTTCCAATTGTTTCCCTCTTCAAACCGTTTCGATAGCAGTTGAGGGGGTAACCATTCTGTCCATTCGGCAGTTTAGCACTGGAAGATGACGAAGATGATGTCATATACTGTTGCTGCTGCGCGATGTGCTGCAAGTGATGTGAGTGAGGATGGTGGTAAGCGTAAGTATTGGAAGACGGAGGACCAGATGGGCCTGATTGTGAAGTCGGCTTTGTAAACACGTGAGTGTTTCCATCTACTCCATAGTAGTACATTTGGTTTCTGGATTCTGGAGCGCCCGATTCACCTAAAAGGACGCTTTCAATATCTTGCCACATCTGAAAATACAACATAACATATAACGATATATGTAAATACATAACATAATAACAAATAAATTAATAAAGAAATAACAACATAAATTGATGCTTTAGTAAATGATAAAAAGCAGACGATCATTTCGGAAATTATTGCTATTTTTAACACTTTACAACAAAGTTGAAAAGTGTTTATGACTTTGTTCATTCTGTCTGTCTGTCTGTCTGTCTGTCTGTCTGTCCGTTAGCACGATAACTGCCGTAAAAATGAGTTTATCAAAATGAAATTTTAGTATGTTGTTCAGACGGTCTGTAGGACCTATGGGAATATAAATAAATAATATCACCCAATTAGTTTTTATTGAACCCGGGTTGAAAAGATGAAATACATTGAACCCTATGGGACCTAATTTTTCAAACATTTTTTAAGTAAATTTAAAATTCACGAATTGCTTCGAAATTTTTAGGAAATATTCACATTATCCCATAGAATATATAAAAAAAAATTCAGTAAAATATGTTAAGTAGTTTTTTAATTAAAAAATTATTTAATATAGGGAAAAAAACAAATTCAATTAAATTCTGACTTTGGGATATCTTCCAGAAAGAAAAGAGAGAGATATTATATAATAAATATCTCTCCATTTGTTTAAACGTTTAGCATATGGGAGTGGCTTCATATTTTAAAATAAATTTGGTAGATAACAATTTTTCATTTTTTTAAAATTTTATATAACTCTTCATGATAAATTTAATTGATGGCATTTTAAATGCACTTTCCTACGTCCTAGAGAGTTAAAATTTGGTACACAGCTTAAATTTGTTGAACATTTTATTCGACAAAAATTTGATGGATCTTTAAATATAGATCATACATTTTTTTCGAAATGGCCTGAAAATAATCCCCGTTCACTTCTATACATCATTGGTGTAATATTGTTAAAAATTCTGATGTGGACAGCACATGTCTTTCCCTGCAGACTCATATTCGTTCTCTTTATTTATTCAATGATAATTTGAGTTTATCTGCACAACATAAGTATTTTAAATGACATTGAATTTACACGTTAAACTTAAATTTGGTTCTCATTTGATAGCTGGACTTATTGTCAAAGGTGGCGTAGCGAAAACGCGAAAAAACTGGAATATCTCAAGAACGGCTAGTCCTAGAGTAATGGGGTTAGTCTTATTCTTTTTGTTGTCAAAAATCACATATAAAATAGGAATTTAATTGATATAATTGAGCACACGTAGTCTTTTATTTTTATATATAACGATTTTTGCTGGGCATTTCGCAAAAATAGCCCGTTCCTTTTTCCCGAATCGTAGTAGAATAACCTACAAATGATTTATATACAAAATTTTGTTAAATTTGGTATATAAATCACTTGTAGGTTATTGAAATATTATACTCCAAATTTTGTTAAATTTGGTTCATTAGTTTTTAGCTAGAGTGGATAAAGGCAATTTCTGCGGCCATTTCGCAAAGAAGGCAGATTCTTTTATTACGAATCGTACTATAATCTAATGAACATCAGGATTTCCCACAAAAAACATACCTACCAAATTGTATGAAATTCGGTCCATTAGTTTTTCAATTAGAGTGGATGTAATATCCACACAGACACACAGAAACATACACAGATACACCCTTACACACACAGACGTCTTCCTAAAAGTAGTTTTTTCGTGTTCTAGAAGTCCCAAAACGTGTAGATCCTTTGAAAATTCGAGTTCCGATCTCCGAGCACGATTCCAATACTTTGAGTACATACACATACACATATATATTATCTGTGTATTATCTGTGTATCTAAATTCCGTGCCTATGCAATTACAATAGTTGTGATTTTAAATGATCCCTAAACTTTTATTATTTCTTCAAGGAAGCCTAATTTTAACATATGCAGAATGCAAATATCTCAAGCGATTGTAAGATGAATTACATTGCTGAATTTTTTTCACACAAAATTATTTAGCTCTGGAGTCTGGAATACAAGTTATATGAATGAAATATTCATTGATTTTGCATAAAGAATCAGATGATTTATATTTCGATACAGTTTTAAATATTTAAGTATAATAAATTACTGTAGTACTGTGATAATGTAAAAGATATTACCACTGAATGAATCACATTTTAGAAATTTTTAAATGAAATTACATTTCAGTTGGAAAGTGTTTCATAATCAATGCTTATGCATGATTGATCTTTCTTGTTTATTAATGTAAATAAGCTTAACGCTGAATGAAAAGCACCTATTAGCAAAAATTTTAAATTAGCAGTGTTTAAACCATCTAATGTGATAAAAAAGAAGTACAATGAGAAACTAAAAGAAAATGGGATGAATAAATTAAGTTGCGGGAGAAAATAAAATGGGAGAAAAAATTAAACATACGAACTACGGTGAAAATAAGGTGTGTTAGATAAATAATGAACCAGATCTATATACATGGCTCCTTATTTCTTTGAGTGATGGTATAATCATATTTAAACTGCTTTATTGTTTTATTAATTTTCTGCATATCATATCTAGATTTTATTTACTATATTTCCCTGTTTCTGATTTTATTTCTCTTTTGTCACAGTAGATAGCAACACTGTAGTTTAGATTTTTTGCAGATATATATTTCTCATTTATGTCGAGCTATTAGATTATACCCAATAATGAAGGAAACCAATACATTTTCTAAACTATCGCTTGCTTTTCATGATTTTATTAAGGCTATGATTTCTTTATTTAACAATATTTGCAGTTGATCAATTCAGTGCACTTTTTTAGATATTAGTCAATCCAAATGTTTTCTATATTAGGTATAAGAAAATAAAATGTGAAAAGAAATTTATTAAATATCAGAAGTAAATTCACAAATAGCATTTTCATAAAAAATGTCTTGATTTGGTTGTAACTTTGAATGAATATCCCCTAACACTGATGCGACTAATAAGAATTCTCAGAGCAAAATGGTAGAATAGAAACCAATTCCGTTGTTTCCTTCTTTACGCATCATTTTATGAGGTCAAAGTCTATTTTATGTTAGTAATAGTTTACTACTTATTTGATATCTATAGAGCGTACTCGCATCTCGTTGATGTACGACGTACCATACTCATTATACTACAAGTCATGAAATTTTACTTATCGATATGCTTAAAAATTAGTTATGGAAATCTTCATTGCATAAACAACTACTGTTGATGTTGAAACCCAGACCGTCCGACCTACCAGAAAGGTATAAACAACTACTGTGAAACAATTCAAAAATTCCATGCGCTCAAAGAAATTTGATAACCTAAAAACTGGAGAATGGACTCGAAACCCAAAGCCATCGGATCAAAGTAACATTATTAAACCCACAACCAGATTACTTGAAAGTAACCACTGAGTCTTTATGCAGCTCTACTTACGTTCGAAAGTTCTTGCTGCTCATTCTAAAGCCATTAATGTATAACACTAAATGATTCTTATCAAGTTTTGTACTCGTTTGATATCTCATTCATCACACAATACTTACCATTAACTAGACCCAGCGCCAAACCAGAAGTCCTTCGATCATTCCTTGGTGAAAGAAGGAAAAAAAAATACATTCTTGATAAAAATCAATCTGCCCCGTCCTTAATAGTGACTCCGGTGTGTAATCAAGGTAGCCATTACACCATCAACGAGACAGAGCAAAGAAGATAGTGACAGTCGTCTACGCGAGGTGCTCCTTCAAGTATAGAGACATCATGGCCATCAATGATAGCCATTTTGCATCAAAGAACCTTAATGTTTGGGAATATGATGGCCAATTCCACACCCATATTCTGTGGGCCAGAAATACTGAGCATTGTCATTACGTCTGGACAACACGTGGTACGACGTTTAGGTTTTTGATAGACAGTTATTGCAGCAATTAAGATAAGTTTTTTTTTACAATGAATATACATGAAGAGGTTTGTTTAGGGATGGAATGAACTGATGCTAAAGTAATAGGTTACATTGAATGTTGACGAGGAAAGGCGTATATTGGTTATCAAGATGTTAAAGACTCATCTTCGTGCAGTGGATGTCAAACTATGATGTAAGATTTCGAAGCATTGGGATTGATATCGTCTGGAAACGCCAAAGGCGTAAATATTAAAATTATATAAAAAACATCTAACGAGACTATTATTTGACTTTCTCTGCAGCCATTATTTTGTCATAGGAGTGCGTTGTATTTGTTTTGTTGCTGAGATTTGAGTATAAAATGAATACATATTTTTGATCAATAGAATTTCGCTCTTTCTAGTGGCGCCCTTAGCAAAACTAGCAATTTATTACACAGTTATGGAAAGTAAGAAAAATATTGTGGTAACACAAAAATTTTCAGGCAATTATTTCTCTGAGCTTGATTTTTTATTTCTCTGGGTATATGCTAATTACCCAGTAATAACGTAAAATTAGTTTTTGTGTACATACAAAATCGCTGGAACCATCCAACATTATGTTTATGTACATACGGTATATACGTTTTATCGCATAAAATGGTACATGAATAAATTAAGTGTTTCCTTTGTCGACTTTATTATATGCTTATATTTACTACTTTCAATAGTTTCAGTTGTATTATAATCATCATTATCAGAAATTTAAAGTTCTATATTTTAGATTTTATACTCTATATACTTACTAAATTTTATACTTCCTACTTAATAAATGAAGATGTCTGTGTGTGTGCAGTCGTAGCGGGAAATCGAAGCGACGCACAACTACGGAATTTAGTACACATGTACTTAAGGGCTGGTATAGGTACACCCAGGCGTTATTTTTTCAAATTTCGAATAAGTTTTTTAGTTATTTTATGTTTCAGCCCGATTTATTTTTGTTCGATAAATCGATTCCTTAATGACCTAAAATATGTATTATCAGAGTTTCCATTTTGGCATGATGTGAAAAAATTCTCTATCGAACGAAATGTAACGGGAATTTATTCGATCACTAGATGATTTTTAGTGAATATTGAAAAAAATATGCATATATTTTTCGTGTTTTTTAAACCTCTCCGATTTTTATAGTACGATGTACAGAAATGAACTTGTCATCCATTGTTAACTTTTTTGCACTTGCTTAAAATATCACAGATTACTCCAGAAAAAAATTCTGCGAATTGAAGCCACTTACCACACGACGGGGGGAATCGTGATCTTTTTCCAGAGTTGTTGCATTTATTGAAGCCAATCCACACTCTTGGGAGGCTTTTCGTGCGTTTTGAACCTCTTCGATGAGCATCGAACTAATTGTCTGGAGGTCCGGACCGCTTTAAGATACGACTGCGCATACTCTTAAAGCCTGTTTTATTCATTCACATGCAATTCTTGCTGAGGTTTAGCCTAGGTGTACATCTAGATGCGATTTCCTATCATGCACGTTGCTTTATTCTTCGCGTTCTCACGAGAGATCAAAATAGGTTTCAGTGTTCGCATTACTGGGTGTTTGTTTAGGATCCGGTAAACGCAGGATAGTTCGTTTTAATTGCTAAATATTTTGAAATATTTAGCACATTTTTTTAAAGTTTTGGACACATCTTAGTGGTGTAGATAAATTAGAGGCTATGTTATATGTGTTAATATAAACTATTTCAATACCTTTATTATCCATAGTTTAATTTAAATTATCCATACTTATTTCGGGAAATACTATTTTTAATAGAAAATAATACTACAAAATCAATAAAATTCAAGTTCTAATCATCAGAATTTCTAAAAATTCTATTTAGTTCCAGGGTTTCACACATCTGTTTTTCAATATGAAATGATAACTTTAAAATTCTGTATCCAATATTTGACTTCACATACAAAATTTCGATACATAATGAAAGCACTGATACAAATTAGGGTTTTCTTGCAAGTCACTGTTATCAAAAATGAACATGCTTTCTGTTGTTATTATCACCTCTCTAAACGCAGAGTCAAAGCACCAAATGCAACCATGTTGAATCCAAATCTGAAATCCGCTTTTCAAACTAACCCTATGATTTGAAGAAATAGCTTCTCAAAGAGTTCAATCTCAGGCCAAAGGTGTTGTAATAGCATAATGCAACTGCATGTTCATAGGACTTGAAGAAATAAAAGGAAAACTGTATTCAGCCAATGACGTTAGAGCTGCGACCACCCTCTGCGATCCAGCTGAATAGAAAAGTTAGTATTGAGAGCTAGCTCATCCAAATTTAAACATTCAAAATATGAATATTTAAACCATGGAGTTAGAGGGACTTGCTACCTGCTTCATTTTCAAATTCACGATTTAAACCATGCAATTTATGAAAACTTTATAGATAGATTGGTTGAGGCTGAATTGTATAACCATAAAGTTAGAGAGAGTGAGTCCCTTTCCTTTCGTGGTATGACCAGAAATTGAAAATTTGAGATAAAATGGTTGAGGCATTATGGGCGTAGCGAACGAAGCGCGCTGATTTTGCTGGATTATAATAATAAAAGGATGTTGTTTTGTTTATTGGTCGCAAAGCGCAAAATATAAGAGGCTCACAGCCATGAAATTTGGTACACAGATATCTCGATATTAGCACCTCGTCGAGATTTTTTTTAAATTCGAAGTAACTTAAAAGCTACGAATTTAACAGTCGAAACTCGGCCTAAGTCAATACAGTGGCCAATTTTGATTGGTAGCGCTATCTATTGCACGTGGATAAAACTAAAACTATTATACGTTCCACATCAGATCAAGTACCCTCGGTTATGAGTTACTTGCTTTGCAGGTCAGGTTCGGGTCGCGGTTGTTTTATTTTTCATGATGCAGGTAGGGTTGCTAGTCTACCCGCTAAAAAAAAAGCTGTACCATTATTACATTTTTTAGACTAATTGGATAAATGCATAAACGGGGGTTATCGGGTATTCGTTGCGGGTTCGGGTCGGGTTGCTGATAGACCATTTTTTTTGGGTCGGGTTTGACTATCCAGGTTTCTAACTCCAACTGCTGCTAATATAGTTAAACTAAAATAACTTTGTTAAAAGCAACATACAACACGTAATAATAGTGTCGACCGGTTTAGAAGTCAGTCTTCTTCGTCACCAAGAAAGAGACCGTTAGATGACACGTTTCTACAGAAAACCGCAAAATTCCGAGTATTTAAAATAAACCTTGTAACCGGACTTGCCCGCAATTTAAAGCACAGGGATTCAATTACCCAATATCAGCCTTCTTGTCTTTTAATAACAGCCCTTTGTCTGTAATATCAGCCCTATCGTCTTTTAATATCAGCCCTATCGTCTTTCTAATATCAGCCCTATTGTCTTTCTAATATCAGCTCTTTCGTCTTTTAAAAAATTTAATAAATAAAATAATTGAATTCCCGATTTAAATTCCTGGCAACGCCGAGTACATTTTTTAGTTAAAAATAAGCATTTCAAATTTCATAGAAATCGACTGTTATTATTTTCGGAGATATAGCGTTTTCTGTTGAAAAGTAAAATTAAAATTTCTAATGTTATATATCGCGAACACTAAATATTCAGCAATGTTTTCCATCTATATCTGGTTAAAAATATCTACATAATTTACTCATCATAATGAATTCATGTTATTTTTTATTTCTTCTGCTTTAGATACGAAACATATCGAATCTTGAAAGCGGTACATGTTAATATTCTCTAAATGATGTCATTCGCTTTTAAATGTAAATTAATATAAAGAAACTAGCATTTCTGCTACAATTATTAGTATAATTATCGTTTTATTGTTATTTTGTGGATGAAACGTAATTATATTTTTTCGTTTTTCGAAAAAAAAAATATATTCGAAACATTGAAGGCCTTGGTTCGTTGATACCCAAAAATCAATAAGTCTCTGTTATGGATTGAAAATATCGTAAACCAAATTTCATTCGATTGGCTCAATTTGTCCGAGAGATATCGTTCCAACAGACCCACAAACAGACGATTGACTTGCATTCAAGTGGAGCCGATTTATTAAAAATCCAACAGTCGTGGCTGTTGCTCTAACTTCATAACTTTTACATTGTATTGTAGGGAAAGTAAAAGAAAAAAATGTAAATTAATAATGTAAATGCTGTATAAAAATGACATATCCCATTTTCCTACATATCACTAACCTCCTTTGTGCAGAAAACTTGTTTTCTTGGTATGTTGGTGTAGCCGTTTTCAAAACCAAGGGAATACAAAGGCATATTTCATGCAAACGCTTTGAATACAAACGAGTATTACACAGTGTTCCACATGCGAGGATAATCACACTTATAACAATAACAGCATTATGCAGGGCATTCCGGTCGATCAGAAAAGCTGTTTCACTTTTATGTTTGGATAAGCATTGCAAAATCACATCTTAATTATATCATATGGGTTTTCAAAATGTTTTTAGATCACAGAAAACTGATCTAATGCCAATTCAAAAAAAATTTGATGTGGATTTGATCTTTTGTATCAAATTGAAAGCCTTTTATCTATTTAAAAGAGGTAGTGTTTCTTATAATTTGGCAAATTGAACATTTTTGTGTGCGACACAGTTAAATCAACAATTATTGAAGAACTGAAATTTTTCTATTACCTACTAACGAACGATCAAATTTTGATTAACGTTTGATTCAAATTTGAAGTCAGTATCTCATCGGAAAAGTGCATTGTTAATCAGTGTACATTTCAAACGTTTTAGTGCTCACTCCTTCAAATGAACATATTTAAAAAAATAAATAAATAAATAAATACATTTTTCAGTAAATTTTATCGAACTCTTTATCACTGCATTTCACTTCAAGTCTCTATCTCATTTAAATGAGGTAGTTTCTCATTCATTCGGCAAATCGAACATTTCGGTATCCGTCATCTCTGTATAAACAAATATTAAAAAAATGTTGACTTCCTTCATTACTATCGAATTATGCACTCAGAAAGTTTAAATCTCTCGTGGGAAAGTGTGCTTTTTAACCAGTTCACAGCAAATGTGTTAGTGTGAAGTTCCCCATTAAATGACCATTTCTGAAAAATTCGAATTTTTGGAGAGATTATATCAAACGATTGATCGCTGTACTAAATTTCAAGTGCCTATCTGTATTCAGCAAGTGCCTATCTGTATTCAGCAAGTACCTATCTGTATTCAGGAAGTGCCTTAAAGAGGGATGACAGAAAGTTGGACACTTGAGTGTTGGTCCAACGGCCGTACCGTGCTGAAAACACCGGTTCTCGTTAGATCACCGAAGTCAAGCAGCATCGGGCGCGGTTAGTACTTGGGTGAGTGACCACCTGGGAACACCGCGTGCTGTTGGCACATTTCGGGCGCGGAAGCCCGGGGGTTTGCGCGCTGGATTTGCACGCTGCCACAACTGCCGCCGTGTTCATACGTAGTACGATCACGTTAAACATGTGGGTCCATAAGTCCTTCCGAGAGGTTGGTGGTAGGGGAAGGAGGGTATGGTCCCTGTGGATGCCTCCCCCACTGGGTTCCGGTCTAAATTGGGTGGCACTTCCCGGCCGTCCAAACAGTTACCTTACATCTTTCTGGTAGGTCGGACGGTCTGGGTCTCAACAACAACAACTTGAGTGTTGGTATATGTTTGGAACAAACTCGTGTATAAGGAAACTTCGGTTATGGTGAGCAAAATTCTTCCCGCGAAAAATGCCTAGGTCTCAAAATTATTTATTTATGCATTATTAATTATTTATTTATGTATTCACGCAAAAAGCAAGAAGTAATTCATGGGATGAAAGCACCCACAACAGAAAGACAAACTTAATTTAAACGATTTCGGCTTCAAAATTTAACAGTGCAGTATTTGCCAGTAATTGTACTTATTTTGTTGGAAGAATAAAAATAAAATAAAATAAAAATAAAATGATTTGTCCGAGCAAGTTCTTGCTTCACTTAGTTTAATTTCACACAAAATATCTTTTGAACTATAAAAGATAGATCGAAATAGTAAGCGACAAAAATATTTGGTAGAAAATATAGTTTTTAGATCAACAGTTGTTTTTAAGAAAGCTGTTATAGTTTTTGAGCAATCATCTTGTCAAGTTAGGAAAAATTGAAAAAAAAAATTGTTTTTAAAGATTTTATGCTTATAACTCGAAAACTAAAAGTGTTAGTTATAAATAGTAAATAAGTAATTTGTAACCCTTTAAAATACCTACAATGATATATCAAGGTATTTAAATCAGATTTTTAGTCTTTGAAATACAGTGATTATAATTTTGATATTTTAATATTTCGAACTATTTTGAGACGGATATTGATATATTATCCGATACTTCAGCTGAGTAATTTGTAGGCCTTTGAATGTGCTGCAAGGTTGTATAATTGGACGTTATTCCCGAAAAAACCCTTTTGGCCCCATTGGCCCCATGGCACCGGAACCATTGATGACATTTTAGTGATTCCGTCGCCAAATCAAATTGTCGTCAAATTTGAAAAATTTTCACTTGGTGCTAAGTAGCCAAATGAAATTTATATTGCGTTAAAATTAAAATTCGATTTAATCCATTTAATCGTATACATTCGTCAAGCTGTTTAATGCGATACATCCCAAATTAATGCACTCAACAAAAAATAAAATAAATTCGAGTCTGTACGGGAAAGTCATGCGCTGTCCTAAATTGCATTTCTTTTTTTTTTTATCTTTGCATGTTCTTGAATTTTTCGGATCGTTAACTCCTTCAGATTGTGCACAACTTATGCTAATGGGATCTTTTGGTGAAACGCCAAGTGGTTTCAAAACGAAATGAACACATTATAAATATTAATAAGGCATCGTGGTTTCTTTACAGGTATAAATGGTTGTCAGAACAATTAAGGCTCTTCCAATTGTTTTATGCATACGCCGCGGTTGCTGGGCGAAAAACACTTCGGTCAGTAGGCCAGGGATTCGACGACGGCTCGAATCCTTGCTGCGACCAAGGTTCGAAACCTTAACGTCTCGGGAACATTTAGGTTTCAAAAACGAATTGAAATAAAACGCTATACAATGCTATGATTAAAATGTTGCAATTTAAAAATTAATTGTTGAAATCTTTAAAAAGAAATGTGAGCACAATACTTTTTTCTACGTACGTTTTAAAGCATTTAAATTAATCAAGGTGTGGGACTTTCTACCAGTCGGATTAAATATGCCGTCCAGAGAGCTTGACTCAAGGATTAGAGATTCAAGTCCTTCTTCTGGTAAAACTTCATGTCCGTTAAATTGATATACCTCGGTATAGATGGTATTTTATGTGATGTCAAGCTTAATATAGTCACTAAATAGTGAGGAATATATATAATAACTAGAACGAATTACCCGCCGTTGCCCAGATCTTAAATAAGCGCCCACTAATAAATAATACGAACACCGAAAATCATTTTGACCTCACATGAAAACCGTGAAGAAAAAGCAACGTGCATGATACGATATATCATCTAGATGTACGTTCAGTCTAAACCTCAAAAGGGATTAAACAGGAATGAATAGAGACAAGTTTTAAAATAAGATTGAACAGTTAAACACTTATAATATTGACAACAGAACATAACAGGTGTCGGAATTATTCTATTTTGTTCCCGGAGGTGGAAAAAATGACTTTGATTTTTTTCGAAACGGCTATCCAGACCTACCAAAAGACTCCCCAGTAACCTAAAAGGTTCAATTTTTGCACACCTACTGTACAGAGAGGTTGGTGATAGGGGAAGGAGAGTACGGTCCCTGTGGATGCCTCCTCCACTGGGTTCCGGTCTGAATTGGGTGGTTCTTCTCTGCCGTTCAAACAGTTACCTTACACCTTTCTGGTAGGTCGGACGGTCTGGGTCTCAACAACAACACTTACTGTACAGATCATGGGATAGAACGTAGCCAGATTTTTGATTTCTCTCCATAGACATATATAATACGCTTTTGTTTCTCCTCGCAGAAGGACAGAAAAAAAAACCCGGAAGGGATCTCCAGGAACACCCCCACCCAAGTAATCTAGAAGGATGAAACTTTGCATATATATAGTATTGATCATTGGACAGAATCTATCTAGGCTGCACTTCCGATTTCGTCTCTGGGTTTGGATGAAATGGGAGGGGGGTGGCATGGGAAAACGTCTTATCATACCCTCTTGAGCCAATTTTTGAAGCTAAGCGCCATACATTGGTAAACAAAATAAAACTTATTAAAAAAATAGTGAGTAACCCTGTTGCTCGTTGTAGGTTTAGGTGAAACATCCCTCCTTTATATATTTCGAATGGGAAAAGGTTGATGTGTTTGTGCAGCGATTACGGAAGATACTTAAGAAAAAGTTTCGATATGTTTTACTTTTTTGAAAAAAAAAAAAACCATTATTTTTATTTCAAGTTATACAGTTTTGAAAGATAATTAGAATTTATTTCGTCAGAATCGAACTCAAAACGACGAGTTTGTCGCCGTTGTATTCAGATCACTGGGCAAGTGAGTGGTTGGCCCAAGCGATAAGCGCAAAATGACGTATAACGTATATGTCGATGCACATATGTTGCATATTTAATATTTAATTTTGCACTTTTTAACTAGTTTTATTTTATAATACAGCTTAAATGGTATATATAATGGGAAGAAAAACTATGCATTGGGTTCTGTATTGAGTTCGACTGGTACTTTTACTCGCATAACGTCAGCAAATTAACTGAACGGTTGTTGAGCTTGAGCTTAAATACCACACTCTTTAATTTTCTGGAAAAAGCACGTCACTCGTGAAGTTCTTAGCCAATTTACAAAATTCGAGAAGTTTCTGGAACTCGCCAAAAGTTGCCAGGTTGGCGGTAATTCACCACATTTTCATTATGTATTAGTAACAGCATGTTATCATTTCCGTTATATACTTCTATTTTATTTAAGTTACATTTCTTTTAGGATTTACACCACCTTGCGTAATAAGATGTTCCAGATTAAAAAGTTGCAATTTAATTTTTTAAGCGTGTTAGTTTCCCTGTTTTTGACAGGTTTAAATACTCGTAGGAATTTATATACACCTACAAAGGCAAATCGTATGACCATACCTTATGCTATAACTATAGGATGGTATATCTGTCTTTCATGACAGGTAAAAATCATCTATAGACTATATGTAAAGATCACTACATAAATGAAACATCTGTATTATGATTCTGTATATTTGACATTCTCGTACATTCATCTTCCATCAGTCCTATATTCATTTCCATCAAATCATGCAGTTGTCCAGTATTTCTGTTCTGGATCTACACGTTTCGGGACCTCTAGAATACGAAAAAACTATTTTTAGCGTGATGTCTGTGTGTGTGCCTGTGTGTCTACATGTCTGTGTGTCTACATGTCTGTCTGTCTGTGCAATGTATGTATCCACTCTAACTCAAAAACGAATGGACCGAATTTCATAAAATTTGGTAGGTAAATCACTTGGGTGTGACCATGGTGGTGATTAGTATTTAGTACGATTCGAGATAAAACAAAACCTCCTTTTTTTCGAAATGGCTCGCAAAAATTGACTATATCCACTCTAACTGAAAAACTAATAGACCGAATTTCACAAAATTCAGTCGATAAGTCGCTTGTGGGTTACCCTGGTGCTGATTAGATTTTCGTACCATTTGAAAAAAATAACCTGTCTTTTTTTGCAAAACAGCCAGCAAAAATCGTCAAAATCAAAAATAAAGAACTACGTATGCTCAAATAAATCCAATAAATGCTTGTTGTATACGTAATTTTTAACGAAGAAAATAATAAGACCAACCCCATTACATTAGGACTAGCCTTTCTCGAGATATTTTAGTTTTTTCGTATTTTCTCTGCTCCACCTTTGAAAATAAGTCCAGTTACCAAATGAGAACGAAAATTGAATTAAAAGTGAATTAAATTTAATTAAAATAAAGAGAACGTGGTTATAAGTCTGCAGGGAAAGTCATGTGCTGCCCACATGAGATTTCTTTTACTGTAATGTTTTCTTTGAAACACCTATTTCCCGGGAACTACTACAGATAGAGATTAGATGATGGCTGATATATATAGAATCAAATATCGGGAAGAGTTAAAAGGTTGACCAAGAATTTCGCTTTCGATCTTTTTACTTTCCCTGCAATACATGGTAATGTATAGGGAAAGTATTGGAATTATGCCGAAAATCGCAACTCGTTTCCGACGGATCTACACGTTTTGGGACCTATAGAATATAAAAAAACTATTCTCAGTGTGACGTCTGTGTGTGTGTGTCTATGTGTCTGCCAGTGCAATATATGTATGCACTCTTAACTCGAAAACTAATGGACTAAATTTTATAAAATTTGGTAGGTAAGTCGCCTTTGTGCGACCCTGGTGCTGATTAGTTTTTGGTACGATTAGGGATAAAAGAACTCGTTTATTTTTGAGAAATGGCCGACAAATATTGCCTTTATCCACTCTAGCTGAAAAACTAATAGATCAAATTTTACAAAATTTGGTAGATATATCACGTGTGGGTTGTCCCGGTACTGATTAGATTTTGGTACGATTCGTAGAAAAAGAGCCTGCATTGTTTTGAAAAATGACTCGAGGTCGCCAAATGTTTCGCTAAGTGGAACAGAGATACTCTACTGAAACATGCTTAATACCATCGGTATAATAATTAGTTTGAATTCCAATCATTTATTAAATTTAAAATCTGAATCCTAATTACTTATGATTGTATTTAAAATTTTATCAATTTGGCATTATTTTTATTAATTTAGCATCATTTTCATCAACTTGGTGACATTTTCGTCAATTTGGCAATATTTAAAAAGCTGTCAAGATTGTTCCCAAGTTCACCAAATTTGTCGCTAAATGGAACAGACGGACAGACCATGTTGAAACATAATTTATATACCATCCGTTTATTAATTAGATTGAATTCCAATCCATTCATAACATTTTAAATCAAAATCCTACTTATGTTTTGATTTTAAATTTTATCAATTTGGCGTCATTTTTGTTAATTTTGTATCGTTTTCATCAATTTGGCGACATTTTGGTCAATTTGAAGACATTTTAAAAATGTCACCAATTTTTCGTCAAGATCCGACGTATAAATTATCTTGTTTAGGGCGCAAGTTTAAGTAACTGAGCATTTTCCCAAGTCAGTGTGTTTATTGACCATATCGTAATAATATATATAGCATAAAAATGCATATCCAGTATGGTAACGAAAGAATTTTTTATGTGAAAAAACTTGTTGTTTTGCAATGTTAAGAGCTACTTTTTTTTTAAGGGACCTGCCTCACCCTTTTTGTGAACATCTTTGGAAATTTCGAATGGTATATGGCATGTTGCTTGAAATTATATCTGTTACATAGTGCCCTACAGTGCTCACGCCTTGTGACACTTAATTCGTAATAAAATGAAATGTTTTGAGAGAATTTTTTGAAACTTTCTGTTTTCACTTTGCTTCATTCCCCTATCTATCGGGGTAAGGTAAGAATTTTTCTGTTGATAGAAATTTCCTTTCCTGTAATGGCAGTTCTGTTCTAGATATCTTGACGAAGAAGGCTGATTTCTCCCTTAATAGATATTGATTTATTTTTTAAACTAACTGTGCATGTTGCTACTAACGAAATATTTTTGCTTTATTTAGCAGTTTGAATGAATTTAAATCAAAAACATAACTGGAAGATATTAAATATTGCTATAATTAATGATAATATAGACAATAAACCATACCACGAATATGAAAGGTTAGTATAACAGCAAACATGTTTTTTAAAGTACCACCTTTTATTATTTGTATGCAACATAAATGTACGAAAAATGTATGTATAAGCACGTATGCAGCTTAAAATGCATGACAGACAGCAACATGTCGAATTTAAACATTTTAGCTGCTCCGGTTCTTGTGCTATTCCAAGCAGTGAATATATTTTTATAGGAGATCCAGGACAAGCTGACGTGTAAGGCTCAATATAAATACATGAAATTTACTACGAAGGACAACAACATACTCAATTCTTCATTAATGAAGAATTCGTATTGACATACACCGACAAAATCGTATCGAATTTTGCATTCACGTGTAAAAAATTCTATGTCGATACTTTAACACAATGCTATAAGGATTGTGCCATGTATACATTAATTCCTAGCAACGAATCAATCATCACTAATAGAATAAAAGCACTGTATAAGAGAATTGGTATGGATATTAAATCAGTAAAATTTCCATACTTGATCCTCATTCCCAAGTTACACAAAAAGCCAGTCAAGTTCCGAACTGTAACAGTGGGATGCGGATCATACCTGGAACATGCAAATAAAAAACTTCTGAAATTACTCCAATATGTTATGACTGATATTAAGAAGCAAAACTCCATAATGTTAAAAAACGGACAAGAATTGATAGACCGACTGAAATTTTGCCATAAAGATTTAAACTTCAGAAGCTACGATTTCAGGGATCTGTTTAATAACATCGATTTAACAAACCTACAAATGATCTTGAAAGAATTACATGAAGAGTATAATTTAAAACCATATATAACTCTCAGAAGATATTTGGATTTGATTGAGTTGGTTTTAAATGAAAACATACTATATGACGGTATGCATTTCTACAAACAGGTCAAAGGCATACCCATGGGTGGTGCATGCTCATCAATATTGGCGGATATTTATCTATCCAAATATGAAAGAGGAACCCATCTATTATCGGAAATACCTTATTTCCGTTATGTTGACGACGTGATATTAGGGGGTTATGCAAACACCCCTGACATAGATTTTGCATTCTACCCAAGGGAATTGGACTTAATTGAAAACCCGATCAATGAGGATGGATCGACAGACTTCCTGGATTTGTCATAAGAAAGCACCAACAGTATGGAATTTATACAACCATACACGACAAGAGAAATTCATACAATATCAAAATTAATAATATTATTGATTGGAATTCAAACCTCACTAAAAATATATTCAGAAATATTATTATCGGGTACTTCAGAAGAAACAGAAACTACAGTACTTTTAAAAAAGACTGCATTCATGAATGTAATAAAATAATAAATGATGCATTAAAAAGAAATTACCCTAGATATTTTTTACAACATTATTACTATTCCTTTTTCAAAGAAAGAAATTGTACATTGTTTGATTCTAAATGAGAATTCTTAATCATATATATTTTCATATCTGCGATCCTATCATCTTGAAGTCTTTTCGCGCATGTGCGACTTTCCCTTATAAAATGTTGTGTTTTCATGCTGGATAGTAAGGTGTATCTCTTCCATGCTTGGTTCCATCTTTGCTCTTTTGTCCGTTCGGGTGCTTCTGTCTTTGCACATGTGGGAGATTGACCATTGAGTTACATTGGTGCCGTGAGCGTTGCCCGGGTCGTAAAAGCTGCTTTAAGCGGGAAAGGGGTGTCGCAATCCACCCCAGCCATTCTATGCAAATCTAATGTTCACTCCTGTTCTCGCTTATTTTTTCTTCTTGTTTATATCCTTGTATTCCACTCTGAATGCAGAGCTGCTAAGCGCCACATCCTCTGTAAGGTTTCTGTTTTCTCCTTTACTTAAATAGGAGTTCCGTTCGTGATATACTTATTTTTATATGTATATACGTATATATATATATATATATATATATATATATATATATATATATATATATATATATATATGTATATATATATATATATATACATATATATATATACATATAAGCAGCACATAAAGTTCCCTCCCGACTTAAATTATTCTTTTTTCTTTCTCCTAAAAGGTGCTGCAAATTGCTCACATCACAAAAAGCAACATATGAAGTGGGCATCCATTTGAAAAGACACCACACACGTCACAATTTTCAGCAATTTCCTTCTCATTTTGTAGCTTGCATTGTAAAATGGCGTCAAGTCGCTAAGAATTCGAAAACTCGAAGTAGTTGGAGATTGGTTTATAACATAAAGTAATGGAGTGATTCCAGAGTAAATGAGTAAATTCAAGAAGATGTATAGTAACGCTACTCTGGAAACTACATTTAAAGGGGAAGAATGTAAGATGAGTTAATTTCAACGTCTTTTCACATAAATCGATAACAATATTATTGTAACTACAACTCTGATATGATGATGACGATGATAATAATAATAATAAAAATCTAATGTGGGCAGCACATGACTTTCGTTATATAATGTAATGAATTTACTCCTTTTACAGTAAAAAAAAAAAAAAAAAAAATCTGATGTGGGCAACACATGACTTTCCTTATATAATGCAATGAATTTACTACTTTCACAGTTAAAAAAAATGTTATTCTTATAGTAGATACTTATATTCTTTCCAAGATATTGAATTTTCGACAATTAGTCGTCATTTTCATTGATTTAGCGTCATTTTTATCCATTTGGCGGGATTTTCGTTAATTTGGCAACATTTAAAAATGCCGCCAAGTTGGCGACATTCCGCTAAATTCGTCGCCAAAATCTCGCCAAGCGTTATGGACGGAGAAATAAGTTATTCTTACAGCAGATAAATAGCTATTGGTGTTCAAATACAAAAGTATTACTCAAAGTATCTTTTCTCCTGAATGGAACGAGTTACATCCATGAGAATGAAGTCACCAAATTTATCGCATAATATTACATATCAAAAGTAAACGTGTCTCAACAGTTAATATTTTTGTAATTTATGGGATATTTTTGATAATTTATTTTTAAAATGTGCAATATCTCGAGAACGGTTCATGCTAGTGTTCTAAGTTTATGTCAATCGTTTGCTAAGAAAAAATTACATAAGAAATGTGTATTTGAGTAACTTTATTAAAGGTTTTGATTTTTTGATGATTTTTCAAAATTTCACTCGAAAATTTAGAGGGGTTCTGAACATTTGATTCTGTTTTAAAACAATAGGCTTCCAGTATTCATGGCTTGTGATTTTTGTACCAAATTTCATTCGAATCGCTCCATTCGTTCGTGAGATAACGTCTCCCCAGACTCACTGACACAAACACACACACACAGACATCACCTCAAAAATGTTCGATTCGAGATGAGGGTTGCTTGAAACGTGCTCTCCAGTCGAAAACTCGAATTCGAATTTTCGACCCCGTCACAATACTTTCTTTATACATTATGTATATAAGGAAAGTAATAATGTATAAGATCCACGGTACTACGTTTTTATCAATGAATTGTGCATTTGGCGATTCTCCGGATGATAACATGTAATACTGTTTCAAAGTACCCAATTAACTTATATTTCGCGCAACTCTAAATAAACAATTATCAATATTGATAGCATCCTCAATAAGCGATATAGTCCATATATTAAAATATGTCAATAATTAATTCACCAGTTAGGCGTCCTTTTCATTAATATAGCGTCATTCTTGCAATTTTGACGATATTTTCGTAAATCTGGGGCGAAATATCGCCCAGTTTTCGATATTTTCCTAGATTATTCGCCAAGTTCGCCAAAATGCAGCACCAAATGTTACAGACAAACGGAGAGAAGAGCATTTCTTGTGTACTAGAAGATATGCCCACCATATGACGGAAATCAGAATTTGCCAAACATTACTTCCCATTTGGCGTCATGTTTATAAATTTGTCGACATTTTTATTTATTTGTTAATATTTTTGTCACTTTAGCAACATTTAAAATAGTCGTCAAGTTGGCGGCGTCCCGTTAAATTTCTCGCCAAACGTTGTGAACGGATAAATGAGTTATTCTTATAATCTACTCTTATGTTCTTTCCAAGATATTGAACTTAACTAGTAGTCATTTCATTGATTTATCGTCGGTTTCATCAATTTGGCGAATTTCTATCAATTGGGTGACGTTCTCGTCAATTTTGGAACTTTTAAAATGTCAGTAAGTTGGAGATATTCCGAAAAATTCGTCACTATCAATTTGGCGACATTTTCGTTAATTTGGCTACATTTAAAAAGTCGCCAAGTTGGCGACATTGCGCCAAATACGTCGCTAAAATCTTGCCAAGCGTTATGGAAGGAGAAATAAGATATTCTTATAGCAGATAAAAGACTATTGACGTTCAAATACAAAAGCATTACACAAAGTATTTTTTCTCATGAGTGGATCGACCTAGATCCACGAGAGTGATGTCACCAAATTTATCGCATGATATTACACATTTCACAATAGTTAATATTTTTTTTAATTTGTGTGGTTTTTTGATAAATTTATGTGTAAAATGTGCAATATCTCGGAAACGGTTCGTGCTAGAGTTCTAAAATTTATGTCAATCGTTTTCTAATGAAGAATTGCATAAGAAATGCCTATTTGCGTAACTTTATTAAAGGTTTTGATCTTTTGATGATTTTTTCAAAATTTCACTCGAAAATTTAGGGAGGTTCTGAACAATAAATTGCGTTTAAAAACCTTCCAGTATTCACGGATTGTAATTTTGTACCAAATTTCATTCGAATCGCTCTATTCGTTCGTGAGATATCGTCTCCACCACCGACACACACACACACACATATCATCTCAAAAACGTTTAATTCGCGTTCAGGGATGCTTGAAACGTGCTCTCCTGTCGAAAACTCGAATTCGAATTTTTAATCCCGACACAATACTTTTCTTACACATTATACTATGTACATAAGGAATAATGCTGCGATTAATGATGATCGATGTTTTACTTTTCTCTCTTCTTTCTTATATTTTATCGTATGTACCACATTACAGTTTTTTTTTCACGTGAAATCTGTACATATTGTGCTGGTCATACGACTGTATAGATGAATGAATAAATAATCAGAGAAATTGGATGGTACAAAATAAGGCGTATGTAAAAGAAAAAAAAAATCCGGATGGGTTGCTTATGGGCGGTGAAACTTTAAATCCGCACCTGTTGGCAAATTTCACAAAATTTTATAGGTTGGCCCCCAAAAATCGTATGCATCCACTCTAGCTAAGAAATACTTGACTAATTCCACGAAATTTGTTAGGTAAGTCACTTGTGTGTTACTCTGGTGCTGATTAAATTTTGGTATGATTCGGGAGAAAAGAACCATTTTTTGTCCCTTGCGAAATGGCCCGCAAAAATCGTATGTACCAACTGAAGCTAAAAAACTAATTGACTAAATTTCACAAAATTGGGTAGTTAAGTCACTTGTGGGTTATCCTGTGCTAATTACATTTTGGTACATACTGGGAAAAAGGAACATGCCATTTTTTTGCGAAATGACCCGTAAAAATCATCAAAATCTAAAATAAAAGGTTACATATACGTTCAATTCTAACAATTCAATGCTTGTTTTATAAGTAATTTTCGACGATGAAAAGAATAAGATTAACCTCATTACTATAGACCTTTCCGTTCTCGAGATATTTTAGTGTTTTCGTATTTTTGCTATGCCGTCTTTGATGTCCAGTAACGAAATAAAAACGGAAATTGAATTAAAATATGCAAATTCAATGTAATTTCAAATAATTATGCAATTTATTTTGTGCAATTAAATTCAATTTAATGAGTTATTAAAAAGTAAAGGGACAATTAATTTGAATCCGTAGGGAAAGTGAAGTGCTGCCCACATCAGATTTTTCTGATAATGATTGTTATACAAGTAGAGTTAAACATTATGGAATATAAATGAATGAGGAGCCCGAGAACGGTCACACAACATATATTTTCTATATTATTTATGGACTGGCAGATATACCCTGCGTTCTTCGTGAGTTAATATATGTGCAAATTCCAATAATATTCTAAAATATATTGTTCTTCCAAAGTCTACTAAAATATTTAATTTAATTCTCTCGAAAGGAAACATAGGGATCTATATTCTTAAATTATCTCCACAGGTATATCTGAAGAATAAAACATTTTGGTTCCGTTTGTAATAAAAATTACAAAAAACATTAAATTTGAACAACATAGTTAAAATGATATTAACAGGTATGCCCTCAAAGTCCTCAATGAATACAGGACGATCGGGGATGAGGACCAAACTGTTGTATTATGGCTGGGTATCTTCATGCTGAAGATATTCTTTCCGGACCATGTTTATAATTACTCAATACTTAATAGGTGAATTGCATGGTATGGATTCTAATAATAAAAAAATAATAATTAAAATATATGCCCGTACATTTTTACCTTCCCTGCAATACATGGTAATGTATAAGGAAAGTATTGGAATCATGTCGAAAATCGTAATTCAAGTTTTTGACGGATCTACATGTTTCGAGACCTCTAGAATACGAAAATACTATTTTTAGCGTGACGTCTGTGTGTGTGTCTGTCTGTGCAATGTATGTAACCACTCTAACTAAAAGACTAATGGACCGAATTTCAAAACTTTGGTAGGTAAGTCACTTGGGTGAGACCCTGGTCCTGATTAGTTTTGGTAGGATTCGTAAAAACAGAGCCCGCCTTTTTTTGTGAAATGGCCCGCAAAAATTTCATGTATCCACTCTCGCTAAAATACTAATTGACCAAATTCCACAAAATTTGGTAGATAAGTTACTTGTAGCATACTCTGGTGCTGATTAGAATTTGGTACGATTCGGAAAAGAACAACGTGCCTTTTTTTACGAAATGGCCCTCAAAAATCGCCAAAATCTAAAAAAAATAAGACTACGCATGCTCAAATGTATCAATTAAATTCTTGTGTTATACACAATTTTTGACAAGGAAAAGAGTATAAAACACTCCATTATACTTTAGGACTAACCTTTCTCAAGATATTTGAGATTTCTTGATTGAAAATATCGAACATTAACGTAGTTGTAACTGATACAACCCAACTAAATTATAATACCGGTCATTTACGAAATTTATTTTTCTATCGATTGCTTTATTATCGGATAAAATAAATAAAAATTGCCCGCCGTAAGAACACATTTGATTTAATTCCGTTACTAAGCAACATGATATTTTCTTCAAACACATTTTCGAAAAATAATCATCAGCATAATGTTATTTCTATGGAAGGCTTAATTGTGCATTTTGTTATTAATATTCCATCAACCTTTGTATGAAACCCCCAAGTATTAAGAAAATTATCTCTGAAACTAGTTAGTTTAAATATTTTATTCTTAATTTTACATATTCGTAATTCTCCTTTTACGTTTTAGTAGGATGGACTGAATAAGTTGGACATTTATTCATGTTCCTTGTATGCTACGGAACATTAGAAATCTGAAATTTTTAAATATAAGTAGGAATAATTTAAAATATTTTTGCCTAGATGTATATAGAAGCGTGTCTTGTCCATGTTGTTTGATTTATAGTTTAGGCGTAGGGATGAGGGGGGGTCATAGCCCTCTCTCCAACTGGCGAAAATAATTACACCAGTTGACCAAAAGGTCCATATTCGAAACGAAATCGGGCGCTGTAAACATTTCGGTCTCCCCCCACCCCCCACCCTTTCACGGATCCTGTTTATGCCCGATTTATGGCACTAACCGATTATTAATTGTAAATTAATTTATACATGTAATAAAAATGAATTTATCTAATAATTACTATTAAGTAATAATCATCGCGAGTAACCCAATTTGTAATAATTAATAATATTTTTAAAAGTATTTTGTATCCTAAAATATTTTTTGGAGCAACACAGATCATAGGGTTCAACCTCCACCCTGTATTGGAAAGATGGCTCCACAAATATGAATTCTTATTTAATTTTATGCGAATAAACCCTCCCTCCAACACCTTCCCAAGTGTCCCTTCAAAATACGTTACTGCAGAAGGAGCTATGTATAACTTTTGTTTCTGCTTATTTATCAGTTCTGATTAGTCTTATCATAATTAGGTCCAGGTTATTTTTATTAGCCATTTTAAAAGAAAATTCATGATCTGGCAAGTATTCAAGTTCTCCGTGTTCGATTATACCAAATCCTTTAAATGCAGCCCAAACGTTATGGTAATATGAATATTGCTATTGTTGGACACACAGTCATTTGATATACATATCCACAAGCTCCCCAGAAAGTTACAGCATAAAAACAATAGAACTATTTGAAAGAAATCGAAAATCTACTTACATCTTGGAAATCTGCCATTTCAGAAGCTACCCCTACCCCTGCAGGGTTCCTTCCCGGCGCATGCGGTGACTGCCACCGCACACATTCCGCAACTGGGTTCCCCGTCGCCACCGACATATGCTCCGGCAGGAACTGCGCAACGACGATCGGCACAACAATCCAACACTGACAAAAAACAGGCTTCTGTTGTAGCTTTCTCTCCAAAAACACGGGACAGGAACTCGAAGAGTGCTCGGGACTTGCTCGCAGTTCGAGGTCCGCGGACCGAGTGCGGAGTCTTTTGCTATTGGCGAGTGGGGGGTGCCGACGTGCGCCAATCGCGCGTCTCGGAAGGGGGGAGGTGAAGCGGTGTCGTCTTCTTGGTCGTGTGGCTGGATCCTCTGAGGTGTTTGTTGTGTTCTTATCGCACCACTGTACAAACGATGCGTGGAGAATTGTTAGAGGGTTTTATGAATGGGATGTTTCTTCTTCCACAAGGCTAACCTTGAGATTTGGGATGCAGGGATTTTCCTAGGATTCATCACTAGGTGTTATTTTTTTCATATGGATGGGGGTGTCAATATTTGACCTAAGAGAAGTTCCATTCATGTATGCTTGTAAACTGCATGGGCTACCCTTCTGGGGTCGAGAACCCAGCATGGTAATGGGACGTGTTCCTTGTTTCTAAACGTTTGAGCTGAACACGCTCGTTAAAAAACCAACTTTGAGAAGATCTAATTTAAGGACATTTTTTTTTACTCACGTCCACATTCCGTTTGACGCTCCATTTTTATTTCCTTCGATTGAGTTATGTAAACATTTTTCTGGGTATTTTATCTTGACGAATGAATAAGAAGTGCGAAACCAGTACATGAATGCTTTCGGGTTTTTTTTTTTTTCGAACTAGACCGTCCAACCTACCAGAAGGTGTAATGTATCTTTCTGACGGCCGGGACATTGTCACCCAATTTAGACAAAAACCCAGTGGGAATCATATTCTACACGGACCTTACATTCCGTCCCCTAGCACCAACCTCTCGGAAGAACTTTCTTACCCACACACTTAATGCGCCAATACTCCGTATAGACACAGGGATAATTTAGGCAGCGCCGGGAATCAAACTCTGGTCTTCTGAGTGCAATATTCGTTATCTGTAATGCTGTTATCTGCAATGAGAGTTTTATCCTGCAGACTCAAGTTGCTCAAACGCTATTGTAAAGAACTTGCGTTCTAAGTGCGAATTTAAGCCATCTGACCAGTTATGCTCTATCCAATATGTTGCAGCAATGATAATATTTTTTTCACGAATTGCCTCCCGTGTATGGAGATTGGCCTTAATAAATCCAACAATTCGAGTTGTTGGATTTATTGAAGATGTCAGGGAATATTTGCTCTTTTCTGGATCCGGAAAAAATCTGGATTCCCAGACATTGCGTATTCAAACGGGAACAAAACTGAGGCGTTAGCAAAACATTACGAAACCCAGTTCGAGCCAAACCACAACTTAATGTGCCAGTATACTTTTAATATGGTTAGCCAAACCCTAAATACATTCAGAAAAGTTCCAACTACTTCTGAGATTATCGCAGTTACCTCCACAGAAAATAGTGGACTGCATTAAAACCTTAAAAACCGTAAAAGACCAGGATATGATAATATTAGAAATGTCGTGGTAAAAAACTTAGTTCTAAATATAATAATCTACGTTACCTTCCTAATAAATAAAATATTATATTTAAACTATTTCCCGACAATGGAAAACGCTATTATTATCCCGGTCCACAAGGCAGGCGAGAACGTCACAATGTCAGACAACTATAGACCAATAAGCCTACTACCAACACATAGTAAAATTACTGAGCGAATTATACTAAATAGACTGAATGATCACCTAAGAGAGAACGACGTCATACTCCCAGAACAATTCGGATTTAGGCTAAACCACCCATCAGGTACTAAGTACACATCTGGAGTACACGTCTTCTGGATTCCTAAACAAGACATCTACAGCCACGACCTTTCTCGGCATCCAAAAGACGGTCGATAAAATATGGCATCGAGGACTAACTTACAAAGTGATCACACTAAAAATCCCTACTGATGCATTATTCAAACTTTTAATCTCATATCTAAATGACAGACCCTTACCAGACAAAGACAACTATCGAAACCCAAACTCATAAAAAGTAGTGTACCACACGGATTCATTCTTGGCCCCACATTCTTTAATATATACCTGGACGACATCCCCAGGACTCAACACAAGGAGCTCTATGCAGACGGCAGTGCGATACTAGTGAAAAACACTTAGTTCTCAGTAAGTCACAAACAGTTACAGTAACACTTAGACATACTCCAACAAATGTCATTATGGATATATTTCTTACCTGAAGGGAAAAGCCCATCGCAACTGTATATAAACAATCATGCACTCTACTTAAGTGTGTACGTGTGAATACTTAAGTGTGATGATAGACATTAACCTAACCTGGAAGTTGCTTATAATAAATGTCATAAAAAATCCCATACGGCCACAGGTGCCATATAGTATATACCCACTCATAGGAAACGGAAGTCTCAGCTACCAGAACATACTACTTAAGTCATTAACATACAAATTAGTCATCCGGCGCCCCAATGTGCGATATGCCTGCAAAATTCAACTAGACTCTCTAGAAAAAAAAAAAAAAATTCTAAGGGCGATTAAGAAAGCCCCCTAGGTCCTTAAGGAACTCGGTAATAAGAGGAGACTATAAATCAAAAGCATAAGCACACAAATCTAAAAAGATCCATTAAACTAACATTTTTAACAATCTGTCAACCGTTCTTCACGAACAAATTTTCAGCCTACGATCACCAAAATGCCAAATCTCACAAGAGAACCCCTGCGTAGTTCTAAACTTAGAATAACCGAATATCCTGATAGACCCATCTTCTAGCACCATAAACTAAAAACGAACTCAGGAACTAGAATAAATAAATATTCTGGAACAAGCCTTCAAATCGCCAAACAGCTTGAAGTAACCCAGATCTTGTGCCAACCCCCCAAAACTGCCTAAACTCAAATGTGTACCAAAATGCCACTTAGACGAATTAAACTTGGAAGAAACCTAAATCTAGATACTTCATATGGGCCAGTGAAATAATGCCAAAGGATGAAGATAATATCAGAAATTGATACTGGACATTATACCTCTCCACGGCTGGTGCTTTGTAATGAACCGACATCGGGACACAGCAAGATTCCCCTGTCACGTGGGGAGAGAAGGGTCCGTTTGCCTGCTAAAATCAAAAATATGCATTGGATAAAATTTTATAATTAATCAACAGATGGGTTCATGAAGATCTTTTTCTGGAGTAATTTGCAATATTGTACGCAAGTGCTGAATGAAAATAAACGATGGGTGGGACGTCAGTTTCTGTATACCGTAATATAAAAATCGGAGAGGTTCAAAATGCAAGAAAAGTATATATTTTCTTAAATTTCACAAAAATCATCTAATAATAGTATGAATTCCGTTCACAGTTTGTTTCAAAAAGTTCTCGATCTTTCCGGTGGTGTCCAGATGGAAACTCTATGATATTATTTTGGGTCGCTAAGTAATTGATTTGTGCTAATATTGGCCAAAATCGTTGTGAATCGTATTAAAACATAAAAAAAAATTAAAAGACTAATTCAAAAATAAAAAATAAAATAACACCGAAGAGCTAACACCGGGTCTTGATGTATATGTGTACTAAATTTCATGGTCATACGACGCTTAGATTAAATTTTTCCGGTTCCTGAAATTCAGTCTAAGGCAAGTTCGACTGTGATATATACACTGCGTGACAGTGAAAGTGAGACACCAAGAAGGAGTGGGTAGAAAAATATGCAAATTGCAGGGTAGACGCAGCTCACCGAGTTATGTAAATGATGTGAAATGCGCAGCTGTCCCGCGCACGTTGAGGGAGATATAAGGGAAGGAATCTGCAGAATCGGCAATAGTCGCGCCGCTCTGTCTGCCAGGGAAATTATTATTTTGCAATTTTTTTTTATCTCAGAGGAAACGTGTAGTAACAGAGAATGCCAGGCCGCCGTCAACCAAAGCAGTTGCAGCAGACATCCGATTTCACTAGGGGTATGGTGATCGGACTCAGAAGGGTAGGTTTGTCCATACGTCAAATCTCAGCGGACAGCTACCTACACGCGTCCACGGTGCACAGGCTGTGGCGAAGATAAGGGAAGGCGGCACGTTTGAGGCCTATTACATTTCGATAATGGAATTAACTGAAGTCCATTTGGTTCCTATTATTTTGGTGCAGGTTTATTGAACAGGTAAGAGAACGGCGTAGACAGGGAGGGATTTTAGAGGTTCGTACCCCCACTCGTTGAAAGAAATACAATATTTCTCAATGGGCTTCATTTTGGAGAACGAAATTCAACATGGTAAATCTCTTTATTCATGCATACTTCTCCCTTTCAAGATCCTGGCTACATGGGCAAAAGTGTCATGTCAGTATGTATTGCGATTTAAGAAGTTTGTAAGAAATAAAAATTTTAATTCTATTAATCAACTTTTGTAGAATTTTCAATATTACTATAAAATTACTATTATATTCCATAACTATTATTACTTCTTCATACTCAGAATTACGGCTACATTTTTAATATGTGAAAATAAATAATTTTAATATTTAAGATTACGTTTAATATGAATAATATTCCTTTCTAATCAAAATTCTTATTTTAATTAAACTTTTAAAATTATCCGTCAGTTGTACTCTCTCTTGCTAAGAATTCAAAAATATACACACACACACACATATATATATATATATATATATATATATATATATATATATAATTTTTTTTCTTTTCAAGTAATCGTCGAAATGAAATAAAAAAAATGTCTTTACTTTTCCTCCGATAACTGTAACATTGCAAAGAAAATAGATATGTATTCTCGAAAAATGCATGTTTTTTCTAACTTCGTACGTACCACAATGGGGTATAAAAAATTCGACAATACCGAATATTTTGGCAAAATCCAAAAACGTTGGAATAATCCTATCGTCTTATTGTTTTGATTAAAAAATATTATGTCCCATCAAATTAATTCAGCAATTTGAATAGAATGATGTAGTAATGAAAACAGACTGATGGGCAAAATATCCTGGGATTGTCATTCTCATTGGCTACAAATATAAACTACCGAAAAGGATCAACAATGACATGTTTCGAAATTTATTTAAAGTTTCAATTTTATTATCGCTTTAAATTTAAGTTATATATGTACTTCATTTGGTTTTTTCATCTGATTTCAGGGACAAAATTTTCAGAATTAAATTTCGAGTGATGCAATATTTCACGTTCTTTATGTGTTATAGATAATGATAGTTACATTTTATTTATCTATTTATTTATTTATTTATTTATTTATTTTTATGACGTGAGCTTGTGTCGGCAAGATGACTGACGATGAGATGTATGAACACAAATTTTAGTATCTTGGTGTATTTTGTGAAGAACTTCAAATAAACTACGTTACTATAGTTGATCCGGAAAATATCTTGATTCCTCGTATGAAATTAGAATTTTGAATTTCAAATAATTCGTTTTCCATTGAAAGTTGTGGCTTTTTAGAAAATGCATTAACACACGAACGCTCATAGTGGTACGCGAATTCATTTTGGAGGTATTGTGTCCACAAACCCTTCATACATACACACACACACTAGATATTTTCAAAAATGTTCGAAATGTGTTCAGGTCTCGAAACGTGCTTTGTCACCAAAATCTTTGCCTCTGTATAGGAGAAAGTAAAAAAATCTGATGTGGGCAACACATGACTTTCCTTATATAATGCAATGAATTTACTACTTTTACAGTAAAAAAAAAGGGTTTTTCTTATAGTAGATACTTATATTCATTCCAAGATATTGGATTTTCGACAATTAGTCGTCATTTTCATTGATTTAGCGTCATTTTTATTCATTTGGCGAGATTTTCGTTAATTTGGCAACATTTCGAAAAGTCGCCAAGTTAGCGATATTCCTCCAAATTCGCCGCCAAAATCTCGCCAAGCGATATGGACGAAGAAATAAATTATTCTTACAGCAGATAAATGACTATTGGCGTTCAAATACAAAAGTATTACTTAAAGTATCTTTTTTCATGAATGGAACGATCTAGATCCACGAGAATGATGTCACCCAATTTATCGCATGGTATTACATATGAAAAGTGAATATGTTGCTCAATAGGAAATATTTTTTTTTTCATTTTATATGACTTTTTGATATTTTTTTTAAAAAATGTGCAATATCTCGAGAACGGTTCATGTTAACGTTCTAAAATTTATGTCAATCGTTTTCTAATGAAAAATTACATAAGAAATATCTATTTGCGTAACTTTATTAGGGGTTTTGATTTTTTGACGATTTTTTCAAAATTTAATTCGAAAATTTAGGGGGGTTCTGAACATTCGATTGCGTATAAAAACAATATGCTTCCAGTGTTTAAGAAATGTGATTTTTGTACCAAATTTTGTTCGAATCGGTGCATTCGTTCGCCAGTTATCGTCTCTACAGGCTCACTGTCACACACACACACACACACACACACACAGACATCACTTCAAAAATGTATGATTCGTGATCAGGGATGATTGAAACGTGCTCTCCCGTCGAAAACTCAATTTTGAGTTTTCGACCCCGTCACAATACTTTCCTTATACATTATGTATATAAGGAAAGTAAAAATAGATAACTGAGTACGTCGTTCAGATTATAAGTTTCACTTCGATGCAAAATCTGGAGGAGAATGTAGTTTTCGCTTAACTTATAGAAGAAGAGAATATCATCTCAATGACTGCTTTGCAGACCATCTCGAAAAAACGAGCAAGTTCTACTTTTTTGATCGAATCAGAATCATGACTTTCATTAATGATGAATTTTATGAAATTCAGGCTGATTGTTATAGAACTAGAATGAATACACTCTTTGCGCAGACAGGCAGGTACAGAGAAACGTATACACACGCTAAAAGTAGAAGATCCTTATTCTAAAGTGTTCCAAACATACCGCAATTTTCTATTCCATGCCAATACTTTTCTTAAGCTTTATACTATGCATGGTAAGGAAAGCAAATATCGGGCAACGGTGAATCAAAATTGTTTCTGCTTTCATTAAATAGGGCCGCCGTAATTGCCCCTTCGAACTGCAATTAAGTAATTTTAAACTCTCATTTGTTACTCTAACTTTCTTAAGCGAGGAATTCAACGCAACTTCCTGCAAATTTCCCCACAAATTTAGGAAAATTAACACACGACCCTAATTTACCGCCCCTTTTCACCATCCAACCACTGACAATGGGCATGAAATTTGCCGCCCCATTGTTAGTGTTTTTCCAATCATTTCTGCGTGTAATCAAGAGTAATCGGCGACCAAAAGGTCTTCTACCGCAAAGTGTGTCGAAGTCGTGCTGGCGACGGCCCACCAGAGGAAGATTGACAAAAAGTATCCTCAGCTAATTACTCAGTTTTGTCTTCATACGCCCATAATGCGTATATTGACTACTTCGTTTCCATAGCAAAGGAATTTCTTTTGAATATTGCATTTAGAATATTTTTTTATTGAAATATACTCGTAGAAAAATATGAGTAGAATTTTAAATATTTATTTTAGACGTCAATTGATTTGAACTGAAATCATCAGTTTTATAACTTTTGTTTTAGTTTTTAATTATTAGCATTTATCAAATGGACTCTACAGGGTGTTTCAATAAAAATACTGATCAGATATAACTTTTGAACCGTTTGTGCAATATACTTCAAGTTAGAAAGTTGATTTGAATCGCAAGAAAAGTTTATTTAAAATATTTAAAAAACTGTGGGGGGTATTTGCATAAAAATATGAAATCCATCATCTTTTACACGGCCCCTTTAGAGCAAAATGTTCATGAACTTATATGTAATAATTAAGTTTAACATCTGTACTTATAAAATCAAAGCATAGGGAATAAAATCAAATCCTTGACTTAACACACATACATGCACACACACACATACACAAAAAACCTTTTATCAAGCAATTACTGACAGAATATAGGAATTCTCCCTGAAATAAAACCATTTTTTTTAATAGACTCCCTATTTTATGCTAATTTTTTCAGTAACCGAACTTTCTGTGCTAAGAGGGCTCTATAAAATGAATTTTCTGTATTTTTACGGTGATTTGTCAGACAGTTTTAAAAATTGTTTTAATATAATTTATCTTACGATATAAAACAATTTTCCAATTGGAAGTACGTGTTTCACATAAGCGGGTCAAAAGTTACACCTTAATTAGCGAAGGCTTAGTTTTGCTTAGTTTTTCCTGTACATATATCAGTGCCAAATAAGGTTTACGGTAACACTACGTACGTATTAGTATATTGAGATAATTTTGATACTTTGATAATTTTAAAGGTTGTGGTTGTTGTTACTTATTCCCCCGTGGTGAAGGAGCCGCTACGCACCACGTCCACTAGACCCCTGGTACCATGGCGAAGGGGAGAAATTTGCAGCTTCACTTTTATTTTGAGGCACCCCAAGGGCGGAAGTCTGACTTTGCCTCGACAATATAACATCCATGCCCGCTGGCGGGATTCGAACCCACAACCCGGCAATCCAGCGATCAGACGGAAGCGCGTGTCCCTGACCGCTCGACAATCGAATCGGCTAATTTTAAAGGTTATGACACTTTTTAGAAATTCATGTTATGGCATGCCCACATTTTCGACCTGTAATATTGGCGCACACCCTATCCGACAGCAGGGCTTCCCATAGAAATTGTGAAACTCCTAAACTTTTATCACGAGACCCCCCCTCCCCACCACCACACATACACCATATTAAATTTTCTTCTTTTTGTGAATGTTTCTTATCTTTTTCTCCTTCAAAAAATAATTGGGAGTTTCAGGCTCATTCTAAAGACCGTGTTTCATTCAAAGGGTGCTCATTCCGCACTATTCAGACTTCTCCTATGCCTGGGATAATTTCTGCAGGAGTTAATTATCTAAATGGGAGAATTTGTAGATACGTCTAACTTCAATATCTCATGAACCACGAAATGAATTTTAGATGAGATTTTCTCATGCAATAAGGTTCAGACCAGAGTATATGCCGATGTAAGTTTCACTAAGTCTTATCCTGTAACTAAGTAAGTTTTACTTTTTTTATGTCTTGGAGCTAAATACAGAATAAAGAGAATTAAAAGCTCGTTAAAGGTAATTTTTACACACCCCATAAATATTTAAACTCGCACATTTGACATAAATCATTATTTTGAAAACAAATGCCAATTTCTGAAAGAATATCCACTTGCTTATTAAAATGCGTATGCAGATTCTTGATATACCACCTTCTAATACAGTGTGATTATACCACGAACAGCACTAATTGCATTTATCTGTTTTCAACAAAAATAATGGGAATTTTTAAGCAATTCAATCTCTAAATGAAAACTTGAACATTTCATAAAATCAACGTATATCTGTACACCTTAGAGCAAATCTCACCGTTATTTGTCTGTTTAAAAACTCTTCCTAAAGCCTCGAGGTAACATAGTAGCCGCCGCAGCACAACTCAACAACCTTCGTGATGGATCGCTCCGCGATTAACTTTCCACGGGCTTATCAAGGTTGGAGATCCGAAAGAAGTTTCTGTTGGCATAGGAAAAAAAAATGGCTCGTTTGGAATACTTCTTTTTTGTTCCAAAGCTGATATAGAGCAGCGTTTCTTAATTTTAATGTCAAGCCCGGCATACGACGGGATGCGCAAAGTTACACGAAACATTCACCCCAATTCTCCCCGCCTGCGTCCTTTTTGCTCCTCTCGGCCCCTGACATACGTAGACCGGACATACATGTACATCTGCCGGTCAATCGAAATAATAATGACTACACCACCTTTTAACTAAACGCGATTCAATGACAACACCTTGACCACTCCTAACAAAATGTGCCTGTATACCAAGAGCTGTGAAACACGCACCACTTTGAATCACGTCTGTTTTAATAATTCATAACACAACGACGGGGATTATCGAAGAAATTAAAACAAAAGGATAAGTAATATTAGTTAAGAAGCTCTACATGTAATGTTATCCCTTTTTCCGTTCCACACACACACACACACACACAAACAAACACACACACACAAACACACACACACACCAGCTGTTCGATTTTTTCCACAACAATCAGTTCTATCCATTTCATTTTTCTAACCTATTACTTTCCTTATATACAATAATGTATAAGGAAAGTATTGTGACTGGGTCGAAAATTCGAATTCGAGTTTTCGACGACGAGAGTACGTTTCAAGCATCTCTGATCACCAATCGAACATTTTTGAAGTTATGTCTGTGTGAGTGTGTAAATGCCAGTGAGTCTGTGGAGACGAACGAATGGACCGATTCGAACGAAATGTGGTGCAAAAATTACAATCCGTAAACACTGGAAACCTTCTGCTTTTATACGCAATCGAATGTTCAGAACTCCCCTAAATTTTCGAGTAAAATTTTGAAAAAATCGTCAAAAAATCAAAACCTCTAATAAAGTTACGCAAATAGACATTTCTAATGTAATTTTTTATTAAAAAACGATTGACATAAATTTTAGAACGCTAACTTGTACCGTTCTCGAGATATTGCATATTAAAAAAAAAATTATCAAAAAGTCATATAAAATAAAAAACAAATATTTCGTATTGTTAAACATATTCACTTTTCATATGTAATACCATGCGATAAGTTTGGTGACATCATTCTCGTGGATCCAGCTCGTTCCATTCATGAAAATAAATAGTCATTTATCCGCTGTAAGAATAATTTATATCTCCGTCCATAACGCTTGACGAGATTTTGGCGACGAATTTGGTGGAATGTCGCCAACTTGGCGATTTTTTAAATGTTGTTAAATTAACGTAAAACTTGCCAAATGGATAAAAATGACGCTAAATAAATGAAAATGACGACTAATTGACGAAAATTCAATATCTTGGAAAGAATACATCTACTATAAGAATAACTTATTGTTTTTACTGTTAAAGTAGTAAATTCATTGCATTATATAAGGAAAGTCATGTGTTTCGCACATCAGATATTTCTAAAAGACAATTCATACCAAATTGAAAGAAAGAAAAAAAAAGAACAGGATAGTGTTATACAAAATGGTGAACGATCTCATTCGCACAGGAGGAGTACACTTTCAAAATCAATCTGCAAAAGGGTTACTCCTATAAGAACAAACACTATTGCTATGAGATTTTCTTAGCAATCATGGGTGTAATTTTGAGATACAAGAATGAATCCAAATTTCTGGATAATTAAAGCTTTTATCTAAAGCACTAATAAGTATAAAAGGTTGGTTGGTTAATTAAGATTTTTTGGCACAAGATCCAAGGAAGATATGCTGCGCCAGACATATGGTATCAAATATCAATAAAAGCAAGTGAATAACAATGACAAGGGTATAAACTATATGGGTGATAATGTATGAATCAACACTGACAATGGAATATGTATAATATTGGAAACAAGACAATTTATGGCTAAAAGTTTATAAAAGGGGAAACTAAATATGATAGAAAAGCCAATGTCCAAAAATAAAGTAAAAAGCCCCATATAAGGATTTTTTCCAATCGATTTTGCCAAAGTAATATGGTAAATCTTGAAAAATGTTTTAAACGAATATAAGCGTAGAAGGAGCTATTACACTATGCAAATGATAACTTGCTATCTTATACGGTTAAAGAACAACCGTCAGGCACAATAAGACATACATAAAGTGATCAATTCAGTCACAAAACCCGATTATGTTCTCAAAACATTGACGTATTCGCAATTCAGTTTTACTAGTATCACATCAACTCAAATAGTTGAACGATGAACCACTTCAAGATGTCGTTTTCCTACGGGGATAGGCACTATGCCGTGAAGTCGTTTTAGGTATTTCGTAACAATATTATTACGAGCATGTAAAATATACTTTCACTGGATGCTCGTTTGAGAACATATAGGAAAAACACCTTTACAGACAGTCATTTCTATTACGTCAACGTAGGTTTGCCATATTTGAAAACTAGTGACATGGTTGCCAGATTTGGCGATCTATCGCCAATTTGGCGACTTCTTGAGGATTCAAGATCTTTGTCGAAATAATGAATATTATGGAAGATACGGGTCCCTTCTGGAACTTTCTACGGAGTGTATATAAAAGGAGACATCGTTCAGTTGGAGAGCAATTAACGTGATAAGAGATACCTTGAATTATGAGATTCTTCAATGTTTCGAGAATAGTAACGGCTGTTTGAGGAAATTATAGTGAATGACCATTTAATTGCTGTTTTACTGTACCTGACAGTTGTTTAGACATTTTATCAGATAGTTATCAAGCTATTTGCTGTATTTCCTGTTTGCGCTGTGCTTGTAAATAAACATATTAGTTATTCAAAAATGTGGACCCATTTTTGTGTCTTGAGAGTACACAGACGATTCCAAAGGACACGTTGCAACAAAATTTTGAAAAGGACCAAGGGGAAATGTCGCACTTCTAAAACTTAGCTCACTAAGTTCGGGAACCACTTATCTAATGGATACAACATCAGATATGACGAATCTTGTCATTAGTAAAGCAATTGCGTTAGACGTGACTTCATACGAAAATCATCCTTTGATTGAATTCAAGATTTTCTATTCTTCTCAAAAAGTTTACCTTGGATGAACCTGCGAGGCAAATTCCTGAAAGTAAATCGCAAGTTTCTCGACCTACTCTGAAATGTCGGTGTAGGGGGAAAAAAACTCACAAAAAGAGCACAAGTTCATTGTCGCCACTTCCGTCGGATGTCAACACGGGCGTTGTCTAATATTCCCTTTTTTTTAACGCTCTGCAAGTTACAATCTTTACATAATGCACCGAAATGCACGACGCAACGAACATCTTGCAGCAGTTCATCAGGCGACCACCAGGACAAAAGAAAAAAAAATGGTGGATTCCGATAAATGGTGTTATCTGAAAGGGTTAAAAAGTCAATATGTCACAAACTAACCTTATGTTGCTTTGTTTTCTAAAAAAAATGCATTCAAATTTTAAATTTGAAAATTAATTGGAGTGTGGATTTCAGAAGTTAAATAAATTAATTGTTTTAAGGAAGGACATTAAAATTATATTTCTATATAATATTTTATAACTGATAAAATATCATGTACAATATTTTGATCATTTTTCTATGAAAGACTGTATTTGTTTTCTCATAGTCATATATATAGAAAGTATTATTTTCACGAAAATCGACATTCTCGGCAACTCGACTTTCTTACACCAAAATCCATTTTAAGCCGCTTGCGATTTTTCTTTCAACTATTGCAAGAATGGGGCGCGGTAGCCCATTGGTTAGCACGCTGGAGTTGCACTCGGTAGGCCCGGGTTCGATTCCAGCCACTGCCAAAACTGCCGCCGTGTTCATGCGGAGTACTATCACGTTAAACATGTGGGTCCGAAAGTCCTTCCGAGAGGTTGGTGGTAGGGGAAGGAGGGTACGGTCCCTGTGGATGCCTCCCCCACTGGGTTCCGGTCTAAATTGGGTGGCACTTCCCGACCGTCCAAACTGTTACCTTACACCTTTCTGGTAGGTCTGGTAGGTCTGGGTTTCAACAACAAAAACTATTGCAAGAAAAAAATTGAAAAACCTGTATCATTTGTGCTTAAAATGATCACAATTATAGCATGCTACACTTCATTTTAAAGGGCTTGATAAAGTCTATCAATTGCTATCAAACTTGATAACATACCACCGAGTGAGTTAATGACGACACAATTACAATACTTGCATGACGGCTAAATGCCATTATAATGATTGAAACTGTTAAATTTTAGGATCAGTGAGCCACAAATAACTTTTTTCTGCATAATTGTGTAAATTTTGCCCTATGCTGCCATGTTAAGAAAAACAAGATAGATCAATCACGCATAAAGCATTGATTATGAAATACTTTTCAACTTCAATGCAATTTTATATAAACATCTCTAAAATGCGGTACATTCCTCGGTAATATATTTAAAATAATCACAATACTTCATTAATTTATTATATTTGAAAACTTAAAACTTCATCGAGAAAAAATGAACTTCATTCAAATGACGGCATTAAAATATAAATTGTCTGGTTTAAACATCTCTAAAATGCGATACATTCCTCGGTAATATTTTTAAAATTGTCATAATACTACGATAATTTATTATATTTGAAAACTTCAAAAACAAATGAAATTTGTTCAAATGACGTCATCGGAATATAACACGCCTGGCTCTCTCTATAAAAGCAGCAATTCATTCATAAATTTTTTCCATTCATTTCATTCATCACAATACTATAATAATTTATTTTATTTAAAAACTTAAAACCATGGAGGTGCAAGTAATTTAATTCTATGCTTAAAACTTCATCGAAAAAATCGTCTGCTTTTCTATGTAGAATGTTTAATTCATATCAGCTATATTGCGGACTACAGAGCTAAATAATTTTGCGTTAAAGAAGTTCAGCAATTCTTATACAACTCATCCTGCATCTTTATGTGCTTACATTCTAGATAGGGAAAATTAGGCTTCTTTGCAGAAATAATCAAAGTTGGATGATCATTTAAACTCAAATATATTGTAATTGCGTTGCTTCAGTATATAGATGCATAATATTTAAGCAAAGATAAAGCGGTTTTAGGACGGATACAACACTAAATATGAATTAAAAAGAACTTTAAAAATTGCGATTTTGACAAAAGATGGATGCCATATTTTATTTTGAAGTCGGTCACGTGATCTTTTCATATAACGGCCACGTTATATCTTCATATAAAAGGTGTAATTATTATTTTATTTTTTATTTAAAAAACTACTAAATATGTTTTGCTGAATTTTTTTTTATATATTTTATGGGATAATTTGGATATTTTCTAAAACTTTCGAAGCAATTTGTGAATTTTAAATTCCCTTAAAAATTGTTTGAAAAATTAGTTCCCATAGGGTTCAATGTATTTCATTTTTTCAACCCGGGTTCAATCCAAAACTAATTGGGTGATATTATTCATTTATATTTCCATAGGTCCCGCAGACCGTCTGAACAACATACTAAAATTTCATTTTGATAAAGTCATTTTTACGGCAGTTATCGTGCTAACGGACAGACAGACAGACAGAATGAACAAAGTCATAAACACTTTTCAACTATGTTCTTAAAAATCGATTAAATTTCGAAGTTTTCGATCGAATTTCAAAAAATTTTATCGAGTTCAAGATTTTTCGATAAAAAAAATCGGGTATAAATTTTCGTGAAAATTCATTAATATTTGTAGCAGCTATCATGTATACAATAAATCAACCACAGACAGACAGACGGGCATCACTCTAAAAATAATCAAATCGCGTTTAGGATTCCTAAAGCATATATTGTCATCAAAATTTCGAAATTGAAAATTTTGTGAAAACAATACTTTCTATATATATATATGAGTGTGAGGTAGCAAATATATTTTCATTGAAAAAAATCAAAATATTGTATGATACGATATTTTATCAGTTATGAAATAATATATAAAAATATCATTTTAGCATCCTTCAATTTTAGCAGTTAATTTATTTAAATTCTAAAAAAGTTTGTTTCCTTAACAAGAAACGTATAGTTTTCTTCTCAGGAAAATGTTAGTTCATTTATCTTTGCAGCTGTTCATCAGGCAACCTCAAATCGGGCAACCCAAACTGTTCTATTTTGACTTTCTTGATGCTGTAAATTTATTTCATTTCCGAAACCGTTTATTTCTCTTTTCGTAACTGTTTTTAGTGTGTAGCTTGCTCATTTGTTTTCCGTTTATTTTCCTGGTATTACTAGGGGGAGGGTTTCAAGATAACTGTGGTTAGAGGGACTCAAGTTAACTGTAGTTAGAGGGGGTCCAGTTAACTGTGGTTACAGGGATCAAGTTAACTGTGGTTAGAGGGCGTCAAGTTAACTATGGTTTGGGGGTGAAGTTACTCCCCTTCCACCCCTTCGAGTGGGTATATCGTCAAACTTGAAGAAATTGAATGATTTTTTCAAGCCCTTTAAAATGAAGAGTAACATAATTGTGATCATTCAGACCAGCAATACAGATTTTTCAAATGTTTTTTTTCAAAATTTGTAACAAACAAACAAAAAAATAAATAAAATAAAAAATAAATAAATAAATGGAAATAAAAAATCACATGATGCTTAAAAATGGATTCTGGTATAAAGTCGAGTTTTAAAAAGATCAGTCAAGTCGAAGAATGGGATACATAAACAATTTGGGTTGACTATATAGTAAATTTTTCACATACAAGTCCAAACTATAATCTTCCTGTGTACACTAGACTACTACCTTTTAACTTAAAAATCATCGCCGTTTCTCTTTAGCAAACAACGCTATCAAATCTAATAACTCTATGAATATGTTCTAATCATATCAATTAATGGGTTCTAATTACTTTCCTTATATACATAATGTATAAGGAAAAGTATTGTGACGGGGCCGAAAATTCGAATTCGAGTTTTCGACGGGAGAGCACGTTTCAAGCATCCCTGATCACGAATCAAAGATTTTTGGAGTGACGAACGAATGGACCGATTCAAACGAAATTTGGTACAGAAATCATAATCCGTAAACACTGGAAGCCTATCGTTTTTATACGCAATCGAATGTTCAGAACCCCCACTAAATTTTCGAGTGATATTTTGAAAAAATCGTCAAAAAATCAAAACCGGTAATAAAGTTAAGCAAATAGACACTTCTTATGTAATTTTTTATTAGAAAACGATTAACATAAATTTTAGAACGCTAATATGAACCGTTTTCGAGATATTGCACATTTTTCAAAAAAATGATCAAAAGTCATATAATATAAAAAAAAAATATTTCCTATTGAGAAACATGTTCACTTTTCATATGTAATACCATGCGATAAATTGGGTGACATCATTCTCGTGGATCTAGCTCGTTCCATTCACGAGAAAAGATACTTTGAGTAATACTATTGTATTTGAAAGCCAATAGTCATTATCTGCTATAAGAATAACTTATTTCTCCGTCCGAAAAGCTTGGCGATATTCAGGCGATGAATTTGGCGGAATGTCGCCAACTTGGCGACTTTTTAAATGTTGTCAAATTAACGAAAATCTCGCCAAATGGATTAAAATGACGCTAAATCAATGAAAATGACGACTAATTGTCGAAAATCCAATATCTTGGAATGAATATAAGTATCTACTATAAGAAAAACCCTTTTTTTTACTGTAAAAGTAGTAAATTCATTGCATTATATAAGGAAAGTCATGAGTTGCCCACATCAGATTTTTTTACTTTCTCCTATACAGAGGCAAAGATTTTGGTGACAAAGCACGTTTCGAGACCTGAACACATTTCGAACATTTTTGAAAATATCTAGTGTGTGTGTGTGTATGTATGAAGGGTTTGTGGACACAATACCTCCAAAATGAATTCGCCTACCACTATGAGCGTTCGTGTGTTAATGCATTTTCTAAAAAGCCACAACTTTCAATGGAAAACGAATTATTTGAAATACAAAATTTTAATTTCATACGAGGAATCAAGATATTTTCCGGATCAACTATTTTAACGTAGTTTATTTCAAGTAAAAGTAAGAATTTCAATAAAAAATGAATTTAATGTAAAAGTAGTAAATTCATTGCATTATATAAGGAAAGTCATGTGTTGCCCACATCAGATTTTTTTTTATAAGACCTAGCTAAAATTTACATTATTACACAAAATTTACATAACGATATCTGACATGTCTTCAGTTATCCTCTACAAACATCAAATCCATATGTACATTCCATTAGAATGAAATTTTATTGCTTTTTAAATAATTTATTAAAATACGAAATTTCATTTGTATACCTGCATTTGTTCTTGAATTGTCGCTCCAAATCTCATACATACAGATACAAACATGCTTACATACATGAACGTAGAAAGGCGAAAATGTTTTCATAGGCGTTTTAAACATGTTCCAGAAGTTCCAAAACTTGTGTAACCATCTGCATTTTTAACAGAAAATTTTAGTTAAAATGCTAATTTCTTTGCACAAAAAAAAGTATGGCAAAAGTAATTAACTGTAGCGTGGCTCAACTCGACTTTCTCAAACCAGAATTCATTGTTTGAAAATTGGATTTTTTGGAAAATTGGAAAAAAAAAAATTGAAAAATTGGTATCGTGGGTTGAAATGATTACAATTATAGCGTGTTACCATTCACATTAAAGGGCTTGAAAAAATCTTTTAATTGATACCATATTTGACAATACTCCCCCCCCCCCTTCCATGGGGGAGAGGGTGACATGTCTCCCAAGGAGTGTAAATGACGCCACGAACAAAAAAAATCTGATGTGGGCTACACATGACTTTTCTTATATAATGCAATGAATTTACTACTTTTACAGTTTAAAAAAATTTTATTCTTATAGTAGATATTTATATTCTTTCCAAGATATTGAATTTTCTTCAATTAGTCGTCATTTTCAGGGATTTAACGTCACTTTTATCCATTTGGCTATAGTTATAAATGTCGCCAAGTTGGCGACAATCCGCCAAATTCGTCGCCCAAATATCGCCAAGCATTATGGACGGGGAAATAAGTTATTCTTATAGCAGATAAATGACTATTGGCGCTCAAATGCAAAAGTATTACTGAAAGTATCTTTTTTCATGAATGGAACGAGCTAGTTCCACGAGAATGATGTCACCCAATTTATTGCATGGTATTACATATGAAAAGTGAACATGTTTCTCAATAGGAAATATATTTCTTTTATTTTATATGACTTTTTGGTAATTTTTTTTTTAAACGTGCAATTTCTCGAGAACGGTTCGTGTTAGCATTTTAAAATTTATGTCAATTGTTTTCCAATGAAAAATTACATAAGAAATGTCTATTTGCGTAACTTTATTATTGGTTTTGATTTTTTGATGATTTTTTCAAAATTTCACTCGAAAATTTAGGGGGGATTCTAAACATTCGATTGCTTATAAACAATAGGCTTCCAGTGTTTATGAATTGTGATTTTTGTACCAAATTTCTTTCGAATCGGTCCATTCGTTCGTCAGTAATCGTCTCCACAGGCTCACTGACACACACATACACACACACACACACACACACACACACAGGCATCATTTCAAAAATGTTTGATTCGTGATCAGGGATGCTTAAAACTTGCTCTGCTGTCGAAAACTCGAATTCTAATTTTCGACCCCGTCACAATACTTTCGTTATATATTATGTATATAAGGAAAGTAAAAATTTATATCGCTACTGCTTTTCACAACAATGATTAAAATTAATAAATATCGTAATCCTTGAGCCACAAATAAACCTTTTTATGCATTATTATGTCCAAATTTGTTCCATGCTGCCATGTTACAAAAATTTAAAATTTAGAATAAAATTCAAAGTTTTCGATCGAATTGAAAAAAAAATTCTATCTAGTTAAAGATTTCTTGATAACAAAATTTCGTGAAAATCCATTAATATTTGTGGCTGCTGTTGTGTACAAAAGAAATCGACCACAGACATTACACAGACAGACGGACAACACTTTGCAAATAGTCAAAACGTGTTCAGAAGGTCTTGAAACATATAGTGGCGAAAATATTTCGAAATCGAAATCTTTCATGAAAACAATACTTTCTCAAAACTACGTATGAGAAAATAAAAATTGTGCCGATCTGTTGTTATAAAAAGGGGCTTTAAACGGGGCACATACTCTTATGAAAGAGCTATTTTTCTAGGAGTTTTTAAAAGGTAATCTAGTATTTCCCCAGGAGTTTTGCTACACACTAAAAGCAAAAATAAATCCAGAATTATTCAAAAATGTCTATTAAAGCCATGTCTGTAGGTTTTGTGCCAGCTACACCACTCTAACTATATGAAGAATTACTTTAGAATAGTATTACAGTGCACGTGCGTCCAAAAAAAAAATATATATATATATATATACATATATATATATATATATATATATATATATATGCATATATGTATATATATATGTATATATATATATGTATATATATATATATATATATGTATATAATATATATATGTATATATATATATGTATATATATATATATATATATATATATATATATATATATATATATATATATATATATATATATATATATATATATATATATATATATATATATTGAAAAAGTTTACCAATTTCCGCTGCATAATTTATTAAATATCAGTGATGCATAAATTTTCGCTATATTGAATCTTAAACATAACAATAAAACATATAAAAATATACTATTTTATTCGTTGAAAAAAAAAACATTTTTTTAACACTTTACAACATAGTTGAACAGTGTTTATGACTTTGTTCATTCTGTCTGTCTGTCTGTCTGTTAGCACGATAACTGCCGTAAAAATAACTTTATCAAAATAAAATTTTAGTATGTTTTTCAGACGATCTGTGGGACCAATGGGAATATAAATAAATAATATCACCCAATTAGTTTTTTATTGAACCCGAGTTGAAAAAATGAAATACATTGAACCCTATGGGATCTAATTTTTCAAACATTTTTTAAGCAAATTTAAAATTCACAAATTGCTTCGAAATTTTAAGAAAATATTCACATTATCCCATAAAATATATAAATAAAATTTCAGTAAAATATATTAAGTAGTTTTTTAATTAAAAATGATTTAATATAGGGAAAAAAACAAATTCAATTAAATTTTGACTTTTGGGATATCCTCCAGAAAGAAAAATGAGATATATTATATAATTAATATCTTTCCAAGAGTTTAATCATTTTGTATATGAGAGAGGCTTCACATTTTAAAGTAAATTTGGTAGATAACAATTTTTCAAATTTTATATAACTCTTCATGATATAGTACTTATTTGATCACATTTTTAATGCACTTTCCCACGTCCTAGAGAGTTAAAATTTGGTACACAGCTTAAATTTGTTGAACATTTTATTCTACAAAAATTTGGTGGATTTTTAAATATAGATCATACATTTTTTTCGAAATGGCTTGCAACTAATCCCCGTTCACTTCTATAAATCATTGTTGTAATATTGTTAAAAATTCTGATGTGGGCAGCACATGTCTTTCCCTGCAGACTCATATTCACGTTCTCTTTATTTCTTCAATAATAATTTGAGTTTATCTGCACAAAATAACAGTCATAAGTATTTTAAATGACATTGAATTTGCACGTTAAACTTAAATTTGGTTCTCATTTGATAGCTGGACTTATTGTCAAAGGTGGCGTAGCGAAAACGCGAAAAAAACTAGAATATCTCAAGAATGGCTAGTCCTAGAGTAATGGGATTAGTCTTATTCTTTTTGTTGTGAAATATCACGTATAAAATAGGAATTTAATTGATGTAATTGAGCCCACGTAGTCTTTTATTTTTATATTTAACGATTTTTGTACTAGAATAACCTACAAATGATTTATATACCAAATTTTGGTAAATTTGCATATAAATCACTTGTAGGTTATTGAAATATTATACACCAAATTTTGTTAAATTTGTTCGATTAGTTTTTAGCTAGAGTGGATAATGGCAATTTCTGCCGGCCATTTCGCAAAGAAGGCAGATTATTTTATTACGAATCGTACTATAATCTAATGAACATCAGGATTTCACACAAAAAACATACCAAATTTTATGGAACTCGGTCCATTAGTTTTTCAATTAGAGTGGATGTAATATCCTCACAGACACACAGAAACATACACAGATACATCCTTACACGCACAGACGTCTTCCCATAAAGAGTTTTTGTGTATCTGTGTATATATTATCTGTGTATCTGTGTATTATCTGTGTATCTAAATTCCGTGCCTATACAATTACAATAGTTGTGATTTTAAATGATCCATAAACTTTTATTATTTCTTCAACGAAGCCTAACTTTAAGTTATGCAGAATGCAAATATCTGAAGCGATTGTAAGATGATTTACAAAAGAATTGCTGAATTTTTTTCACACAAAATTATTTAGCTCTGGAGTCTGGAATACAAGTTATATGAATGATATGTTCATTGATTTTGCATAGAGAATCAGTTGATTTATATTTTGATACAGTTTTAAATATTTAAGTATAATAAATTACTGTAGTACTGTGATAATGTGAAAGATATCACCTCTGAATGTATCACATTTTAGAAATTTTTAAATGAAATTGCATTTCAGTTGGAAAGTGTTTCATAATCAATGCTTATGCATGATTTATTTTTCTTGTTTTCATTCCAAACATCTGAAAAACTGTTAAAATTCGCGATTATTTTATGAAAAAATTCTAAATGCTAAAAAAATAATTTTTTTTCAAAAACGTATTAAACATCTTAATTTTACAACGAAAATTGCATTAAAATCTGTGACTTTTTACGAAATTTATCTAAATAGGGGGGGGGGGGGGGGTTTGACAAAAATTCGATTCAGTTTTGTTTTCTTCCATGATTTGTACTGTAAATTGGATGAGAGTCAATCTTCAAGTAGAGGGGAAGGGGTCTTGTAGAGGGTATGGAAATATTAAAAAAGAAATCTCCGTCAGGTTTGGTGGTGGGCGAGGTGAAAATTTGGCTCCGTTAGGTTCTATCCCGTGGTTGCATACTTAGTATGCAACCACGTATACAGTATAAGTGTGAAAGGATTATGCAAGGACGTATAAGTATGTAAGGATTCAGATTTATAAGTCACCGGGGGACTTTTGAATCCGCTGAAAAAACAAAATCACTTTAAACAATTATTATATAGATCTTAAATTTTCTGATTTGTAGTCTTTATTTATGTCATACGTATTTCGTTTACCCCGTTTTAGATCTTTTGGCAGAATTTCTATTCCTTTCAAATATGTTTATTATTGTTAAAATAATATGGTGATATATATAGAATACTTTTTATCTTTAAAATTATTTTTAGTAATACTCGTATAAATTGATTTTAAAATATTTGATTCATTTCATACGGAACAAGGGTCCGATTTGTTCTATAATAATTTTCAAATATTAATAGGTCAGCTAAATTTGTTCAATGATGTAGTTAGTGATATTAATTAATAGTCAATTAATAATTAATGCAAATTTATTCATAGTGAATAAATCAGAAAATCAGTCACTATTAATTATTAATCATATCGACTATTTAACGGCTATTAATAATTAACAATATTCAGCGAAACATTTTGTACTATCTTTTGCCCCTTGAAAATACCGCTGATTTGATGAATGCAAATTATGAATAAATGAAAATTTCAGTCACTATTAATTATTAATCATGACGACTATTTAACGGCTATTAATAATGAACGATATTCTGCGAATCATTTTGTACTATCTTTTGCCCCTTGAAAAATACCGCTGATTTTATGAATGAAAATTATGAATAAATGAAAATATCAGTCACTATTAATTATTAATCATAACGACTATTTAACGGCTATTAATAATTAACGATATTCAGCGAAACATTTTGTACTATCTTTTGCCCATTGAAAAATACCTCTGATTTGATTCTTCTACAATATAACAGTAGTTGTGGTTTAATTATGGGATTTTATAATTTGGGGTTTTCGAACATGAACTTCCCGAGTTCTTGGGTAAAGACAGCTCTGTTTCTTCATGGGCTCTGGAATGCAGACCTTATATCCTGCAGCAAGTATTTCAACAGATATATGGGCAGATTATTTTAACAAATATTCTGCTCAAAATTTTTAGTTTCCCACCCACACACTTTGTTGCCACAGACAGCAAATAAAAATCATTTCTAAATATCACTTTTTGACCTCACTATTTGTCTGATTCCATTCTACGGAGCACATTCTACGCTCACCCCTGCACCTGTACCTGAGGGACCCAAGGTCAACACCGATTTCAACCTGTTGCCCGGTGGTTTACCGTACCTGAAGACAGAACCGTTTCCGGTTTCCGGTTCTAGACGGTTGGCCTACCACACGACGCATAGAAGCGAAGTGCAAGGGAGAGGGGGGGGGGGGGGTCTAAACTAACATCAAACTAGTGTGTTTCCTGTAGGAATGGAAGAAAAAATGGAACTATGGTAAATTTGGGGGGTGGAAGGGGGATAGGAACTGAAGCTTTAACCAAGACAACGCTATGAATGGAATTTCTCACTTGCGGTTAAGAGCGACAATAGACAAACGATTTGTAACAAACGTCAAATGATGTGACCGGTTAAATGAAAAAACAGTTTTTCTAAAATTAATATTTCTGCAGTTTCTATCCTTTTTTTTTTATTCACATGACTTCAAATAAGTTGATATAAAATTCTAATTATTTTTTTTACAGATTTTTTTGTAATACATGTAAAATGTCAAACTATGTAAAATGGTAACATGTTTAAACTAAAACACAAGCATTCACTCTGAATTTACGTGGAAAGCGCAAAGTAAAAGGTATTATGAATAAAATCTCCTTTGCTTTAATATTACTTTCCTTATATACATAATGTATAAGGAAAATATTGTGACGGGGTCGAAAATTTGAATTAGAGTTTTCGACGGGAGAGCACGTTTCAACCATACCTGATCACGAATCAAACATTTTTGAAATGATGTCTGTATGTGTGTGTGTGTCAGTAAGACTGTGGAGACGATAACTGACGAACGAATGGACCGATTCGAACGAAATTTAATACAAAAATCACAATCCATAAACACTGGAAGCCTATATATTTTTAAACGAATGTTCAGAAACCCCTAAATTTTCGAGTGAAATTTTGAAAAATCGCCAAAAAATCAAAACCGTTAATAAAATTACGCAAATAGACATTTCTTATGTAATTTTTCAATAGAAAACGATTGGCATAAATTTTAGAACGCTAATATGAACCGTTCTCGAGATATTGCACATTTTTTAAAAAAATTGTCAAAAAGTCATATAAAATTAAAAAAAAAATATTTCCTATTGAGAAACATGTTCACTTTTCATATGTAATATCATGCGATAAATTTGATGACATTCTCGTGGATTTAGCTCGTTTCATTCATGAAAAAAGATACTTTGAGTAATACTTTTGTATTTGAACGCCAATAGTCATTTATCTGCTGTAAGAATAACTTATTTCTTCGTCCATAACGCTTGGCGAGATTTTGGCGACGAATTTAGTGGAATGTCGCCAACTTGGCGACTTTTTTAAATGTTGATAAATTAACGAAAAACTCGCCAAATGGATAAAAATGACGCTAAATCAATGACGACTCATTGATGATGATGACATGAAAATGACGACTCATTGACGAAAATTCAATATCTTGGAAAGAATATAAATAACTAATATAAAAATAATCTATTTTTCTTTACTGTAAATTGATTGCATTATATAAGGAAAGTCATGTTCTGCCCACATCAGATTTTTTTTCATTGCCGTATCATTTTAAAATGCTTCTATTGTAGGTGGTAAAGGCTTAGGTCATCGTTTCCCAAATTTTATTCCGAGGAAAAATGAAAATAAATAAATAAAATAAAAGTTTCAATTTTTAAAATTTTTATTTATCATATTTCAATTTCATGCATAGTTTTAAATGCTGCATGATGTATGTCATATTATGTCAGTTTGTCACAAATCACATTAGTTAATAGGAGTTCTTATCCACTTGTGTATTATAGTACTTGTGAACTTATAGTACTTGTGAAATAATATCTTAATATAGTAAAGTTTTTCTTCAGCATTTTCACCATCTTCCATTCAATGGTTTTTGATGTAGCCCTTTTATTATGTAAGATTACGTTTGTCTGTAAATTCTTGTCCTTATAAATATATAATCAGAACATTTATAACTGTTTCTGAAAATTTGAGCCGATCGCGTATTTTGAATTCAAATTTGATACAGCAAACTCTGGGCTATAAACGAATTTACTGTTTGATCCTTCAGTATTCTCTTTACTGGGGTTCGAGTAAGTTTGTGTGATAAGCTAGGAATTCTTTTCCTGATCGCTTGTGGAAAGAAAGAGAAATAATTGTATTCCGTTCATTTGAATTTAAAGCTTTGAAGAAATATTAGAATATTTTTGAAAATTATATAAAGTGTTGTATAATTATTTTTTATCATAGCAAAAAACTTTTAAAAAATTATTCTTTCATATGCAAAAAGCTGCATTATTGTATCCCAATTCATTCAATTCATGCTACATTTGCAAAGATCATTTTGGATAGAAAATTTTGGTTAGATATATTGCAAAGATAATATTATCATTTTAATTCAATAGCGAATTCTCCTTCTCTTTTTAAAATACTATAACTATTTCAACAGTATTAATTTATATTTTATAATTATCAGCAACTATATATCAATTTATCTGTAAGATTGTAAGTTATGTTTATTTCGTAAAAGTAAGCTAGTTGCAATATTTTTAAATTACTCACTTTCTGCCATTGCGATGAAAAGTTTTGTTATATTTCGATTGTCTCCGCATAAACAAAAAAATCTGGGGGCAGCACCTGACTTTCTCTGCAGACTCTTATTCATTATTTCTTCAGTAATTCATTAAGTTTAGTTGCACAAAATAACATCCACAATTATTTTAAATGACACTGAATTTGCACTTTTAATTCAATTTTCGTTTTCATTTGGTAAGTGGGCTTATTTTCAAAAATGGTGCAGCAAAAATTCGGAAAGCAAAAATATCTGGAAAACAGGCTCTAGTCCTAGAGTAGTGGTTGGTCTTATTATTTTCATTGTCAAAAATTACGTATAAAACAAGCATCGCAGGGAAAGTAATACATTGCCATATATTGCAGGGAAAGTAATATATTACCATGTATTGCAGGAATAGTAATACATTACCATGTATTGTAGGGAAAGTAATTATGATTTCCACGTTTCAGTCAGCAGACAAAAACGTCAATGGCTTCAGTCCGAAGAATAGCATGTAGCAAACAGATTCTCTAATCAATAGTTTATTCGTTGTTTTCAGTCTCATTTGTTACGTTTGCAATATATTGTAGGGACTTAGGGTAACAAAAGTAAGATGGGCTAGAAATTACTTCTTTACTATTTCTAGCTAGCACATGTAGTTCTCAAAATACAAGTATTACAAACTTTAAAAATGGAAAACTTTCAATCTTCTTTAACTTTAAGGGGCGGGAGAGCTTAGTGGTTATGGCACGGGGATTGTCCTTGAAGGATCCGTGTTTGATTTCCGGCTCTACCCAAACTATCTTCCTGCCGACGCGGAGTACGGGTATGCTAAATTTATATGTCCGAAAGTCCTTCTGAAAGATTAGTAGCTAAGGAAGAAGGGCACGGTCCCTGTGAATGTCGCCTCTACTAGGTTTCGATAAAAATTATGTAGCCAGACCATTCAATAAGATATCTTACACTTTCGGGTGGCCGGACGGTTTAGATCGTATGAAAGAAAAACATTTCTGAGAAGTCGATTGTTCAAAAACTATGTAAGTTTTATAAAAACAAATTATTGATCCAAAAACTGAATTTTTTACTGAACATTTTTGTCGCTTACGGTTTATATGTCGCTTTTATAGTTTATTCAGCAGGTACAGTGAAAATAAGTAAAACGAAATGAAAACTCGTTCGGATAAAACAAATTTTTCAAAGAATTTTTTTTTCAAAAACATTGAAATTATTTTTGTATATTCTTAAAGGGTAACATATTTCCAATAAAATAAGTATACATTCAGATTTTTATCATTTTGGTTTGGAGATATAAGCCTCCAAAGTGCTACATTTTCCGTAACTCATCAATTTCATTGGATACCCCTGTGTTAAGCGTCAGTTAAAAATATCTAATTATTGAGCACCAAATTCGTTGCAATTATGAAGAAGTATGTATTCACCTTATTATGCGATATGAAACAAAAATATCTGACTACATTGTATGTAAACAGCGAAAAAATCCATTTGAGTGTCTAACGAAAGTCACGTACCACTCACAATTACACTTTCCAAAATCATCACTAGTAACATAAGACTCATCATTACCGAACCTTTAAAACAACTCAACCCCACATCTTCTCCACGCTTCTGCGATCGGTCAAGTTCTCTTTATCTCTTCATCTCCTTGAGGTTGATTTGCGGCACGCTCCGCGATTCCGGTGACATAACTTGGACACGGGATTGTAGCCGGCGGAGGAAGTGCTCCTCATGGTCACAGATTAAGGGGTTAATTTGAGGATTTATGTGGTCATTTCCTGGAGATAGAATCAGGTGGTCATTCTGGGCGAAGACTAGATCACGCAAGCACTGGGGCAGTCAGAGTAATTTACATTGGGCGGCCGACCGTCCAAGTTGGCTTTGTGGGAGAAGATCTTAGTATTCTGAGCAGTGATTTTATTTATAATTGACTTGCTTTCTCTGGTGTTGCTTCGTCTGATTACCGGAAAGGTCCGGGCATAACCTCTTCGCTTCTTTAAGGGTCTATGAATATTTACGAAATAATTCCTTCAATCTGATGATTAAGACACAATAAATCTAAATAAGAAAGATCAATCATGCATAAAGCATTGATTATGAAACTTTTTCGAATTGAATTGCGATTTAATTTAAATATATATAAAACGCGATACATTCACCGCTGGTATATTTTAAATTACAGTATTGCTGTAATTTATTATATTTGAAATCTTAAAACTTCTTCGAAAAAAAAATAAACTATATTCAAATAACGTCATCGAAATATAAATCGTCTGGTTCTCTATGTAAAAGCAATGAATATTTCATTCATATCACTTTTATTATAGATTCCAGAACTAAATAATTTTGCGTGAAAAAAAATTCAGCAATTCTTATACAACTCATCTTACAATCACTTGTTTACATTCTGCATCCATTAAAATTAGGTTTCGTTGTAGAAATAATCAAAGTTTGATGAAATACAGAAATATTGTATTTTAAATGCAAAAATAATGTAATTGCATTGGCACGGAATATAGATGCACAGAAAATACGCAAAAATAAAGCGGGTTTATGAGGCTGCAATACTAAATAACTACATAAATTTAAAAGAACTTTATAAATCACGATTTTTACACTGGGAAAAAAGATGGATGTCATATTTTATTTTGAAGTAGATCACTGGGGACCTCTTCATACAATATGGGTGCAACTACTATTTTAATTTTAATTTTAAAAACTACCGAACATATTTTGCTGAAAATTCTTTATATATATTTTAAAGGATATTTTGAATATTTTTTTTAAATTTTCGAACCATAACTTTACTTAAAAAGTGTTTCAAAAATTAGGTCTCATAGTGTTCAATGTATGTCATTTTTTCAACCAGAGTTCAATCCAAAACTATTCGGGTGATGTTATTCATTTACATTCCCATATGTCGGACAGATCTTCTCAACAACATACTAAAATTTCATTTCGATAAAGTCATTTTTACGGCAGTTATCGTGTGAACAGACAAACAGACAGACAGAATGAGCAAAGTCATAAACACCTTTCAACTATGTTGGAAAATGTTAAAAATAAAACACATTAGTAAAATACAATAAAATAGCCCTTAAAATATATGAACCGATTTTAGAGGTAGAATCGCCTTCAGAGGGATAAATGCCACAGCATTCACTCCAATAAAGGTTGGAAAATATTTGTCAAAATTAACAGGTCACGTAATTTAGATAAAACGATTGCATTCCGAAAGCAATGGGAAAGTGAACAAATGAGGTATAAAACATATTGATTCGAACAGCAGATGAATGTATAAAACTTCTCTAAAAATCGTTAAAAGTTAATGTAAAAGAGAAAAAAAAAATTTTTTTTTTCTTTTTTTTTCTCATTTTTTGTTAGATACCATTTATTTTGTTACAATCTATTGTAATAATTTATAAAAATAGTAATTTATAGGTTTTTAACGAATTTATATCAGCAAAACGAACTAACTTTTATCTGTTCTAATATAGAAATAAAATCAGGGGCGTTGTTTTTACAGTAATGAATTTTCACGACATACATGAGAATGAGTTAAAATTTAGAAGGTTGCCCTGGTCTGGATTATCCATTGGACTAAGGTAGACAAGGACACACCCACATTATCACCCGCGTATGCATCTATGTGTGTACCGGGTAATTCAAAGGTTCGGAACAAAAGTAAAACGCTATAAAAAATATCTATGGGTCGGAGAGACATGCGGTTTGCAGGTTAATATTAACCGTGGTGGGGGATTTTCTGTGGCATGAAACAAAAATTAGTTCAAACTCTCGACACTTGGGGAGCTGCGGCAGATAAAGCCATGGAGATGACTTATTCGTGGAGGTGATTGCACACATGACTGGCCTGCGAGATCCCCAGATCTCACAGCCTGTGATTTTGTCATTTGTGCAATCACCTCCATGCATAAGTCATCTCCATGGCATTATTTGCCGCAGCCCCCCGGGTGTCGATAGTTTGATCTCCATGGCTTTATTTGCCGCAGCCACCCGGGTGTCGATAGTTTGATCTCCATGGCTTTATTTGCCGCAGCCCCCCGGGTGTCGATAGTTTGATCTCCATGGCTTTATTTGCCGCAGCCCCCCGGGTGTCGATAGTTTGATCTCCATGGCTTTATTTGCCGCAGCCACCCGGGTGTCGATAGTTTGATCTCCATGGCTTTATTTGCCGCAGCCCCCCGGGTGTCGATAGTTTGAACTAATTTTTTTTCATGTCACACAAAATCCCCCACCACGGTGAATATTAATCTGCAAACCGCATGTCTCTCCGACCCATAGATATTATTTTTATAGCGTTTTACTTTTGCTCCGAACTTTTGAATCACCCGGTATGTATGCAGCCAATATTTTAAAGCCCCTACTTGGTATAAAACCTCGTGGTTTTCTTTTACATGTAGCTATTGAACCGAAGATTGTCCTGAAGCTTTAGAAAATTCGAAAAATTTGATAGGTTTTTTAAATATTTGTAAGAAATCTCTTTTCCTCATAGGAATGAAAAGAGGTATGAGAAAAACGTGTTTTCCCCTACAAAAGAGAGGTATAAATACAGTTTTTTGGTTTGAATGAGAAGCAAATAAATTTCGAACAACTTCTAGAAGCCGGAATTTTGATAAAGTTGGTAGTTTCTTTTTTACAAATTTTTAAAAATCACGAAAAAAACCAAAAAATGCATTGTTCTCAATGCGGCAAGATCTGACACATTGCGCCTCTATAACCGAACTGGGAATCTAAAAACACCTGCCTCTTCACAGACGATTGGAGCCTCGATAGCAGGAGTTAAAATTTAGAAATTTAAAATCGCGAGTTATACAGAAAGAGATTTAAATTTTCAGATATTAGATTTTAAGAGATTATAAGCATTCCCTGAAAAATTCGTAATATTTCAATAAAAACTTTAACCTCTAAGGCAATTCGACGTATTGTTCAGAATTAAAATTCAACAAAAAGTAAAAGTTTCCGTTGTGCAGTCTTCAAATTTTGTTATTGCGAAGTGTCAAATGTTAGGTCTCGAAAACATCCACTCTTTTTGTCGAACTTTATTTGTTAATTTTTACAATTAAATTAAGGATTCGATAACTTTCATTTCAAAGCGATGTAATGCTCAAAATTAAAATTCCGTCAACAAAAAAATGTTCCAGGTCTTTAAATTCTGTCATCTTGAAGCATCATGTCTTAGCTCTACGAAACTTCAATTTTATTTGTTATCATTTTATTTAATAATATTTTACAATTAAATTCATGATTCCGTAATTTTAATTCGAGAAGTCACTGTCTCACTTGAGTTTCTTTCTACTTTGAAGAAGGGTGGATGTAGGTTAAGTCACGCCACGCGGTAAGGAAATTGGCCACGTGCTCTTATCAGCATTGATAGTAGAAATCCCCTTATTTTCCCCCAAAGTGTATATTTACCTTTTAAATTCACGAATTAAAAAAAATCGCAATATTTATTTTAGTTTATGTCTAAACAGAAAGTCTGAGATATCGTTCGTAGAATACCTGAAATACGGAAAATCGTTTGCAGCTGCGATGGAAAAATAAATTTGACGAAATGATCAGAAAACTGGCTATTTTCTACTTTAAAAGTTTATAACTTTTAAACTAATTCGAATTAAAAAAAAAACTCTCATCGAGCTGTATTATCCGAGAACCCTAAGCATCTTTGTATCGAATTTCATCACTGTAACGGTGATTGCATCTTTAATGAGCTTATAAATACTTAATATTGCATTCCAATATCATGATGATTGCAGTTCTTGATGATCTCGGAATATTTCTGGACATTCACCATTGTGAATCTCTTCATTAAGAGAATTACACAACCTTATGCACTTAGAGTCACTGTGAATTAGCTTTTGACAAACATATCGAGTGAAGATAATTTAAATGAGTTTGATCGTTTAGAGTCACTGTGAATTAGCCTTTGACAAACATATCGAGTGAACATGATTTAAATGAGTTTGATCGTTTAAAGTAACTGACAATGACAATAAATGGGAGGGGGGGGGGGGAATAATCAGGTGTGGGAGTTTCTATTGGATTTTTTCCATATTGGGGAGTTTATGCTGGATTTCCTTTTTTCAAAGTATTTAGGTCTACTCTTATTAAAATCAGCATTATTATAAGAAAAGTATTTTTTTTTTATTATCATTCTTTCTAAAGTTATTTATTTTTTAATTTTTTGCAAAAAAAATTTTAAATATTATTTTTAAAGTTGACAATAGCTTTATTGTCGTTCGAAAGGAAGAAAGTGTGCAATTTCAGATTTCCAATACTTGCTACTTTGAATGGGGGGGGGGGGGGTCACACACCAATCACTTGGAATCATCTGGCTGATCTCTGTTATTACTTTCTACAGTGAATTACACCACCGTTTTTGTTTAGGGAATTAAACTGCTTCTGCAAAATAATGATAATTGCAATAATAATAAAAATAATAATAATTGTAATAATAATAATATTAATAATCATGCTGCAAAAATTTTAGAATTTGAATAATTCGAGCTCTAATCATGTAAATTACCAAATTTTCTATCTAGTTATATTTCAATACAAGCATTGCGTCCGCACATAAAAATTCATATCGGTGTAGAAATTTGTTTTTTGAGGTATCGTGTCCAAACCTCACATACATCTGTCCAAAAGCGCTCTAAATATGTTGAGGATATCTAAAAGCGTGATAATTCTTCGAATTTGAAATTTTTTGAAATAATATACTTCTTCTATACAATGGTACGAGAAAGTAAAATTTATAGAACTCCAAACGATGAATTTTAAATATCTATAATTTAAATTTCCTATTTATTAACGATTCTTTACATATCGAAACACCAATATAGTTACTATCCATTTCTTTAAATGGACACTTTTAAGCAAATTAACGATGTAAGATAAAAAAAAAAATGAACTTCTTTCTTCCATATAAGAAACAAGGCTTCTTTTTTGATGATTTTTCTCCTTTATCCCCCTACCTCTTGAGCATATCACTGCGGCTCGTGCTGTGGGCTCCGGCTCGTTGGCCAAGCGAGCCTCTTTCACCTCAAACCATGCATTGACCACAGTTTTCCGGCGGCAGGTACAATACGACAGACAACGCCGACCAACCTGAACGACGCACGCGCCATCTTCGGGGACGGCGACAGGTTGCAGGCAGCATCCCGCTCCACAGACGATCTCTACTGAACCAGGGATGCGAAGAAGATGAGAATACTGGGGGGGTTCTTCAATTCGCCATTTTGATTCTTAAAAAGTTGGCAGATTTGCGAATGATAAATTGTATAATCACGGATGTGGCAGGGCCGTAGAGAGGCAGGAGCCAGAGGGGGCTAAGCCCCCCCCCAAGAGGTATACTCAGCTCCCCTGATAAAAATATTAAAATTTTAGTAGTGATAAGAAATGTCAGCCAACATGTCATCTAAATTTTGCCCAAAAAAATTATTTATGAGCTTTTTTTATATAAATAATTATATTATGCTAAATAAATAATTATATTATGATTAATAAATAATTATATAAATTAATAATAATTATATTAATAAATAATTATATTATGAGCTTTTTTTATATAAATAATTATATTATGCTATATAAATAATTATATTATGCATTTAATAATTATATTGCTTTTTTATATAATATTTTTTAATTTAGCTGAATTTATGGCTATACTGATGATCCATTTATTTATATATTTAATGTGAAAATATTAAAAATTAAGGCAATAGTATTTGAATACTTTTGTATTATTGCGGAGTTCACTGTTTTTACGTTATAGTGTCAAAATCATCTGATAGGTAGTTAACAGTTAATATTAAGCGTTAACTTGTATTAACTTTCCGATTTTTTTTTGGCTCATTAACAGCTTTGCTACTAGTTAGTTCTTATATTAAATCCCATGGTAGTTATTATATAATATAATATTGATATATAGTAACTATATGGATTTTCCTAATCAAGTCTTAGCTTACAAATATAAATATGCAATTGTTTGTTAATAATTTAAATGGATGGAAATATATGAGTATAATAGTTATTATTATAGTTAATAAATACTAATGATTAACTGTGTTTTGGGTGAGCCTCTCCTTCAAGATTGTTGGCCCTCCTTGCATTTCATTTCAGTCCCTCTTGAATTTCGTCTTTGGCTACGGGTCTGTGATGTGGGCAGAATTTAAGGTCTGCAAGAGGGTGGCAACTGCTCTCCCAATGTTCATCACAAACACGGATTATCAGTGCCCCTTTAATATTGAGAGACTATCTCAATATTATTATTATCTGGGATTTATAACATCATTATCTGGGATTTATAACAGAATTATCTGGGATTTATAACAGGATATGTTTATTCTTTCGGGTGTTTCATTCATCTCTACATTATATTGAAATTCTTTAACTATAAATCAGTTTATGTATCAGTATGTTATGTATACAGTTATGTACTGCGTATTATAAATCAGCTTATCAGATTATATAATTAGCACGAATATCCAGCGATAAGGATGCAAACATCTGATGGAAATGATATTAGAATATACAGCGAATTCTCTAAACCTACACACCGCTTTAACGTTACGTACGCTTAATAAAAACCAAACAACTTGTTACGTGGACATAATATGTTCTAACTAGGTGCCTAAACAAGCTTTGAACGTTGTGCGGTTATAATGCGTTCTAAATAAATATACTGGATGCGTGCAACTTCATTAAACAATCTTTGCTAGCTCAATCTATTACATATAGTCTTTAAAGCTAAACTGTAGCATAGTTAAAAACTGAGATCGATTAAAGTAGTGAAAGACGAACAACAGATTGATAAGGCACACTATGAATTCGATTATGAGCTTTATAAAGAAAAGCTAGCATATGCATAGAAAATTAAGTTTAAAAACAATTTAGAACAGAAATCCACAAATAATTAATTAAAGTACCTCATTATCTGATAACATTTCGATAACAACTACACAAGGTTTCTTTCCGGCCGTCCAAATAGCTGCTCTTAGTCCCCTGGACGAGTCGGACGGTCTGGGTCTTCTACAAGGTTTCTTTGTCGAGAAAAGTAAAATAAAAATGTTAAATGCTGCCTACAAATGTTTACGTTCGATTCAAGAGAATGTTTCGCAGAATGCTTATAATGATAAAATAGCAGTACATTTAAAAATTGAATAATATCTCTAAAATTAAAAAAATTAGAATTTTGAATTGTATACGACTCTTTCTGTCAGGACGTATGTCTGATTCATCAATCGCTGTTTGTATCTCTTGCACTTACAAAATCGTCTGCTGAAATAAATTGATTTTAAAATGACCTAATTTGAGTTCATTACTATTAATCTCATTCGAATTTTAAAAAAATCTCGGCGAGGTGCAATGACCCTGGAGTTCACATAAACCTGTACCGAATTTCGCGGCTGCCTGAAGCTTCGATTTTCCGCAACAGGCGACACAAACAGACTGACATGTTTTATTATGTTAGATCAAAACAGAGTTTGTATTTTATTTCATTATTTAGATTTCTCATACAACACAAATGGACCATTTTTAGCACGTAAAAATGTGCGATATCTCAAGAAAGTCTCGTGCTAGCGGCTTATAAATGACATCACTTATGTTTTCAAATTAAAGAGAAAATAAATTTAAAACGGCATTTATTTAAAATTTTTCAATGTAACTAATTTATGATGTTTTACCCTCTTCCAGTATAGAGTTCGAGAAATTAAGGGCCTTTCCTTGGTTCGTCGATATAAATATTCTCATAAAATTTCACTTGAACTGCTCATTTTGTTTGAGAAATATCTTCCCTATAGAAACACAGACATCAATGCAAAAATAACTGATTCGCATTCAGATATGTTTAAAGCGTTTCAGTCTATAAAAGTACAAGATTGGGATCTTTGATTCTATCAATCAATATTTTTTCATTTTATGTATATATTATGCATTTTATCTGTCTTGTCTAATGTGCATTTTAAGTGTATTGATTTTTTTAGTCTATAGAAGACATCGTGAAATCGGTCGCTGATGCGTCGCATTCTCCCTATTAAATTGTATTGTATGTATATATACTATGTATTGAAGAGGACGTCGAAATAACAATTGGTCGCGATCATTATATAGGATCTTAGAAATCGAATACTTAAAAATCCAAAGAATCAAGTATCAAATTGTATTGTATGTGTATACTATGCATTGAAGAGGACATCGAAATAACAAAAGGTCGCGATAATTATGTAGGATCATAGAAATATGCTTCAAAATCCAAAGTATCAACGTATTAAATTGTATGGTATGTGTATACTATGTATTGAAGAGGACGTCGAAATAACAAAATCTCGCGATCATTCTGTAGGATCTTAGAAATATGCTTCAAAATCCTAAGAATCAACGTATCAAATCGTATTGTATGTATATACTATGTATTGAAGAGGACGTCGAAATAACAAAAGGTCGCGATCATTATGTAGGATCTTAGAAATATGCTTCAAAATCCAAAGTATCAATGTATTAAATTGTATGTGGTATGTGTATACTATGTATTGAAGAGGACGTCGAAATAACAAAATCTCGCGATCATTATGTAAGATCTTAGAAATCGAATACTTCAAAATCTAAAGAATCAAAATGTTCCCCAAAAGACAATGACATGACAAATTTCAAGTTACAATGAATAGTGGAATTTGGTTAGTTAGGGTCTTACGGATTTGTAAAGCGACAGATGTGTGCAATGGAAACAGCGGATAGACACATTTATTCGATAAATGTTATAGCTCAGATCGAAGGTGCTCTTGCATTCTCTTTCAACTCTATTTCAAATTGAATATCTCCTGACGCGGTGAGACACTTGAGTACCTCTGTTGAGCGAGCGTTCTCCCCTGAACAATACTAGCAGGGGAAAAAGGAAAGAAGCACCATCAGGATTAAAAATCTGAGGAAATCTTCCTTTATTTATTTTCCCAGATGACAATTTATATATTTATTTCTAATTATCACTATACCTGTTCTTCGCGCGGAATATATAATACAAAGGAACTTAAAATTCACAATTATGTGCAAATTCTTATAGTATTTTAAACGACATTGCTATTTAAACATTTTATCAAAATGATAAGGATATCAATATAATTCTCCTGAAAAGAAGCACAAGAATCTCTGTTCTAGCTATACAAAATTAAATCTACAAGCAGATCTGAAGAATAAAACATCTTGGTCCCGTTTGTAAGCATATTCACAAAATATATGAAACTGGATCATTGTATGTCAAAATGAAAACGCCATGAAATTGTATCAACATATGTCAAAATGAAAGCGCTGAAATGGTATTAGAATATATACTCGTACCATTCTTATTCTGTTTCAACAACTGACTAAACTCAAATATGAGTTTGAAAATTTTTTTCTGAAATGAAACAGATGACTTAAGAAATATCAATAATCCTCGCAACCTTTCAACCCAAAAATCTTAATTGATATAATCCAGTCAAAACTGTAATTCCGATAAAATTAATTTCATATATATTTCTTTATTATTTAAATCAGAAAAGATTTAATAAAACTCTTCTGCTGTATAAACCCATTGGGTTTCATTCTGTTGCTTAGCAACATTTTTTTTCAAATAAATCTGCAATATAAACTCGTTGACTTTAATTCCTTTTCTTAGCAACATGATATAACTTGTTTTCCAAATAAGTATGTCGAAAAAATATCGTTTACATAATGCTATCTATATGGGAACTTTGTATTTTATCAATATCTCGACAATCCCTGATCCCAGAAACTCGAAACATGGACTGAATTTGAAATGACGCTTATTTCACAGCAATCCACAAAATTTTATGAAATTCGATGCCGCCGTTCTCCTGTGATGGTGACACACAGACATATACAGATATATTTTCAATTTTATTTATGTAATTAATAAATTAAAATAAAAGTTACTGCGAGTCGTAAATTATTTGGGTAGACATTGTTTACCTTGTGTACCTCGACGCTGATTGTGGAGAAAATGTTAAGAATCGAAAGAGGGGAAATAAAGATCAAAAATGTTTCACGTGATGCAGAAACTAGATTCGAAACGAAATGGCGGTTTACATGCTGATTCGCGGTCATGCACAGGGGATTTGTCAGGAAAGACGCAGGACTCAGTTGAGTGCTCTTGGGCCCTTCCTGTCCTGGCATATTGCACCTTGGCTCTGAGGGAGTCAGGTTGCAGACTTAACTATGCGAAAAATGAGCGGGAGCAGGTTCCGTTCTCCCTGCAAATATGTTTTCATCCGTATATCCTTCGATTCGCGATTCGATTCGATTCAATAAACCGACTGGCATAAAAGGCCGGCAGGTCAAATGGAGGTGACACGGAATTTGCAAGTCAAGTGGCAGGTAGGTTGGTAAGAAAGGGCATGATGTGTGGGACAAAGCGGATGATTTTTCCTATACTATGATCCATCTGCAATTTCATGAGTTCGATCTCTTAATTGGTGATCAGAGGGCTATATTTCCTCTGAAGTGGAATAAGCACTTGCGTTTAAGGAGTCAAATTTTTAAAGGTGCCGAAATACACTTCAAAACAGAACGTTCAATAAAGGTAAAATAGAACATGACGTTACGATGAAATGAAAGATATGGGTTTTATGTCATGAATGATATATATTCACACGCGTACCTCAATATCTTGAATTATGCACATCACCATGCCTTTAGCCATTTTAAAATATTTTAAACAGTTGCTATTTTTCAATAAAGTTTGGAATGCATGTTTGATAGCTTTGTTCCAAACAGATGAGCATATTGTGAATCCCTGTCTGAAAAGTTATGCATATTGATCGGGTTTTGTATGTAAGAAAATTGGATTACACGTAGAAGTGACAAATGTAAATACATTGAACCTATTGTTTCTAAACTACTTGAAAGCTAAAGCAAACGGTTAAACATCATTTGCAATGAACAATAGAACATGAAATCGAACATTAATTTTTACTCCATTTTCTCAAAACAATTTTATTTTCTTACACGAGAAGATGTCAAGAAAGTTTTTCAGATAGCTCAAATATGACAGTTTGAGTAAATACACTCTTTTGATGAAAAAAAGAAAAAAAAAAGAAAAGAAGGAAGCACCATGAAGAAAGTAACTGTTTTAATTGAAATTAGATATACGTACAGCTCATACACAGGTAATGAAATGATTAGAAAATTAAGGCCGCAGGTCCCATCAATAGTTAGCAATTGCACATTGGATTTTCAAATCAGTAATTGGTGAAACCCCCCTTGGCGGTAATGCATGCTTGTATACGTCTAAGTAAGGAGTGATAAAGTTTCCTAACATCATCCTGCGATACATTCTGCCAGGCATTCCTCAATTGTTGCTCCAGATCTGCTACATTTCGGGGTGCCCTAATCTGGCGGCCTACCTTGTCCCATACATACTTGATTGGCGAAGTGTGTGGTGATCTTGCTGGTCAACAAATGGTATCAACAGCACGGAGACAGTCCACAGATATGCGATCCGTATGTGACGTGGCATTATCTTGTTGGAAAATGGCCCCAAAATGACGTGCCATGAAGGGTAACGCAAACGACCACAGGATTTCATCAACACATCGATGAGCTGTTAAAGTTGTACTCAGGATGACTAGGGGCGACCTACTGTCGTAAGAGATAGCACACCCACACCATCACACCAGGGGTAATGGCTGTGTGTCTGTGTAAAAAAAGGACTGATAGGGACCGCTGGCCCTGGAGCCTCCACACAAGTACCCGATGGTCATCTGCTGAAAGACTGAAGCGTGATTCATCGCTAAACACTGTGCGATGCCAGTCCGCTGGCAGCCATGATGCTCGTTAACGACACCACTTCAAACGACTCTATCTATGTTGTGGGATTACGGGCAGATATCTTAAAGACTGCCGTGAGCGTAACTCCACCTCAGCCAAGCGCCGTGAGATGGTGAAAGGTACCATGGGTGGTATGGAAGAGGCTGTAGCACATTGGATGGCGGACAATGATACCGTTAGATCAGTTCGAGCCTGTCGCACAAACAACCGATCTTGCCTCGCATTCGTGCACCTTGGCCTGCCAGGGTCTTTATTCCGCCGATGAGTTCCTTGCAACAACCATTTCTGACAGCACCTTTGCACAGCAGTGTCCTTTCGGTGCAGGTGGCGGCCTATTGCTCGGTATGACCAGCCAGCTTCACGTATCCCGACTATACGACCACGTTCGAACTTGCTTAACTGCTTATAAGATCTTCGGAAACGTCGTAAAGACATTATTGGTTGTGTCTCCATCACGGAACTGCAACGCCGATAACGAGCACAGATAAACCGTCCACATTTTTAACCTGTTTTATAGGATGTTAGTTGCGCAGTGGAAATGTTAGATGTTAGTTGCGCTATGACCGAAGTTAACACTCATTGGCCTTGCAAATTTAATCATTTACATACTTGGTATAAAGGAATTTGCATGCGAAATTTCGAGATGATCGGATTATTTTTTAGGGATGCTTCGTTTTTTTTTTTAATGCAAAAGAGTGATTGTATTTTAACTTTAGTTTCTTTAAGTATTTTCCTTGAGATGCAATACACTTGAACCTAAGATTTCTGGTATCAATTTTAAATATCTTGTTTCTGTGTATAGTTTAGCAGTTTGGTTGATTTTGCTTTGACCTGGGGATCATCTGCTAATCTCTTCAATCAGATCATGGGTAACATGATGCCATGGCTTGACAGACAGTGTTGTGTGTGCTGGTGTTTTGGTGCAAGAAAGAACCCTGAATGGTGTCTGAAATCTTCCTTGTACTGCGATAATGATCCTGGAAAATTTTAGGAACAGATGCAGTCGGTGTTCCACCGCTCGGCATACATCCTGTAGATATTCTTGTCTCACGCTACCTTCCGCAGCAACCCTCAACTATTTAGTCCTAATTTTCCCGCCATGTTCCAATTTCAGGAACTTATTTGTATCCCTAGTACGGAGAAAATGTTATTTTTCTCCATTTTTTTCAATTTCAAGATGTTGATGAAAACTCAAGTTAAAAGTCTTCATATATATAGAATAATTTTGGTAAGATTTTTGTCTATGCATTTAGGCAGACATAGACTTAATCCGTATCTTAGAAATGGGTTTTTAACAACATGAAATTTGCCCATAGTCATATATTTCACGGGATAATTATTAAATGTTCATTGGATTTGGATAAGCATTTTGTACGTAAATAGTCACTCTGTTTGGAATTATAAGTTTCCAAAAGCGCTCAGTTTCAATTCACATGGTGTTAATTCAACGCAAAAATCATTGTGATGGGAATTTTGTACACTTTTAATTCGCAGAGAAAGAAGTAAAATAATGTGTTGTCTACATCAGATTTTTTTTCTTATAATAACCACGATGAAAAAGCAAAAGAAAGAAATAATATAGAATATAAGAAAGTTGAGCGGATCCTTACACTTTGGATATTTAAATTAATAATTAATGCACCCAATCAAATATATTTTAAAATATGTAGTTTCTATTAGTATGTCTGTTCTATTGCTATCTTAATACCTTCCTGAAATCCTTGACACAAATTACAATACATTACCAACAATGTGCCAGAAGAACAACATCCAATCCTTTTAAAAAATGTAATACGCTGTAACTCATAATAAAAAAAACTCTATTGTGTTTCAAAACCCTTTCAATTAATATTTCAAAAAGTCATCGTGCTTGCCCTTCTCTGATGATCTTGAGCTGGACCCTCCACGGAACAACTCAACTCTAAACAAACTTTATGTTTCAGTAACAGACGATAAATCAGCGGGGAGAACAATTAGTATCTCATCCTTGGTAAGAATGAAAAGAATCAATTCAAACTTGCTAAACTCGTATTCACCTTTCAATTCGAATGTTTTCCAAAGGGGGATATCAAGAACGGGATCCATGACACGAGTAACAAAAGAACGGAATTCAGTGACCTTCAGAATAAAGATGGTTGCTTGGGGCCATTAATACGTTGACAGTTGGAATATTGAAGGCTGGACTTTTTTTTTTCCTGATTTTCTTTCTCTCAACGTCTCTGGTTTCTTTTCTTTTAGTATTTCTAATACATATTGAGACAGCGATGTTCCACGAGACTTTTTCATTAAAAAATATTTTTTAATAGTCTTTTGTAGAAATATATAGTTCTTGAAACTAAACCAAACGAAAACGAACTTACGAAAATCATAAAGATTTTTGATAGGTAAGAAGCAAGACATCATACGTTACCCGACATAGAAAATGCAACACCATAGGGCTTTGACCGTATATTTATGAAAATTGAGAGATAAACGTAGCTGAAAGATGTATGTAAATGACCTGAAATGCAATTACGTCACGTGATTAGAGCGCGGGATAAGAGGGATGGAAACGGCAGATGATCTAATAGTTGTTACTGTTTGTCACCTACGGAAACCCGTTTTCCGAGCTGTTTTTCATTTCAGAAGACACGTGTTGTTGAAGAGATGACTGGCCGACGACGCCGAAGTCCATTTCAGCATTTGGACGATCGTGCGAGGGGATTTATTTTAGGTCTACGTACGGCTGGGTGGTCTTTCCGGACTATCGCCGCTGAAACACGCGTAAACACTTCTACTGTGCAAAGGATTTGAAAAAGATGGATTGAAGAAGGACATGTGAATCGTCACAGTGGTACCGGTCCATCCAGACGTACGTTAGTACCCATTGATCTCCGTATTCGAAGGCATGCGGTGGCGGCTCCACATACGGCGATTGTCGACATTCTGCAGAATTTGCAGAGTACATTGGATATTCAAATATCAGCGAGAACAGTTCCTCGATGATTAGCCGAAAGCGGCTTGCACTCAAACCGTCCTTTAAGAAGACCGCCATTGACTATAATACACCGACGTGAGAGATTGCAATACCGACGTGAGAGATTGCAATGTTGTCGGGCCCGAGCGTCTTGGACGACTGAATGGGATAGGATAGTGCTCCGCGACGAGTCTCGGTTCTGTTTGTCAAATGATAATCGCCGTGTGAGAGTCTGGAGGCGACGTGGAAACAGATCCAATCCTGCTACGACTGTTGAACGCCACACTGCTCGACAACGAGACGTCATGGTTTGGGGTGCCATTGGCTTCGATAGTCGGTCACCTCTGGTTCATATCAGAGGCACAATGACGGCACGATGATATGTGGATAAGGTGCTGCAACCGGTTGCACTGCCCTACCTTTAGCAATTGCAAGGTGCCGTTTTCCTTCATGATAACGCGCAACCGCACACGACAACCACCCGCAACCAGTAACCATCAGAAGCCTTGCACGGTATACACATGCTTCCTTGGTCTCAGCTGTCTCCACATCTTTCACCCATCGAACACGTATGATATGTGATTGGCTGTTGTTTGATTGCCCTGTCCCCACTGCAAACAGAGGACGAACTGTGGAGAATGGTTGAAGGCATATGCCCATCCATCCCCCAGGAAACTATCCGCACGCTCATTGCATCTGTTCTATGAAGGGTTGCTGCTTGTATCCCCGCAAAAAGTGGTGCTACTGCCTACTGATCACCCTGTCTATAATTGCATTATCTTTCTGGAATTAACATCACTTATTTATATATGCCATCTCTGTCTATTTCCCCTTTACCATCACACTCTATTCGCTCTTTAATGGTGTTCTATTTTCTGTGTTGGGTAGTGTATTTAAGTTGAAGACATTACTTTTCACACTTTAATACACGAGATAATCTATATGAGGTGTTAACCCGTTATATAGGTGTTATAGCTGTTAATTCTGTTATATATGTTGGGGAGTATAATTTTTTTTAAATTTCCAATGGCTGGGGTACATGAACAAAATTCAAAAGTAACAAACAGTGAGAAACAACGATAAGAGTTCAAAAGAAAACCGAAGGTTATCGTCCCAATAGCCGTCTTACCTCCCAATATTTGGAAGTCTCGGCAGCATCATGGAGGGTTTCACACCGATGCAAGTATTTGTCCACAGGTTTATCACAATCATAGCTGACAAGTAGCTGCAGTAAAAATACCAATACGGTACAAATGTGCATCAAGCCAGTCATGCCCAGTTGGGAGTATAAAGTTATGCGTAGACACACTGAACCTACACTAGGAGTTATGGTCTGGGGAGCCATTTCCTATGACAGCAGGAGCACTCTCGTCGTTATCCCAAGCACCTTGACAGCAAATTTGTACATCAGACTGGTGATTGAACCGGTGGTGCTGCCATTCATGAGCAGTATTCAACAGGGTGTTTTCCAACAGGATAACGCTCGTCCTCATACCGCTGCTGTCACCCAACGTGCTCTACAGAGTGTTGACATGTTGTCTTGGCCTGCGACATCACCAGATCTTTCTCCCATCGAGCACGTAATGGACATTATTGGAAGACAAATCTAGCGTCATCCACAGCCAGCATTAACCGTTGCTGATTTGACTGATCGAGTGCAACAGGCATGGAACTCTTTCTCAGAAAATGACATACGGCACCCATACGACACAATGCATGCACGTTTGCATGTTTGCATTCAAAGTGGTGGCGACTACAGCGGTTATTAATGCACCACTATTTCACATTTGAAATGGCTCTTCTCGCGCATACTTTAGCCTGTGACCTTGAAGCTTTAATCAAATAAATATGTTATCTGCACAATTGCTTTGCCTAAATTTTATTCCTCTAAACTAATTTCTTCTTGGTGTTGGGATTTTATTTTCCGCCAGTGTATATTGGAGTTTAAGAAATATTTAATGTCAAAGTCAAAGACAAAATATTTGAGCTGCGAATAGACTAACTGCTCGCGTCCTGAATAGACTAACAATAGCAAGACCACGAATTTTTGCAGGCAGGTACCTACATGGGTAAATTTTTACAGAATGGAGTCTCTTTTTTAATTTTGATGTAGTTTTTGAGATATTTTACTTTTTATACACTTCTGAAGTGAACTTTTTTTTTTGTATCGGCACGTCTAGCGATTTCTCTGTCTTGTACCGTAAAAACTATAGCATACAAAAATATGAAATTTGATACATTCATAGAAAAATAATAGGGTAATACTATGAAATAAACCGTTTATCGATGTAATCTTTAATTTACATGAAATAGCTCATGATCAAGGAATTCAGTTTTTGGATTCCCTGGGCTAAGTAAAATCTCTGCTTTTCACTCCCGCGGAAAATAGGCAAGGATAAAAAATAGATTTTTGAAAGTTGAATTTTTAGGAAACATAGATATGAAGCGAGCGCAGCGAGTAGGAGGCGAAGTCTTCCGAAAAGGATTGCGCGAGCGGAGCGAGCAGGAGGCAAAGCCCCCTAGTGTTCTATAAAACCGGAATTTTGTTAAACGCTCGAAAAACAAAAACTTTTTTTTTATAATACTTAATTTAATTTCCTGGAAAATTAACTTTTCCTGATTAAAATATAAATCTCTCTCTATTACAAAAAGTAGCTGACGCCGCCGCTGCTGCTTGACAAATTTCTCGTTTCTCCCGATTCTTTGCTTCGTACCACAAATACTATTGCATATAAAATTATGACATTTGGTACACGCATAGAAAAAGATTTGAGGAATACGATGAAATAAACAGTTTTTTGATATATATATTGTAATTTAAGAAATATTTAAAGTCAAAGACAAAATATTTGAGTTGCCAGTTCGTGTCTTGGATAGACTAATAAAAGCAACACTACGAATTTTTGCAGGCAAGTAAATGCATGAATGGATTTTTGCAAGATGGAGTCCCTTTTTCATTTCGATGTAGTTTTTGAGATATTTTACTTTTTATGCACTTCTGAAGTGAACCTTTTTTTTCGTATCGGCACGTCTAGCGATTTCTCTGTCTCGTACCGTAAAAACTATATCATACAAAAATACGAAATTTGGTACATTTATAGAGAAATAATAAAGTAATACGATGAAATAAACCGTTTATCGATTTAAACTTTAGTTTGGTATTAAATAGCTCGCGAAGCGAGCTCATAATCAAGGAATTCAGTTTTTGGATTCATTGGGCTAAGGAAAATTACTGCTTTTTCTCCTGCAGAAAATGGGCAGGGATAAAAAAGCGATTTTTGAAAGTAGAACTTGTAGGAAAGATAGATATGAAGCGAGCGCAGCGAGTAAGATGCGAAGGCACCCGAAGGGGGTTCCACGAGCGGAGCGAGCAGGTTGCAGAGCCCCCTAGTTATGCAAAATATACATAAAATCGTATTTGATGCAAATGTATTAAAAAAAGAAATCTAAAATTTTTGAATGAAAAGAAAAAAAAAGATAAAAACCATTTAACAAAAGTTTGTTTTTTCCCCTGTCTTTAGAACACTACTCATATCACACAACTTTGCTTCAAATACTATTTCAAAAAATCTGATGTGGGCAACACATGACTTTCCTTATATAATGTAATGAATTTACTACTTTTACAGTAAAAAATAGGTTTTTTATTTAGTAGATACTAATATTCTTTCCAAGATATTGAATTTTCGACAATTAGTCGTCATTTTCATTGATTTAGCGTCACTTTTATCCATTTGGCGAGATTTTCGTTAATATAGCAACATTTCAAAAAGTCGCCAAGTTAGCGACATTCCGCCAAATTGGTCGCCAAAATCTCGCCAAGCGTTATGGACGAAAAAATAAGTCGTTCTTACAGCAGATAAATGACGATTGGCGTTCAAATACAAAAGTATTACTCAAAGTATCTTTTTCATGAATGGAACGAGCTAGATCCATGAGAATGATGTCACTCAATTTATTGCATGGTACTACATATGAAAAGTGAACATGTTTCTCAATAGGAAATATTTTGTTTTTCATTTTATATGACTTTTTGATAATTTTTTTGAAAAATGTGCAATATCTCGAGAACGGTTCATGTTAGCTTTCTAAAATTTATGTCAATCGTTTTCTAATGAAAAATTACATAAGAAATGTCTATTTGCGTAACTTTATCAGTGGTTCTGATTTTTTGACGATTTTTTCCAAATTTTATTCGAAAATTTAGGGGGGTTCTAAAGATATTGCGTATAAAAACAGTAGGCTTCCAGTGTTTACGGATTGTGATTTTTGTACCAAATTTGGTTCAAATCGGTCCATTCGTTCGTCAGTTATCGTTTCCACAGACCCACTGACACACACACACACTTACTTTCACACACACACACACACACAGACATCACTTCAAAAATGTTTGTTTCGTGATCAGGGATGCTTGAAATGTGCTCTCCCGTCGAAAACTCGAATTCGAATTTTCGACCCCGTCACAATACTTTCCTTATACATTATGTATATAAGGAAAGTAATAAGTACTTTATTTTGCAACAAAGCTGTTTTTATATCGCTGTGTATGGAATAAGGTTTTAAAATGTGGCCACACAGTCGAAAAAAGCGTCTAATGCGTCTAGTCGTAAATGTGGTCCTGGTGATAATTGGTAATTCTAAATGTTGCTTTCCAACAAGGATATATTTCCAGGGCCACTTGAACTCTTTCCGAGGCTGCTAGGAAAAAGTAACTTCCAGGGCGCCCCATAAAACTTTAACAGCAAAAAATGTACATTCAGCACGGAAGATGGGCTCCCAGAGTTTCGGGGGCCCTCAGCATTTGCCTACTTTGTCTATGGTTATAAAAGACCCTGCACATTTGAGACAGGAAAATATCGCGTATTTGTAACAACATGCATTGAATTGTAAAGAAAATAATACTCCCAAGTTTATGGTTTGCGATTTGATTTTATTAATCACCGGTTATATTCCTTCCTCAGTTTCCTTTTGACAGTTAATATCGTATGCGAGTGTTTCAAACTCAGTCAATTAACGTCAAATGAGCTGACCTATTACGAGTCTCTTTATCTGGGAATGGGGCCTGTCAGAACCGGGCCCTGTGACTGATGGGCCCTCGAGTGGGTCCTTCTTGCAAAAAATATCAAGAAGTAAAAAAAATATATTCTCACCCAGTGGGGTTCTCAGACGAAATAAGGACCGATCAGTCAATCAAAATGCCATTTTAGTTGGCCATTAGTAAGAAAAAACCGTTCGACCTCTATTCCTATAGGGTCAAGATTTCACTTTTCAGCAAAAGAGAAAGGGGGTGGAGGGGGGCGGTAAGAAATAATAAAAGTAGATAAATGCTGCGTTAAAGAAGCATTGCGGGTGGTATGAGAAAAGGCGCGGCTGGGCAGTTTTTAATTTCCCTGCTTTTATTCGCTAGAAAATATCCGATCAAACGTGGTAGGAATAGATTTTACAAGTCTGAGAGAGAAGTAATGGATTTGTCGAAAGGTATATTTCATCTTTGCGAAGGTATTCGTTGAGAAATGTCGATTGTTTGCAATCGATTCTTTAGCGATAGCGAATCGATATAAGTGACAAGTCTCTGTAAAAGTAACTAACGTTATTTTTACTTTCTCATACTATAGAATATTAGAATATAATATAGGGAAAGTACAGTGTTTAAGATAATTTTCGATTTCGAGATTTTAACACCAATATATGTTTCAAGACCACATGAAAACGTTTGGATTACTTTTAGAGTAATGCCTGTCGTCTGTCTGTTGTCGATTTCTTGTGCATACGATAGCTGCCACAAATATTAATGCATTTTCACGAAACTTTTATCCAGTTTTGTTACAGGAAAATCTAGAACTAGATAGAATTATTTGAAATTCGAGCGGAAACTTCTAAATTTTATATTTATTTACCATATCAGCATAGGATAAAATTTGGTATAATTTTGCATAAAAGGGGTCATTTATGGCTTATTATCATCGATCATTGTAGTGACAAAGAGTCGCGATACCATTTTTGTGTTCGTGACACTATTATTCCCGTTGTGGGGGTACATTGTCAAACGTTTTCCAAAGTTTGCCAGAATTGTAAAAAAAAAGAATTACAAGTTATTTAAAAAGGAATATTGGTATGAGGAACTCGGGTTTACTGTTGCGTATTCTTAGCAGTGTAATGTCATTTCTGTAATGTTCTTCCGCTTCATCTAGGGCATATTTATTTTTAGATTTACTCTACAACGTGTCCTAATATTTTTTCCCATAAAAAGTACAAAACATACAATAAATTATACATTTAAATTTAAATTCTCTTATGGAAATTCGATCAAACTGCTGTCTGTAAAATTATCTGAAATTACAACACTTCGTAAGTTACAGGAGCGCGGTAGCCCAGGGGTTAGCGAGCGGGAATTGCACTCGGTAGGCCCGGGTTTGATTCCCTCCACTGCCAAATCTTCCGCCGTGTTCACGCGGAGTACGATCACGTTAAACATGTGGGTCCGTAAGTCCTTCCGCGAGGTTGGTGGTAGGGGAAGGAGGGTAAGTCCATGTGGATATCTCCCCCACTGGGTTCCGGTCTAAATTAGGAGGATCTTCCAGGCCGTCCAAACAGTTACCTTACACCTTTCTGGTAGGTCGGACGGTCTGGGTCTCAACAACAACTTCGTAACTTCGTAAGTTACAACATACATAGGATATTAAAAGTATCAACCAATTTCGTCGGCAAAACCCAGCCTCTTTCTGTGAAACAAGAGAGAACAGGGTCATTTTCAAGTGAAGTCCACGTGCCCATACATCTCAGATTTTTTTTTATATTTTTACTTTCTTATACTATAAAATATAGTACAGAGAAAGTATTCGTCACGAAAATGTCCGATTTCGAGATTTTGATGCCAATATATATCTGGGGACCTCTTGAACACACGTTTTGACTATTTCTAGAGGGATGCCCGTCTGCCTAGGATCTATTTTCTGTGCACACGATTGTTGCCACAAATGTTAATGGATTTTACCGACATTTTTTTATCTGGCTTTGTTATAAAAAAAAATCTAGAAATAGATAAAAAAATTTTAATATTCGAGCAAAAACTTAGAATTTTTTTAATATAGCAGCATAGGACAAAATTTGACATATTTATGCATAAAAGGGGTTATTTATGGGGCAATGATCATGAAACTTAATAGTTTCAATCATTATAGTGAAAAATAAGCGCGATATAATTTTTGTGTTCGCCACACCATTAGTCCACCTTGTTTTAGATCGTAGTTTTTCTCCTAGTATCGTTGATTGTGCAATTCTAAAATTTTATAAACCTTCCTCTGAACTTGCTTCTGAGAAATATTTCTACAATATTATTTTATCAATTTTTCCAACCATCAGTAAGCAGCTTTCTAAAATCCTTAAAAAATTCAAATTCGATATTGCATTTAAATATTTTAATAGACTCAGATTTTCTAATCTTAAAGATCGTTTAGACATTTCTAATAGATGGGGCATTTACACTATTTCTTACTAGTTTGGTCTTTCTCATATTGGTAAAACTTTTAAAACTTCGTATTAATAAATATAGAAACTATGTCAAAAACAGGAATTTAATAAATCTTCAATTCCTCAACATTGTTATCAATCTGACCACCGTTTCGAGTTTAATTCAGCAAGGATCATACAAAAATGCACTTCGATCTGTGATCTTGACTTCTTTGAAGCTTTCTACATCCAGAAAAATTCTAGTAATTTAGTTAATGACTTTTAGTTAATGACTTTACTTAACATATTTGTCTTGTTGCGTCTCATTTATTCTTGTTCGGACTTGACTGGTCTTATCGGGTTGTGTTTTGGCGCACGCCAATCTTACTTCTCGTTTTGGATTGGCTAAACTGTTCATGCTGCTTTCTGATTGGTGAGTTCTTAATCCAGGATTCCCAGGTGAATAAACTCTTCTGTTTCTTCAAATTGCGCTCATCAGAAAACAAGATCGTCTCAAAATCATCATCAATCATGCGAGGAATTGCATATTAGTAGGACGTGTCCTTTTGAATTGGTGCTACTTATTTGTGATTGACGGATTTCATCGCTGTTTTGAGTAATCTGTTCTCGGCATTTTGAATAATTTACTTTCTTTTTTCTCGGCATGGTCAGGAAAGTCACGCCTATTCCAGACAGATATAACATGGAATTCATTTCATCTTTTTGACTTCCTGTTTGTTGGTTCTCTTATACTAACGAAGGGGATCCAGCGTACCCTCGAAACAGCTATACCCTGCATTATTGTTAAATTTGTGCTTAAATACGTTGCTCTTGTTTTCCTTATATATTACTAATTTATACTAAATCTCAATTTCGTTCAATTTTGTGTGTGATTAAAACTTATTTTATACTTTTTCGTGCGTCACTATTGTGTAGGACAGGACATTGAATTTTTTTTTCTCATACTTCATTTTTTACTTTTAAATGTTAACTTTTTGACGTTTCATGAAATTTCATGACGACGTTCAAACCTATATGTATATTTTTTTTGCATGGATTAGCCTTCGAACTAGAAGAACATTTCCCCTGAAGGCACTGAATCGCAATCCGTAAAGAAAATGAACGAAAAAGACAAAAACATAGTCCTGACGTACGTAAATGACGCAATGATGTCGTAACGTAATGGCGTGAAAACTTTACTGATAAAAATGTCCGGCGAAATGAAACTGTGTGCCGAGTTACCCCTCCCTACGTGCTTTGGGAGCCGAGATCGAACCCATAAAAAATGATGGTACGTAAGCGACCGACTTAACAACATAACTTCTTGACGTCAATATTTTGTAGGCGAAAATACTCTACGAAATAAAATTGTTCAGCTCTTTGCGTCTTCTTGTAGTCGAGAACGAGTCTATAAAATTGACGTCATAACTTAATGACTTGAAATTTCGATAGATGTAACTATGTGCCGTGTTCTAATTCTACGTGATATGGGAGTCAAGAACAAGCCCGAAAAATATGATATACGTAAATGACGTAATGACGTTAAACTTTGACGTACGACTCACGTGAATCAGGAAAACATTTCATCGGAAGACACTGAAAGAAAATGAATGAAAAGAGCGAAAATATAGTTATGACGTACGTAAATGACGTACCGACGTACCAAAATGACCTGCAGATTTTATAGATGAAAATATTCAGCGACATGTAACTGTGTTTCGATTTTCAATTCTCTACATTCTCTATGAGCCGAGAACGAGCCCGTCAAAAATGTGAAACGAAGGTACAAACAGACGTAATTGACGTAACGAAGTGACGTAATAAGATGAAAATGTTCTGCAAGATAAAACTGTGTGTTGCCTTTTTCAGCTTTCTATGTTCTCTGAGATCCGAGAACGAGTCCATCAAGGAGGTTGAACGCAAGGACAGAATCCATGTAAAGCTGAATAGAATATTCGACGAATTTTTAACACTGCATTTCGAGTGGATAGTAAAACGTACAGGTCTGAAATTTTTAATATAGACTAACATGAACCCGAGGATATGAAAGATGGACTTAGAATTAGCCTTAGTAAATTAATTATGAATTAACAAAATTTAGCATTGGCAAAGACTGAATAGCTAGAGCTGACTTCCAACTTCTCAGCGATGGATTTCTCGCAGAAACGTCACAAATATGGCGCAGAACTGAATTACTGAAACACTGAAAACATAAAAAGTATTGATGTTTAATTCTAGACTATACTAGTGTTAGTTGGTATAATTGAACTTTAATTAGCTGCCGTGACAGAGTGGGTCAAGTTTACAACCACGTTGCAAAAACGACTTTCTCTTACTCCTACAGCGCTCACACAATACAGTACACCAACAACAACATTACATCGATAGAAACTTTCAAATGTAAACAAACTTTCTAGTTATTGATTATTCCGAGAGTGAAGATGTTAAAAGAGGTAAAGATACGGAGTTACGGATATTTCTCCTCCGCGGTTATAACAATCGTAATGAATTAATGATGATTATTCATAATTGTTAATTCATTAGATTTCTTTAAAAACGTGACTCCGAGGTTGATAAGTATAGCCAGCATAGGTGGAGTCACTGGTATCTTACGTAAGGGAGTGAAAATAAATAATTTTATCCTACTGCGAAATGCAGTAGGTACTTTCTGAAAATTGGATAAAAATACAATATAAAGAGAACATTTAAAGTAGCATTTTAAAGTTTTACTTTATTGTAATAACTTTAGAATCACTAGTGAGACCCGTGGGCGTTCTGCCCGTGAGTAATTTTTAAAATATGATTTGGGCGGTACATGATTTTTCCGGCAGATTTACACCCATTTTATCTTTATTCCTTTAATTATTCATTAAATTGAGTTTAATTGTATCATTTAATTGTATTCATCAAAGTAATACAGATAATTATTTAAAATTACACTGTATTTATACTTTTAATTAAATTTGCGTCTTGGTATCTGGACTTTGGTACCCGGACTTATTGTCAAAGGTGGAGTAACAAAAATACGAAAAATTTTATTCCGAATCGTAACAAAATCCAATTTTATTCCGAATCGTAACAAAATCTAATCAGCACCAGGGTGATCTACAAGTGACTTATCTACCAAATTATTTGAAATTTGGATTACTAGGCTTTTATCTAGAGTGGATAAAGACAATTTTTGAAGTCCATTTCGCAAAAAAAGGCAGGTTCTTTAATCCCGAATCATACCAAAGTCTAATCAGCAGCAGGATAACCCACAAGTGATATTACCTATAAAATTTTATGACTTTTGGTCAATTAGTTTTTGAATTAGAGTGGATACATTCCTTGAACAGACAGACACACAAACACACACAGACGTCACGCAAGTAGTTTTTGCGAGTTCTAGAGGTCCCAAAACGTGTAGATCCCTCGAAAGTTCGAACTGCGATTTTCGACACCATTCCAACACTTTCCCTATACATTACCATGTATTTCAGGAAAAGTAAAAACGCGTTTATTCATGGAATATCTTACTATAATGAAAGACAACACTAAATCACTGTCTATGCAGTCGCAACACAATAGGAGGTATTATAATACCCATTGTAAATAAATTAAAATTGAGTCCAGTGACTAATGTCTGGGTTCGTTTTCAGTTATTGATGTTATATGTATTATGATTGATGCTATATACTTATATGATATTGATGTTATATATACTTAAAACTCCAAAATTCTCCAGTTAAAAATGAGTCAGATCTGTGGCTTCGTTTTTAGTATCTGAGGTCACTCAGTGTAGAACTTCAGAGTGCTGGTCTTTATATCATGGAGTTAGAAAGAAGGAGAAAAAACTTCTGTGGATGAAACGCTTGAAAATGCCATAATGCTTTGAGAATTATATCTAGGTGTCGCGAGTATTAGTAAAGTAGCTGCTATTGTTAGTTGACACAACAGAAAAATGTAGAATTTAGTTTATGTATTACTTTCCTTATATACATAATATATAAGGAAAGTATTGTGACGGGGTCGAGAATTCGAATTCGAGTTTTCGACGGGAGAGCACGTTTCAAGCACCCCTGATCACGAATCAAACATTTTTGAAGTGATGTCTGTGTGTGTGTGTGTGTGTGTGAAAGCATGTGTGTGTGTGTGTGTGTGTGTGTGTGTGTGAAAGCATGTGTGTGTGTATGTGTGTGTGTGTCAGTGAGTCTGTAGAGACGATATCTCACGAACGAATGGAGCGATTCGAATGAAATTTGGTACAAAAATCACAATCCGTGAATACTGGAAGCCTACTGTTTTTAAATGTAATCGAATGTTCAGCATCCCCTAAATTTTCGAGTGAAATTTTGAAAAAATCATCAGAAACTCAAAACCTTTAATAAAGTTACGCAAATAAACATTTCTTATGTAATTTTTCCTTAGAAAACGATTGACATAAACTTTAGAATGCTAGCATGAACCGTTCTCGGGATATTGAACTGTTTTCAAATAAATTTATCAAAAAATCCCATAAATTAAAAAAAAATATTAACTGTTGAGAAACATGTACACTTTTCATATGTAATATCATGCGATAAATTTGGTGACATCATTTCCGTGGATCTAGTTCGTTACATTCATGAGAAAAGATACTTTGAGTAATACTTTTGTATTTGAACGCTAATAGTCATTTATTTGCTATAAGAATAACTTATTGTTCCGTCCATTACACTTGGCGAAATTTTGGCGACGTATTTGACGGAATGTCGCCAACTTGGCGTTTTGTTTAAATGTCGCCAAAGTAATGAAAATCTCGCCAAATGGATAAAAATGACGCTAAATCAATGAAAATGAAGACTAATTGTCGAAAATTCAATATCTTATAAAGAATGTAAGTATCTACTATAAGAAAAACCTATTACTTTCCTTATATACCTAATGTATAAGGAAAGTATTGTGACGGGGTCGAAAATTCGAATTCGACTTTTCGACGGGAGGGCGCGTTTCAAGCATCCCTGATCACGAATCAAACACTTCTGAAGTGATGTCTGTGTGTTTGTGTGTGTGTGTGTGAAAGTATGTGTGTGTGTCAGTGAGTCTGTGGAGACGATAACTGACGAACAAATGGACCGATTCGAACGGAATTTTGTACAAAAATCACAATCCGTAAACACTGGAATCCTATTGTTTTTATACGCAATCGAATGTTCAGAACCCCCCTAAATTTTCGAGTGAAATTTTGAAAAAATCGTCAAGAAATCAAAACCGCTAATAAAGTTACGCAAATAGACATTGCTTGTGTAATTTTTCATTAGAAAACGAGTGATATAAATTTTAGAACGCTAACATGAACCGTTCTCGAGATATTGCACATTTTAAAAAAAATTATCAATAAGTTATATAAAAAAAAAAAAAAAAAATTCCTATTGAGAAACATGTTCACTTTTCATATGTAATACCATGCGATAAATTGGGTGACATCATTCTCGTGGATCTAGCTCGTTCCATTCATGAAAAATGACATTTTGAGTAAAACTTTTGTATTTGAAAGCCAATAGTCATTTTTCTGCTGTAAGAATAATTTATTTCTCCGTCCATAAAGCTTGGCGAGATTTTGGCGACGAATTTGGTGGAATGCCGTCAACTTGGCGACATTTTTAATTGTTGCCAAATTAACAAAAATCTCGCTAAATTGATAAAAATGACGCTAAATCAATGAAAATCACGACTAATTGAAGAAAATTTAATATCTTGGAAAGAATATAAGTATCTACTGTAAGAATAACATTTTTTTAACTGTAAAAGTAGTAAATTCATTGCATTATATAAGGAAAGTCATGTGTTGCCCACATCAGATTTTTTTTTTATTGTAAAAGTAGTAATTTCATTGCATAATATAATGAAAGTCATGTGTTGCCCAGATCAGATTTTTTTTATTGTTTTTAAATTAAAAGTTCTCTAATTATGAGTATAATTAAACAGCATTTTTTCATGGATGCAGGATAGAGTGCAGAATATATGGAGATAAAAATAAATTTAAAGGTAAAATAATTTTGAATATGTAGGAATATTCTATATCGTTTCAGTTCTACTATTTGTTACTGATTTATTTTTACAAAATTGACAGTTTAAATAAATATTTTAGGCCTTTCGCCATAGAAATGTATAGTACATTGCAGGACTACTTATCTTATTCAGCGCCACCTGAATTATTGTCACAAACGATATTGGTGTTTTATTAATAGGACGTTTTAACTCCTTACTATTACCTCCATGGTATATGGACTAGTGAGACCCGCTGCATTCTCTGCCCTATAAGCAATAAACAAAAAACACGCGAGACTTATTCATATTTTTATTGCAAGAAGTTTGAAATATTTTGAATGTTAAATACGTTAACTAAATAAGCGCGACACTCCTAGTTCCGTGGTGTCTCAAGTAAAAATTTATAAATTGATAAGAAATAATATATCGTGGTCTCACGTTCAGTATATGATGTCAAACTCTTCATAAGGCTCCATGGTTCATAATTTCTCTGTTAAAGAAGTATAGTCATTACATTATGTAGGAAACGGGCAGCCCCATATCATGGCCTCACTTTCAGTACCCGATGCACGAATACTCGCACATGAAACTCTGCTCTTTGCTCCAACCTTCTGCTCTTAGTATTGAATATTATATCTTAGTATTCTGCTTTTAGTATTGATATAATAAGTATTGAATGTTTGTAATATGTACTGTAAGAATAATTCCATTTTCCCGTTCGTGCGTCTTTCTGTCCGTCTGCAGCGCTTGGCAAAAATTTTGGCAGGCTATCGCCAACTTGCCGATATTTTTAAATTTTACTTAACGACTTGTTGCCAAATTGACTAAAATGTCCCCAAATCGATGAAAATGTCGCCAAATTGATAAAAATTCGTCAAATCCATGAAATTGCGCTTTATAAGGAGACAGTTTTGTAATTATGCTACGATAGCGTTTGTCTGTCGGTCAAACCCTCCCACTTAGCGATGGATTTGACGACTTTTTAAAATGTCCCCAAATTAACGAAAATAAAATAATACAATTACACTAAATAAATGAAAATGACACCTAATTGAGAAAAACCAAAACTAAGTTCGATTTCCTTTATAATCCTTGTCGTTTTGTGGGAATTAAATAATATTTTTGTTCTTCAGATTTGCCTATGAAGATAATTTTGTATAGCGAGAATATATGTAGATTGTTATACTTCTTTTTAGGATAATTAAATTAAATATTTAATATTGTTTTGAATAAAAATGTCATTTACAATACTATTTGGAATTTGCACATAACTGTGAATTTTCAGTTTCTTTATATTATATATTTTGTACGAAGAACTGATATGCTGCTGGTCATTCATAATAGCCGTTTATTTATTACTAAGGAAAGATAAGTGGGGAATGCTTTTCTATGGAGCAGGTATATGCTGGTGTTCAAATTAGTTGGTAATGTACCTGTTGTGGTTGTTAAAAATGTTCAATGATTAATAAGAATTATTTTGCAAGACCCTTGAACAGTTTTGCCTAGTCTCTTATTCTCCATCAAATGGCCACTCCTGTGGTGTCTTCAAAATGAAAATGAACGCAAGCAACATCCTCCATGTCGCTTTCTATAAACTACCCTGCGGCTCATTTTTTTACCGATCCTTCTGCCGGTGTTTCTAGAATTAATATTCATCATAACGGAACTGATTGTGAAATTCATCCAGACCAATGGCGGCAGCGGCAATTAAAAACAAACCACCGGACTTGATTGCAAATTCACAGACACTGACACGTATATGACACGGCAAATGTGTTGATAATCTCTAGAATAAATCACGTTCGGGTTATTTATCGCTATCTCATTAAGAATTCGCTCGATATCGCCAAGCAAAACAAGAACCGCCATGCATTATCGATTGCCGAACATGGAAATACAATTATTATATTCATGATCTGTGGAACTTAATTTGAAGTTGTAATCGTTTAAAAAATGAAGTTTATTTTCGAAGGCTACCTGTCATGGTTTTGTTCTTTTATTTTTTTCTTTGCATTTCAGACAATGGGAAGTCCCCGACAGTAACGGTGTCGAAGGAACTGGAAAGCTTTGATCAAGGCCCGACCACGCCCGTATTCGCGTTCTGCAGTAACATAGTGATGAAAGATAACTGTGATGGATAGCGTAACGCAGTTTGATTTACAATTACATCTCACTTTTCTATTAATAAGCGAAAGTGCGAGCGCATGAATGTCGTGTAAATACAGGAACCAAATATATCTGACATCGAGAGACGCATAGGTGTTAGGGGATTGGATTTTGAATGCGAAAACTTGTGGTCAAGGATGAAACGTAGATACGTGCTACTTAAAAGTAAAAATACCACTGTGCAGGTCTCGGAAATTGTGTATTTATTTGTTTAATAGCCAAATGTCCGTTGAAAATTAACGGTATCGCAATATGCAATCCCCGAATAACGTGAATTCTTGAATAATTCGACTTTCCCAGTAATCCTGTTCAAACTGTTCGTCCGTGCAACATATTTCAAATACTTGTCTCACTTCAAACTGGGCATTTCTCATTTATTCAGCTAATACAACATTTACATCTGCTGAATCCCTAAATTAGCAAATATTGGGAAACTGAAATTATACGCTTCATGACGATTAATTTTATAGTCTCTATCTCATTGCAAAGTCCGACTTATTATCATTTAACATTTCGAATGCTTTGGCGTGGAGCACCCATTAAATTAACATTTTCGAAAAGTACCTGTTTTCCCGAGGTTTTATCGATTCATTAATATGTGCAGCAAATTTGAAGTCTTCATCTCTCATTTCACATTCGAATGTTTTGGTGTAGAGCACTACAATCCCCTCTACAGAACATTTTTGAAAAACTCGGTGTTTCTTTATTCGATTGACCCATGTATTAAATTTCAAGTCCATTATCTCGTTTAAAATAAAGCGTTTTTCATTTATTCCGCAAATAGAACATTTTGATATGAGGCACCCCTAAAGAAGCAAATATTGGAAAGCCGAAATTGCACACGTTCTTCTTTCGAACTATTTATCCTCACACCCAATTCATAATTTATATCTAATCGTGAAGTATGTTTTTCTATCATTTCACCTTTAGAACGTTTTAGTGTAGAACACTGTCCTTTACTGATCATTTTTGAAATTTTCGATTGTTTTGCAAATTTTATGGAATAATTGACCTACGTGAAAATTTTAAATTTTCATTTCACTTAAAAGAAGTCGTTTATCATGTAATCAGCAAATCGAACATTTTGAAGTTTGGTAAGCTTTAAAGTATCAAATATTGAAAAACTTTATTTATTATAAATGGCCAGGCACTTGATATATTCCATCATTCACCTATACATAGGCCAGAATCGTAAAAACTTTAGTCGTTGCATGACATTGCCTAGAAGCACCAATGGGGGCGAACATACTGCGCCCAACAACACAACATCCGTGCCCGCAGGTTGGACTCGAACCCACAACCCGGCAGCCGATCGAGGTCTAGGAAATGCTTGCCTTGATCGTTCAGCTACCGTGTCGGCATATTAAAAAACTGAAATTGCGCACTTTCTTTCTTTCGAACTATCTACCCATACATCAAATTTGAAGACTTTATCTCATCACGGAGTATGCTTTTCTATCGTTTCACATTTCGAACGTTTTGATGAGGAGCACCTCCTCTACAGAACATTTTTGTAAAATTCGATTTTTTAAGAAGGTTTTACTGACCAGTGTACTAAATTGCAAGATTCTACCTCGCTTAAAAAAGGCGTCCTTCATTTATCTGGAAAATCAAATATTTTAACGTGCAGCACCCCTAAAGTATTAAATTAAGGAAAATTGAAATTATGCACATTCTTTTTTTCTAACTATCTACCATTGCATCAAATTTAAAGTCGTTATCTCATCGCAAAGTATATTTTCCAATCATTTCACCTTTCAAACCCTTTCGTGTGGAGCACCCATCCCTTTAAATAAAATGTTTGGAAAACCCTATTCTTTTTGGCTTTTTTCTTTCCTTATATACATAATGTATAAGGAAAGCACTGTGACGGAGTCGAAAATTCGAATTCGAGTTTTTGACGGGAGAGCACGTTTCAAGCATCCCTGATCACGAATCGAACAATTTTGAAGTGATGTCTGTGTGTTTGTGTGTGTGTGTATGTCAGTGAGTCTGTGGAGACGATATCTCCCGAACGAATGGAGCGATTCGAATGAAATTTGGTACAAAAATCACATTCCGTGAATACTGGAAGCCTATTGTTTTAAAACACAATCGAATGTTCAGAACCCCCCTAAATTTTCGAGTGAAATTTTGAAAAACTCATCAAAACATCAAAACCTTTAATAAAGTCACGCAAATAAACATTTCTTATGTAATTTTCCCTTAGAAAACGATTGACATAAATTTTAGATCGCTAACATGAATCGTTCTCGAGATATTGCACATTTTCCAAAAAATTATCAAAAATTCATATTAAACAAAAAAAATATTTCCTATTCAGAAACTTGTTCACTTTTCATATGTAATATCATACGATAAATTTGGTGACATCATTCTCGTGGATCTAACTCGTTTCATTCACGAGAAAAGATACTTTAAGTAATACTTTTGTATTTGAACGCCAATAGTTATTTATCCGCTGTAAGAACAACTTATTTTTTCGTCCATAACGCTTGGCGAGATTTTGGCGACCAATTTGGTGGAATGTCGCCAACTTGGCGACTTTTTGAAATGTTGCTAAATTAGCGAAATACTCGCCAAATGGATAATAATGACGCTAAATCAATGAAAATGACGACTAAGTGAAGAAAATTCAATAGCTTGGAAAGAATATAAGTATCTACTATAAGAATAACATTTTTTTAACTGTAAAGTAGTAAATTCATTGCATTATTTAAGGAAAGTCATGTGCTGCCCACACCAGATTTTTTATCAAATGATTAGCCCATGTACGAAATTTCAAGCCTCTATTATATTTTAAAGGAGACGTTTCTCATTTATTCCGAAAATCGAACATTTTAATGTGCTGGACGCTCTAAAGTTGCAAATATTGGAAAACTCCAATTGCACACTTTCAGACTTTGGAACTATCTATTCATACACAAAATTTGAAGTCTCTATCCTATCACGAAGCATGCTTTTTCTATCAGGTAACCTTTCGAACGTTTTTGTGTGGAATACCCACCCCCTTATATGAACATTTTTGAAAAACTATTCTTCTTGTTTTTTTTAATATCAGATGATTGGTCCAAATACCAAGCCTCTATCGCATATCATAGGAGGCGTTTCCTATTTATTCGGAAAATCTAACATTTTAGTGTGCAGCACCTCCTAAAGAAGATAATATTAAAAAACTGAAGTCTCTATCAATCAAATTCGAAGTCTTTATCTCATCACAAAGCATATTTTTTTATCAATTGTAATTTCAAACCTTTCCTGTGGAGTACTCATGCCCTGAAATGAATATTTTTGAAAAACTTAATTCTTCTTGGATTTTTTATCAAGTGATTAGCACATATACCAAATATTAAGTCTCTTTAAAATTTTAAAGCAGGCGTTTCTCATTTATTCGGTAAATCGAACATTTTGGTGTGCGGCTTTGAGTGTCAAGATAGGTTTGAGTGTCAAAAGACGTATTATATTGAACAAGACTAATTACTGATTGAATAACGCGGTAAAGAAGGGTTCTACGCTGGACAAGTGTTTACATGCAGATGATGATGGTGCGGAGGTATCTTCTTTAAAGAGAGAAAGCAATGAAGAATTTTTTATTTTCAGAAAAAAATATACACATACGAAATTTATTCTACGTACAGGTATAAAATGATTTGAATAAACAAAAATATATAAAATGAATAGTTTTTATGGACTTTGATATTTAAGTTTTGTTTTCTTATGTTATTAAATATTTGAGTAATCTCTATATTTTCTCCATATTCATAAATATTAGTTAACGATGCTTATAATATGATGCATTAATATTTGCAACCCAAAAGTATATATAATTTATATATACTTTTATTTATATATAAAGTATATATAGTTTTGGAATATGAGAACTTTAGACCTATTACTGTTATTTCGTTACCATGATAAATTTCGAATTTTTATAGCTTTATTTAGGATTTTTTACAAACTAGGTTTGAAAATATAATAAACTATGTCGGAAAGTAACAAACTAGGTTTGAAATTAACAAACTACTACTTCTTTAAGTACTAAATTTTTGCAGATTTTTTGTGTTTGTGATTTAGCTGAATTTGTTACCAAGGAACACATGTTACATACCATGTCCCCAAAATTTCATTCTTTTACGCATTTTAAACTTTAATATTTAATCAGGACTAAATTAAAAAAAATTTCATATTTTTTAATTTTATATTTTATATTATTTGTAGGGTTTTATAATAAGAATAAAGGTTCGCGCTTAAGTTTGAGAAACCATTAATTTTATTAGTTTACTGGTTTTGTTTTTACAAATTGTCCCTCCGTCACTCTCGAAATCCATCAAATACGCTAAAATCTTGCAAGTAAGTTCTTCTTTTACATATAACATTTTAAAAAAATAAATAAAATCACTCTTATTTTGTTAATAAACATATCTCGATTTCATTCTCGATAAACCTTGCTGGTTTTCACTCGATGGATTATTTTTTTGATTAAGTTTTTTATTAATTTTGGAAACTTGAACTTTTTTAAAAATAAGTTAAAGAATAAAAAAATATATGAGATAGCAAATGTTTACTTTCTTATACCATGTCATATAGTATTGAGAAAGTATTGTTTTCAAGAAAATTTTTGAATTCGAGATTTTGATGCCAATATATATTTTAGGACCTCTTGAATACGTTTTGACTATTTTTGGATTAATGTCCGTCTGTCTGTCTGTGGTCGATATCTTGTGTACACTGTAGCTGACGCAAATATTAAGGATTTTCACGAAACTTTATACCCCGCTTTGTTATCGAAAAATCTAGAACTTGAGTGAAAACTTCGAAGTTTATTCGAAATCTTATATTCTTTTAATACAACAGTATAGGATAAAATGTGATATACTCGTATAATAATGCATGAAAGGTATTTATGGCTCGATCACGAGACTTAATAGTAATTGAGTCTTAATTGTTAAGAGACTTAATAGTTATTAAGTTCATTGTTGTGAAAAAAAAGTCACGATACAATTTCTGTGTTCGTGACGTCATTAGCCCTCCTCAGGGAGGGGGGGAGCAGGTTACCCCCGAGGTGCATTGAAAGATTTTTCAAATGAAAGATTTTTTCAAGCCTTTGGAAGTGAAGGGTAACATGGTAAAATTGTGATGATTTGGACTAACGATACAGATTTTTCAATTTTTTTTCTTGCAAAATTTGCAAGAGAGGAAAAAAACATTTCATAAGCTACTCAAAGTTAATTATAAGAAAAACCCATTTCTCCGTCTGTTTGTCTCAATAACTTCGTAACGGAAAATTTGTTGACGAATTTGACGGGATATCGCCAATTTGGCGACTTTTTCAATGCTGCGATATTGATGAAAATGTCTCCAAGTCGATAAAAATGTTACAAAATCGCTAAAAAAATGCTGCCAAAGCAATAAAAAAATGTCGCGAAAATGACGCTAAATCAATAAAATTAATTGTGTTGCGTTAGGAGATAGTATTGTAATGTCGTTTGTCTGTCAATTCAATCGTCCTACTTGACCACAAATTTGGCGACATTTTTAAATGTCGCCAAATGGAACAAAGTATTGCCAAATAAGCGAAAATATCTCCAAATTTATAAAAATGATATCTAATTGATGAAAATTCATTATTTTGCAAAATTAAGTTCAAATCCCTTAATAAAAACTGTTTGTGGGAATTATTATTTTAATAATTTAATAACCTATTTCTCCATTCGTCCATTCTTAACGCCTGGTAAAAAATTTGGTGACGAATTTGGCGGGATTCCGTCAACTTGGTAATTTTTTTTTAATGATGGCAAATTGACAAAAATATCTCCAAATTGATAAATATGACGCTAAATCAATGACATTAATTGTGTTTTGTTAGGAGATAGTAGTGTAAAACGATGTATTGGTAGCCTGTCCGTCTAACCGTATCAGGAAAAATAATTGTTGTTCAAAATGATCACAATAAATCACAAGCTGTTTAAAAATGGATTCTGGTATGGAAAGTCGAGTTGAGTTAATTGAATTAAATTAATTGTATTTCAAATGTTCATTTTATGGTTTATTTTGTGGGATAAAACTCAAAATGAATGTATATAAGAAATGGAAAGAATAAATAAATAAATAAATGGATTTGAGCCTTTAAGGAAAGTCATGTGCTGCCCACGTCCAATTTTTAAAAAATTCACCTTCCATAGATGAGTTTGAGTACCGATTCGGTGTTTTGATCGCTTCTTTTTAGGTTTTGCCCGTGGCCCTGAATTGCATCGCTCCATCTCTGGCTGGGAGCGGATTTAGCAACGCTTCTGCACCATTACTTACCATAGCAGAGTGATTAAATGGAAATAAATTCTTTCCTTGACGTTATCTCTATCAGTGTGTCGTTTTTAATGGCCTTGTTAAGTGCAGAAGATTTGTGAACGGACTCGCTTTTGCCTTTTCTCGCTTAAAGGTATTTTTAATGGGGGGGATAATAAATTAAGACATTTATCCACCTTGGGGATTTTTACTTTCCCTACCGTATAGTTCTTTGGAACGACCTCAAGCACCCCAGTAATGTTGTAAGGAAAGATCCCCGCGTGTACACGTTAGGTCAATCTATTGTAAAGTGCCCCTGGCGGAGAATGTAATAAGTTACGACAACGGACTCGGCAAAACAGTGGGATGGAAGAAAAAAATCCAACAACAAAATTGTAGGGCATTGTCTGATGCGTAGTGCTACGAACGCGCAATATTCCTTTTGGCGCCTCCTCTTTCGTCAGTCTCGAAGGCCAGGCGAAGAAACCACGGTCCATGACGTCAGCGTGACGTGAGCCTAGGATTGCTAGGATTTCCCAGTTAGAAGAGGGGTTTCCATATTTGGTGATTTATCGCCAATTTAGCGACTTTTGGCTACTTTCGGAAACTTCGAGAAACTTTCAGAAATAACGATCAGTCTAGGAGATGTGAAGAGATATCGAGAAATTTCTACAGAGGCTATAAAAAGACTCATTTCTCCGTTGCAGTGGAGTTAACAAATGGACGTAACACCAGCTACATTGGATTGTGAGTTTTGTCAATGTTTTGGGAATAGTAGCAGCTGTTTTGTTGTTGAAACCCAGACCGTCCGACCTACCAGAAAGGTGTAAGGTAACTGTTTGGACGGTCGGGAAGTGCCACCCAATTTAGACCGGAACCCAGTGGGGGAGGCATCCACAGGGACCGTACCCTCCTTCCCCTACCACCAACCTCTCGGAAGGACTTTCGGACCCACATGTTTAACGTGATCGTACTCCGCATGAACATGGCGGCAGTTTTGGCAATGGCTGGAATCGAACCCGGGCCTACCGAGTGCAACTCCAGCGCGCTAACCAATGGGCTACCGCGCCCCTAGCAGCTGTTTTGTGAAATTACTTTCATCAATAGTCTGGAAATAATGTCGCTTATTCTGCGCAATTAGTGGAGCATTTAACTGCTGTTTGATTGTATATTGTTCCCGTTTACTTTGTGATTCTGAATAAACGAAAGTTATCCAGAAACTTGGGCTCATTCTTGTATCCTGCGTGTACACCCACGATTCCTGAGGATACGTTAGTAACAGTAGGTATCGACATCATTAACGAACAAAGTGTATGCGTAAAGCTATAAATAGATGTCAAAAATCGTTCTAACATGGGGAAGCCTAGACTGGTGCTATCCTTTGTGGAATTCAAATCTACATTGTATCTGATAGAGGACATTTGAAGTAAACGCTACACTAGATGTCTGTTCATGTAAGTGCTGTTTATTATCATCCTGAATTATCGTTTACCATTCCTGAATGGGACAGTCATTCGTAAATAACCCTATCGTTTCAAAGAAACACTTTTGCAACAATTTTAGTGCCAATTTATACCCATTAGACAATGCTCAACAACTTTATGATTGCGTTCTTTCGTCTATTTCGCTTTGTTGCCGAGTTCGTTTTCTTCATTTTCTAAATTCACTGCTTTGGCCGCTGCAGTCTCTTTTGTTCGACAGAGCATGGTCATTTACTCTAAATAGAATGGACGTAACATGCACACTCATGGTATTTTTCTTACATAGCTAGTGGGGTTCTTAAGGACTTTTCTAGGAGCCGTGTATAGTATCACGACGTCTATTTTACTATATATTGATACTATACATAATATATATAATTTTAGTTGCAAAGTTTCTTAAAATAAGCTGCAGATTTTGACGAAAATTGTCTCACCTCAGTGATGTAGGGGGGGGGGGGGGGAGGATTAATTGAAAATTTTAATTTTAATTTTTTTCCAAAGCCCCGTTGAGTAACAGTTTCAATAAGTAAATGTCTTTACGTTTAATATTTAAAATAAAAAAGTTCCGATTATTTACCTGCAAAATTTGTAAAAATTCGCTTAATTTAATTTGCAAAAATTTAATGAAGATTTACACAGAAAATTAAGTAATCTTTGAATTTGCTCTAACATTTTTTTTTTTTAATCCTAAATTTATTCTGCAAAGTTTTTAATTGAATCCTGTGATAGGCATGGTACAGTTTAATCGCGCCAGTAAATCAGTTTATCGATATCTTTGTGAATTACTGTTCTAAGAATTTTGAACTTTATATTCTATTAATGATTTTATTATACTTTATTACTTTCCTTATATACAATAATGTATAAGGAAAATATTGTGACGAGGTCGAAAATTCGAATTCGAGTTTTCGACGGGAGAGCACGTTTCAAGCATCCCTGATCACAAATCGAACATTTTTGAGGTGATGTCTGTGTGTGTGTGTCACTGAGCCTGTGGAGACGATAACTGACGAACGAATGGAGCGATTCAAACGAAATTTGGTACAAGAATTACAATCCATGAATACTGGAAGCCTATTGTTTTTATATGCAATCGGATGTTCAGAACCTCCCTAAATTTTCGACTGAAATTTTGAAAAAATCATCAAAAAATCAAAACCTCTAATAAAGTTACGCAAATAGACATTTCTTATGTAATTTTTCATTAGAAAACCATTGACATAATTTTTAGAACGCTAGTATGAACCGTTTTTGAGATATTGCACATTTAAAAAAAAAATAGCAAAAATCATATAATATAAAATATTTCCTATTAAACAAACATGTTCACTTTTCATATGTAATACCATGCGATAAATTTGGTGACATCATTGTCGGGGATCTAGCTCGTTCCATTCATGAAAAAAGAAACTTTGAGTAATACTTTTGTATTTGAACGCCAATAGTCATTTATCTGCTGTAAGAGTAACTTATTTCTCCATAAATAACGCTTGGCGAGATTTTGGCGAAGAATTTGGCGAAATGTCGCCAACTTGGCGACTTTTCAAAATGTTGCTAAAGTAACAAAAAAGCGCCAAATGGATCAAAATGATGCTAAATCAATGAAAATGACGTCTCATTGACGAAAATTCAATATCATGGAATGAATATAAATATCTACTATAAGAATAATCTAGTTACTTTCCTTATATACATAATGTATAAGGACAGTATTGCGACGGGGTCGAATATTCGAATTCGAGTTTTCGACGGAGAGCACGTTTCAAGCATCCCTGATCACGAATCAAACATTTTTTAAGTGATGTCTGTGTGTGTGTGTCAGTGAATCTGTGGATACGATAACTGACGAACAAATGGACCGATTCGAACGAAATTCGGTACAAAAATCACAATCCATAAACACTGGAAACCTATTGTTTTTAAACGTAATCGAATGTTCAGACCCCCCCTAAATTTGGAGTGAAATTTTGAAAAAATCGTCAAAAAATGAAAACCGCTAATAAAGTTACGCAAGTAGACATTTCTTATGTAACTTTTCATTAAAAAACTATTAACATAAATTTTACAAAGCTAACATGAACCGTTCTCGAGATATTGCACATTTTTCAAAAAAATTATCAAAAAGTCATATAAAATAAAAAATATATATTTCCTATTGAGAAACATGTTCACTTTTCATGTGTAATACCATGCGATAAATTATGTGACATCATTCTCGTGGATCTAGCTCGTTCCATTCATGAGAAAAGATACTTCGAGTAATACTTTTGTATTTGAACGCCAATAGTCATTTATCTGCTATAAGAATAACTTATTTCTCCGTCAGTAAAGCTTGGCTAGATTTTGGCGACGGATTTGGCGGAATGTCGCCATTTTGGCGACTTTTTGAAATGTTGTCAAATTAACGAAAATCTCGCCAAATGGATTAAAATGACGCTAAATCAATAAAAATGACGACTAATTCTCGAAAATTCAATATCTTGGAAAGAATATAAGTATCTACTATAAGAAAAACCTATTTTATTTTACTGTAAAAGTAGTAAATTCATTGGCATTATATAAGGAAAGTCATGTGTTGGCTACATCAGATTTTTTTTTTACTGTAGAAGTAGTAAATTCATTGTATTATATAAGGAAAGTCATATGCTGCTAACATCAGATATTTTTATCTATGAAGTCGTAAGAAATATTCTACTAATTGGAACTTTTACTCTACCCGACATGTGTAAAAAAGTTAGATTTTACATTTTCCCGTTATACTATTATCCATGGGTTATAAAGAATAACCCGTTTCTCCGTCTACCTGTTCGTAATACCTGGCGAAAATTTTGACTACTGATTTAGTAAAATATCGCCCACATGGCGAATTTTTTTTTTAAGTGTTGTCAAATTGGCGAACATTTCTCCAAATTCATAAAAGTGACCCTACAATTATGGAAATGACGCATAATTGATGAAAATTCAATATTTTGGAAAGTTAACTTCAATTTCCTTGGTAATTCCTGTCGCTTTGTGGAAATTATAAATTTAATATATATATATATATATATATATTTAATATAGTGAGTTTCACTGTTGTTGGGACAAGTACGCTTTGTTAGCAGACTCAAAGGGTCATAAATTAATTATGGTTTGTTAGGGGCTGATATTGTAATTATGTTTCGGTAGTGTCTGTCTGACCGTTCCACATTGCCACAAATTTGGCGACCTTGGCGAAAAATTGGAGACTTTTAGGAATATTTAAACAAATGACGCCAAATTGATACAAATGCCGTTAAATTAACGAAAATGACTCCATTTCAATAAACATTCAATATTTCGAAAAATTAAGTTTAACTTCTTTTATAATCTCTGTCGCTTTGTGGGAAATATTAATTCAGATTATTTGATTCAAATTAAAGTGAGTTCCGCCGTTCGTGGGACGTATGTGTTTATTTATAGGGGGAGGGGATCAAGCAAGTCATAAATTAATTGCAATTTGTTAGAGGATGATATAGTATGTATGTCTCAATACATGCAATTTAAGACATATAGTTCATATTGGAAATAATAACATCGATTGAGGGAGATGCATGGGTCAAATGTGTTTTAGATGAATGGGTAGTGCTGCCAACGGAGGATGGGAGGTAATTTTTTGCAACATCTTGCATCACATCATATGGGTGTTTTCATAAAATTCCGCACCTTATTTTAAGAAACTTTGCAATTGCAAGTATATGTTGTTGTTGTTGAGACCCAGACCGTCCGACCTACCAGAAAAGTGTGGAAGACCCAAACCACACGACTGACCCGGAGGCTATACCAGAAAGGTGTAAGGTAACTAATTGCAAGTATATGTGTGATAATGTTTTGGGTACCTTCGTCAGGATATTTATCAAATCGGCTCATTTTCAATGAATTTAAATCAATTAAAATAAAATAAAACAAGATTTTTTAGCAATGAATATAGAATTTTTACAGTTTCAATTCCAAGGCCATTACACGTCTTCATTGCATGTTTAAATCTCTCTTTCTTGCGCGTTACACGACGATGGTCAATTATTCCGAAAACATATTAATTAGTTAATTATTTAATTAATTAATAAAACTGATGATGCTAGATTTCATTTTTTGCATGATGCCAGTATCAATTTAGCTATTTATTAGATTTTGGTACAAATCGAAAAATTAAAACTATTTCGTTTTGAAATAATGGCAAAAATTGAGAAAAGTTAAAAACATGCTGAACTTTTAAAACAAAATATATCTTTTTACGTAAATTTTGATGACGAATAGAATAGAAATATTTCTACTCTGCAAGTATACATTCTATTTTCATTATTTTAGAGTTTAGGTGGTTTTCGAAGATGAGTCGCTGAATGCAAAAAGGAAATTCAAAACCTACAAACACGATTCAATTTTAATTGGGTATCCATTTTATGTGTTATTTTGTTCGATAAAATTCTGTATATAAAAAGGCGGTAGAAATGTGTTTGAGTCTTTGGGGCAATTTTATTTTTTGGTACGTCCGAAGTGCTAACAGACCTTTCCCCCTTCCTTATACTTTTAACAGTTATAACAGTTATAACAATAATTATAAGTCAAGAACCTGAGAACGATCGTGGTTAAGCAAACAACGCTTTTGTGTCTGAACGTTCAAAAAAGTGAAAAACTTTTCTACAAGTCGTCCCACGTCTTCCGGTGTCCTTGTTGCACACACGCTTTATTTGTTGATTGAAAATTTTCTTTTTTTTCCCACCAGGGGGATGTCTTGTTTTGAACGTCATCTTTATCTAACAGTAGGAATAGAAGTGATGGGCTATAAGCGGGAAATGAATATAATTGATTACGAACAGTAGAAAGCATTATCTTATCCTGTTATGCTCATCGCAGTATATGTGATACCTCATTCCCTCGGCATACCTGCTTTTCTTCGGTATGAATACGGCAATAAGAATTTTTCACTGTATTGCTTTCCTTATATACATAGTATAATATATAAGGAAAGTATTGTGACGGGGTCGAACATTCGAATTCGAGTGTGTGTGTCAATGAGTCTGTGGAGGCGATATTTCACGAACGAATAGAGCGATTCGAATGAAATTTGGTACAAAAATTGTAATCCGTGAGTACTGCCAACCTGTCAACGTGTACCAACGGTTGCAAAGTTGCAGATATTGAGCCAAATTTGTCACCAACAGCCACAGACACATGTACAAAGTTATTGGACTACTTATATAGCCCTATAACGGGCGAGGGAGCCTAATTATAATAATTTAGGCAATTGTTCATTTTACAAAGTGTATATATAGCTAAGATCTTGGCTAATATGGTGAAAACAAATGTTTTAAAGCCGTCGTTTTAACGCTTTTTTTAACTCGTACACCCATTAGAATAGCGTTCCCCGGCCGCCCATTTTGCTGCTCTATATCTTCGGATGAGTCGGACGACCTGGGTTTTCGACCCATTAGTATAGCGCCTACACCAGGTGTGACGTCTATTGAAAACCACTTCTGTTTAAACTGAAAAATATTTTAGGGTCCCTTTCCTGATACCGAATAATCCTGATAAAAAACATTTTAATGAGCGGCTAGTGTAGTTCTTCCACTACATTTCATTCATTCCATTTTTTTAGCTTTCAATAGGTGATGAATCTTCGAGTGTATCCCGACGCGTGTGACGCCATCCGTCACTGACAAATTCCAGGAGGAACGTTAGACAAGGAGCGGTTCCATCCATAACGATGCCTTATCGACACTGTCGTCGTCGAGATAGAGTTGTTTGCAGGAAGATGTCAGCTAACTCCAGAGCGTATTTGTAATGGAGCTCCTCAAATTTGTGAGCTTTTCTTTCTCATATAATAGTTAAAAACTAGTTCCCAGTCTGTGGTTTGTGAGACCTCTGGAAGTTCGCAGACCTGCTTCAAGAATTCACAGATAAAATTCTGCAATGATGGATCATTAGTTTAGTAATTTTTATGAGATCCTACTCTGGTTCTCTAGGCTTACCAACACCCATTTTGGATGTGTATAAATTAAATTTTCAAAAGAAAAAAAAATAGTGAGGGACACTGTTTGTTACTCGTTATAGATTGATGTGAAGCATCCCATTTTTCACACATTTCGAATGGGAAAAGGTGAATATGTTGTATGTGACGATGATCTATCTAGGAAAAGGTTTCGATATGTTCAATATAAAATTTAATTTTTTTTTTACACCTTTGTACTAGAATTGTTTTATAATAAAACTTAAAGGGTATATGAAATCATGAGATATTGCTATGAACATGTAAAATGCTTTCACGGCTTTTGAGCCCCACAGGAAAAATGCAATTAAATGTTTGAAATATCCTAATTTTCGAATGAATGTTGAACAATATTATTTAAAATCAGGACCTTCAATAATAACATATAAATAAGCATTTCATGCTTAGTGTTTCATCATAACACTGTTGATATAAACTTTAGAACGTTAGCACGAACCATTGAGATATGGCATGATTTTTAAATGAATTTTTGAAAAAATTCTCAGAAAATCGGGAATTTTAATACTGTTAAATAAATAATCATATCATGCTTAATATTTCATTGTAAAAGGAGTGGTACAAACTTTAGAATGGTATAAACGCTAGCATGGACGGTTCTCAAAATTCTGTTTTGTACGTTTTACAAATACATTTACAAAAATCTAATGTGGGCAGTACATGACTTTCCCTATATAATGCATTTAATTTACTTCTATCCCACTGAAAAAATGATGTATAAGATCTATGTTTTTAATGCAAAAATGTGTAAAATGTTTGCAAAATGTTTTTATGCTGAATTGCAATGTTTTTAAATGTTGAATTGCAATGTTTTTAACAAATGCTTTTATGCTGAATGCAGCAAAATGTTTTTAATGCTGAATTGCATATTTGGCACTTTTCCGGATGACAGCATTTAAAAATGTGGTCAATTTCGTTAACAGCGTCATTTTTGCATTTTTAACATATTGCCAAGTTGACTATATGTCGCTTAATGAGTCGCCAAGTTTGCCAAATTTATCGCCAAACATTATAGATAAACAGAAAGAGAAGATCATTTCTTATATGTAAATGACTGTTTGTGAATTGTTAGGCGTCAAAATGCAAAACTATTGCAGAAAGTATCTTGTCTCGTGAATGGAACGAGCTAGATACACGAGAATAATGTTAACAGATTTATCGCATAATATTACATATGAAAAGTGAACATATCTCATAATATTTTTTTAATTTTGAGATTTTTCTTTGATAAATGTATTTTAAAAATACGCAATATCGCAAAAATGGCGTTCTAAAATTTGTTTCAATAATTTTCTAATAAAAACTTACATCAGAAATGATTATTTACTTAACAATAGTGAAAGTTCTGATTATTTACGCGTTTTTCAGTCGAAAATTTGGTGTATTTCCGAAAGTTCGATACCGATAGGCTTCTAGTATTGGCATATTGTAACATTTGTACTAAGGCCGTACTCCTTCAGATAATTCGATGAACATAAAACTTTCTTGAACTGGAGTCTCTGAAATTTACATACGACGCATGCGAAACGCCTCTGCGCAGGCACATAAAAGCAAGCTACAGAACATTTTCAGTTCATTCTTATTTCTGATGGCTACGTGGTAGGCGCGGTATAATGCAGCAGAGTTTTTGTTATGTTTGTGTAAATAAAGTTATCTATTATGAATGCCCTTCTTATGAATACAATACTACGTCGTACCTTCACCATACGAGTGGTGATCCGGAGACGTAATTTGCTTCAATTTAAGTGAATTCAGAAAAAAGGTACGTGTTCAGTTTAGCTAATACACGGTGTTGTTGTTGAGACCCAGACCATCTAACCTACCAGAAATATGTAAGGTAACCGTTAGTTAATATACGGTGCGTAAAAATTTTTAGTTCCTTATGTAATAATGTCAACAACTGCGAAGAATGCAACTCGTTTGACAACAGTCAACGATGCAAATAATGCTTGAGCTCAAAATGATGATTTTAGTTCTGTTCAACTTTCAAAAGTGGCTTTTAAAGCACCTCCGTTCTGGAAAACAAACCCAGAATTATGGTTTTTGCATCTGGACTCGTAATTCCTGATTTCCGGAATCATTAATGAAAAAACAAAATTGCATTGCGTAATTTCAGCACTAGATTGTGATATATTGACTCATGCCATAGATTTGATTCGCGTACCTCCAGAAAAAGAAACTTATTCAGTGTTCAAAAAAGGATCATTTTGCACTTTGCAGATTCGGAAGTAACAAAACTTCGCTCTCTCTTGCAAGATTTGCATTTAGAAGATAGGCAACCAAGTCGTTTACTTCGCGAAATGAAAGATCTTGCGGGAACAAGTCTGCACGAAAACTTACTTTCACGTTGTTTTTCAACGATTACCAGTATATGCACAACAAATTTTATCAATAAGATCGGAATCGCTGCAAAAAATGGCGGATAAAATCTGCGATTGCGATGTTTCAACATCACTTACACTATCGGAAGTAGCAGAAGATAGGCATATTTCACGCTTAGCTCAAATTGCAAATCTGTCTAAAACGGAAAAATCAACTATACAAATTTGCAAACTAATGATGGATCCAGACTACGAATTCGATCACGATCAAGATATCAGTCGCGATTAAGGTATCTATCGCAATACAGAAAAGGTGATATTTGTTGGTATCATAGAAATTATCAAGAAAAAGCTCGTAAGTGTGTAAAGCTTTGCTAATTTTCAACGGAAAACTAGGTGGCTGTAGCATTTTTGGGAGAAGCCTGGAAAATACTCGCTTATTTTTATATGACCATTTATGTCATATAAAATTTCTCATCGACAGCTGCGCTATGATTTCAGTTCTTTCAAGTAAAATACATTCTTCCACAACAAAAAAGAATTCCCTTTATAGGCAGCAAATGATTCCAAGATCACTACATTTGGAACAAAACAATTGATTGGAAAATTTGGATTTCATCGAAAATTTGTTTGGGATTTTGTAATTGCAGATGTTTCACGAGCAAGTTTAGGTGCTGATTTCCAAGCAAAATTTGGGTTATTAGTCAACATTAAAAATCAACGATTAATAGATAGCTGTACTAAAGTGAGTATTAAGGGATGTACGACGCAGATACCCTCACTGGGACTTCCAACGTTAAGTAATGATTCACCCTGTACTCGGTAGCTAATGGGATTTCCAAGTTTGTCACAGACCCCTGCAATCTGTAAAACATATAGTACAATTCACAATATTAAGACGCGAGGACCTCCGGTTTTTGCAAAAGGGAGACGATTAGTTCCGGATAAGCTAAAAGCTATTAAAAAAAGAACGAATTTCTGCAGCGGCATTTGTAGATTGTCTAAAGGTACATGAGCGAGCTCCATTCAGGTCGTGCCAAAAAAAGCCGGTAAAAAGAAGTGTGCTTTCGATCTGCGATCAAAGTAGATCTAAAAGCTTCCAGTGCGTAATTGATCTATGGCACATCATTACGATTGCCACGTGAGCTCCTTCGTGACTCATCCTTAAAGGAAGTCCCTAAATATGAAACAGAAGCTATGAAAACCGTACAAAACGAGGTGAAATCAGGACAAGAAACGCTGAAAGAGGAGATTAAACCCATGAAAGAGGATATTAAAGATGAAATTAAAATGAAACAAGCTGAGATAAATAAATCTGTTTAAGCTGAAGTGAAAAAAGAAATCATAGCTGTTCTGTTCAAGATACTATATCCGTACAGGTAGACTTTAATGCCGGACAAGACGAGATAAATATAGATTCCTGACTGTCGAGCGAAAATCGTCATTCAACAATACGGATTTTTACATGCCGTCAGTATGCAAAGTCAGTATGCAAAGTCTCGTATGGCGGACAAAGCATGTGGACGAATTTTCGGGCGCAATTCAACATTGTGGCGGAAGCGAACGAATGGGACGAAAAGGCAAAAGCCTACCAACTCGATGCTTCCCCTCAAGGTTCTGCTGCTGATGTTCTACAGACGCTCTTGACAGAAAAACTTTTGGACTTCGTAGCCCCGACGAATGCCTTGGAACTCAGATATGTGAAGAATAATTTGAAAATGGCGAGTTTGTTCAATTAAAGTTTCGCCGCCAAAAGTCTGGGGAAAGTTTACAAGAGCAGGCGTCGGATTTAGAATGCCTGCAGGCGTGAAATCATTGCAGTCTAGTGTTTTATAGATTCCATTCTTGACTCAGAAATTCAGCACGCTGTTCATATGACCAAATATAATGAGATGGGAGCTACATCGGTTCTAGCTAGCAAGTTTGAAGCATCTCGACTCGACAGGTATCTCGCGGACTATCGTACGATCCATCGTGCGTGGCGCGGCTGTGACCGATAGCCCTTCAGAATCTGAGATGCTGCGCACTACGAAGTAAATAAAGGACATGCTACAGAGTTAAAGTAACGGCATATTCAAGAGGTTAAATGGCTCGTTCGCGGAAAGCCTAGTATGCTCAACCTGCGGAGAATGAGACTATATAAGAAAAAAGTGCCCACTATCTGAGCAAGAGGATGAAAGGTCATACTCTTCAAAAAGCCACAGAAAAAGTAATTAGCGGTCATCTTGCCGGGCGAAGGTTTCCATATGAAGAAAACACCCCCCCTTAAGACATTCCAAATTTCATCCTTACACGGAAGAATTGTGCTAAGCGTATGCTGAAACGCTGAAGACGCGTGTTTCTTTTTCTTTAAATCAGTAAAAGAGTCGGAAGTATTTTTAATACCGGAAAGTAATTCATTCATTTTACAAAAATATTTAAAATACTTCCAATTATTTTATCGATTTTTAAAAAGAGCGAATAATCCTATTCTTTGCATCTATGTTTAGCAAAAAACATTGGAAAAAATTGGAAAAATAAAACAAACTATAGACTAGGAATTATTTTCCACAGGGAACCATTTTTTTAACACTTTACAACAAAGTTGAAAAGTGTTTATGACTTTGTTCATTCTGTCTGTCTGTCTGTCTGTCTGTCTGTCTGTCCGTTAGCACGATAACTGCCGTAAAAATGACTTAATCAAAATGAAATTTTAGTATGTTGTTCAGACGGTCTGTAGGACCTATGGGAATATAAATGAATAATATCACACAATTAGTTTTGGATTGAACCCGGGTTGAAAAAATGAAATACATTGAGCCCTATGGGACCTAATTTTTCTAACATTTTTTAAGCGGATTTAAAATTCACAAATTGCTTCGAAAATTTTAGGTAATATTCAAATTGTTCCATAAAATATATAAAAAAAAATTCAGCTAAATATATTCAGTAGTTTTTTAAATAAAAATTAAAATAATAATTACACATCTTATATGAAACGATCACGTGACCATGATATGAAACGATCACATGACCCACTTCAAAATGAGATATGGCATCCATCTTGTTTCAAATTCGTGATTTTTTAAAGTTCTTTTTAATTCATATTGAGTGTTGTATCCATCCTAAAACTACTTTATTTCTGCTTAAATTCTGTGCATCTACATACTAAAACAACACAATGACAATATATTTGAGTTTAAATTCTCATTCAAATTTGATTATTTCTACAATTAAGCCTATTTTTCACCTATGTAAAATGTAAACAGCAAAATATGTAGAATGAGTTGTATTAGAATTACTGTATTTCTTTAACACAAAATAATTCAGTCCATGGAGTCTGCATGGCTGATGTGAATGAAATATTAATTGATTTTATAAACAGAAGGACGATATTTTTCGATGAAGTTTTAAGCATAAAGTTTATGAATTGTAGCTCCATGGTCTTAATTTTAAAATAAAATAAATTATTATAGTATTGTGATGAATGAAATGGAGAAAGTTATGAATGAAATCCTGCTTTTATAGAGAGATCCAGCCGTGTTATTTTTTCTATGACGTCATTTGAATTAATTTCAGTTGTTTTCGATGAAGTTTTCAAAAATAAATTATCGTAGTATTATGATAGATTTAAAAATATTACCGTGGAATGTATTGCATTTTAGAGATATTTAAACCACGCAATTTATATTTCAATGCCGTCATTTGAATGAAGTTCATTTTTTTCAATGAAGGTTTAAGTTTTCAAATATAATAAATTAATGTAGTATTGTGATAAGTTTTAAAATATTACCGAGGAATGTATTGCATTTTAGACTTTTTTAAATAAAATTGCATTGAAGTTGGAAAGTGTTTCATAATCAATGCTTTAAGCATGATTGATCTTTCTTGTTCTATTTAACATGGGGGGAAAATGACATGAAATGGATGAAAAATATATTTTCTTGAACATCGTCAGCATAAAGTTTATAAGAACTTTACATTGTCTGTTTTCATAATATCCGCGTTAAAATTTCAAACTAAAGTGATGGGACTTATTAGGATAACTGAAGTTCTACGTTTTTCAATGTGTGTTCGCGGAACGCTTGGGGTTCCACGACACTAATCCAAGGGTTCCGCGACGCTATTCCAGGTGTGCCTCGATACTATTCCAGAGGTTCCGCGACATGATAGTTCCCATGAATTTTCATAAAAATAAAAAACGCGTAAAATTTGAATGCATTTTTTGGATACATTAGACATTTTCTAATTCTGGAATTTCATTAACAAAACGAATTTCAAGAGTTCCGTGACGAAAAATGTTTGAAAAACACTGTTCCACGCTTTTCTGAATACCTTTACAAAATAGTTCAAGTTATTCAAATAAGGAAATTATAATCACAATATTTTGACAACTAAAAACTCGAACCGAAATCCAATTGCCATTATATCCTTATAGGGATTTCAAGGGGCTACAAGTTTCTTCCTTACTGTTTATAGGTATTATGTTTAGTTTTCGGGATAAGATCATTACAAGCTTTATAAACGATAATTCTTTAATATTTTTCAACCTGACATGCCGATATTGCTAGAAAATTATACTAGTTTCATAAAAAAATAAATTATTGATCTCAGAACGAGATTTTATACGAAATACTTTTATTGCTTATTGTTCGTATATATATTTTTTAGTTTAAGAGATATTTTGATTGAAAATGAGAAGTGAAGCAAAACAAGCTCGGACAAAAAAATTTTAGGAATAAAAGTTTAAAATATTAAAATGGTGAAATTATTTTTGCATATTTATAAAAGCGGGACAACGTGATACGGTAAGCACCTCATGGGGACGCCTCGTCTGATGGAATGCCTCCTTGCAGTGATTTCGATTCATGTCAGCTGTTTAAAATCGAGTCTGATTTTTGACCGAAAGAGCAAAACAGTAACTTTTTTGTGAAATTCGAATTTAAAGGATGAGTGTCTACGCGATGATCCGTGTGCAACTTCAAGAGAAACCAATTTTCAACCTTCAGAATAATGTTATTTAATAAAAAAAAAAAAAAGCAGAATGCAATTTTTTTGAAAATGAAATTATTTAGAATAATTTATGAAAATTATTTTGCTTAAAAAATATTAAATAATTGTAAAACAACTTTCAGAAAAATACTTTGTTGAAAATTTATGTTGACCTTTTGATAGTGATCGATCTTTCATAAGGACTTGTTACATTCTGCATGATGTTGCAGAAGTGCCAAACCTTACATTCTTATTCCAAAGAAGTTACTGTTTTGCCCTTTCTTTCAAAGATATCAAAAATCAACCTCGAGGTTAAACATCTGTAAGCATTAAAACACTAAATGCAAGACTTTAATTTTCATTGTTACTTTCCTAATATACATATAATGCATAAGTATTGTGACGGGGTCAAATTCGAATTAGAGTTTTCGGGAGAGCACGTTTCAAGCATCCCTGAACACGAATTAGCCATTTTTGAGATGGTGTGTGTGTGTGTGTGTGTGGAGAGACAACTAACGAATGAATGGACCAATTCGAACGACATTTGGTACAAAAAATTACAATCCATAAATACAGGAAGCCTATTGTTTTCATATGCAAACGCATGTTCAGAACCCCCCTAAAATCAAGACCTTTAACATAGTTACGAAAATAGTAATTTCTTATGTAATTTTTCTTTAAAAAAAAATTTAGAAAGCCAGCATGAAGCGTTCTCGAGATATTGTACATATAAAAAGTGAACATACTTCAACAATAGGTAATATATATTTTTTAATTTTATATGGTTTTTTTGATAATTTTTTTTAAAAGTAATATCATGCGATAAATTGGGTGACATCATTTTCGTGGATCTAGCTAGTTCCATTCATGAAAAAAATACTTTAAGTAATGCTTTTGTATTTGAACGCCAATAGTCATTTAACTGCTACAAGAATAACTGATTTCTCCGTCCATAACGCTTGGCGAGATTTTGGCGACTTTTTTAAACGTTGCCAAATTAGCAAAAATGTCGCCAATTTGATAAAAATGACGCTAAATCAATGAAAATGACGACTAGATGATGAAGTAATTATTAAAGTATTTTAATATATGGACTATATGGCTTATTGAGGATGCTACCAACATTGATGATTGTTTAGAGTTGCGCGAAATATAAGTTGAGTATTTTGAAATAGTTTTACGCGTTGTCATCCTGAAAATTGCTCAATGTACAATTCAACGATAAAAACACAGCGGCGTGGATCTTATACGTTATTACTTTCCTTATATACATACTGTATAAAGACAGTATTGTGACGGGGTCGAAAATTCGAAACCGAGTTTTCGACGGGAGAGCACGTTTCAAGCATCCCTGATCACAAATCAAACCTTTTTGAAGTGATGTCTGTGTGTGTGTGTGTGTGTGAAAGTATGTGTGTGTGTGTGTGTGTCAGTGAGTCTGTGGAAACGATAACTGACGAACGAATGGACCGATTCGAACCAAATTTGGTACAAAAATCACAATCCATAAACACTGGAAGCCTATTGTTTTTATACGTAATCGAATGTTCAGAACCCCCCTAAATTTTCGAATAAAATTTTGAAAAAATCGTCAAAAAATCAAAACCACTAATAAAGTTACGAAAATAGACATTTCTTATGTAATTTTTCATTAAAAAACGATTGACATAAATTTTAGAACGCTAACATGAACGGTTCTCGAGATATTGCACATTTTTCAAAAAAATTATTAAAAAATCATATAAAATGAAAAAAAAAATATTTCCTATTGAGAAACATGTTCCCTTTTCATATGTAATACCATGCGATAAATTGGGTGACATCATTCTCGTGGATCTAGCTCGTTCCATTCATGAAAAAAGATACTTTGAGTAATACTTTTGTATTTGAACGCCAATAGTAATTTATCTGCTGTAAGAACAACTTATTTCTTCGTCCATAACGCTTGGCGAGATTTTGGCGACGAATTTGGTGGAATGCCGCCAACCTGGCGATTTTTTGAAATGTTGCCAAATTAACGAAAATCTCGCTAAATGGATAAAAATGACGCCGAATCAATGAAAATGACGACTAATTTGTCGAAAATTCAATTCATTGGAAAGAATATAAGTATCTACTATACGAAAAACCTATGTTTTGTACTGTAAAAGTAGTAAATTCATTGCATTATATAAGGAAAGTCATCAGATTTTTATTCATTGTTCTAGTATTGGGTATTTTTAATAAAAATTAATATCTTACTATATTTTATAATTTAATTTTTTGCGGGTGCCGAGATATGAGTTAGGGAGAAGGAGCATCGTTTTGGCTTTTGCATTGAGACGTAAGATATATTAGAGCTGCGTTTGATAAAGAGCACAGACAAAACAAAAATATAAATTATGCATATTTTTATTTACTAGGTTTGGAGATATAAGTGCCCAAAATGTTTACATTTTTCGTAACGCTCCGATTGCAGTCGAGTACTCGACCATATTAAAGTTAAAATGCTAGATAAAGCAGTGCGCCCATTTGAATTGAAATTTTATGCTATGATATATATCCCTGAATCACAAAATATTTGTTTCAACCCTTTCAGATAAATATGTAAAAAAAATCCTCTTTCTCTTCTATCTTACATAATAAAATAAGACGTTTCTGCAAACAATTTTATTCATAGAGCAAAGTTATCTTAATATACATAGACCTTGACACCATAGAAACGTTCTTTTCAACGAAATTTGAGCTGGATCCGTAGGACAATTTCCTTTATATTGTTGCGAATACGAAAGTTTCACTGTACTTTTCCTCTACTCAAATAATAGATAAATAGCGTACCGTTGCTTCTATTCAAGAGTTTTGTCCTATTCATAGAAAAAACATCTTTATATGCCATATCTTGAATTTCGGGGAGGGGTTTTTAGATTTGGCAATTTATCGCCATCTTGGAGACTTTTTGGATGTACTAGAAATTATTTAACGAATATTTTTGAACGAATATACTTGATTAACGAATATTCTTGAAGATACGAGCCCCTTTTAGAACTTTCTATTGTGAGTTTATAAAATGAGTCATAGCTCAGTGGGAATAGTTGATGGAAATCGTGAAATACGTCAGTGTTTTAAGAATGGTATCAGCTATTTTGTGAAATTAGCTGATCATTTAATTACTGTATTTTACTACATTTAATTACTTGTATTTTAACAGTGATATTGTATTTCTTGTATTTTAACAGTGCAATATTGTATCTCTTCTCGAAATACAAATAATAATTCGTTTAAATCGGAAATTATTTAATTCTTTGAAATACCCGTCATTTATAGCTTTAGAGCAAGCATACCGTAGAATTCTGTCGGTCCGCCCTCTCCGAAAAAGCGCTCCTCTCTTTTCATTAACACTTTACAACATAGTTGAAAAGTGTTTATGACTTTGTTCATTCTGTCTGTCTGTCTGTCAGTTAGCACGATAACTGCCGTAAAAATGATTTTATCAAAATGAAATTTATTATGTTGTTCAGACGGTCTGTAAGACCTATTGGAATATAAATGAATAATATCACCCAATTAGTTTTAGATTGAAGCCGGGTTGAAGAAATGAAATACATTGAACCCTATGAGACCTAATTTTTCAAACATTTTTTAAGCAAATTTAAAATTCACACATTGCTTTGAAAGTTTTAGAAAATATATATTTTATAGGATAATTTAAATAAAATTTTCAGCAAAATATATTAAGTAGTTTTTTAAATAAAAATGAAAATAATAATTACACCCATTATATGAAGAGATCACTTGACTATTATATGAAGAGGATACGTGACCCATTTCAAAATAAAATCCATCCAGTGTCAAAATCGTGATTTCTAAAGTCATTTTTTATTTATATTTTGTGTTGTATCCGTACTAAAACTGCTTTATTTTTGCTTAAATTCTGTGCATCTGCATTCTAAAACAACGCATTTACAATATACTTGAGTGTAAATGATCATCAAACTTTGATTATTTCTACAACGAAGCCTAATTTTCATTTATGGAGAATATAAACACCGAAAGATGTAGGATGAGTAGTATAGTAACTGCTGCATTTCTTTAATGCAAAATTATTTAGCTAGCTGATATGAATGAAACATTAATTGATTTTGCATAGAGAAGCAAACTATTTTTTCGATGAAATTTTAAGCAGTTTTGAGCTAAATTTTAAGCAATTTTGAGTTAAGTTTTGAACATAGAGTTAAATTACTTATACCTCCATGGTTTTAAGTTTTTAAATAAAATAAATTATTGTAGTATTGCGATGAATGAAAGGAATAGAAAAAAGTGATGAATGAAATGTTGCTTTTATAGAGAGTCAGGCGATTTATATTTCGATGACGTCATTTGAATAAAGTTCATTTGTTTTCGATGAAGTTTTCAAATGTAATAAAGTGTTATAATATTGCGATAATTTTAAAAATATTACATCGGAATGTATAGCATTTTAGAGATGTTTAAACCAGGAAATTTATATTTCAATGACGTCATTTCAATGAAGTTCATTGTTTTCGATGAATTTTGAAGTTTTCAAATATAATAAATTAATGTAGTAATGTGATAATTTTAAAAATAAATATTACCGAGGAATGTATCGCATTTTAAAGATGTTTAAATAAAATTGCATTGCAGTTGGAAAGTGTTCCATAATCAATGCTTTATGCATGAATGATCATTCGTTCTTGTTAATTAATATCTAGATAACTCCTGGTCCTAGAAATGCGAAACATGGACTAAATTTTAAGTGGGACTATTCCAAGGCTATCTACAAAGTTTCATTAAATTCGGTTCAGCCGTTCTCCCGTGATAATGAGGTACATTTAAAGATATTAAATATATTTTGAATTCAATCCCCCCAAATTTTCTTACCCCTGTCAAATAAATTGAGAATCTGGTTTCGTTAAGTTCTGTACGGTACTTGAAAATATAAGTATGCAAAGATTTAGCTTTTTAGGTCAGCAGAGGAGACTGTTGAAGGATCTGGAAAGTACATTTTGTACACCTATTTTCTCCGAGCCAGGGAGATAAATTGAGAATCCTGCTAGATTAGGTTCTGTTTCGCAGTCGATGTTATATGTATGCCAAAATTCAGCTTTCTAAGTTAACAGAGAGGCTTCTGGAGGGTCTGGAAAAGTATTTTGAACTCCCACACACTTTTCTCCTACACCGAGGAGATAAAATGGGATTCCGGTTAAGACTATGAATATGAAAAGATTTAGCCTTCTAGGCCATTGGAGGGGGGAAGCGTTTTTAATTAATATTTAGACAACACATGGTCCTAGAAACCCGAAAATGGATCAAATTTGATGTGGAACTATTCCAAGGCTACCCACAAAATTTCATTAAATTCCGTGCAGCCGTTCTTCCGCGAGAGATTTTCAATTTTATTTATATAACTTGAATGATAATAAGAAATCGATATTAGTCCTAATAACATTTGATTAATTTTGTGACTAATATAATTTGCTCATTTTGACCATTTTTTAACAATTTCCAATATAGTTGAAAAGTGTTAGGATTTTGTTCATTCAGTCTGTCCGTCTGCACGGTAACTGCCATAAAAATGACTTTATCAAAATGACATTTTAATATGTTGTTGAAAAAGTGAAGTACATTAAACCTTATGGGACCTAACTTTTCAAACATTTTTTAAGTGAAATTAAAATTCACAAAGTGTTTAAAAAATTTCAGAAAATATTCAAATTATCCCATAAAATATGTTAAAAAAAATCAGTAAAATATGTTTGGTAGTTTTTAAAATAAAAATTAAAATAATAATTACACCCATGTTATATGAAGAGATCACGTGACCCACTTCAAAATAAAATATAGCATCCGTCTTTTTTTCCCAGTGTCAAAATCATGATTTTTAAAGCTCTTTTAAATTTATATTTAGTTTTGCACCCGTCATAAAACCGTTTTACTTTTGCGTATTATCCGTTCTTCTATATTTTGTGCCAACGCAATTACAATAATTTTGAGTTTAAATTATCATCAAACTTCGATTATTTCTACAAAGAAGCCTAATTTTAATGGATGCAGAATGTAAACCTGTGAATAATTGTAAGACTAATTTCAAGATCATTGTAAGAGGAATTGCTGAATATTTTTCATGCAAAATTATTTAACTCTGGAGTCTGGAATAAAAGTGTATGAATGAATTACTCACTGCTTTACATAGAGAGCCGGCAGATTTATATTTCGATGATGTCATTTGAATCTGACAGTTGTTTAGTGATATTATAAGATAATTATCGAATTACTCGTACGTTGTTCCTGTTTACGTTTATTAGTGCTTTTGAATAAACGTGTTAGTTATCCAGAAATTTGGACTCATATACTCATACGTATACCCACAATTCCAGGGGTTACGCAGTAACAATATGCATTTACTATTAAACACTTTACAACATAGTTGAAAAATGTTTATGACTTTGTTCATTCCTTCCGTCTGTCTGTCTGTTTGTCCGTTAGCACCATAACTGCCGTAAAAATGACTTTATCAAAATGAAATTTTAGTATGTTGATCAGACGGTCTGTGGGATCTATGGCAATATAAATGAATAATATCACCCAATTAGTCTTGGATTGAACCATGGTTGAAAAAATGAAATACATTGAACCCTATAAGACCTAATTTTTCAAAAAAATTTTAAGCGGATTTAAAAGTCACAAATTACTTCGAAAGTTTTAGGAAATATTCTAATTATTCCATAAAATATATAAAAAAAATTCAGAAAAATATATTCATCAGTTTCTTAAATGAAAATTAAAATAATAATTACACCTTTTATATAAAGCGGTCGCGTGACCATTATATGATGAGATCACGTGACCCACTTGAAAATAAAATATGGCATCCATCTTGTCTCAAAATCGTGATTTTTAAAGTTCTTTTTAATTCATATTTAGTGTTGTATCCGTCCTAAAACTGCTTTATTTTTGCTTAATTTCTGTGCATCTGCATACTGAAACAAAGCAATTACAATGTATTTGAGTTTAAATGATCATCCAAATTTGATTATTTCTACAAAAAAGCCTAATTTTCACTTATGGAGAATGTAAATACCAAAAGATTTAGAATAGATTGTATAAGAATTGCTGCATTTCTTTAACGCAAAATTCTTTAGCTCATGGAGTCTGCAATATACCTGATATGAATAAAATATTCATTGATTTTACACAGGGAAGGACGATTTTTTCGATGAAGTTTTAATCATAGAGTTAAATTACCTTTACCTCCATGGTCTTGAGTTTTAAATGAAATAAATTATTATAGTAATGTGATGAATGAAATGAATGGAAAGAAGTTTATGAATGAAATGCTGCCTTTATAGAGAGAGCCAGGCGTGTTATATTTCGATGAAGTCATTTGAAGAAATTTCATTTGTTTTCAATGATGTTTCAAATATAATAAATTATTGTAGTATTATGATAATTTTAAAATTACCGAGGAATATATTAAATTCATTTTAGAGATGTTTAAACCAGGCAATTTATATTTCAATGCCGTCATTTGAATGAAGTTCATTTTTTCGATGACGTCTTAAGTTTTCAAATAATAAATTAATGTAGTATTATGATAATTTTAAAAATATTACCGAGGAATGTATCGCATTTTAGAGATGTTTAAATAAAATTGCATTGAAGTTAGAAAGTGTCTCATAATCAATGCTTTATGCATGATTGATCTGTCTTGTTTAATATACATCGATATTTGTATTTTTTTTTTTTTGTTGTTATCGGATATATATGTCAAGCTCAAAGGCCGAAAACGTTCATTGAGCGAAAAAATGGGCTCCGATGCGTTTTGATTTCCCAAGGCCCAGCCACAATGCGAAATTCGTATCGTGGCACTTTCAAAAGTGCTCATAACGCTTTTTAGCATTTTCATAAAGACTACAAAGTGAAACTCCTGTTGTGTGGGGTTCTTCTGATAATTAAACAAAACGCGTTCTGTTAATGTGAAAATGTCGCAAAGCTTGCAATATTGTTATGTGGAAATTTTGTGAAGCGGTGCTCTTTACGCTTAAAATAAGGATTTCGCAGTTCATGGTAATTTGGATTGGAACTGATTTGGCAATTTGGAAACTTGGTATTATTTAAGTATCGTACGCTTATTTAGGACCATTCTGAGTAATTCGTTTTGGTCATAAAATCACATTGTTGTAAGATAGTTAAAGAGTCCAATATTCAGCTTCGCTTCTCTCTCTATATAATATATATATATATATATATATATATATATATATATATATATATTTCTAAGTTTGAGTATTTATAGTAATTTACTATTGGCCAATATGAAACAGGCATTTGTTTGGGTTAGTTAGAGTTAAATACTCAGACCTGAAGAGGAATTTAATTTTGACTAATCATCGAATTTAGGCTGATGCTGTTCTTTTCTCTTGTCGTCTTTATGGCCGTGATTTTGCTTCTATGGTGATGTTAATATTACTTGAATTTATTATTATTACTTATTTCTAATATATATATATATATATTAGAAATATGTAATAAGTGAAGTTGCATATTGGATATATATATATATATATATACCGGGTGGTCAAAATTAAAACACCCCTACTCTGAACTCTCTATGCATCGAACTACTCAGTGTAAAGGCTCCAAAATTGTTGAACCTACTATTCAAGACATGGGGAAAGGGATTACACGAAAAAAAAATTAGTTTCAGAAACACCGATAGGTGGCGCTGTACAACAGAAAATATGCTGAAAAGACACAAAATAATCACAAAAAAACAAACACATGCGATATGGAATTTTTCCTTTTTAAATACTTTTGCTGATATGAAAAAAAAAGAAGATAAAAAAGTGAAGAAATTTAAACTGTCTTTGTAACTGCAATTTCGCACTGTAAGCACAAAAATTTGCATAAACCCTTGGTTTGCAGCTACTATGTTCTGGGCATAAAAGGGTATAAAACTGGAAAATTTTCATTCTTATCAGCGATGGCTGTCACACTGCCGGAACGCGCTTTGCTTGTGAAGTTGTTTTATGAAAACAAAGGACATGCTGCAGCTGCACTTCGAGAGTTTCGTCGACTTAAGAATTTGCGCAAAGGACCATTACTTCCACAAGCTCTCAGGAGAAAGACCGCTCGATTCGAGAAAACTGGACATCTTGGAGTTCAGCCGGGTCGAGGACGCAAATCGACTCGTTTAGATGTCGTTGACGATGTTGCCACCGCTATTGTTGAACAATCAATGGATAACGTTATACAAAGCATTCCCTGCATCGATAAGGTCCTTGTTTAGTACGTTCGACTAAAATGTGTTACAAATGTGTATTTTGAGTCTTTTCAGCATATTTTCTGTTGTACAGCGCCACCTATCGGTGTCTCTGGAACTAATTTTTTTTCGCGTAATCCCTTTCCCCATGTCTTGAATAGTATGTTCAACAATTTTGGAGCCTTTACACTGAGTAGTTCGATCTATACAGAGCTCAGAGTAGGGGTGTTTTAATTCTGACCACCAGGTATATATATATATATATATATATATATATATATATATATAAAGTGAAGATGTATATTGTACTCATTTTTAACAATCTTACAATATGAAAAAATGGAGGTTCTATTTTTTAAGGATTCATCAAATTTTAATAAAATTGTTCTATCGCTATATATAAAGTTGCAGAATGAGAAAAAATGTTAATATGTGGCACTGTTCGTGGTGAGTTTTTGAATAATGCTTTTACTCATAAAACGAAGTTTTTATATTTGTTATAGAATGAGATAAGACTCACTATTTTCATTTTTGTTTATCATCTTTTTCAAATTATTAACAGCTTTGTATATTTCTGGTTCTGTGTGCACAAAATATTTCTTCTTAAGATCCTTCAATACTTTTAACGCTCAAAAGTACACCCTTTTCTAGCGACAACATGTAAAATTATTTTAAAGTACTCCATTAACTTATATGACGAGCAAAATATACTTCATTATGTTAAAATACATTAATTATAATTTCATCCATTTGACCTCATTTTTGTAACTTTAGCGTCATATTTACAAATTTGAGAACATTTTCGTAAATTGTGCTTTACATTGAAAAAGTCACCAAGTTAGCGATATTTCGCCAAATTAGTCACCCATTTTATTGCGAAGTATTGCATATTTGATGATACAACAGTTAATTTTTTTTTGTATTTTTTAGATATTTATTTGAATGCAATAACTTCATTAGAATGCAATGCTAAAAAACTGTTCAAGTTAACGTTCTAAAATTTGTCATTCGTTTTCAAATTAAAACAAAACCTACAAAATGGTTACTTCGTTATTTCGTTCGAAAATTTGGGGGAGGGGGCTTCCAAACGTTCGATTGCGTCTAAAAACAATAGTATTCCAATATTCACAAATCGTAATAATAGTACCAAATTATGTTCAAACTTTTCCATTCATTCGTGAAATATCGCATCCACAGACCCACAGACACACACACACATATACATACATCACCTCAAAAATGTTCGATTCGAGTTCAGGGATGCTTGAAACCTGCTCTTTGTTGAAAACACGAATTCGAAATTTCGATCCCGTCACAATACTTTCCCTTTACATAATACTATTTATATAGGGAAAGTAAAAACGTTGATTAAACTAATATAAATATATTAAGAAGGAGGGGGAGGTCTAGAAAATTGTGAAAAATTTCCTTTCCATCTACCCGCTTGCAGCACTCGCGCTCTTAATATCTGCGAATCATTATTAATTACGGATCATTATTAATTACTAATAAACCAATATAACTTAATTCTGTAGGACCTCATAACAAAGCAGACATGTTACATAAACAATTAAATACTCAGTATTTTGAATCAAGAATATGAAATTAATAATTCCCACAAAGCGAAAGGAATTATCAAAGGAATGAAACTTATATTTTAGACATATTGAATGGTCGCAAATTTGGTGGCCCCTCCCCAAAGTCAACAGATGGACGATATTACATCAAATGTGTCGCAAGCATGACATATAGACAACTGCTTTTTCATAATTATATTTTATTTAACAAGCATGACAAAGTTAAATCACTGTATAGATATATTTTCTCATCGACTCTTGTTTAAAATATTATATTCCAGACAATTTAGATTAAAATAAAAGCTCTAAGCAGAAGTCACACTATATACCTTAGTTATAACCTACAGAAGAATTCTTGTTAACAATCCAGTCATATTTCATGCAGTACTTACAGTTACAAGAATGTTGTTATTTAACAAAAGTGATCGTCTTCCAAACTGTCCACATTAGAAAGTCTTTGAATTAACTGTAAAAATAGAAGACAAATAGGACCGATACTTCGCAGTGTAAAAAGAAAAACATTGCTTTTGTCTGGTTGGCGATATTTCAGAAAATTTTGAATACTTTAGTATTAAAAAATAAGATGAACGTTTCGAAATATTCAGTTCAATACATAGAAAAAGGCATAAGGAATTAGCATGATATACAGGAAGGACAGAGTGGCTTTTACTGAAGTAGTGCCCGACTTTTTTTTCCCATCTGCTGCAGCAGTTGTTTGACCTGCTGCTGCAGTGCCTTCTGATCCAGCTGTTTCACCTCCGGCTGCAGTTGCTCCTCCTGCAGCTGTTGCTCCTCCTGCTGCAGTTTCTCCTCCTGCTGCAGCAGTTGTGTCTCCTCCTGCTGCAGTTTCTCCTGCTGCTGCAGTTTCTCCTCCTGCTGCAGCCGTTGTGTCTCCTGCTACTGCTGCGTCAGCAGTTGTTTCATCTTGAGCTCTGACCTCAAAATGTGTCAGGTAGTATTGTATAACTACACAAGTCAAGATGAAGAAAATCTAAAAGATAATTCAGTAAATTACATTATGATAAAGCCTGCTTTATTTGATTTTCGTTTATCTTAGTTATCCTTATAATCTTTACAGGCTATTACGAACGATTTTTATGCTAAAAACTATTTATTTAAAACAAAATAGTTATAGTTTGTTATAATTTAGATACACATCTTTAATGCTTAGTAAGAAGCTGGAAAACATCCGAAAGTTGTAAAACTGAGCTTCGAATTTAACAGAATTTTCGATTTTTTTATATTAACATTCAAATAATCAGTGAAATTTCAAGATTGTGGATAGGTTTCAAAGGGCTCATAATTTTGTTACAAAAAATTGAATTGCTTTTGTAACAGATCTTAAATTTTAAATATCTTTCTTTCTCCAATCATGTTTTTAAAAACTGTTTATCATTAGAAGTTCTTGAGATTCTGCACAATAATTATTTATTCCTTTTTTTTTAAAGTTGAATATTTTGAGTAATATGTAATACCTCCCTAAGCTGTAGAATTTGCATTCTACGTACGTATTCATATGTGTATGTATACACAGGTACTTTTTAAATTTTAAATGAATCGCTACTGTTTTTTGCTGCATATTCAATTATAACATGATTATTTTGTGATATTTAACCTTATAATATCGAATCGATTATTTTATTTAGCAATTTTTTTAGTATTAAACTTATGAGATTTGCCTTATTGAATTCACCATGCAATTTGTGTCTTCTGTTTCACAAAAAGTACATCTTAGGAAGATCATGCAGGTGAAAAGTTGTGAAATATTTAATATACATTCCCCTTTTAATTGTCATGGAGTACGCCAGATCAATTCTTATTGATTTTAGCCATCTGTCAGAAAATAAATAAAGCCAATAATAGTCGGAAAATAAATAAAGTCAATAATAGTCGGAAAATAAGTAAAGCAATAAGTATAAAGCGAATTCTTCGAACAATCATTACTGCGTTTCTATATCGTTACGTGTACTTTATCAGTCACGTGGAAAATTCACATTAACATTTTGCTTACGGGTGGGACAGCGTCAATTCCAATCGAAGAACCTCTCAAAAAGACAGGTATTTGACATACCTTATCTCAAACAGTTCGATCCCCCTTTGCAGGCATTGGCTTCCATGGAGTTACAATAAGCAACATTATTTTTCTAATGAAAAATAATCATGTCCACCGGCAACATAACCATTACTTTCAATAAAGAAAATTTTCTATTCAAGTCTAGGGATGCAAAGATTATAAATAGGCCCCAAAACTGGAGCTCAAATGTTTAGTTCTCTCACAATACTTTTATTATATATTTGGGTTTCGATGTGGAAACGAAATTGCCGCATGGTGGCGTTCAAACTTTCCCCTGAGCTATAACGTTGTTGAAATAAATTTTTATAATATACCCAGTGTTGCCAGATTGGGCGAAAAGTAGCAGTATGGACTACTTAGGGGGGCAACAGTCCAATGGTTAACGCGCGGGAATTACACTCAGGCGACTCGAGTTTGATTCCCGCCTCTTACTAAACTGTGGCTGTGTTCACGCGGAGTGCGATCACGTTAAACATGTGGATCCGCAAGTCCCCCCGAGAGGTTGGTGGTAGAGGAAGGAGGGTACGGTCCCTGCGGATGCCTCTCCCACTGGCTTCCGGTTCAAATTGGGTGTCACTTTCCCGCCGTCCAAACAGTAACCTCAGATTTTCGGGAAGGTCGGACGTCCTATGTCGAAGAAGAAGAGGAAGAAGAATGGATTACTTTTCTATGTTGTTTGCGACTTAATTTGCTCGCTACTACTGGGCTACTTTTCGTTTGGCCGATGATATTTTCTGCTGCAACTAACTTCATAATATTCATCACAGTTTTGCATCTGATACTTAAATTTTGCTTTACTACACCGATATTTAAAATTTTTGAACTCGTTCAATATTATTGAGCGAGAAATATGCTCTAAAACAAAAATTAATTTACGGTTTGATGCAGATGAGAGGACAATAAGCTGCTCATTTTTTAATTGATGCCACCTCTGATTCTGTAGCTATTGTTGACAGATAGTTTAGTAATTCGATAGATACACTCCCGAAGCAAAAGTAGAGCTTCAAATTAAAGATGGGTTCTATGAACATGTTAGTTTCAAATGCCATATTTAAAACGGAATACAAGTTGATGATGACGCTAAAGTTCTATTTAAAATATGCAAAATAGAATTTAAGGCCTATTTGTGAAAACGTATAGTTAGTACAAAAAATATTTTTCAAATTCAGTAACAATTAGAATGAGTTCTACCAAGAAGGAAATTGGTCCATTCATGCTATATGTTGCACTTGAGGAATGTTTCTGGGACTTTATATAGTGGATATAGCATAAAGCTATAGAGGTTTGTCAAAATCACCCTCATAATAAACCTACTATTCATCCTAATAAACCTACCCTAAACCACGCTGTATTGGACTTTTCATTCCGGAATTATACATGTCGCCAAATTTTAGAATGTTTTCATAATAAAAAAAGATAACAACCAAATATGTAAAATAATCCTTTTATATTTAACTTTTTCATTACACAGAGGAATAATACTCATTTTTAAGCAGTGCACAGTTCATTTTCATGACATTGTATGTCTTTTAATAAATTTGTCAAAAACGTTACATAAAATGAACAAAATGTTTTCTGTTGATGTGCAAAATATACGTTTTTACTTTCCCTTGCATCTATGCTAATGTAAAGGGAAAGTATTGTCGAAAATCGCAACTCGAGTTTTTGATTGACCCACAGCTCTATTTCAGCTCTATATCCGGGAAAAAATATTTTTTGCGTGACGTTTGTATGAGTGCCTGTGCAATGTATTTATCCACTCTAGTTCAAAAACTAATTGATAAAATTTCACGAAATTTGATAGATAAGTCATTTGTGGGTTACCCTGGTGCTGATTAGATTATAGTCCAATTTGAGAAAAAAAAGAACCAGTCTTTCACTGAGAAATGGCTCGCAGAAATCATATGTATTTACTCTAGCTGAAAATCAAAATGACAAAATTTTATAAAATCATGCAGATAAGTCACTGGTGGGTGATGATTACATTTTGATTGATTGGAAAAGATGAACCTGCTTTATTTTTCGAAATGACCCGGAAAAATGGTCAAAATCTAAAATAAAAGACTACGTATGATAAAATATATTAATTAAATGCTTGTTTTATACGTAAGTTTTGACGACGAAAATAATAAGACCAATTCCATTACTCTACAAAAGCCTTTCTCGAGATATTTAAGGTTTTTTTTTTTTTTTTGCCTTTGAAAATATTTTTACATTTTGAAAATATTTTTAATCCTCTTTTTAGTGCAGCTTTGCGCCTTTTAAGTGTGATTTCTGATGATTTTATAATATTATATTTCACGGTATTTTCATATTATATATATATATATATATATACATATATATATTAATATTCAAGAATTTTTTAAAAATATATACTTTTCGTGTGTTCTAAACGTCCCTGATTTTTAAATTGCGATATAAAAGAATTAACAAGTAACCTGAAGTGTATAATTTAATCCCATCTTATTTAAATATCACGCACAGCTCCAAAACAAAAACAAATTCCTGAACCCATCTGTTCATTAATTATACTGCTGCCGTGTTCACGCGGAGTACGATCACGTTAAACATGTGGGTCCGTAAGTCCTTCCGAGAGGTTGGTGGTAGAGGAAGGAGGGTACGCACCCTGTGGATGACTTTCCCACTGGGTTCCGGTCTAAATTGGGTGAATAAAAAGAAGGTTATGGAGATTGTCGCGGAGGGCGCGGTAGCCCAGTGGTTGGCGCGCGGGAATTGCACTCGGTAGGCTAGGGTTCGATTGCCGCCACTGCCAAAACTGCTGCCATTTTCACGCGGAGTACGATCACGTTAAACATGTGGATCCGTAAGTCCTTCCGAGAGGTTGTTGGTAGAGGAAGGAGGGTACGGACCCTGTGGATGCCTCCCCTACTGGGTTCCGGTCTAAATTGGGTGAATAAAAAGAAGGTTATGGAGATTGTCGCGGAGGGCGCGGTAGCCCAGTGGTTAGCGCGCGGGATTTGCACTAGGTAGGTCCGGGTTCGATTCCCGCCACTGCCAAAACTGCCGCCGTGTTCAGGCGGAGTACGATCACGTTAAACATGCGGGACCGTAAGTCCTTCCGAGAGGTTGGTGGTAGGGGAAGGAGGGTACGGTCCCTGTGGATGCCTCCCCCACTGAGTTCCTGTCTAAATTGGGTGGCACTTCCTGGTAGGTCGTTCCTTCTGGTAGGTCGCGCCAGCGAGTGTGCCACGGTTAGAATTTGCCACGGTCAGAATTTTCAAGGGTAGCGAACAGGCTGGTCGCCAAAGGCGGCTAGTTATACATATTTTTAGCGAATAAAATGTGAGAATTTTCGTTTTTAGAGGCAATTTTCCGACTTTTCTGCTATTGCACATCGTTTTAAGCCACAGAAACCTTTTTTTCTCAGAGGCAGTATTTTCAGAGGAATATTTTCTTTTTATTTTGCTGAGACCCATTTCAAAGGTAGAGAAAAGGGATCGTTTGATCCGGAAATTGCACGCTCTAAATTGTGTTCAAATATGCTATTTAAGTAGCGGGCGCTTATTTAATTCTACTGGTAAACACATATTTTGGCATATGAAACATTTACAGTGTTTCTAACATAACGTTTTACGCTGAATTCAAGTATGTAATCAGAATATTTTTATCACCCTCAATTTTTGCACAATGAGAGTTTTTTATTACTACTTTTTCGGAAATGTAGGTACATTTGCCGGTAATAATAAATGCACGTATAACAATACTTTAACTAATTTCTAAGGGTGGCTACAAACAATTTAACATTATGAAGGCACTAGCTATAAGTTCTCTGCAAACTGGAAGTGAATGAGCAGGGTTCAAATACCGCACAGTGAAGACTTACCTGAACCACATCCTCCTTCACATGGTATAAGTAGAAGATAAATCGGAACGTGATTCGGTTGCCGAAGTTGAAAATGAAGAGCTAGATAACACTACGCTTGAAGCAAGTATCTCTTCATATGCACCCCATTCGTTAACTCAAGGCTAATTAAACGACCTTGTTAAAAAAAATAGCCCGAACTCTTGGGTTCTAAGCTGAAAATTTGGAATCTCCTGCAGAATAACACAAAAGTGTGTTTTTGCCGAAACCGGTAAAAAGAGTTTCAAGGTTTTTATTATGCAAAAAAAAAAAAAAGTAGTCACTGCCACAATATTTGCGCTATGTTCTTGATCATGAGGTAACAACAGAGTGCAGACTGTTCATTGACTTTTTGAAACTTAGTTTAAAGGCGGTCCTTTTGTACAATGGCAACCAATTTTTTTCTGTGTCGTTAGTTTATGCAATTAACATGAAGGAAACATATGAAAATATACAAATCCCGTTGGAGAAAAATTCAGTAGAATATGCATTGTTGAACCATATGTTATGATTTAAAAGTCAATGTGTTATTTATGGGTTTGCAGTTCTTGAGCGAATGGGACATCAGAAACAAAAAAAAAATCATTACATCAAGATGGAATGGCCAAAGCATAAATCTGGATGCCTTTATGGGAATGGCAAAGCTTAACAATCTGGGTGCCTTTAGTGATGAGCATGGGGAGCGTTTTCATAAAGACATCTCTGCATTGGAAAAGAGGTACCAGGGATAATGGAGTTCAGAAATGCTTGCTAATTGCTGTTGGACGCTGAAGAGGAATGATCCGGATTCTAAACCAACAACTGTCACATTTTAGGTAAGCTCAATAGTATCCAGAATGTATCTAAATATAAACATTTCTTTCACACTTAAATGGGGTATCATAACAAAACTGTGGGTGATAGAGAAACACTACCTACAGTTTTTAATTCAGCGTGCAAAATTCTATTAGGATCATGCATTTTACCCCGTGTGCCAAGAAAAAAAGTTTAATTTTGTTTACCAGTGTTATTTATATGTGATGGGCGTTTATTTAGAAGGGTGCAAAACTCCTGGTAATTTGTTGTGGTATGTATAGACAGGGTGTTTCAGAACAGTTGATCTCGCTTTTCAAGCTTTAGGAATTGGGGGTGGGACAGTCCAGTGGTTAGCGCTCAGAGATTGCACTCGGACGACCCGAGTCCGATTCTCGGTCTGCCCAGGCTGTCTCTGTGTTTACGTGGAGTACGGGCGCATTAAATATGTGGGTACGTAAATCCTTCCGATAAATTGGTGGTAGGGGAAAGAAAGGTCCCTGTGGATGCCGCCTCCACTGGGTTCCGGTCTAAATTTGGTGGCACTTCCTGGCTGTCCAAAATGATGCCTTACAGCTTCAGGTAGGTGTAAGGCATCTGTTTGGACGGTCTGGGCCAAAGAGTCAAATAGGTTTAACAATTAGTTTTAGACACATACTTCTAATTTGAAAGTTTGTTAAAATTGAATGCGAATTTTCTGTCACAATTTTCTGTTCCAGTGAGTGGTATTTTCATAAATGTAGGGGTCTAAATTTTACAGTCCCTTGAGAAAATCACGTAAAAGAATTTGCGCTGTATAGTAACTAGTAAAAAAAAAAGAAAAACGGTGCAATTATATGCACTATCCAGGACGATATCGTACATAATAAAGGAAGAAATTAGTGCAGGCCTGTGGCTGTCCGTCTGTGCAATTTGTAGATGAAAATCTAAGCGTTGCATGGTCATGAAATTTGGTTGGGAATCAGGATCGGGAAAGGTGCACCTCGGCGTTATTATATTTAATTTAATTATTTTTACTTATTTCATGCTTTAGCACGATTTAGAATTTTTTTTTTTTTTACGATATTCACACAAATCGGTTCGTTAATGACCGAAAATGTTATCTCAGAGTTTTCTACTTATCACCATCGAAAACATCAAAAAAATATGTGTCAAATAAACTTCGAACGGAATCCATACGATTAATAAACGAATTTTCAATTTAAAATTGTTTTTTTTTTATTTTTTTCAAATTTAAATTGTGATATAAAAAATATTGACTGGCAATGTGGTTGTTATAATTTAACATCATCTGCTTTAAAATATTACATACTGCTCCAAAATAAAAGCACAATGAAACCATCTGTTCATTAATTATAATTTTATACGGTGTAAATGCATCGCTAATTTTTATTCCTGATCTAAAAAGTTCCGATTCCTCACGGTCGACCTTTCACTCCCTCTATTAGCAGAGACATTTAAAATTGGCTTTAGAGCGAATTTTAATTGTTTCGGAGTAAAAAAAAATGTCTGCATTTGTATATTTAAACTCTAACAGAGCATTTCAAAATTTCAAATACTGAAATCTAAATAAATGCATTTTATAATTCAAACAATTAGTTTCAGAAACTGCAAATTTCCATTACAAAAATTGATGCTATGATCAAAGAACGGAAAATGTATTACCGAAAATTCGCTGTAAGTTCCGGTGTATTTTTCATCAGAGGTTTGCATTTTAAATCCCGGCCGGGTACATTTTCTAATTTACAATAGAAGAACGTAAAAAACTACCAAAATATACTAAAATTGGAATTGTGATTTCCCTCCACTCTGAATCTTGCGGCAAGGACTGATAACAAATTGGAACCACACTTTGTATAATAAAACGTGTGTGTGCAAATTTATTTGCAGCTGATCCTAAATTTATAGGAAAATAATACCCGACTATATTATATAATATCCCTTCTTTCTGTCCTTCTGTTCGTGTTGTTGAAACCCAGACCGTCCGACCTACCAGAAAGGTGTAAGGTAACTGTTTGGACGGTCGGGAAGTGGGTCCTTCTGTTCGTGTGTAATACTTGGCGAAAAGTTTGATAATGAATTTGGTTGGGATATTGCCGATATGGCGACTTCTTTTAATGTTGTAAAATTGACGAAAATGTCGCCAAATTGATAGAAATGACGCCAAATGAATAAACATTCATTATATTAAAAAGCTTAAGTTCAATTTCTTTAATAATTTTGTTCGCCTTGTGGAAATTACTAATGCTTGATTTAAAATATAGTGCATTTTACTGTTCGTCGAACTTGTACATTTTGTTAGGGGGGGTCTAGGGGGATCGTAAATTAATTGTAGTACGTTTCGTTGGGGTGTAATTATGTTAAGGTAGGGTCTATCTGTCTAACCGTCCTACTTTGTAGCAAGTTTGGCAATCTTAACAACACATTTGGCGGTTTATAGTAAAATTCAAAATATAGTGAGTTCCAGTGTTCGTGGGTTAGATACCCTTTGTTAGGGGTCGCAAAGTAATTTTAGTGTAATTTTAAAAAAACGATGTATTGGGGATGATGCAGTCACTATGTTTCGATAGGGAGTCATATAGGAAATAATAATATTGATTGGTAAAGGTGCATGGCTCTCATGTGTCCGTGGTGGATAATAGGTGCGGAAGTGCTGCTGGCGGGCGTATGGGAGGTAATGTTTTGCAACTTTTTCCATCCCGTCATATGACGGGAATATCTTCTAGAGTTTTATATATCACCATAATAATATCATCAATAAATCATCGATGAATATTGTAGATAATTACATCGGGTTTTTTATAGGAAACATTTTAGGACGCGGAGTACGGAGTAAACCATAAAATGTGACGGGGATGAAATGGAAGTGACATCATATTGTTACGGAAACTTAACAAGAAACGATTGTTATAATTTGAAAGTCTGGTTCACTTGATTCTGATGAAAATTTCGGTGACCGTGGGGAATTAATTTGGCGAAATAACCTACTTGGCGACATTTCTCGAGTTCTGAAACTTCTCGCTTTTTGTGGATTGTCTAAGAATTTCACTAGTTACCTGCTTTTCCTAGTACTTTCCACAATTGTATTTTAGCTTGTTAATTCCATCAGTTGGGTTGCTAATGGGATATTAGTAAAAGTATCTGCCGAAATCAATAAAGAACCCAAATTATATATTTTTTTCTGATTATACACATCCTTTAAGCTTCATTATAAAATACATTTGGTTGGAAAGGACAAAACAATGAAATTTTAGATCTGCGACATTTACTCTATACGCTCGCATGCGCTCATAGTTTGTTCCGACCGCCAGCTCGCCCGTGGACTTACTGCAAATGTTACATCCAAACGTTTTGTCGTTTATCACATTGCCACTTGTGGTATGACTCGGACGAAATAAACTGCATTCTAATAATTTATATAAATAATGTAATTAAACATAAATATCGAAACCTTTCTCTAGGTGCTATTTCGTATCGTTGTCACACAATACACATCAACCTTTTCCCATGCGAAATATGCAAGTGGTGTTTCACATCAATCTGTAACGAGTAACAAAGTTACTCACTACTTTTTCCTTTAAACTTGTTACAGTACGGCGCTTCTTTTCTTATTGAACATTTATGGTCATGGGACCTTATAAAAAATTAGATCTCCTATTTTTTCAAGAATACCATCTATTGGGAAAATACATGACAGAATTTCGTAATTAATAAGCAGATATACTCAGCAACTATAGATATTTATAATGCTAAGTATACGAAGTCCCCTTCGCCATAAGTTGAATTTGTTTAAATGTATAGTTAAACGTGCAACAAATCGCTTGATTTTAGAGTTGCTAAACAGAATTCTTTATTTTCAAGAGATAGATGCAATAACATTGTTTTTATATAACTAGCGGTATTAAAATAATTTTTAACTAGTTAAACAGAAGGTCCCCAGCTGCCGAACATACAAAAGTTGGCAGTTGGCGTCAAAAGATTTTTCAAAAATAAACCTAAGCAAAATTGTATCAATGAAAGCTATTAAAAATGCTAGACGTGCATATGAATTGTAATAATACATATTTTGAAAACAATCTCCTCCTAACTTTAAAACATAGATATATAAAATTTCTTTCAAATATGTGACAGTAATACAGTAATAACATTTGATTGAGTTACATTTATGACAAAGTGTCTATTGAGGTATGAGGAATTGTAAAGAACTTTGAAGGCCCAAACGGGAATCTAACCACGGATTTTAGTATAGGTCAGTCAACGCTCTATCGTTGGCTACTAGGACGAACCTGCAAGCTCTTACTGTTGAAGTGCACAATGTTATTTTTTCCTGCAGATATCAGATTGGTGTGCAACTTGATAATCTGACTGACCACCTCCTGCAATTTTTACTTCAGATTAGTCTCCTAATACTACTATTTTTACCCAATTTAGTATCCTGCGTGGTCATTGGCTTTCTGATATGAAATCGGAGCCTATTATCCACTGAGACCTGTTATCCACTGAGTCTATTATCCACTGCGGAGTCCACTGAATCCGCACTAATCTAGAGTCACTTTCAGACCCCCCAACATCACTGCACTAACCTGCAAGACTAATTGGTTCTGGTTCTATTGTACAGAACCTTGATGTCCTAACCGGTACTCGAACTACGGATCTTCGAACTGGACAACCCAGGAGCGAAATTGTAAGCTTTTATAGTTGACGTGAACTCTGCAAAATACTTAATTCGCATACTTGACCACATGTAGCTAATAAGAAATTCTGGGATAAACAGGTTGTTATTTGGAACTTTAGCTAAATACAATAGATTCCAGATATAAAAATATCCTACATTTTGGCGAAATAAATTGAAGAGTTGTGCGTATTGCACCGTTTTATTTTAAATAGCCAAAATAATTCAAAGCAATGAAAACAGGCTTTAATCATTGTAGATACAAAATGTATCGTGTTATCGCCAATTTTTGCAAATAGTTTGCCTTAAACATAATTTTAGCATTTCGTTTAATGTATTCACCAAGATTAATCTGCAAGATTTTGGAGATACTGCTTTCAGTTCCATATCAAATTTCGAGATTAAAAATAAAATAACTTTTTCACATTCAAATATTGATAACGATTTCCCGAGTTGGCGAATAATATTTTATTTGTATTTTGATAACATTTGCATTTGTGTTATTCTGCAAATTGGTAGTGCATTTCTCACAGTTGAAAAAGCTTATTGAAGCTTCTTACTGCTAGAAAATTAAGTAGACCTTCATTTATATATTTTCATCACTTTCAACCAAGATAATTATTTCTAGCAATAACAATTACAGAATCAAGAAGTTTAAAAGAAAATTATGAAGTAAAATCCAGAAGTTTAAAAATATATATAAACGAAAATGGCTATCTTAATTTCTATACATTTCTATACATTATTTCTGTAACATTTCAGTACATGTAAAATTCTTATGCATGAAATAAATAAAAAATATTATTATCATGAAATATAATTCAAAGTACATATACAAATTACATTTAAAATTTTGATTTTTAATTCTAAACTACGAAAAATAAACTTTACCTTGCCCGTCAAAGTCATCTTGAAATTAAATGTTTGCTTCAAGATTATTCTCACAGTAGATAATAAAATCAAATAAAACGTTTCTCACAATCAGCAAATTATTTGCGTTTTAAGCACTACATGCAATAGAAGTAACAGCATTAATAGAATGTGCATAAAATATTTTGAGTATAGAACGATTTCATAAGTTGCCACTTATTTATAAACCTTTGCAAACAAAAGTTTAAACATTTTAACCTTGAGTTTGAAAATATTTTTACCCATGAAAGGTTTGAAAAACGTGGCTATTTCTTTGAATGCATAACTACAAGTTTTGGAAAATTTTAATACTCAACTCATGTAGTTATGAGTTTTAGATACTTGTGCTATTTAAACAATCAATATTCTAAATATTCAAATTATAGCCCAGGAAAAACCCTGTAAAAAGCTTGCCAAAAAAGGCCTGCCGAAGCCTGCGAAAAACAGACTGCCAAATACGTACGGAAATCATACTCTATACGCGCAGTCCAATCAATCATTTCTGTAGGTTCTTTAGATAAAATGTCACCGTTTTACCTAAAACTCCTATATAGTATTATAGTATATATATATATATATATATATATATATATATATATATATATACGAACTGACTCTTCAGGCATATTGAAGACCACCGAAGCCGGGAGCGCAATCCATTAGCGTTAGCTCTGTTTGTATTTTTACTTTGGGAAGCATTATTTAAATACACTCATTTCCATAAAAATTTGCGCACCAAAAAAGAGTTGTCACAATCGAACGAAATTTTATATATGTGAGTGTAACGTTGATATAAGTAATAAATTGAGGTTCTAATACCCTGTTGGGCCACCTCTAGCATAACTACACGATGCGATACGGGCGAACATTGGGCAGACAGATCCCGTATGGTGTCCTACGTCATTTTACTCCACCATTGTTGTAATAGTGCCTCTAGATCGACCAAACTCGTAGGCTGTTCAACTTGCCATACCAAGTGATCCGAGACATGCTCGATCGGTGACAAATCTGGGGATCGGGCAGGCCAGGGAAGGGTGGCAATGTGGCGTAGGCATTCATATGACACCCTTGTTGTGTGTGGCCGAGCATTGTCTCGTTGAATAATACCCCTCCTGGAAGCCCTGCCATGAGTGCCAACACATGTGGCTGAAGGAAGTCACGAACGTACCGCTGGGCTGCCATGGTTCCGTGGATTAATATTAGAGATGACAGGGTGTCATATGCGACTGCACCCCATACCATTACACCAGCTGTGGGAGCGATGTGCCGCTGTAAAGCACAGGAAGGATTGAGACGTTCGCTACGGGGCCTCCACACACGTTCATGGTTGTCATTACTGCCCAAATTGAATCTCGATTCGTCTCTGAAGACAACATGGTTCCATTTGGTTGAGATCCAATCGCGTCGAGTGAGATACCACTCCAAACGGAGGCGACCGTGGGTGAGTGTCATTGGCAGCACACGTAATGGACGACGCGATACCAAATGTCCTTCAGCCAGGCGCATCACGATGGTACGGACAGACACAGAGGCCTGCAGTGAAGTTGCTGCTTGTATCCGGATGGCGGACAATGATGCAGTTGACGCTGTGCGTGCGTGTCGTGTTATGTGGCGGTCTTCTTGGCTATTGGTCTGCTGAGGGCGTCCTGAGCCTGGCCGCCCCGTGTAATATGAACTCTATCTCCCCACTGGTTCCAGCATATCCTCACAGTAAATTCAGAACGACCTAGGTGGCGGGCTACTGGCCGAACTGACCACCCGGCTTCCATCATCCCGATGATTCTTCCCCTCTCGAACTCTGACAGCTGATCAGATTGTCTTCGATAGCGGCATACCGTAATCCTTAATGAAAAGCGTCCCTCTGCAACAGATTAAGTACAGGCAAAAAGCCTCTGTGTACCTATTTTCTGCGCCAGGGAGAATGAAGTTCAACACCCTCTAGTCATTTGCATATCTGCCTGACACGTACCTTCATGCCGAGTTTCGTTACGATCCCACAATTACTTCTTGGTGCGCAAATTTTTATGGCAATAAGTGTAATTATGGATGGGTATTCTGCAGAGAACTGCTATAATCATTCTAGGAATGGTCTTAGATTACTTCGCTTTCACAGAAACGAAGAGAGAAGAAAACATGGCGTTTAACTAGCCGGTGGGATTATTTGATACGCGGTACTGGAGCATACTTGTAGAGTGTTTCTTTTATTCATTCCTGTGGAGTGGGAGGGGGCAAGTTAGTAAAATAATTGGATATTTTGATTTGTTGTCTATGATCGCAGTTTTCAGATAAAATTGGAGAGAAAACTAACTAAACTAGCTATAAACAGTTCTCGAGAAACTTATATTGTTTCGAAAGTCAGTAAACGAAACAAATGAGTCTGAAATATAATAGTTAATCATGCAAAACCATTTCGACTCCATCGGACAGGAGCCACCGACGATTTTTTATTATGTAAAATGAAAGTACTCTGACGAGGGGGAGAAAGTACTGTGACGAGGTCGAAAATTCGAATTCCAGTTTTCGACAAAAAAGCAAATTTTTAAGCTTCTCTGAACTCGAATCGATTATTTTTGAGGCGATACATGTGTGTGTGCATATGTATGTTAGTGCGTATGTGCTGCCCTTGAGTCTGTGGACGCGATATCTCACGAACGAATAAAGAATTGTGTTGTTAATAATTTCGTCGATTATTACAATTGGTGAATATTGGAACATATTGATTTTAACGTTGACGAATGGCGGGAAATGTCATGTCCAAACAGGAGCCCTTTCAGACTGAACTCTTGAATATCTTTCATTCTTGATTAATCTCATATGTTTTTTTTTAGCCTGTCATTGCAGGCCGATCGCTTTGCTTGAATCCAAAGTACCCAGAAAAAAGTTTGCTTCACCCAATAGAAGACATTTTCGGTTTGCAACATCGCTTGAAGGAATTATTTTTGAAGTATTTAATCACGCTGCCGTTGATTGTTTTGAAAGAGGGACTCTTCAGCGTCTCTGTTTAATTTGCCACCAAAAATAACCATATTCAATCATGGGCGATTTTGAATGCTTGTTCCCGTAAATAAACATCTGCAGTAGGTGATAAATATGTACGATTATTCAATTATCGCAGTTAAGAGTACCTAAATTAAAGTAATATATACTGTAAAATAATTAAAATGTAAAATAAAATTTCCTGTTTCTAAATTAATTACAGCTTTTATATTTTATTTTATTTAATTAATTGATTTATTAGTTTATATAAATAAAAGTGGAAATATATCTGTGGGTATATATGTATGTATAAATGTATGTATGTATGTATGCGTGTGTGTTTGTCTAATAATCACGGAAGAATGGCTGCATTGAATTGGAAAAAAATTTCGGATAGATTTGGAATAGTCCCATTTAAAATTTAGTCCATGCTTTGAGTTTCTACGACCATAGCATTATTGAGATATTTGTGAAAACGTACTATTTAACTTTTATTGAGATAGTTTCATGCAAACCATGGAGGTAAAATTAAGGAGTTAAAATTTCATATTAAGAAAACTCTTCAGATCTGCCTGTGAAGATACTTTTGTATGGGGAACAGAGATTCTTAGGAGCTATAATTTAAATATTTTAATAGAATGATTTGAATAACAGTGTCATTTATAATATCATAGAAATTTGCACATGATTATGAATTTTATGTTTCTTTATATTGCACTAGCAGCGATTACTCGGCGCTGCTCGGGATTAACGATGCAAAACTGATAAAAATTACGTCGGAATATATAGGGCCGTGAATCTTATACATTGTTTTTTCACTGTGAAAGAAATAAATTCATTGCATTATGTAAGAAAAAAAAATCGTTGCGTTATATAAGTCATAGCTGCTTCCGGCGTGCCTTCGGCAAGCCCTTTGCAGCTAGGCCCTCTGGGCGGGTGGCCCTGGCGGGCAGCGTCTCGGAATGTGATTATTATGTGTCCACAATTGATGCACAGTTAATATGTACAGTTTGAAATATGTACAGTTTGAAATATGTACAGTTTGAAAGGAAAACTAAAATTACACTTAAACGCTAGGCAACAATGTAAATGGTAATAAATTAAATGGTATTATCCTAATTTGTTAGGCTTTATCGCAATGCTTGCTTCTAAACCACATTTTTTTATTTTTGTCCCGGAGCTAAAACATATAAATTTTGTGTGAGCATGCCACATGCAATTGGCCATGAGAACAATAACTTTCTAAATTCCCGCCTGCAAACTTAAGGGTTTGTCCTTGAGTTTTGTTGATGTTCATGGCAAATGCCAGTCTAACTAGGAACTGGACTCGTTTGAAGCTGAATAGTAGGTCGGTTGGTATCAAAAGTATGCAAGGTATGAATACGTCCTCTCCTTTGCCTTTCCCATTAAAACCGTGGCTTTGATGACATTTGGTAAAATATGTTTGACACAGAACCGTTTCCATTGCATATTTTTGGCGGGTCCAGATTCCGCAGAAGCATTATTGGTGATCCTTTCTTTAACTTAAAGATATGAAAAAGCATTCCAGGTGTCTTAAAGTAGTTCAGAAATTCCAGCGGGTAATTAACTGCATCATCGGTGTCCACTGCAGAATCAAATGACTTCTCATGATATAAGAAAGAATCTTCCCCATGAAATGCTGATAATTAAATCACCATTTTGATTTCTTAATACTTTTCGTTGTTGAGTAAGCCTGTGAAAAATGAACCATGGTGATAGATTTTCCATTTAAATTCATGTTTCAAACCTGTGACTTTCAAAAGTGACTAAAACGTTCAATAAACTCTCACAAAACTCTAATTCATTTTTTGAAAGATTTAATCGACTTTCACTTTTTAAACCAACGATTTCCAACCTTTTTCTTTGGGAATCATGGAGTTAGAGAGTAGAATCCTAGAAAATAGTTTTATTTTCCATTAATATCTCGGCAACCCCTGGTCTTAGAAACTTGAAACTTGGACTAAACTTATGAGGGGCTATTTAAAAGCTACTCACAAAATTTCATTAAATTCAGTACAGCTGTTCTCTCATAAAGATGAGACAAACGAAAATTTTGTTTTTCATTAATGTCTCTACAACCCCTGGTGCTAGAAACTCAAAACATGGACTATATTTTAAGAGGGACTATTTCAAGACTACACACCAAATTTCATCCGGTCGTCCAATTTGTTGCTCTAAGTCCTCTGGACGAGCCGGACGGCCTGGGGCTTTCACACCAAATTTCATCAAATTCGGTTTAACCGTTCTCCCGTGATGTTGGATCATACAAACATATATACATACTTTTCTTCTTTATAGATATAGATATTTTGTACGAAGAATGGATATAATGCTAGTAATTAATAATATTTAATAAATGTAAAAATATTTATTAGTAATTTGAAATAACTATTCGGGGTATTCGAATTCGTGCTATTTGTCCAGCTATTTGAAAGTGCTATTTGTCCAGCTCTAATCAAAACTAATATTTCCAATGTAATGTGAATGTTAGAGTTTGATTGAAAAAAATTACCAATACAAAGCACCTATTATTGAAATATATTTAGTCAATATTGGATGTCGGTATATCCCTGATACAGATGTTTTATTGAAAATATTTTTAATATAACGCCAATATGTAGTACGATATTGGCCGAAATTGGTGTAGTATTTATGGGCGTATGCTGGATGTTTTCCAGGGGGGAAGGGGAGGTCCTAAAATAGATTTTATTTAAAATATTTGTAGATTACTATCAACCTTTCATTTTTAGAGATTTAAAATTGAAAAACAGGAATCCAGGTAGGATTACAAACTAATCCAGCCTGTATTAGTCTGTAATCTTATCCTCATATTTTAAATCTAACCTGTTCATTACTAACCTTGAAAATGTTCATCACTAACTTTGAAAATTGGCATGAAAATGCAGATTTAGAGGTCTAATAACAACAAACTGATAAAAATTCGAAACACTTAAATTTGGAGGCAGGGTTGGGTAAAAATTGGACAAAAATTAAAACACTTATAAACAAATATAGTAGGATATTAAAGAAAAGGTCATATATTTTCAAACGCAATCGAATGTTCAGAACCCCCCTAAATTTCCAAGTGAAATATTGAAAAAATCGTCAAAAAATCAAAACCGCTAGTTAAGAAAATAGACATTTCTTATGTAATTTTTCATTAGAAAACGATTGATATAAATTTTAGAACGCTAACAAGAACCGTTCTTGAGATATTGCACATTTTTCAAAAAAATGATCAAAAAGTCATATAAAATAAAAAAAAATATTTCCTATTGAGGAACATGTTCACTCTTCATATGTAATACCATGCCATAAATTGGATGACATCATTCTCGTGGAACTAGCCCGTTCCATTTATGAAAAAATATACTTTGAGTAAGACTTTTGTATTTAAACGCAAATAGTCATTTATCTGCTGTAAAAATAACTTATTTCTTCGTCCATAACGCTTGGCGAGATTTTGGCGACAAATTTGGCGGAATGTCGCCAACTTGACTTTGTGAAATGTTGCCAAATTAACGAAAATCTCGCCAAATCGATAAAAATGACGTTTAATCAATGAAAAGGACGACTAATTGTCGAAAATTCAATATCTTGGAAAGAATATTAGTATCTACTAAAAGAAAGACCTATTTTTTTTGCTGTAAAAGTAGTAAATTCATTACATTATATAAGGAAAGTCATGTGTTGCCCACATTAGATTTTTTTTTGTTATTTTTAAATTAATATTCCTTAATTATCAGTATAATAAATCAGTATTTTTCCACAGTTGTAGGCTAGGGTTCAGAATATAGGCAGATAAAAATAAATTGAAAGGAAAAATAATATGAATACGCAGGAATATTCTTTATTATTTCAGTTCTAATTTTCATTGCGCTACTAATATATATTTCTACAAAATTGACAGTTTAAATACATATTTTAAGCCCTTCACCATAGAAATGCTTGTAATGCAGGGGCGCTTATCTTATCGCAGAGCCACCTGAATTATTGTCTTAAACGATATTGTCGATTTCTTAATATGAAGTTTTAACTCCTTACTTTTATCTCTATGTTTAAACATGTTAACGAAATGAGTGTGATACTCCGAGTTGCTTGGTATATCAAATAAATATTTATAAAATGATAAGAAGTAAAATAACATCGAGGTCTCACTTTGAGTATCTAGTGCCACACGCTACGAGCAGCTTCATTATTACGTCGCAGTTTTTCGTGAAAATGTGTAGTAATTACATTTGCAGGGAACGCTGCCCCCATCATGGCCTCACTTTCAGTATGTAATGTCATACACGCGTAAAAATCCAGAGTTGTGCTCTTTATTTATAAAATAAACACCTTGATTTATCTGTCTGTTTATCTATCATCTTTGGGTAATGCTTGGCGAAAATTTTGGCGAGATATCGCCAACTTGGCGAGTTCTTAAATGTTGCAAAATAGACGAAAATGTCGACAAATCGATAAAAATGTCTCAAAATTGATAAAAATGTTGCCAAATTGATAAATAGGGCGTCGAACTAATGAAATGTATTCGGTTTTGAAAGAAAATAGAATTGTAATGATGTTTCGGAGGCATTTATCCGTCAGTCCAACCGTCCCACTTGGCGACATATTTGGAGAGTTTTTAAATGTCGTCAAATTTATTGAAATATCGCCACATTGACGAAAATGTCGCAAAATCGATAAAAATGTGGCCAAATCGATTAAAATTTCTCCAAATTGATAAATGTGACGCAAAATTAATAAATTAATTGTGTTTTGAAAGGGGATAGTAATGTAATAATAATTCCTGTAGCATTTTCTGGTAAGTTCAATCCTCCCATTTGGTGATAAATTTGGTAAAGTTTTAAAATGTCGCCAAATTGATTAAAATATCGTCAAATTAACGTCAATGTTGGCAAATCGATAAAAATGTCGCCAAATTGATAAAAATTACGCTAAATCAATAAATTAATTGTGTTTTGAAAGGGGACAGAATTGTAATGATGTTTCGGCAGCGTTTGTCTGTCAGTTCAACTGTCCCACTTGGTGACAATTTTGATGAGTTTAAAATGTCTCAAAATTAAGCAAAATATTCCCAAAATTAACGAAAATGTCACCAAATCGATAAAAATTCAATATCTTGGAAAGAATATAAGAATCTACTATAAGAAAAATCTATTTCTTTGCTCATCTCTCTATGACGCTTTTCAAGAAATTTGTCAAATAATTTGACGGGATGTCGCAAATATCGCCAAATTGATAAAAATGAAGCCAAATAGAAGATAATATTTTGCAAATTTTGAATTCCGTAATATGACGGGTAAACCTTCAAGTATATAAATAATTAATAATGTTTCTATTGAGTTATATATTGTAACTAGGGCAGGGATTTTGCCCATACCAAATTTTATGGCTGCATTAGCCATTGACATTTAGGAAAAAAGTGCAATATACCATACTTCTGAGCTATTATTTGGCGGGTAAATTTTGGTATGGACTGAACATGTAGTTGCGTATTATGAATTTTGAGTCGTTTCAGAATAAGCTGAAGTTGAAATCAGCTAGGAGAAAGCAGCGCATGCAATGATATTCACAGAAAAAATGATTTGTTTTCTTTTCGGATTCTAATGGCATTGAAAGAGTTTTCTTAGAAAGTTCAGTCAAGCTTGCAAATTTCTTATATTTAATTTATACACAATGACTACCGAAATCGATGTATCAGAATTAAACAGAACTAAACAAACTGAAATTATGTGATAAAATACGCCTGTTACGAGCTTGCCTACACCTCAGAAAACTTTTAAAGTTCTTGTGAAGAAGTTTAATACAGTCGATCCTGCCTTAAATGGAATTCAGAGGACCTGCAAGAATTTTCCGTCTTGAAAAGGTTTCCTTTTCATGCAGATCATTTCAGGAAAAGCTAAGTCAGGAAATGCTGATAGTCCATATGTAATTGCTCACCTATACATCAGACTTTAAAAATTCTGAAAAGTGTATTTAGATAAATCCGATCAATGTTGTATTATACAATAATAGCTAATTTAATTATTTTAAATACTATGTATATGCGCATCTTTTATTTTACGTACTGCAATCTCAGGAGTATATGTAAATAAAAATATAGTGTATCCCATGTCCTTAATGTTAATCACCATACCTTAAAACATAGATGAAATGATTTGCAGGCAAAATATTACTGTTTACCATAAAAAAAAATAAAATAAAAAGTTAGATGAAATTTCAAAATAATCCGTTTCTTGGACATGCTTCTTACTAATGTTGCGACTTTCAGTTCAAAATCGTTCATTGATTGATATTTCTAGCATTTCAGAGTCTCCCTGATTAACAGACAATTCTTGAAGTTCGTAAATGGCTTTCAGAAAATCGTGATATAATTTAATAGAAAGATCTGTGAAAAATGGTTCTCATGGAAATAAATGGCTGAAATTGTTAGCTGATTTTTTTTCATTTTCTGTTCGTTACAACAGGTGATTTTTATTAATAAAATATTTTAAATTGATCGTCCGTTTCCGCGTTAGGCAGGTTTCGTTTTATACAAGGGAAAAATAACATGAATTTCCTATAATTCTGGACGAGGCTTATTACAGTTTTCCGCTTATTACAGTATTCCGTTTTCTACAGGTATTATAGTAGTGGGATGGCATTTTAAGTTCAAGAGATTCTGACATTAAGTGTGAGTTTTTAACGCTTTACAACAAAGTTGAAAAGGGTTTATGACTTTGTTCATTCTGTCTGTCTGTTTGTCCGTTAGCACGATAACTGTATCAAAATGAAATCTTAGTATGTTGTTCAGACGGTCTATGGGATCTATGGGAATATAAATGAATAATATCACCCAATTAGTTTTGGATTGCACCCGGGTTTAAAAAAATGAAATACACAGCAAAATATATTCAGTAGTTTTTTAAATAAAAATTAAAATAATAATTATAATTTCTATATGGAGCGATCACGTGACCATTATATGAAGAGATCACGTGACCCACTTCAAAATAAAATATGGTATTCATCTTGTGTCAAAATCGTGATTTTTAAAGTTCTTTTTAATTCATATTGAGTGCTGTATCCGTCCTAAAACCGCTTCATTTTTGCTTAAATTCTGTGCATCTACATACTGAAACAACGCAATTATAATATATTTGAGTTTAAATGATCATCCAAATTTCATTATTTCTACATCGAAGCCTAATTTTCACGTATGGAAGATGTAAACAGTAAAATATGTAGAATGAGTTGTATAAGAGTTGCTGCATTTCTTTAACGCAAAATTATTTAGTTCATGGAGTCTGCAATATAGTTGATGTGAATGAAATATTCACTGATTTAACAGATAGAAGGATGATTTTTTCGATGAAGTTTTAAGCATAGAGTTTAATTACTTGTACCTCTATGGTTTTACGCTTTTAAATAAAATAAATTATTATAGTATTATGATGAATGAACTGAATGAAAAAATGTTGATGAATGAATGCTGCTTTTATAGAGAGAACCAGGGATGTTATATTTCGATGACGTCATTTGAATAAATTTCATTTGTTTTCGATGAAGTTTTTAAATATAACGAATTATTGCAGTATTAAGATAATTTTAAAATATTACCGAGGAATGTATCGCATTTTAGAGATGTCTAAACCAGGCAATTTATATTTCAATGCCGTCGTTTGAATGAAGTGCATTTTTTTCGATGAAGTTTTAAGTTTTCTAATATAATAAATTAATGTAGTGTTGTGATAATTTAAAAAATATTACAGAGGAATGTATCGCATTTTAGAGATGTTTAAATAAAATTGCATTGAAGTTGGAAAGTGTTTCATAATCAATGCTTTAAGCATGATTGATCTTTCTTGTTATCATTATTGTGGACAGGTTCCTAAACATTTCTCCTATTTCGACACCCTAGAGCGCATGGCTGTTTCAAAATACGAATCATTACAGAGAAAATCTTCTCTAAATTTAATCGGATATGCATATCACTGCATGGATATATTCTCGCAGTCTCATCAGAAGTGTTCAGATACGACCTGAGACGGCCATTATGGCATAAATCACCTACGTCGGTCGTAATTGTTTCTAGCTTGACCCCTAACCTTGTTGCCGGTCAAACACAAAACGACCGAGGTAGGGCCTTACGGGTTACACCACATAATGAAGTCGGCATTGTTTAAGATGATAGTAATAGTTGTGTAGTTCAGAGACTTATTATTCCCCGCGCGTCCAAAAATCAATTGAAAAGCCCTACCGCGCTAAAAACAATTATAGCAGGCGAGCATTATTGCCAATCGGGGCATTGTCTGAGTGGAATATTTAAGAGCAGAGAGTTTTTCGGATGGCTAGCTAACGACGGGAATAACTGTTATTTTGATATGTGGGAGCGCCCGATAGTTTGAGGATGTGATATTTCGATGCAAGTGTGAAACTGGTTGTTTGCGAAACTATACCCTCATGCTTGGGGGACACCTTGTTCAATAAATTTCTCATGCTGAATCTTGATTTCCAGGCTTATAATGATCTACGATTTCAAATTATTATATGGGTGTTATGGTCGGTGTTTACTTCCCTAAACACATAGAGGAACTCTTCCTTTCACAATCCCACATTGGGTTTTAAATTGCTTTGCCCTTTTTCAGCATCTTTGAATGGAAATAAATTGTATTCTTTTCCCAATGAAATCTATATGGTCATGACTGCCTCAGAGCTCATTTCCATCGAATTGGAGTTGTTGCTTCCCCAGATTGCATTTTATGTGACCCGAGACAGTCTATGTCTGGAAAATATTTGGACGAGTGCCCTGCACTAGTGACTTTTAATTCAGTCATAGAGACATACTGGAGGGCTGACTAGCGGCCTGGCGGCCAAAAGACCGACATGTGTAAACAACAACAGTGGTATCTTTGCGCGCGATGACTATTGGATTCGGAATAACTCAATGAAATCGAATGAAATTTCGTACCATTATTTCGATTGATAAACGTCCAAAACTGATCTTTCATAATAAAATAAGATGTTTGTGTCTTTGTATCTATCTGTGACGTCTGTAGCGGAAAATCGAAGCTTCGGAAAACGCGAAGTTCGGTACACATGTACTTCCGGTCAATTTCATTGTTTTCCAGTACCCTAATTTGTTACTTTCCTTACATAATGTATAAGGAAAGTATTGTGAAGGGGTCGAAAATTTGAATTCAAGTTTCCGACGGGAGAGCACTTTCAAGCATCCCTGATCACAAATAAAACATTTTTGAGATGGTGTCTGTGTGTGTGTGTGTATATCAGTGAGCCTGTGGAGGCGATATCTCACGAACAAATAAAGCGATTCGAATGAAATTTGACACACAAATCATAATTTGTGATTACTGGAAGCCTATTGTTTTTAAACGTAATCGAATGCTCAGAACCCCCCCTAAATTTTTGACTAAAATTTTGAAAAAATCGTCAAAAAAACAAAACCTTTAATAAAGTTACACAAATAGACATTTCTTATGTAATTTTTCCTTAGAAAACGATTGACATAAACTTTAGAACACTAGCATGAACCGTTCTCGAGATATTGCAAATTTTTAAATGAATTTATGAAAAAATCCAATATATTAAAAGAAATATATTAACTGTTGAGAATTATGTTCACTTTTCATATGTAATATCATGCGATAAATTGGGTGACATCATTCTTGTAGATCTAGCTCGTTCCATTCATGAGAAACGATACTTTGAGAAATACTTTTGTATTTGAACGCCAATAGTTATTTATCTGCTATAAGAATAACTTATTTCTCAATCCATAATGCTTGGCGAGATTTTAGCGCCGAATTGGGCGGAATGTTGCCAACTTGTCGACTTTTTAAATGTTACTAAATTAACGAAAATATCGCCAAATGGATATAAATGATACTAAATCAATGAAAATCACGACCAATTGACGAAAATTCCATATCTTGGAAAGAATATAAATATCTACTATAAGTAAAACCTATTTTTTTATTGTAAATGTAGTAAATTCTTTGCATTATATAAGGAAAGCCATGTGTTGCGCACATCAGATTTTTTAATTTAATATTAAAATTCTAAAAAAATTATATCGTTTTCTATATTATGAATATAAAATATTGATGTTAATACTTTATACTTCTAATTTCATAATTATTTTTCAAATTAAGTTTTAATTTGAAATTTTAAATTGTTTCGTATACTTCGTATTCGAAGCCTTTGGTAGTAAAATTATCAATTTCGGGTTGTGCAAATATCTCTTTGTTTGTTGATTATTAATACTTTACAACATAGTTGAAAAGTGTTTATGATTTCGCTCATTCTGTTTGTCTGTCTGTTTGCTCGTTCGCACGATAACTGCCGTAAAAATGACTATATCAAAGTGAAATTTTAGTATGTTTTTGAGACGGTCTGTGGGACATATGTAAATGTAAATGAATAATATCACCCAATTTGTTTTGAATTAAACCCGGGTATAAAAAATGACATACATTGAACCCGACGGGACCAAAGTTTTCACACAATTTTTAGGCAAATTTAAAATACACAAATTGCTTCGAAAATTTTAGAAATATTCAAATTATCCCATACAATATATAACAAATATTTCAGCAACATATGTTCGGTTGTTTTTTAAATAAAAATCTGATGTTGGCAGCACATGACTTTCCTTATATAATGCAATAAATTTACTACTTTTACAGTAAAAAAAACAGGTTATTCTTATAGTATACACTTATATTCTTTCGAAGATATTAAATTTTCGTCAACTAGTTGTCATTTTCATTGATTTCGCGTCATTTATATCTATTTGGGGGATATTTTCGTTAATTCCGCAGTATTTAAAAGTCTCCAAGTTGGCGACATTGCGCCAAATTCGTCACCAAAAATCTCACCAAGCGTTGTAGATGAAGAACCACCATCAGTTCATAAAAGCCTCTATGTGGATGATTTGCAAGTTTCATACTAAGCACATGATATGCGCACTGTTGAAAGACAGTGTCAAACTGCAGTAAATGGCATTCTGCAATGGGCTAATCTAAATGGATTCAGGTTTTCAATCCAAAAGACTTGTTGCATTCACTTCACCAGAAAACGAGGTCTACACTTACCTCCAGAGATTTTCATGGAGAATGCTAAAATTGCTGTTGTGGATGAAGTGAAATTTCTTGGAGTCTGGTTCGATAGAAAACTCACCTTCCTCCCCCATGTTCAGAAATTGAGAAAGAAATGTGAGAGAGCCATTAACATTTTAAAAGTTCTGTCAAATACGAAATGGGGTGCAGATACAACTTCAATGCTACGTATATATAGGGCCATTATTCGTTCCAAGATTGATTATGGATGCAATGTTTATGGGAGTGCACGAACATCTGTTCTTCAGAAACTGGACACTATACATAATAAGGCATTACGTATATGTTCAGGTGCCTTTAGAACATCTCCTGTTCAAAGCTTATATGTGTACTGCAATGAGCCACCTCTAGAATTCAGGCGTGAGCAGTTGATGCTGAATTATTACTATCGGGTCATGTCCTTACAGAACCACCCTCTGCAACGACTAATACTAGATGAGCATTATGATCGACTCTACGACCACAGACCCTCATGCATTCCTTCTTTTGGCAAGCGGATACGAAATATATTATCAATAACCCCACAAGTAGATGTAAATATAAGGAAAACAAAGTGTTTTGAAACACCTCCATGGCATGTTCCAGATTTTATATATCTCAACCCATTTAGTAATTTTACTAAGAGAAACACAGATCAGACTATTTATCTGCAACTGTTTGCTGAACATAGAAATCTCTACAACGAGTTTACTCCTATTTTCACAGATGGTTCAAAAGCTGGCAATTACGTAGGGTTGGCTTATGTATCTAAAAATACTATAAAGTTTTTTAAACTGCATGCATCTTGCTCTATTTTTACTGCTGAGATTATGGCAATATACCAGAGTCTTATATTCATATCGCATCAAATTTCCAAAAAGCACATCATTTATACCGATTCATTGAGTTCGCTACAACTTTTATCATCTAGGACTGCTATGAATTACCCTATTGCCTCTGATATTCTTAAGTATGAACATCGTCTAAAGGTACAGGGATACCATACTGAATTTTGTTGGGTGCCAGGACATGTTGGTATCAGAGGAAATGAGTTGGCAGATATTGCTGCTAAATCAGCTACTCAAAATTTAAATCTGACAATCCCTTTAAAAGACATCAAACCATTCATTTTGAAAAATATTTATGACAAATGGCAGTATTCCTGGAACCAGCAGTCTCGTAATAAGTTGTATGAAGTAAAGCCCGTAATACAAAAGTGGACTAGTTTCCAATGTAGGAAACTTGAGGTACTTTTAACACGTTTGCGAATTGGTCATACTCGTTTTACCCACAGACACTTACTTTTAGGAGAACCCTTTTGTAATAGTTGTCAGACCTCAGCAAGTATCAAACATATTTTAATTGAGTGTACTAAATATAAACAGTTTCATTTCAAGCATTTTAAGACTTATACATTAAATTTGGCAGAATTGATTGGAGAAAATCTACATTTGGAGCTTTTCCCATTCCTATTGGACATTGGTTTTTTCCATCATTTTTAACATCACCTTTTATAACCTTTTAGCCATTTTTCATATCATTTGCATTGTTGCACATGTTCCATAGTATTTTCACACATTATCACTATTTTAAATTATACACGTGTTATCAATACTATTTTATGTATCTCGGTACCATATGTCTGGCGCAGCATATCCTCTTTGGATCTTGTGCCATTAAGCCATAATCAACCTGTAGATGAAGAAATAAATTATCCTTGTAGCAGATGAATGACTATTGGCGCTCAACTACAAAAGTATTACTCAAAGTATCTTTTCTCATGAATGGAACGAGCTAGATCCACGAGAAGGATGTCACCCAATTTGTCGCATGATATTACATTTGAAAAGTGAACATGTATTATTTATTAATTCTGAACAGGTATTATTTGTTTTTAATTTACGAGATTTTTTGATGAATTTATTTGAAAAATGTGCAATATCTCGAGAACGGTTCATGCTAATGTTTTAAAGTTTATTCCAATCGTTTCCAAAAGGAAAATTACATAGCTAATGTCTATTTGCTTAACTTTATTAAAGATTTTGATTTTTTCAAAATTTCACTTGAAAATTTAGGGGAGTTCTGAACATTCGATTGCGTTTAAAAACAAATGGCTTCCAGTATTCACGGATTGTAATTTTTGTATCAAATTTCATTCGAATCGCTGCATTTGTTCGTGAGATATCGTCTCCACACGCACATACTTTCACACATACACAAACGCACAGACATCACTTTAAAAATGTTCAATTCGTGATCAGAGATGCTTGGAACGTGCTCTCCCGTCGAAAACTCGAATTCGACATTTATACTCCGTCACAATACTTTTCTTATACATTATACACTGACTTCCAAAAGTTAAGCACACAATGCAAATTGTCATTTTCCGGAAACATATTTGAACTTAAGTGGCTGAAAATCGCTGCGGATGTAGATGGCAGTATGCAAATGTCGTGTGTTACAGCTAATCACGATTGACTATCCGGATATATGCTAATTAGGCAGTCATTCCCTTCAGACGCCTGCACCCTATAACCCTCCAGACGCCAGCACCCTATAACCCTTCAGACGCCAGCATTCTGAAGGGTTTGAGGAGGTGCATTTAAATGCTGATACGAAGTATTTATAACTTTGATAGGATTATTTCTGACTAGCAGCATACCCGTTCTTCGTACGGAGTATATAATATAAAGAAACTTGGAATTCATAATCATGCGCAAATTCTTATAGTATACTAAATGACATGTTTAATCAAAATATTCTGTTAAAATATTTAATATAATGCTCCTAAAAAGAAGTTTAAGAATATCTGTTCTCGCTATATAAAATTATCTTCATGGACATATCTGAAGAATAAAACATCTTGGACCCCTTATGTAAGCAAATATAAAAAAAAAATATCGAATTGAATCAATATATGCAAAATAAAAGCGTTAAAATTGCATGGGACCCGTACTAATTATATACGCGAATATTAGAAAATATAACCTGTATTAATAGATTACATGTATAAATTGAAAATACCAATAAACCCGTAATCTTTAAATCTGAAGACAGTCATTTATTCCAATATATGTCAAAATTAAAGTGCTAAAATTATATGGGAAGATATACACGTACTACTTATAATGTCCGATTATTAGTAGAAGATTACCCGTTATGCAATATGAGTCTCAAATGTTTTTTGGTAAAATACAACAGACGACGTAATAAATTGAATATATAATTAATCCCCTTAATCTTCATACCAGAAGACTGTACTTGATTCCAATATATATGCCAATATATGTCAAAATATATGCCAATATACCTGTACTACTTATATTCTCGTAGGTTAAAAGATATACCCGTACATTCCTAGAAGATTACTCGTACAACGTACAATATGCGTGTGTCAGCAATTTTTGCCGCAATAAAACAATGGCGTAATAAATTAAAAATATCAATAATCACTGAATCAATAATTCCGGAAAATATCAATAATAATAATGTTTAAACCTGAAGAGTATAATTGATATTATCCAGTCCAAAATGAAATGGCAATGAAATTTATTTTAAAAACATATCTTCATTATTCAAATCGGAAAGGATTTAATAAAAATCGTCTGCCGCATAAACACATTGGATTTAAATCCGTTGCTAAGCGACATGATATCATTTGCTTCAAATAAATTGGTAGAAAAAATGTCGTCTAAATAGTTATATTTCTATGGAACATTTGGCGACAGTTTCGTCAAATTAGCGACATTTTAAAAAATCGCCAAATTTATCGCCAAGTGGGACTGTAGAACTGACAGTTCCACTTTGCGACAAATTGACGAAATATCATCACAATACTATCCCCTAACAAAAAACAATTAATATCATTTAAGTAGCGCCATTTTATCAATTTTAAGATATTTTTATAGATTTGAAAACATTTTTATCAATGTGGTGACATTTTAAAAATTCGCTAAATGTATTACTAAGTAGGATGGTTGGTCTGACAGATAAATGCTAACCAAACATCATTTCAGTGCTCTCTTCTAACAAAACAAAAAAAAAATTCATTGATATGTAGAAGACCCAAGCCACACGACCAACCCGAAGGTTTATGGCAGCTGTTTGTGTGTCGTTTATATCAATTTGGCGGCATTTCCGTCAATTTGGCAAAGTTTAAGAAAAGTTGTCAAATTAGCGATATTCCTCCAAAATCGTAGCTTTGAGTTTGCAGATCTGAATGAAACATTCTTATCCCGTTTCAATATACTAAATGAAAACACTACAATTGTATTAGAAGATATACCCGCTCTACTCTTTTTCTGTTTCAACAATCGGCTATATGAATTTATTGGCTAAACACAATATATGAGTTTAGTAGCTAAATACGATATAAGCTTGAAAACTCTTTGCCAAAATAAATGAAATTGATGTACGCAGTCAGCAATTAATATAATTAAAAGAAAAATCAAACCGTCCATTCATAAGATATACTTTTATATCCATTTATCCATTTATTTATTATTTAAATCGAAAAAAAATAATGAAAACATTAACAAACACATTTAATTTAATCCGTTATTCGTACGGAGTGTATAATTTAAAGAAACTTATAGTTCGCAATCATGTGCAAATTCTGTTAAAATATTAAATTTATTGCTCCTAAAGAGAAGTTTAAGAATATATGTACTCACTATGCAAAATTATCAGCACGATCAGATCTGAAGAATAAAACATCCTGCCCCCTTTTGTAAGCAAATTTACAGAAGAAAAAATAGGAATTGAATGAATATATGCAACCCCGTACTAATTATATTGTCGCAGATCAGAAAATATGCCAATGTGTTAGTAGAAAATTACCCGTATTACAATATGCGTCTCAAAAATATTTGCCAAAATAAAAGAGATAGATGATGTAATAAATTGAAAACATCAATAATATTCATGCTCTTTATACCAGAAGGTCGTAATTGATTCCAATATATGCCAATATATATCAAAACTTATGTCAATATACCTGTACTACTTATATTCTCATAGATTAAAATATATACACGTGTATTTGTAGAAGATTCGTACAACATACAATATATGAGTTTAAACAATTTTTGTCATAATAAAATAATTGCATAATAACTTGAAAATATCAGTAATCCTTGAATCAATAATCCCCGAAAATATAAATAATAATAATTTTTAAACCTGAAGACCGTAATTGATATTATCCAGTCAAAAATGCTATAAGAAAAATCAAATCGTTCTTTTCTAAAATATATTTTTATATCCATTTATTTATTATTCAAATCGAAAAAATAATTATTAAAATTAACAGACAGATTTAATTTAATTGCGTTTCTGAGTAACATGATATAAGATAGAATCTTATAACATGTTAAATATGTCATGTCTTATAACATAAACTGCGAAATTAAATAACGATTTTGATTTCTCTATACTTCTCATTGTTCCGTAAAAGCTTGTTTTAAATAAACCATGAACCATGGAGATAGATTTCCCCTTTAAATCATGTTTCAAACAATTCATGTTTTCAGAAAGTGACTAATTAACGCAAAAAATCTCCCATCAAACTCAGAGATTAAATTTTAATTCACTTTCAAACGATTTTCAAGCTTTTCGTTTGGATAAACCACGGAGTTAGGGAGTAGAACTCCTAGGAAAAAGTTCCGTTTTTTATTAATATCTCGATAACCCCAGGTCTTAGAAACTCGAAACTTGGACAAAATTTATGGGGGGATATTTCAAGGCTATTCACCAAATTTCATTAAATTCGGTTCAGCCGTTTTTCCGTGACGATGAGACAAACGAAAATTTCGTTTTTTACTAATATCTCGAGAACCACTGGTCGTAGAAACTCAAAACACGGATATAATTTTAAGTGGGGCTATTTCTGGGCTACCCACAAAATTTCATCAAATTCGGTTCAGCCGTTCTCCCGTGATGGTGTGACAAACAGACAGACAGACAGACAGACAGACAGACAGATTTTCATTTTTATTTATATAGACTAGCAGCATACCCGTCCTTCGTACGGAGTATATAATATAAAAAAACTTATAATTCGCAATCATGTGCAAATTCTGATAAAATATTAAATTTATTGCTCACTAGCAGCATACCCGTTCTTCGTACGGAGTATATAATATAAAGAAACTTGAAATTCATAATCATGCCCAAATTCTTATAGTATACTAAATGACATGTTTAATCAAAATATTCTGTTAAAACATTTAATATAATGCTCCTAAAAAGAAGTTTAAGAATCTCTGTTCTCGCTATATAAAATTATCTTCATGGACATATCTGAAGAATAAAACATCTTGGACCCCTTATGTAAGCAAATATAAAAAAAAAATATGGAATTGAATCAATTATGCAAAATAAAAGCGTTAAAATTGTATGGGACCCGTACTAATTATATACGCGAATATTAGAAAATATAACCTGTATTAGTAGATTACATGTATAAATTGAAAATACCAATAAACCCGTAATCTTTAAATCTGAAGCCAGTCATTTATTCCAATATATGTCAAAATTAAAGTGCTAAAATTATATGGGAAGATATACACGTACTACTTATAATGTCCGATTATTAGTAGAAGATTACCCACATATTGCAATATGAGTCTCAAATGTTTTTTGGTAAAATACAACAGACGACGTAATAAATTGAATATATAATTAATCCCCTTAATCTTCATACCAGAAGACTGTACTTGATTCCAATATATATGCCAATATATGTCAAAATATATGCCAATATACCTGTACTACTTATATTCTCGTAGGTTAGAAGATATACCCGTGCATTCCTAGAAGATTACTCGCACAACGTACAATATGCGTGTGTCAGCAATTTTTGCCGCAATAAAACAATGGCGTAATAACTTAAAAATATCAATAATCCCTGAATCAATAATTCCTGAAAATATGAATAATAATAATGTTTAAACCTGAAGAGTATAATTGATATTATCCAGTCCAAAATGAAATGGCAATGAAATTTATTTTATATACATATCTTCATTATTCAAATCGGAAAGGATTTAATAAAAATCGTCTGCCGCATAAACACATTGGATTTAAATCCGTTGCTAAGCGACATGATATCATTTGCTTCAAATAAATTGGTAGAAAAAATATCGTCTAAATAGTTATATTTCTATGGAACATTTGGCGACAGTTTCGTCAAATTAGCGACATTTTAAAAAATCGCCAAATTTATCGCCAAGTGGGACTGTAGAACTGACAGTTCCACTTTGCGACAAATTGACGAAATATCATCACAATACTATCCCTTAACAAAAAACAATTAATATCATTTATGTAGCGCAATTTTATCAATTTCAAGATATTTTTATAGATTTGAAAACATTTTTATCAATTTGGTGACATTTTAAAAATTCGCTAAATGTATTACTAAGTAGGATGGTTGGTCTGACAGATAAATGCTAAATAAACATCATTTCAGTACTGTCTTCTAACAAAACAAAAAAAATTCCATTGATATGTAGAAGACCCAAGCCACACGACCAACCCGAAGGTTTATGGCAGCTGTTTGTGTGTCGTTTATATCAATTTGGCGACATTTCCGTCAATTTGGCAAAGTTTAAGAAAAGTTGTCAAATTAGCGATATCCCTCCAAATTCGTAGCTTTGAATTTGCAGATCTGAATGAAACATTCTTATCCCGTTTCAATATACTAAATGAAAACACTACAATTGTATTAGAAGATATACCCGCTCTACTCTTTTTCTGTTTCAACAATCGGCTATATGAATTTATTGGCTAAACACAATATATGAGTTTAGTAGCTAAATACGATATAAGCTTGAAAACTCTTTGCCAAAATAAATGCAATTGATGTACGCAGTCAGCAATTAATATAATTAAAAGAAAAATCAAACCGTCCATTCATAAGATATACTTTTATATCCATTTATCCATTTATTTATTATTTAAATCGAAAAAAAATAATAAAAACATTAACAAACACATTTAATTTAATTGCGATGCCGAGCAACATGATATATCCTCCTAAAATGTTAAAATTTATTAGCCACTAACAGCACACCCGTTATTCGTACGGAGTGTATAATTTAAAGAAACTTAAAGTTCGCAATCATGTGCAAATTCTGTTAAAATATTAAATTTATTGCTCCTAAAGAGAAGTTTAAGAATATATGTTCTCACTATGCAAAATTATCTTCACGATCAGATCTGAAGAATAAAACATCCTGCCCCCTTTTGTAAGCAAATTTACAGAAGAAAAAATAGGAATTGAATGAATATATGCAACGCCGTACTAATTATATTGTCGCAGATCAGAAAATATGCCAATATGTTAGTAGAAGATTACCCGTATTACAATATGCGTCTCAAAAATATTTGCCAAAATAAAAGAGATGACGTAATAAATTGAAAACATCAATAATATCCGTACTCTTTATACCAGAAGGTCGTAATTGATTCCAATATATGCCAATATATATCAAAACATATGTCAATATACCTGTACTACTTATATTCTCGTTGATTAAAAGATATACACGTGTATTTGTAGAAGATTCGTACAACATACAATATATGAGTTTAAACAATTTTTGTCATAATAAAATAATTGCATAATAACTTGAAAATATCAATAATCCTTGAATCAATAATCCCCGAAAATATAAATAATAATAATTTTTAAACCTGAAGACCGTAATTGATATTATCCAGTCAAAAATGCTATAAGAAAAATCAAATCGTTCTTTTCTAAAATATATTTTTATATCCATTTATTTATTATTCAAATCGAAAAAATAATTATTAAAGTTAACAGACAGATTTAATTTAATTGCGTTTCTGAGTAACATGATATAAGATAGAATCTTATAACATGTTAAATATGTCATGTCTTATAACATAAACTGCGAAATTAAATAACGATTTTGATTTCTCTATACTTCTCATTGTTCCGTAAAAGCTTGTTTAAAATAAACCATGAACCATGGAGATAGATTTCCCCTTTAAATCATGTTTCAAACAATACATGTTTTCAGAAAGTGACTAATTAACGCAAAAAATCTCCCATCAAACTCAGAGATTAAATTTTAATTCACTTTCAAACGATTTTCAAGCTTTTCGTGTGGATAAACCACGGAGTTAGGGAGTAGAACTCCTAGGAAAAAGTTCCGTTTTTCATTAATATCTCGACAACCCCAGGTCTTAGAAACTCGAAACTTGGACAAAATTTATGGGGGGATATTTCAAGGCTATCCACCGAATTTCATTAAATTCGGTTCAGCCGTTTTTCCGTGATGATGAGACAAATGAAAATTTCGTTTTTTACTAATATCTCGAGAACCACTGGTCGTAAAAACTCAAAACATAGATATAATTTTAAGTGGGGCTATTTCTGGGCTACCCACAAAATTTCATCAAATTCGGTTCAGCCGTTCTCCCGTGATGGTGGGACAAACAGACAGACAGACAGACAGACAGACAGACAGACAGACAGATTTTCATTTTTATTTATATAGATGATATTAGTGTTTCTATGGCTGAAAGATGACTAATGACAGATAGTGATCGCTGCTGTGCTGTCGAATGCATTTAAACAGGACAGTCATTCAAAGATGCCGCTATTTTCTTTGGCGTCGATCATTCGGTAATTTCTCGAATATGGAAACTATTTCAAACAAGTCAAACAGTTGTCCGGAAACCTGTGTCCGGTCGTCCAAGGGTTACCATCCCGTCTGATGATCTGTATATTGCTATAGTAACCAAGCGGAATCGACGAGCGACCTCCACAACTGTTGCATCCACGGTTGCAGCGGCACTTGGGTAAGACAATATCTGCCAGTAGTGTGCATCGAAGGCTCCAGGTGAAGGGACTGTAAGCTCGAGTCCCACGTTTTTGTGTTCCACTAACCGTCCAAGCCAGAGGGGCAAGATTAAAGTGGTGTCGTCAACATGTCAATTGGACTGTTTCAGATTGGTGCTGACGAGTCCAGATTTGCTCTGGAATCAGATGATAAGTGTGTAAGGGTCTGGAGAGAACGAGGCACACGCAATCAGGCCAAGAACATCATCGAAAATCACGCATTCAGAGGTGGCAGCGTCTTGGTGTGATCCGGAATTTCAACGGGATACCGCGCAGGGCTGCACATCTTTAATGACTGTTCTGTGACAGCTTCGCGGTATTGGGATGAAGTTCTAGATCCCATTGCGAGACTCTACACTGCAATAATTGGTCCAGATTTCCTCTTTATGAACGATAATACTCATACCCATCGAGCTAACATCGTTGACGAATACCGGGAAAGTGAGGGCATTTCTCGTATAGAGTGGCCGGCATATTCCCCCGACCTTAATCCCATTGAAAACCTTTGGGATGCCCTTGGGCGTGCTGTCTCTGTACGTTTACCTCCTCCAGTCAGTCTCAGAGAGTTGGAAACTGCCTTTATCGAACACATTTTTATCGCGGTTGTCAAGATATTTTCTACGGATTTCAACAGAAATAAAAGATCAAAGTAAATGTTAAAGTTTAGGACTAAACGCATTTAGCAATGTTGGATTTTTGTTATATTCAATAAGCGAATTGAATGGCGGCCATAAAAGCGAACATCAGCGAATTTTCTGTCGAAAATCCCTTGTTTTTCGTGATAAAATTGCAAAGATAACGTTAATCAAAATTCGGCTCAGTAGCTGGCAACGTATTACTGTTTTTAGAATCATGTCAAAATTCAAATAAATTGGTTGAAAACTGACTAAAGTATTGTCATAACTAATTTTATGAAATTGACTAGCAGCATACCCGTTCTTCGTACGGAGTATATAATATAAAGAAATTTATAATCCTCAATCATGTGCAAATTCTACTAAAATATTAAATTTATTGCTCATAAGGAGAAGTTTAAGAATATTTGTTCTCACTATGCAAAATTATCTTCACGGGCAGATCTGAAGAATAAAACATCCTGGCCCCTTTTGTAAGCAAATTTAAAAAAAAAAGGAATTGAATCAATATATGCAACCCCGTACTATATTGTCGCAGATTAGAAAATATGCCAGTGTGTTAGTAGAAGCTTACCCGTATTGCAATATGAGTCTCAAAAATATTTGCCAAAATAAAAAAGATGACGTAAAAAATTGAAGGTATCAAAAATCCCCATAATCTTAATACCAGAAGGACGTAATTGATTCCAATATATACCAATATATATCAAAATATATGCCAATATACCTGCACTACTTATATTCTCGTAGATTAGAAGCCATGCATTTGCAGAAGATCACTCGTACAACGTACTATATATGAGTTTCAACAATTTTCGTCATAATAAAACAATTCCATAATAATTTGAAAATATTAGTAATCCCTGAATCAACAGTCCCCGAAAATATCAATAATAATGATGTTTAAAAATGAAGACAGTAATTGATATTATCCAGTCAAAAATTCAATGTCAATGAAATTTATTTTATATACATATTTTTATTATTCAAGTCGGAAAAGATTTAATAGAAATCGTATGTCGCATAACATATTGGATCCGTTGCTAAGCGACATGATATCATTTGCTTTAAATAAATTGATGGAAATCATATCATCTGAATAATGCAATCTCCATGGAAGGTTTGGCAACATTTTCGTCGATTTAGCGATAACTTAAAAAATCGCCAAATTTATCGCCAAGTGGGACTGTAGAACTGATAGTCCCATTTTGCGACAAATTGACGAAACATCATCACAATACTATCCCCTAACAAAACACAATTAATTTCATTTATTAAGCGCGATTTTATTCTATGATATTTTTATGGATTTACAAATATTTTTATCAATTTGGTGATATTAAAAAAATTCCTTAAATGTGTTACTAAGTAGGATAGATGGACTGACCGACAAATGCTACAGAAACATCATTTCAGTACTTTATTCTAAAAAAACAAATTTAATTTCTCTGATTTGGGTCATTTTTATCAATTTGGAGACATTTCCACTAATTTGGTAAAGTTTAAGAAATGTTACCAAGTTATTTAGAGATATTCCTCTAAATTCGTAGCTCTGAATTTGCAGATCTGAAGAATAAAATGTCCTGATCCTGTTTGTATATACTAAATGAAAACACTAAAATTGCATTAGAAGATACATGCACCCGTTCTACTCTTTTTCTGCTTCAACAATCGGCAAAATGCATTTATTGAGTAAACACAATATATGAGTTTATTAGCTAAACACAATATACGAGCTTGAAACCTCTTTGCTAAAATAAATGAAAGTGATGTACGCAGTCCGCAATATATATAATTAAACGAACAATCAAACCGTTCATTTATAAAATATATTTTTACCTCCATTTATTTATTATACAAATAGAAAAAATAATAATAAATATTAACAACACATTTAATTTCATTCCGTTGCCGAGAAACAGGATATAAGATATAATCTTCCTCATAAAATGCGAAATTATATAGCCATTTTGATTTCTTTATACTTTACATCTTTAAACTTGTGAAAGATGAACCATGGAGGTAGATTTTTCCATTTAAATTCATGTTTCAAACAATTCATGCTTTCCTATAGTGACTAATTAATGCAAAAATCCTGCACCAAACTCGGAAATAAAGTTTTATTTCATTTTGGCATTTTAAACAAACGATTTTCATCCTTTCCGTTTGGATAAACCACGAAGTTGGAGAGTAGATCTCCTAAGAAAAAGTTCCGTTTTTCATTAATATCTCGACAACCCCTGATATTAGAAACTCGAAACTTGGACAAAATTTATGGGGGGCTATTTTAAGGCTACTCACAAAATTTCATTAAATTCGATTCAGCCGTTCTCTCGTGATGATGAGACAAACGAAATATTCGTTTTTCACTAATATCTCGAGAACCACTGGTTATGGAAACTCCAAACATGGACTAAATTTTAAGTGGGGCTATTTCTAGGCTACCCACAAAATTTCATCAAATTCGGTTCAGCCGTTCTCCCGTGATGATGGGACAAACAGACAGACAGACAGACAGACAGATTTTCAATTTTATTTATATAGATTTCTAGAAAAACGCGTTTAAAGTTTAATTATCCAGTCAGGAGCGCATGTATACTTGTGTCAGCATAATGGCTATATCTTGCACAGTTTTACGCATATCTTTATAAAATTTGGACTGTATTTTTAAAGCACCGTACCTTCAACGACTATAAAAAGAAAAAATCCGACCTACCTAGATGCATGTGCCTTTTTAATTGGTTAAAAAATTACATTTTAGCATTCTTTTGATTTTTACTTAACCGTAATGATTCTAATTCATCAAAGCCCGATCCTTATCATTCAGAACACGATATGTAGAATTTTCACTGATGTGTCCGTAGAATTGGAGGTCTGTTGCAATTCCTCTAATTGCTTTGTACGCAGTTTTTATCGAGTCGCCATGTATACGACAGATACATGAATTTGGGCGGACCGAACACATGCGTGACCAAGATCTTATCTGATTAATTCGACGGTAATAAAATGACGAGGGAAATAAATTAGGGTTTTTGTATTAGTGAAGCGGAATATTTGGAGATACTGTTAGCAGTGTTGTAAGGTAGAATAGCAAAAATCTTACTTTTTTGTTATTTATCTTATTTGTATTTTTCTTATTTCTTATATGTTTCATTTTTTATCATATACGTAATGTTGAGTGAGACTAACTGACTGAGTTACGAATTACACACCCCAAACTACTCCGGCCACACAAACAGCTGCCATAAACCTTCGGGTTGGTCGTGTGGTCTGGGCCTTCTACACCCCAAACTACTTAAGGTAGAAGACTTTGCATACACATGGCTCCTAAATAATGAAAAATTTTAAAATCTTGGAATATTGTTCGAAAAATTTATAAATCGCGGTACTTTATATTTATTTTTATTTCCACGAGAATAGTCTTTTCTTCCTGCACTGCATTTAATTCAATTTATCATGAGTTCGGCACTATTGAATGATTTATTTCTGCTGCTTTGCATTTACTTATAATTTATTTTATTTAATTTTGCTTCTTTGCTGGTTTGTCTGAGTAACCTTTTGTTTTCAATAGTTTTGTAATGAGCCTTGCTTACCCAACCTGGAATTGAACCCTGGGTCTCCGAACTGACCAGCCGACGCTCTATCGTTGAGTTACTGGGACAGAATTGGAAGCTCTTATCGTGGAAGTGGACTCTGTAGTTTCCACCCTCTTATATCAGGTTGGCGGGCAACTGACAATCTGTCTGACCACCTCCTACTATTTGTACCTCAAGTTAGCCTTCTGCTACTACTGTTTTACCCAGGTTAGTATCCTTCGTGGTCTTTATCCTCTCAATTTAAAATATGTATTTTGTATATATTTTGTATATTTTGTATATCCCAGAGTCAACTGAATCCGTGCTACTCATACTAGGGTTACTTTCAGACCTCCGACATCTTTTCACTAATCAGCAGGGTTGATTTGTTCGGACGCCATTGTAAAGAGCCTTGCTGTCCCAACCAGGAATCGAACGCTGGATCTCTGAACCGACAAGTCGACACTCTACCGTTGAGCTACTGGGGCAGAATTGCAAGCTCTTATCTTTAAAGTGGACTTTACAGTTTTTACGTAGTCCTTGGATTATTAATGTACTAAATCATTATCGTTTCATTTTCAACATATTTACAGTATTTAACTGTTAATTTCAGTTAAATCTTGAAACGATTCTCCCTCTTTCTGTTTAATTTCTAGGAATATCTATGATGGAAATATTTCATTTTGATAATCCCTCAAAAATGTTTCAATGTCTTCTAAAATTTGCTCCAATGTTATTTCAGTTGCTCTTGTTTTTGGTTCTTGTATTACTAGAAAGCAATATATTTTTGTCAGTTCTTTACGACAAATAGCTCGAAGTAAAGCATTTATTCTATACGCTCACTTTCATAATGTAATCCAAAGGCAAACGTAGATAGTCTTTTAAATATTCCTTCCAAAATTTCCAGGATTTTCATGAATTAGATCCATTTTCATATGGAGATATATTAAAAAACATACACATAATAACCAGACTTAGCTAAGAAGAGAAATTTAAATTATGGAACGTAGGTCTCACATTTAGTGAAGACTATTTCGTCTGCAAGAAAGGTGAATGGAAATGGCTAGCATTATAAAACACTAGTTTTATCATCCAAAATAAATATAAAAAGAGAAAAAATAAGTATTAATTTTTGTTTTTTAACAATTTTCTGCTTTCTTTGATGACTTGGCGAATTTTTAAATGACGACAATTTGCTAAAATTTGGAGAAATAAAAATATCTTTTTATTCTGTTTTGAGATTTATCCTAGCATAATGAGTGTGGTTTAATATTTTTAGTTTTCCAGTTGTTAACGCGAGAGGATTGCGCTCGAAGGACCCGAGTTCGATTCCCAACTCTGCCTAACTCTGCACAAACTGTCCCCGGGGTCACGCGGAGTAGGTGCACGTTAAATATGTGGGTCCGTAGGTACTTTCGAGATGTTGATGGTAGTGAAATGAGGGCTTGGTCCCTGTGGATGCAGTCTCTTCTGGGTTCCGGTCTAAATTAAGTGCTACTTCCCGGCCTTCCAAACATATACTTTACACCTTCGGCTAGGTCCGATGGTCTATATCGAAGAAGAATGTTTATTGTCATGAAAAGTACATAAACAAGAAATTTATAACGGGGTCTTCGTAGGGTTGCAAATGATCTATTAATCATGTTTTCTCTTTTTGCGTATTTATTTCGTAACTTTATACTAATTTGCGAAAAACTGACAGTGACATCTTCAGAACTGGAAATGAAAATCCCTAGTGAATTCCTTAAAGTGTGTCCTACTCTTTCTAGTATTCGATTCTGAATTTGTATGAGTCAAGATCTAAGATCTATAAAAGGAATGGACTAGACAGACCTATAATATTAATATGTAATAGATAGTAGGGATAATAGACAAAAAGAATAGACAATTCCAAGGAATTGATATTTCAAGGAAATTTTTCGTACTGGAATTTTGGAAATCTTTAGTGAAAACACTCTACCCTTTTCCGAAATTTAATCATAAATTCATATCAGTCATCATATATATATATTTCATCAGGTAAACAATGTTTCTAATAAAAGTATTTATACAAATTCCTTGTACTTCTTCAGTAGAAGCTTATAGAAAAATAGTATTAAAGGAATTTGTATTCTTATAAGCAGCTGTTACATTAATTATGAAATAAAAGCATTTTTGATTTTTTATTGCACTGTTTTGAAATTTTTGTGCTTTTGATATTTTTTGAGAAAGAGAACCGTTTCATTACTTTGATTCGCAGAAAATCTGATCAGAAGCAGGATACCGCAAGACTTCTAACTGCCGCACTTTATGGAAATAGGACGTATAGCTAAATTAGTTTCTAAAGTAATCCTACGTTGAAGGTAGATAACACAGGCAGATGGACGCACGTAAAGACGGACGCACATAATGACATTATATAAAATATTTTATTATATGTCCTAATATGTCCAAAACATGTAAAATTTGCTAAAATCTCAGATCAAGTTTTGTCCCCGGTACAGGAATTTCCCAATGTACCTATACATATATACATTGTGTCCCGGAAAGTCCTAACATGACATTTACTTTTCCTCAACCGTTAGTCGTAGTATACTTCAAATTACAAAAATAGTTCATTTAAATAAGGTAATAATTTATCTAATAAAAGTTTTAAATCGAGAATGCATTTATCTTAAAAATACGAAATTTTTAAGAAAAATACACATTGTGCAAAGAATAGTTAAGCACAATTTGATCATATAAGCATAAATAACACAATAAGCATCATACAGCTGTTTCGTTTATACGCTTAGACTTTTCGTTACTGTAAGACCACCAACAAACTAGAAGCCCAAAAACAGGAATAGGCGCAAATAGAAGAAATAGAGGAACTTATATACCCAAGGACTGGCTTAAGAGCTCACCTGAGAGAGTCAATCAGAAAGCAGATTGAGCAGTCCAGCCAATTCGAAACTAGAATTATCAAACTCGTGTGCCACTTTTATTTCGGATTGGTTGGATTGTTCTTTATTCTACTTTCTGGTCTCTCTCTTAACCCAGTTCTTGGGTATATAAACCCCAGTTTCTTCCATATGCACCTATTCCTATTTTGGACTCCTGGTTTGTTGTTTCTCCAGCACTATTGAAAGGGATCCAGAGTATTTTTGAAACAGCTGTATGGTGCTTATTGTGTTATTTGTGCTTATACACGTTGCTAAAGTTTTCCCTACACGAAATCTTATTTTTATACGAATTTTCAATCCAAAATTTTCTAATTGCTAAAAACTGAAAAAGGTTACATTATTTTACGAACAATATTTGCCGAGTAAAACATTGAATGCTCTGATTTAAATCACTTTTCTACGTCTGCGAATCCATCATAGAGTTGGGGAGCCGTATAAACTGAAAATTAAACATTTTGAAATATTTGTTTTACATTTCATTGAATGTTACATCTTCAAGATTTTCCAGGGTGTCCAACAAGTCTTTCAACATCTAATAGTTTGTTTAGAATACTACAGTTCATTGTGAGTGATATTTTGAGAAATTAACATGTTTCGCAATACAATTTGTGTACAACAGTACAATTCGCAGTACAATTTGTGTATAGTATAAAATACCATAACAATCCTGTCCTCTCTCTAACCGTTTCCGAGTTATGGTGGATAGATGGAAAGTGCGTAAAGTCTGAAAAAAACAAAATTTGTGTGGTTTCTGAAAGGTCTACACGTAAAATAAGCACATAATTAGAAAGAACAGACAAAGTCCTATAAGATGTCACCATTTTCACCAGGATATCTGGATGTAACAGCGAGCTACAGGCGCTGAAACATTGGCGAAGTGGTTAGAGATAGGAAAGGGTTGCTATGGTGTTTTTTAACACTTTACTACAAAGTTGAAAAGTGTTTATGACTTTGTTCATTCTGTCTGTCTGTCTGCCCGTTAGTACGATAACTGCCGTAAAAATGACTTAATCAAAATGAAATTTTAGTATGTTGTTCAGACGGTCTGTAGGACCTTTGGGAATATAAATGAATAAAACCACCCAATTAGTTTTGGATTGAACCCGGGTTGAAAAAATGAAATACATTGAGCCCTATGAGACCTAATTTTAAAAACATTTTTAATCGGATTTAAAATTCACAAATTGCTTCGAAAATTTTAGGTAATATTCAAATTGTTCCATAAAATATATAAAAAAATTCAGCGAAATATATTCAGTAGTTTTTAAAAAAAAATTAAAATAATAATAACACCTCTCATATGAAGCGATCACGTGACCATGATATGAAAAGGTCACGCGACCTACTTCAAAATGATATATGGCATCCATCTTGTCACAAAATCGTGATTTTTAAAGTTCTTTTTAATTCATATTGAGTGTTGTATCCGTCCTAAAACCACTCTATTTTTGATTAAATTCTGTGCATCTACATACTGAAACAGCGCAATTACAATATATTTGCGTTTAAATGCTCATCCAAATTTGATTATTTCTGCAACGAAGCCTATTTTTTACCTATGTAAAATGTAAACAGCAAAATATGTAGAATGAGTTGTATTAGAATTGCTGTATTTCTTTAACACAAAATCATTTAGTTCATGGAGTCTGCGTAGCTGATATGAATGAAATATTCATTGATTTTACAAAGAGAAGGACGATTTTTTTCGATGAAGTTTTACGCATAGAGTTTAATTACTTGTAGCTCCATGGTCTTAATTTTTAAATAAAATTAATTATTATAGTATTTTGATGAATGACATGAATTGGAAATTATTTATGAATGAAATGCTGCTTTTATAGAGAGATATAAGTGTGTTATTTTTTCTATGACGTCTTTTGAATTAATTTCAGTTGTTTTCGATGAAGTTTTCAAATATAATAAATGGTCGTAGTATTATGATAATTCTAAAATTATTACCGAGGAATGTATCGCATTTTAGAGATGTTTAAACCAGGCAATTTATATTTCAATGCCGTCATTTGAATGAAGTCCATTTTTTTCGATGAAGGTTTAAGTTTTCAAATATAATAAATTAATGTAGTATTGTGATAAGTTTTAAAATATTACCGAGAAATGTATTGCATTTTAGACATGTTTATATAAAATTGCATTGAAGTTGGAAAGTGTTTCATAATCAATGCTTTAAGCATGATTGATCTTTCTTGTCCTTATACTGCACATGGGCTCTTCTATCACCCTCTTTCATTTGGCAGATTAGATGTAATTCACCCTGTATATCTCGGTAAATTTTGCTCGTGAGAGAATTTAACTTTTTTTAATTTTAGTAATTGGAATATTAGATTAAAGGACCGTTTAAAAACTAAGAATTCTTATTTTTTAGATAAATATGTTTCTCGATTAAAAATTGTTATAAGAAAAATTATTACCTTATTTGAAACATTTTTGTAAGTGGAAGTATTAGGTCATCCCGAAAGTTTTTTCGGTTTTTCAAATCGAAGCGGGCTTTCTTATTATTTTGCTACAGCTAATAAGGAGTGACCTTGATTGAAACAGATGTGTAAATTCGGTTTTTTCTGCTTTCACTACATAATTCTAGCTTGTGTTGTGACATAATTTTTTTCACTACAGTGTTAAGAATGGAGAACCAAAAAGTTCATTTTCATATTATGCTCTTTTATTTTAAGAAAGGAAAAAAATGCTAGTCAGACTGCTCGTAAAATTTGTGCTGTATATGGACAAAGTGTTGTTTCTGATGACACAGTTCGAACGTGGTTTGATAAATTTAAGCGCGGAAATTTCAGCCTCGAAGATGATGCCCGCTGTGGACGACCATCCTCTGTAAACGAGGACCCTTTAAAAGATGCTATCGCTAAAAATGCACGTTACACAGTTGTGTGGATCGATTGTTCTATTCCCTCCCCCCCCCCATTTGTCCGTCTCTGGGGGAGAAATCGAAATTATGTTCCGTTAGGTTCTATCGCATGGTTGATACTATAAGTGTGGAAAACCCAGTCCACTTGGTTCGCCCTAAGGTATGAGCAGCTGATTGAATGACCGGAATAACTATATACCGGGATACTATAAGTGTTCAGGTCCCAGACCACTCCACCGACCCAAGGATTTATAGCATTTGTTTGAGTGGCCGGTGTTGACACCAATGTGATTGGGATACTATAAGTGTCGAAGACCCAGGCCACCCGACTCACCCTAGGGTATGAGCAACATGATACTATAAGTGTTGTTGTTGAGACCCAGACCGTCCGATCTAACAGAAAGGTGTAAGGTAACCGTTTGGACGGCCGAGAAGTGCCAACCAGTTTAGACCGGAATCCAGGCATCCACAGGGACCGCACCCTCCTTCCCCTACCACGAACCTCTCGGAAGGACTCACGAATCGTTCTCCTCATGAACACGGCGGCAGTTGTGGTAGCATGCAAATCCAGTGCGCAAACCACTGGGCTACCGCTCCTGAAATGTGCCAACAGCACGCGGTGTTCCCAGGTGGTCACCCACCCAAGTACTAACAGCGCCCGATGCTGCTTGGATACTATAAGTGTTGAAGACCCAGACCGTGCGACTCATCCTGAGGACTTGAGTAACTATTTGGACGGTCGGGGATACTATAAGTGTGTAAAAATTCACCCTTATAGATAAACTTCTGGAGAGTTTGGAAATACTTTTCAAATACCTTCCTACCTTTCCTCCTTTCCCGGGGAGGAAAATTGAAATCCTGGCTTCGTTAGATTTTGTTCAATGGTTGATACTATAAGTTTGCATAAAGTAAATCTTCTAACTTACCGTAGTGTCTTCTGGGTTCGTGTGTCTGGAAAGATTTTTCGATAAAAACTATTTTCTCGGCCCTCAGGGGAAAATCGAAAATCTGTTACTACGTTAGGTTCTGTCCGATGGTCAATTCTATACTTGTGCATAGATTCAACCTTCTAGGTCACTGGGGGATTACTGTCTGAAAACTATCTTGGAGATCGGAGTTCGATTTTTGAAAATAGAAGAAAAATAATAATTTTCTAATTGACAGAGGAACTAACGTTTGCCAATGATGGCGAATTAAGTAGTGAAATATAATACGATTCCCGAACGCCCAAGGATGGGCCTGAGATGAGCGTGGAAGTTATTATACACTTCAAATCCTCATCTATTGCTTCTAGAACTAAACCGGCCACGAACGCGTGGGTGTCTTTCCATCGTGATATGGAAATGCTTGTTTTCAAAAGGAGTTGAGTGACTTCCGTGGAAATTCAATAGCGGCGAGGATGGATCTAAACAACTTACTGCCTGCTGCCGGATTGGCCGCTTCAAGGGTGATTCTTCTGCCGCATGACTCCGTCTTGGCGCTTTTCAGCCAGAGCTAAAAATCTTTCATGAATAGCTTAATGTAAATCCAATGGTAGTTTTCGTACTTTATACATACACGTTAAGTAAAGACCTAGATAGGATTACGCTTCCATTGTCAGAGCCGAACTAAAGTTCAAGCAAAACAAGCTGTCGTTTGGAGTGCTAAAATATTGCGGAACGGCAGTACACAGCCGTGGATGGAATTTCATAACTTACACTAATTACGGCAAAAAAATGTTGTTATTTATAGAAATTATATTTATTATAAATAACAACTGTCTGAGCTTAATGGTTAAGGTAATAAAGGTAATAAATAAATAACAACTGTTGCTACAAGAAGAACTTCATATTTGAATTCTTTTATGTTTCGTTCCTTTAAAGAAACATATAGAATCCCTAACAAAAGATTTGAACGGACGGAAAGTCATAGCAAATGTTTCAACTTTTTGATATCCACAAACTATTAAATTGTGACAGCAAAGAACATATGAAAACCTTTTTCAGCTTTCAGAACCTTTTGAAAGATGGGGATTAATATGAGAGAAATGCACCAATACCCACTGATTTTAGTCGCCAGCTGAAAGTTCTCCAGCAGAAGCTCTGCATCACTAAGAACACTCAATAGACAACTTCTTCAATATTGTTCATATCCTTGCACATATTAATATTATCAATCCCTGTTGTAAGTGGAGAAAGAGGTTTCTCTAAACTCAGTAATTAAAACATATTTAAGATCCAAAACTTATTTAAGATATGGCTATAATTTTTATTGAGAACGATGTTTTTAATTCAATGGAATCTGCTCGTAATCTAAAATATTTTGCAACGATAAAAGCTATAAAAATTAGCGTTAACAAATTTGTCAAAACCAGAAGTAAGCCTTTTGCGTAACTGTATATACATATTGGACAATTGTTGTAAAATAAATTCTGGGTAGGCCTTTTGAGTGTCTAATATCTAATACCTATTCTACCTATTTTGTTATGACATGCAATTAAATAATGTCAAAACATTAAAGTTTGTTTCATAATTTATTTATATAACCATTTCCTAGTGTAAAGGTATGATGTAGACTATAACTTGATAGAATTTCGTGTAAATTGATGACGTCAATAAAACTCGCAGGATTGACTTCATCATCGCCATGATGCTTTTAGTTGTGGTGGTGGTGGGCGAGTCAAATTTATAATCTGCTTGTAGCAAACATTATCTTTCGTACGTCCTTGTCCATTGTAGATAACAGGAACCATAAACCGGTATCGTTCTTATTATGAACTTGTTAGCATGGAATAGCCTTATGCAATAATTTTGCGAACACTTATGGGAACCGATTTGTTCAAACCTATCAATTAGCTCGCTTCAAATATATTGACAATTAATTCAGGCTACACGAGGTTGCAACTGCCAAATTCATAGTCACAAACTGCCTATAGGAGGCGTTCTCCAAAATTAAGAAAATTTTCAAAGTTTCTGGCTGCCATTGCAGATATCGGCTATTCTAGGGCGACGAGCAAACGAAACCGGTCCGAACGAAACCGGTCCACGGATGTTGTTGTCCGCAATGGAAGTGTGATCCTAACTTTGGTAGCACCCCCCTATAGGTTGTTTCTGTAAATATGATAGCTCTAAATGTTTAATCTGTTGTTTAACATCATGTATGCACAAATAGGCAATTTTGAACAATGCATATCGAATTGTTGTACAGCATTATACAATATCATGTGAGCAGATTCGGCTTTATCAACATACCGTTTTAAATTCTGGAAAAATTCGAAAACACTTTCACACATTTTCTTTATTCAGTTATACTTCTACAAAGCAACTAAAAACACACTCTTAAATTGGGTGCACAAAACGCCAATAATGCATCCTTTATTGTACTCACTTGTAAAATCTACATCAAAATATCATCGACATTTAATTAATAAAATGTGATCTGAGTGAACTGTTGCAAATTATTTACCGCCGAAACACAACACTATCACAATAAGCGTATTTTACGTTTTCTAGTGAATATGATGTGCTAATAATAGGGGAGTGATGAAATTTGTCATCTGGGTCAATTCATTTATGCCGAGCCAACTCATTTTCTTATATTGAATGTATTAAACACTTTTCAATATTTTGAGGACTTTTTTCGAAAAATGTTTAATATCTCTATAACGGCCCGTGTTCTAAAATGAGTGTGATGTTTTGATGAAAATTTACATACAGAAACAATCAACTGTTTTATATATTGGGCTGTTTTGATTCTCTTTAGAATTTTTAAAGAAATTTATCGAAAAATTGAAAGTTATCCAATAATGAAATTAAATAAATAATTTCAGTACCTCCAAGATTCCAATAAGATAATTTTATTCTGAATCCATAGTTGTTCTTCTTTGTTCGAGTAGTTTATATTAGTCTTACAACCATTCCTTACTTAATATATATCCATAAAATATCCAGATTTAGAGTTGTACCAAGTGCATTTGCGCCATTGTTTAATATAAATGAAGCTGGGATTTTTTCTCATGCTATATTGCAAAGACCACTTGATTTATTATAAATGTTTTATTTATAGTTGATCATCATTAAATTATTTTGAACATATTTAGTCTTTTCTATTTATATGTATTTTTCTTTCTTTTTGAAAGTTTTAATTTTTCCTTTTTATTTCTGTGCATTTCCATGTTTTAAATAAATCACCTTTGGACACATATTACTGTAAACTATACCCTTTGCTTAGAATTCTTCTTCTTCTTCTTCAGTGGCTTGACAACCCAGGATGGCCCCTTGCCTTCCGCAGTATAGAACTCCAGGCTCCCCTATCCCTGGCCAAAGACCTCCAGTTCAAAACTTTTAAAATTTTAAAGTCCTTTTCAACACAGTCGAGCCATCTGAGTTTAGGTCTTCCTCTTTTACGGGTGCCGAATGGTCTGGCCGAGAAGATCTTTTTTGTTGTACGGCTTTCGGCCATCCTGCACAGGTGACCCACCCATTTAATTCTCTGAATCGTGATGTAATTGACTATATCTGGTTCTTTAAAAGACTTATAAAGTTCAGAGTTAGTTCTTCTTCTCCAGATGTTGTTACAATTTAAGCTATCAAAAATACCTCTCAAGATTTTTCTCTCAAAAACAGAAATGATATCTTTAACTTTTTCTGTCATTGCCCAAGTCTCAGCAGAGTAGGTAAGAATGGGTCTGATTAAACTTTTGTAGATTATAATCTTCGTTTTTCTGCTGATGAAGTCAGACTTTAAGTACCTTTTAAGGCCGAAAAAACATCGGTTAGCAGCTGTAACTCTACCACGAATTTCGGGCATAATGTCATTGAGAGTATTAACTTCAGATCCTAAATATCTGAAGTTGCTTACAGTTTCAAACTTGTAAACCCCAATTTCGAAATAAGGACAGTCATAATTACCACAGGGCATATACTTAGTTTTATTTTGATTAATAGTTAGATGCATTTTACTGGCTGCGGCCTCTAAAGATGTGAAGGCTTCCCTAAGTACCTCGGGAGTGCGTGCTACAATGTCAATGTCGTCAGCAAACGCAAAAATCTGGACAGACTTGTTAAAGATTGTTACACGGGTATTGATGTTAGAGTCTTTCACAATTTTTTGGAGTGCAATATTGAAAAGCAAGCAGGCCAGTGCATCGCCTTGTCTGAGCCCATTTGAAACAGTAATAGGCTCGGAGAGATCATTCTGAATTCTTACCCTAAGCTTTGTTTCGGTAAGAGTAACATTAGCCAAATTTATAGCTTAGAATTCTATGTATTTTATTTATTTCTAGCAATTTTTAATTTTTTCTTTTTTTTCTTCTGAACATTTCTATGTTTTATATATAAATTGCCTTCGAACACAAATTTCTGTAAGCCATATACTTTAGTCAGCAAGTCTAGACAATATGTATCTGTATCTATAAAAAAAAATCTGATGTAGGCAGCACATGACTTTCCTTATATAATGCAAGGAATATACTATTTTGACAGTTAAAAAAAAATGTTATTCTTATAGTAGATACTGATATTATTTCCAAGATATTAAATTTTCTTCAAATAGTCGTCTTATTCATTGATTTAGCATCATTTTTATTCATTCGGCGAGATTTTCGTTAACGTGGCAATATTTAAAGATTTCGCCAAGTTTGACGACATTTCGCTAAATTCATCGCCAAAATCTCTCCAAGCGTAATGGACGGATAAATAAGTTATTCTTACAGCTGATAAATGACTATTGGCGTTCAAACACAAAAGTATTACTCAAAGTATCTTTTCACGTGAATGGAACAAGTTAGATCCACGAGAATGATGTCACCCAATTTATCGCGTGATATTACATATGGAAAGTGAACATGTTTCTTAACAGTTAATATTTTCTTTTTAATTTATGGGATTTTTGAAAAATTTATTTGAAAGTTGCAGTATCTTGAGAACGGTTCATGCTAGAGTTCTAAAGTTTCTGTCAATCGTTTTCTAAGAAAAAATTGCATAAAAAATATCTATTTGCGTAACTTTATTAAAGGTTTCGATTTTTTGATGATTTTTTCAAAATTTCACTTGAAAATTTAGGGGGGTTGTGTGCATTCGATTGTGTTTTAATACAATAGGCTTCCAGTATTTACGGATTGTGATTTTTGTACCAAATTTCATTCGAATCGCTCCACTTGTTCGTGACATATCGTCTCCAAAGACTCACTGACACACACACACACACACACATACAGACATCACTTCAAAAATGTTCGATTCGTGATCAATGCTTGAAATGTGCTCTCCCGTCGAAAACTCGAATTCGAATGTTCGATCCCGTCACAATACTTTCCTTATACATTATGTATATAAGGAAAGTAAAAAGAAACTGTATGGTAAAAAAATCCATTTGTATAAAAGTACCGTTTCATTTTCATTACTTAGTGCGAAACAATACGGCGTTCCTAAATTTTATGATTTTTCGTTTTTTAATGTTTTCCTTTTTATTTCTGTAAATTTCTATGTCTTAAATAAATCGGCTGCAAACACAAATTTCTGTAAACCATACCCTTTGTTCAGCAAATCTTGATAGTATGTATCTGTGCCATGCGTTGTCTCGTGCTTTAAAACTCAAATTCGTGCACATAAAGAGATGGCGAAAGAAAATAGAATTTGAGTCACTATGGAGAAAGTCACGTGTTTGGCCACATTGGTTTTTGTATAACTTTCCCTCCGTCCTCCATCCCCCAAGGAGGTGTTTTCACCGGGGTGCAAAAAACACGCAGAAAAACGAAAGATATGCATTTATTATAATAATCCATCATTCAAAAAATCCTCAGATAGTCTTCCAGGATGCAAAATGGCCGATCAAAAGGTTTTCACTTTTGCCTGCAGATCCTCCAACTCTTCAAAGAGGGGTTTGCGAAAACCCAAAACTCTTAGAGTGCTATAATTTCCGACAAAAGCCTCTTGACTCCCACAGGTTGGTAGCGTACCTATTCATTACTGAAGTCACGTGGGGAGCAATTTATTAATCAAAAGCATTCCGCCCACCCCCTACTCTGCAACCCCCTCCCCCCTTCCTCCATTTTTCTTCTACGGCCAAAAATTAACTCTCTGCACCCAGCACACGTTTCGAACCCGCCCACGAAGCAAAGACTTGGACGTCCAGAGTAATTTGGACAGTCTTTAAACATATGCTTAAATACCGGCTTTCGCAGTGATACAGTTTTTTTTTCCATTTTCTTTTCTATTTAATAGTCGTGCACTGTTAGATCAAATTTCACGGCGAGTTTTATCGAAGAAAATGGGAGAAAGACACGTTTTGAATGTTTGGACCTTAGCAATTTTTACTTTCCCTGCAATACATGGTAATGTATAGGGAAAGTATAGGAATCATGTCGAAAATCGCAACTCGAGTTTTCGACGGATCTACACGTTTCGAGACCTCTAGAATACGAAAAAACTATTTTTAGCGTGATGTCTGTGTGTGTGTCTGTGTGTCTGTCTGTCTGTGCAGATTTTGTATCCACTCTTACTAAAAAACTAATTGACCGAATTTCATAAAATTTGGTAGGTATGTCACTTGTGGGCGGATCTGGTGCTGATTAGTTTTGGGTACGATTCGAGATAAAAGAACCCGCCTTTATTTTGCGAAATGGCCCGCAAAAGCTTGTATCCACTCTAGCTGAAAAACTGAAAGACCGAATTAAACAAAATTTGGTAGGTAAGTCACTTGTCGGATACCCTGGTGCTGATTAGATTTTGGTACGATTCGGAAAAAAATAACCTGCCTTTTTTTGCAAAATGGCCCGCAAAAAACGCCAAAATCTGAAATAAAAATCTATGTATGCTCAAATATTTCCAGAAAATGCTTGTTTAACACGTAATTTTTAACAAAGAAAAGAATTAGATCAACCCCATTACACTAGGAGTAGTCGTTCTCGAGATATTTCAGTCTTTTCGTATTTTCTCTACGTCACCTTTGAAAAGAAGTCCAGTTATCAAATGAGAACGAAAATTGAATTAATAGTGAATTAAATGTAATTAAAATAAAGAGAACGAAATAAAGAGAACGTCTGCAGGGAAAGTCATGTGCTGCCCACATCAGATTTTTCTTTTCGTTCGCGTTTTGTTTTTGATTTTTAAAGATCCAGGTTAAAAGACTGACGTTTTAAAAGTAATTCCGGATAATTGATAAGAAATTGGATCCCGAAATCCCGGAATTGAACATTCCAAAATCCCGGAATTGCGGTGTTTATCTTAGTTGTTTTTATTGCAACTAATTGCAGGGTCCATTTTGACGATAAGAGGCTGAATTCCGTCCTAGTAGCTCAACCGTAGACCGTTGGCTGGCCAGTCTGTAGATCCGTGGTTCGATTCCTCGTCGGGGTAGCAAGCTTCTTTACAATTGCGCCCGAACAAATAAACCCTGTATATTAGTGCAAAGATGTCAGAGGTCTGAAAGCGACCCCAGTACGACTAGCACGGATTCAGTGGACCCTGGGATATTGAGCGCCGATTTCAAATCGGGAGGTCAATGAACATGCAGAAGACTAATCTGGAGGACGGAATGTAACCTGAATAAAACTAGCCTGAATAAAACAGCAGAAATGTAACTTGAGATAAAACTAGTACGAGGTGGTCAGTCAGACTGTCAATTGTACGCCAATCTAACATTAGAGGGTGGAGTCCACTTCTACCATAAGAGCTTGCAACTCCGTCTCAGTAGCTTAGCGACAGAGCATTGGCTGGCCAGTTCGAAGATCTGTGGTCCGATTCCCGGTTAGGAAAGCAAGGTTCTGTACATAATATATTCTCAGTTCTGTATTTATGACAAACCAGCTTTAAGGTTCGATTCTATCAATTTATTGGAGCAGGTCACTAACAGAATATGTATTATTGAATTTTTGAAAATGAGGTATTACAGTATACAATTCAAAGATGCACAAATCTTCATGAAAATAATATTAAAAAATATGATGTAGGCAACACATGACTTTCCTTATATAATGTAATTAATTTACTACTTTTACAATAAAACAATAGGTTTTTCTTATAGTAGATATTTATATTCTTTACAAGATATGGAATTTTCATCGATTAGTCGTCATTTTCACTGATTTAGTGTCATTTTTATCCATTTGGTGAGATTTCCGTTAATTTGGCAACATTTAGAAAAGTCGCCAAGTTGGCGTCAAAATCTCTCCAAATGTTATGGACGGAGAAATAAGTTATTCTTACAGCAGATAAATGACTATTGGCGTTCAAATACAAAAGTATTACTCAAAGTATCTTTTTTCATGAATGGAACGAGCTAGATCCAAGAAAATGATGTCACCAAATTTATCGCATGATATTACATATGAAAAGTGAACATGTTTCTCAACAATAAATATTTTTTTTAATTTATGGGATTTTTTGATGAATTTATTTGAAAAATGTGCAATATCTCAAGAACGGTTTATCTTAGCGTTCTAAAGTGTATGTCAATCGTTTTCTAAGGGAGAATTACATAAGAAATGTCCATTTGCGTAACTTTATTAAAGGTTTTGATTTTTTGATGATTTTTACAAAATTTCATTCGAAAATTTAGGGGGGTTCTGAATATTCGATTATGTTTAAAAACAATAAGCTTCCAGTATTTATGAATTGTGATTTTTGTACCAAATTTCATTCGAATCGCTCTATTCGTTCGTGAGATATCGTCTCCACAGACTCACTGACACACACACACACACACACACACACTTCACCCCAAAAATGTTTGATTCGTAATCAGGGATGCTTGAAACGTGCTCTCCCGTCGAAAACTCGAATTCGAATTTTCGACCCCATCACAATACTTTCCTTATACATTATGTATATAAGAAAAGTAACAAATTAGAGTACAAGAAAACAATGAAATACTTTTCCTGTACTTGAGTAATACTTTAATACTTTTCCTATACTATATTGAATAAGATGAGAAAATAATAAGTTATAAATTTGGCAGAATAGAAAAAAACTAACTTCAAAGTGGTAGTCTCTCATTTCAATAATTTTCTTCTTTAGTATCCTATATAGAATTTTCTAAATATGAAATAGTTCGCATGGCTAAAAAGAGGGCGCGGTAGCACAGTGGTCAATGCGATGGAATTGCGCTCAGAAGGCCCGGGTTTGATTCCCGCCACTGCCAAAACTGCCGCCGTGTTCACGCGTAGTGCGATCACGGTAAACATGTGGTCCGTAAGTCCTTCCGAGAGGTTGGTGTTAGGGGAAAGAGGGTACGGTCCCTGTGGATGTCTCCTCCACTGAGTTCCCGTCTATATTGGGTGGCACTTCCCGGCCGTCCAAACAGTAACCTTACACCTTTCTGATAGGTCGGACGGTCTGGGTCTCAAAAACAACATGGCTAAAAAGAAAATGTCTCATACAAAAAACTGTAGCACACAAAGATAAATAAGCATACATAAACTTCGGAAATCAAATAGAATCTTTAGCCTTCTTTATTTGAAAGTGCTCTTCAGTTTTTGATTTGAATGTATTTTCATATAACTAAAAATACTACTAATCTAGTTAATGATGTGCCAATAACTATATTTTTCTCCGAGGTGTGGCATGACCAGTTCGAATATTTTTTCTTTCTTTGAGTTTATATTTTGCTGCATTTTAATTTTGCTTCATGTGTTCATATTGTGTTTCTAGTTTTATTTTCCTTCAGTTAAACTAAGTAACACTGCTATATTGGGGTCTGTTGTTTAATCATTTTCAGTTTGGCCAACATAGCCTTGCCCTTATTTTGATCTTCAGATGCAGATTTGCTGCACAGATGAAATAAACAAAGATGATTACCGAAATATGCGTATACTTAGTTATATTTATTTGAGCAGCACTTTACACTGTAAACCACATCATTATTGATCATGTGCAAGTTCATGGGCTGTATCTAGAGTGAACTATGTTCTGCAGATCAAACAAATCATGCTTTAATATCTGAGAGAACACCAAAGTTACGCATAATTCAAGAAATTAATAATTTCCTTATTGCTAATTACATCTGGATGAGTGACCATTGCGTCGATTTTATTTTTCTGTCTTAAGAATTCAAAAGCGTTTTCCAATTTATGTTTTCAATTTCTATGAGACTTTTCATATCAGTGGAAATTCCAATGATTTGATTTGTTTGCCTGGCTACCTTATTTCTATGAGTTAAAGCATGATCCTGTTTAAATTAAATTCATGTAAAAAATTGGTGTAAAAATGTTTAAATTCGTGTAAATTCGTGTAAATTCGTTTAAATTCGTGTAAAATCGTTTTAACGAAACGAATAAGACCAACTCCATTACTCTAGAATAAATCGTTTTTGTGATATGCAAGTTTTATGGAATGTTGAGAACATGGCGACTTTTATAAATGCAATAAGAAAGCTTATTAAAGTTGCAATTTGGATATAATATCGATTTTATTTCCGTGTCAATTTGAGTCAATTAACAATTCGATTATATTATACATATGGGTCTATATGGAAAGTCTTGAGCTGCTCACATCAGCTTTTCTGTATTTATACTGATTATCATACAGACAGAACTAAAGAATACAAAATGTCGAATAGAGGATTAAACTCCAGTTTTTTTATGCCAATATGTTTTCAGTTCCTTTGGCGAAGAAAAGGAGTATTACAAAATATGTAAACACTTTGAGCGCTAATACCTCCGAACCTAATAGATGAAAAGTAAATAATTTTTCTTGCTATGTCGGAAGTATGGTCCAGGTTATAAAAAACTCATTTTCATATTATAATATTTTGCAGATTTTTTTTTTCGAAAACAGTCGTTTTCCAGCGAATATTTTCAGTTTTCTAATTTTCACTCGAAATATATAGTAAACTATGAAAGATAGATATAAATAGTAAAGGATAAAATTATGCACTAGAAAATTTAGTATTAGAATCTATATTTATTATTAAATAAAGCTCTTGCAGTTTTCGAGTAGTCGTCTTGTCCAGTTGAAGAAAATTGATAATTTTCCATTTTTCGAGTTCGTAATGTTTGTATCTCAAATAAAAGAACTAGCTCTGACCAATAAAGAAAACTTTTTTTGCACTTTGAAAGCCCTACAAGTGCATATAATTGGATTTGGAATTGAGCTCTATTATTTCGAATAAAAGAACTTCAAAAAGAATCTGTCCAAAAGAGTTTTTCTTTTCATTTTTCATACTTTAACTCGAAATATCTTCAAAACTGTAAAAGATAGATATAAACAGGAAACGATAAAATTATGTAAGAAGAAATTTAGTTTCAATTTTTTTTTTTTTTTTTATGTTCTTGTAGGTTTCGAGTAATCGTCTTGTCAAGTTGAAGAAGTATGAAAATTTAACTTATTTTCAAGTTTGTAATGCTTATATCTCAAAACCTAAAGGAACTAGCTATGAACAAGAATTCGTAACCTTTTGAACAAAAATTTGTACCCCTCTAAGTGTATATATTCAGATTTCGGATGAAGTTCTTTTTTTGTTTCGAAATTACAAAAATTGAATTTCAAAATTGATTTTATAAAATGTTATTCGCACAAAGTCATTTCGGTTCCATCGGACTGAAGCCTTCGTAAGTTTTTACTTTACTTATATACATAATGTACAAGGAAAGTATTGTGACAACGTCGAAAATTCGAATTCGAGTTTTTGACGGGAGAGCACGTTTCAAGCATCCCTGATCACGAATCAAACATTTTTAATGTAATGTCTGTGTGTGTGTGTATGTGTGTATATGTGAAGGTATGTGTGTGTGTGTCAGTGAGTCTGCGGAGACGATAACTGACGAACAAATGAACCGATTCGAACTAAATTTGGTACAAAAATCACAATCCATAAACACTGGAAGTTTATTGTTTTTATACGCAATCGAATGTTCAGAACCCCCTTAAATTTTCGAGTGAAATTTTGAAAAAATCATCAAAAAATCAAAACCGCTAATAAAGTTTCGCAAATAGACATCTCTTATGTAATGTTTCATTAGAAAACGATTGACATAAATTTTAGAACGCTAACATGACCCGTTCTCGAGATATTGCACATGTTTAAAAGGTACTTTGAGTAATTCTTTTGTATTTGAACGTTAATAGTCATTTATCTGCTATAAGAATAACTTATTTCTCCGTCCATACCGTTTGACGAGATTTTGGCGACGAATTTGGCGGAATGTCGCCAACTTGGCGACTTTTTGAAATGTTGTCAAATTAACGAAAATATCGCCAAATGGATAAAAATGACGCTAAATCAATGAAAATGACGACTAATTGTCGAAAATTCCCTATCGTGGAAAGAATATAAGTATCTACTATAAGAAAAATCTATTTTTTTACTGTAAAAGTAATAAATTCATTGTATTATATAAGGAAAGTCATGTGTTTCCCACATCAGATTTTTAAAATGGATTCTGGTATGAGAATGTCAAATTGAGCCACACCATAGTTAATTTGTTTTTATATAATCAGGTTGAAATAATATTGCTCTAAGTCTTAACAGGAATGTGCATGCGCAATGGTATTTTCGTGATATGAAAGTAGTGTAGAACATTTGCTCAAAGTAAGCTCAACAATTGTAAGTGAAAATACACCAAGACAGTGATCTGTATATCCTTATTATCAAACACAGTACAGTGTTAATGCTTAACAAAGAGTGCATCAGTGCTATATTAAATTAGCACTTCTTAATATGCATTTAGAATTCAATAATATGATCTAATAATTATCTCAAATGAAATGTTTTAAATGGTAAAAAAAAAAATCTCAAATTTTTGCATAAAAATGCATAATTGGTCTTAGTGCTGTTCTTTGGGATATTCTCGTTATTTATATAGGGTTCGTATAGTAAATAACTTCAGCCAGTAACTTTATAAGGAAATATTCATGATTGTATATGTACGTTTGGTCTATATAGTAAAGTGACCATGCCCGAACAAATAAAAAGGATTGCAGCAGTCTAGTGGATAATTCACAAAGTTAGGATATGGAACTAGACAACAAAATAAAGAGAAAAAATGTGACTTACAAAGTTACAGATCATTGTCTGATGAGCAGGAGTATGCAGTAAATCTGTTCTAGAAGGCATTTATTTGACACATTAGAGTTGTAAACAGTTTGCTGTTATATTCAGAAATGATAATATAAATATCAATTGCATGCACATTAATAAAACGTATAGTCTGTTAAAATGCCCTCCATCATTGACAATACACAATTGAAGAAATAATATTACGTAATAATTATTTAAAATTCGTTTCTGCATTTCCGGCAACTGGTAATGCATGACAGGTATTTATTGCCTTCCATATACGTGTTCCTGGTGTCCATTTCTACTCAATATACAATGTTCTACAACTTTATAATTGGCATTTTTTTTTCCTCACTTTGTTGCCGAGATAGTAATCTTAATTTTTTTAATTCATCACTAGGAATATTGCAATCCCCTTTATTCGATTGGTCATGATCCCTTTAGTATAAATAGACCTAAGGTGTACATTCATGGGCCTTTTCTTACAATTTTTATTTGGGTGATTAAGGACTTTCTTAGGAACCCAGAAAACAACAACTACAGTATTAAAAAATTTTGCAAACTTTATTTTTTATTCCATATGACCTATTTTCAGAGGCATTTCAAATCATATTTCAAAAATAAAGAAACATCCTATTGTGATTCAACCTAGTAATTAACTAAAATGAAATAAAAGTATATTTGTAAAATCTGCTGACGTCCAATAAACACCTTTATATAATTCTTCGCACCATAGTTGAAACAAAATTATCACATTTAGACGCGATAATTACGAGTTCACGAACGGGGAAAAATTATGCCAAGTAAGTCAAAAAGCAATGTCTATCCTTCTGCATATATAAAGCTAATCGAGATAATACTTTTATGCGTAGGTGCCAAGATGTTATTAAAGAGGCTCTTATTCAGTCTAATTCATTTAAATTGTCCGTATAATAATGAACTCAGAATTATCCTTATATATTTCAAGCATTATGGTAAACTAAGAATTACGCGACCTATAATTGTCGGATGCTCAAAAACATGCCCCACGCAATATAATTACGCCTCCGAGACGAATAAAAAATAACTCAACTTCGCAGACGCTATCTAAAAATCCGTCATTTCTTAAGCCAAGTCAACACAATAGGTTGGTTAGCCTGATCTTTTGTTACATGGAAAAAGAAAAGGAAAAACGGCATCACATGCATCAAATCACGTCACGTCTTGGCCACCACTTGCGGATAGGGGTGGGGGTCTGCATAATCTACGCTCCCCTCTTAAGATTCTACATTTTTATTATTATTTTAATAGCGTGGCTATTAAAATAATAATAAAAATCGTTTCTCAGGAGATCCGGAAGCTCACGATGTACGAGGCACACTATGCTGCTTGAATAATGGGAAAACGTGTTTTTGACACTTTCTAGCCATTGTTGAAGAAGTGGAACGCCATTTCCATAATGTGGATGATTTCTTGATGCGGCATTGGCTGGGTATGATTGAAGCCTCTTTTTTTTTTGCTTCTGCCAGCTGAACGTGTTCGACCGGCAAAGGTGCCGATTTGGTTAAATTAAAAAATAAATCTATGTAATTTTCGTTTTTGTGGACTCGTATAACTATTTCTGAGCTCCATGCAGGCTGAATTTATATTTGATAAAGAACTTATGGGTAATGTTGATTTTTCCAATATACCCTCTCCAGTAGTGTTAATATTGAAACAACTTTGATTATAGGCATTCTTGTATAGAGATATCCAGGACCAAAACAATTTGTCCTGTTGACATAGGCTCAAGATCGCAAACGGGGAATTTGCCAACGTGCAATATATTGACAGTTGTCATATAAAACATATGTGACAACTAAAAGTATTTTTCGTGTTGTCTTAGTGTCGAAAACAGTAAGTTCGACATTAAATTGAAATTATTCTGATGAAACACCTTTACTTTAAATCACATTTGTAGATTCACAACAAATATCTGCAGATAGTTCTAAAGTTATGAACATAGATATCTCGTTATTTTACTTTTCACAGCAAAAGGAAACGATTTTCTTTAAACAGCTGTTCCTTGTTACACATTATACAGAAATTGTTAAATACGGAAAACATTTTTAGACACGCTTTTAATGGTGAAAAGTCACAGGATATATCTGATCATATTCTTGCTATAACACTACGTGAATAACATTCATGGATTTTAGAGAACAAGGGTCACGGAGATACCCATAGATTTCATGGGACAAAACACAATTCGATAGAAATTATCCTTGCAATGTTAGGATTGAGCTGCCATTGCTGAAAACAGTATTCATGGACCGGTTTTGAGAGTATTATGCGTACGTCAGCATAGTAGCCGATACTTGCAGTCGCAGCAACAAAATATGCAATGTTTAATGAACATATGTTTAACATCAAAAAGCAATTTTGACACTATTATAAATAGTACGATACTATATACAGAATGCTCAAACAAAAAGGCCAGTGATTTGCAGCGTTGTTCTACATTAAACCGGTCTGCTTTAAGGACCCTCTCGAAACTTGCTCTGAGGAGGTAAGAAATTGGGTAATTAATTTAAGAATTCAAACCTTAAAATCTTGGGTAGTAACGAAAAGAATTCAAATACACATAATATAATTAAAGAAAACATTAATCGTTTAGAACACTATCATTTTTTTTCAAATATTAATTAGCATATCATCAAACAGATTAAAAATGTGAAAAACAGATTAAAAATGTGAAAAACAGATTAAAAATGTGAATATAAATATAAGAGATTAAGATGACAAAGTCATCCATAGAATTTATCAAAAGACTATTATTTGAGCGTTTCTAACTGCAAAATCATTCTCCATTTTGTGTTGAAATGAGTTACTTACATGTTCTTGTTATTCATGTTGTAAACAGGTAAAGCAATTAGTTTCAATAAGGAAAAGTCATTTTATTCTGATATTTAATTGGTGATCAACACACTGTAAAGAACCTTGCTGTCCCAACCGGGAATGGAACCCTGAATCTTTGAACTGGCCAGCCGACGCTCTACCTTTGAGTTACTGGGACGAAATTACAAACTTTGATAATCGCAGTGGACTCTGCATTCTCCACCCTGTAATGTCAGATTGACGGACAACTGACCATCTGACTGACCACCTCCTTCTATTTTTGCCACAGGTTAGTCTCCTGATATTACTATTTTTAACCAGGTTAGTATCTTGCTTGGTCGTTATCCTCTTAATTTGAAATCGACGCTCAGTCTTCCAGAGCCCACTGAATCCGTACTAATCGTACTAGGATCACTTTCAGACCTCCGACATCTTTGCACTAGCCTACAAGATTGATTTGTTTGGGCGCCATTGTAAATAACCTTGCTTTCCCAACCGGAATCGAACCCTGAATCTTCGAACTAGCCAGTCGACGCTCTACCTTTGAACTACTGGGACGAAATTACAAACTTTGATCGTCGAAGTGGACTCGACATTCTCCACCCTCTAATGTTAGATTGGCGAACAACTGACCATCTGACTGACCACCTCCTTCTATTTTTGCCACAGGTTAGTCTCCTGATATTACTATTTTTAACCAGGTTAGTATCTTGCTTGGTCGTTATCCTCTTAATTTGAAATCGACGCTCAGTCTTCCAGAGCCCACTGAATCCGTACTAATCGTACTAGGATCACTTTCAGACCTCCGACATCTTTGCACTAGCCTACAAGATTGATTTGTTTGGGCGCCATTGTAAATAACCTTGCTTTCCCAACCGGAATGGAACCCTGAATCTTCGAACTAGCCAGTCGACGCTCTACCTTTGAACTACTGGGACGAAATTACAAACTTTGATCGTCGAAGTGGACTCGACATTCTCCACCCTCTAATGTTAGATTGGCGAACAACTGACCATCTGACTGACCACCTCCTTCTATTTTTGCCACAGGTTAGTCTCCTGATATTACTATTTTTAACCAGGTTAGTATCTTGCTTGGTCGTTATCCTCTTAATTTGAAATCGACGCTCAGTCTTCCAGAGCCCACTGAATCCGTACTAATCGTACTAGGATCACTTTCAGACCTCCGACATCTTTGCACTAGCCTACAAGATTGATTTGTTTGGGCGCCATTGTAAATAACCTTGCTTTCCCAACCGGAATCGAACCCTGAATCTTCGAACTAGCCAGTCGACGCTCTACCTTTGAACTACTGGGACGAAATTACAAACTTTGATCGTCGAAGTGGACTCGACATTCTCCACCCTCTAATGTTAGATTGGCGAACAACTGACCATCTGACTGACCACCTTCTTCTATTTTTACCACAGGTTAGTCTCCTGATATTACTATTTTTAACCAGGTTAGTATCTTGCTTGGTCGTTATCCTCTTAATTTGAAATCGACGCTCAGTCTTCCAGAGTCCACTGAATCCGTACTAGTCGTACTAGGGTCACTTTCAGACCCCCGAAATCTTTTCACTAACCTACAAAGTTGATTTGTTTAAGCGCCATTGTAAATAACCTTGCTTTCCCAACTGAAATCGAACCCTGGATCTTCGAACTGGCCAGCTGGCGCTCTACTTTTGAGCTGTTGGGACGAAATTGCAAGATCTTATCGTCGAAGTAGGTCTTGCAACACTACACACATTCTACACTGTGAATATTGCTGTAAAATTCTCACACTTCATTTAGCCAATAAAAATAGTCTATCATATTTCACGAACATCAGCTGTTTGATTTCTACTAGTTTGGGGAACACAGTGTGGTCGATCATGAGTCATACGCGTGTTTATATCTATGCTGTGCTCATTCAAAATTTTGAAATTTTCATTGAAGTTTGAGTTGCTCTTAAATAATAGATTTATCCGTCAAACAAGAGGCAAGGAAATGAGTCCCTAGGCAAATACGTGGAATCTGGCGCATTATCATTTACAAATTTTTGAAGTTTATTCCAACAAGATGAGGTATTTTTATATTTATTCTCTTAAAATGTTACAAATTAATCATTCTTGGTGCAGAAACTAACATTTTTCAAATTAATTAGGTGCAAGGCTAATTTTATATACATATTTTGAGTTCAAAGCTCCCATTTTCCACTTCAATTGATTGGATAACTAATCTTCTCCGCATCAATTTGGTGGAAAACTCCCATTCTCCAATATTCAAAACTATATTGAATGTTGTATTACTATAGATCAGTTTTATTTAGAGGTGAAATTTCTCTTTATGAAGTATTTTCACGTACAGTAATAGAGGAAATTACTGCAATACAAGTTTTGCTTGTTCTATGAGTGCTTAGCAGATTGCGTAAAATGTCAAAAACGGACATTGTGAGTTTCTTAATTCTCGACATGTATTTATCTTATTGTCCAGATGAATTTTCTTTCTTTCTTTCTTTTTTTTTTTTTTTTTGGGAGAAGTCTACGGAGTCCAAATTGGCATCTACTCTCTCCATGCACAAAACAAATACTTTAAACTGGTAGACAGACGCAGGATCACAACAGAAAAATATCTGATGTGGGCAGCACATGACTTTCCTTATATAATGCAATGAATTTACTGCTTTTACAGTACAACAAAATAGATTATTTTTATAGTAGTTATTTATATTCTTTCCAAGATATTGGATTTTCGTCAATGAGTCGTCATTTTCCATGTCGTCATCATCAATGAGTTGTCATTGATTTAGCGTCATTTTTATCCATTTGGCGAGTTTTTCACTAATTTAGCAACATTTAAAAAAGTCGCCAAGCTGGCGGCATTCCAACAAATTCGTCGACAAAACCTCGCCAAGCGTTATGGACGAAGAAATAAGTTATTCATACAACAGATAAATGACTATTGACGTTCAAATACAAAAGTATTACTCAAATTATCTTTTTCCATGAATGGAACGAGCTAGATCCACGAGAATGATGTCACCCAAATTTATTGCATGATATTACATATGAAAAGTGGACATGTTTCTCAATAGGAATTTTTTTTTTATTTTATATGACTTTCTGATAATTTTTTTGAAAAATGTGCAATATCTAGAGAACGGTTAATCATAACGTTCTAAAATTTATGTCAATCATTTCCTAATGAAAAATTACATAAGAAATGTCTATTCGCGTAACTTTATTAGCGGTTTTGATTTTTTGACGATTTTTTCAAAATTTCACTCGAAAATTTAGGGGAGGGGGTTCTGAACATTCGATTACGTATAAAAACAATAGACTTCCAGTGTTTGATTGTGATTTTTGTACCAAATTTCGTTCAAATCGGTCCATTCGCTCGTCAGTTATCGTCTCCAGAGTCTCACTGACACACACACACACACACACACACACACACACACACACACATCCTTTTACACACACATACATACTTTAACACACACACAGACATCACTTCAAAAATGTTTGATTCATGATCAGGGATGCTTGAAACGTGCTCTCCCGTCGAAAACTCGAATGTCAATCGTTTTCTAAGGAAAAATTACATAAGAAATGTCTATTTGTGTAACTTTATTAAAGGTTTTGTGTTTTTGACGATTTTTTCAAAATTTTAGTCAAAAATTTAGGGGGGGTTCTGAGCATTCGATTACGTTTAAAAACAATAGGCTTCCAGTAATCACAAATTGCGATTTTTGTGTCAAATTTCATTCGAATCGCTTTATTTGTTCGTGAGATATCGCCTCCACAGGCTCACTGATATACAAACACACACACAGACACCATCTCAAAAATGTTTTATTTGTGATCAGGGATGCTTGAAAGTGCTCTCCCGTCGGAAACTTGAATTCGAATTTTCGACCCCGTCACGATACTTTCCTTATACATTATGTATATAAGGAAAATAAGAATATCTGATGCGGGCAGTGCATGAGTTATCCTACATAAAGCAATGGCTTTACTTGTTTCATAGTAATATAATGGTGTACAATATTCACATCACAATGGTTTTGATATTGAATTAATACTACGTAAATCGCAATTGGACGCTTGTGGCAACATATGAGACCAACAATTTGGCAACTTATGACTTATTTATACGCATGTGCAGATTTATCATCAAAATGCAATTGAAATTTAATTAATACTGAAAAATTTGAAAATTGAAATAAATAATTATTTGACGAATCCATGAGCTTCAAATTATAACTATTACAAAAAATAACTTCTCTTCTGAATGGAATAAACTTGATGCACGAGAGTTATGTTACCAGAATTACTGCAAAATATTGCATATGAAATATAATTGATGATACTTTATACTTTAATTCTAGGCAAATTTTGTGTATATATATATTTGAAAGACATGTAATATCTCGAGAACTGTTCATCACTAGTGTTCTAAAATTTATGTCATTCGCTTTCTAATAAAAAAGTACACATTAAAAAAGTACATATTTAAGAGTACATATTAAATGTTCATTTATTTAATTTTGATTTCTAAATGTTTTGTTTTTCAAAAAATCACTCCATCGATAAAAAATCGTCCAATATCTCAAGAACGGTTCATACTAGCGTTCTAAAATTTGGCGTCATTCGTTTTGTAATAAAAAGTTAAGTTGGAAATGATTATCTATTTATCATCGTTTGACGTTGTGAATTTTTAATGATTTTTAAAATATTCATTTAAAAACAGGGGGTTGGTCTTCAGAACATTTGATTGATTTTAAATCTAGTATTGTAAAATCTAGTTCCAGTATCCTAGGAAAGTCTAGAATTTAAAATTATCTTTTTAAATCTGATTCGAATATTCATGTATTGTAATAACCATACCATCTCCCCTTTAAAGTTCCAATGTTCGGTCATACAGATGTAGTTTAAGAATAGTTACTCGAACAGGTCTCCCACTTCGAGTTTTATACAAAAGTGTTGACTTTGCCTCTTCTTCTGGCTCAGTTGCATCATCATACGACTTCTGACTTTCTGTGTTGCCACTTCCAACATCTTCCCGACCAGGGATATCTAGTCTAGGAATACTTGTCTCTTCCTCTGTAGATATTTCAACATGCGGCGAAGGAAGCAGGATGATTCTATTTCGTCTCAGAAGACGCAAGGAGTTTCCACTAAGTACGATCTTGGGCTTTGATGGGTATTTTGTATCTTCCCATGGGTTTTCATATCTGAAACCCGCACCGATTGTCCTACTTTCAAGTCAGGTAGTTTTATGACACCATGACGACCATCAGAGTAGTACTTTTGCTTCTCCATTCAGTTTTCCTCCTTTTTCTAAAAACCTTTGAATTTGGTAAGTTAGGTTTGAGTGAATGACTTTGACGCAGGGTTTCTGGTCCTTAATGTACTTCCCATTAATAGTTCAGCTGGACTGAAGCCATTCTTTAATGGTTCCGTTCGTAAAGCTAACAACATTAGATATGGATCCTCCGATTCAAATTTCGTGTAATGCATTTTAAAATCTTTTACCATGGTCTCAATGAACCCGTTGCGTTGTGCATACCTTGGACTCTATGCTATAAGCGTAAATCCATACTGTTCTGAGAACTTATAATTTTGCGTTAGCACCTTTTTCTGAAATTTCAGAGGCGTTATCACTACGAACAGTCTCTGGAATTCCGTGTCTTGCAAATACGGATTTCATATGGTTGGCGAAGTCTGATTTTCCAGGTTTGCAACTTTAAAGTACCTGGAGAAGTAGTCTGCCACTATGAGATAATAACCATTTATAAGTTTCAAAAGATCAGCTCCGATTATCTGGTATGGTCGCTCAGGGAATTCTGATGGGATGAGTGGCTTCTTGCGATACTTCGGCTGCTGTATGCACTTTTCACAATTTGAGATTAATTTTTCAATCTCTGTTCATAAACCAGGCCAAAAATTGCTTCTTTAGTTTTAGGACGACATTTTGTAATGCCTTAATGAACCTCATGTATGCAGTTCAAAATATCTTCTCGCAATTTTTCTGGAATTAAGATTCGTACATCTTTGAGCAACAGTCCATTCTGTAAAACAATTGAATTTCTATGCTCCCAGTACCTCTGACATTCACAAGGAAGCTTTAGTTTTCTAGCCAACCTTCTGAGCAGTACTTCTCTAATAATTTACATGTGTGATCGTCTTGTTGACATGAACATATTTAAGTCAGTCTTGTCTGAAGCTGGGAACGATTCTACGATCATTTGAACATAGGCAATTACCTCTTCTGTCAGGTCTTCTTCACCCTTAACTGGTGAAGGACTACGAAATAAAGTATCTGCAGGTATCAAGTCTTTACCTGGTACTTACTTGACGGTATAGTCCTATCTCATCATGCGTAACTTCATTCTTTGCAGACGTGGTGTTAGACTATTCAAGGGCTTTTGTAATAGAATAGATACTAGAGGCTTGTGGTCAGTTTCGACATTGACCTTCAATTCAACAATTGTAATTGTGAAACCTGTCGCATGCTCAGACGTTTGCTAGGGCCTCTTTTTCGATTTGTGCGTACTTTTTCTCTGTGTCTGACAAAGTCCTTGAAGCATAGTATACAGGACGCAACGTTCCCTCTTGTGGTTGATACAATACGGTTCCCAAAACATACGATGATGCATCAGATGATATAAATATCTCTTTCTGACCATCATGCATGGCTAACCCTGGTGTTTGACACAAACTATCTTTAATACGTTGAAAATACTTTTCCTGTGACGAACCCCATATCAAGTCAATATCCTGACGTAGCAGTTCGTACAGTGCTCTTGCTTCGCCTACCATGTTTGGTATACATGTATTTAGGAATTTTGCCATCCCTAAAAAGTGCTTAACTTCACTGACATTTTTAGGTCTTGGTATATTCGAAATTGCTTCTGTTTTTTTTTTGGGGGGGGGGGGTCTGGTTTTAATACCATCACCGGATATGACATGTCCCAGAAAGGTAACTGATTTTTGCTTGAACTTGCATTTTTCTGAGTTTAGTGTCCATTCAGCAGCTAAGAACCTCGCGAAGCCGCTTATCGTGCCTAACCTCGGTTTATCTAAAAATGACAAATTCGTCCATCAACCCGACGACTCAGAGTCTTTCTTGAACTGTTACACGAATTCTTTTCTGGAATTTTTCCGGAGCAGTTTTGATTCCAAAGGACAAGCATTTAAATCGGTATTTACCAAATGGTGTGATGAATGTCGTCAAACTGGATGATTCTGGCTCTAAAGCTATCTACCAAAACTCAGCATTAGCATCTATAATGCTGAAATATTTTGTACTTTGAAATTGGTTTAAAGTATAGTCAACAGATGCCATAGGAAAACATTCGCGTTCAATAGTTTCGTTGAGAACAGTCAAGTCGACACATATACAAATATCTCATGTATTCTTAGGAACTATTACCATAAGCGCACACCAGTCCGTAGCTTCGTCTCTGGCTCAATAATATCTGCATTCACCATTTCCTCCAACTTCATCTTCAGTTTGTCTTTCAAAGGAAGTGGAACTCTTCTTAGCCCTTCGCTAGCTGTGCAACTTAATAAAGGATGTTCTAACTTATAAACCGCATAAATCGTATCTTTAGATTTCAGTTATTTCTGAAACATACCAGCTATTTTTAGTTTGTCCCCATTTGTACCACAGATTGCCTTGATTGTTGCCTGCAATGCTATGTGTTTAAGCGAAGTTCTGTACACTTGATAAGGTACTACAGTGACGTCTGCACCAGTATCAGTTTCAAAGTCTAGAGATGTGTCTCCAACTAATACATTTGCGTGCTACCCTTTATTTTGGATATTTCTTACACTATGATTGCCCGAAATTTTTACGGATCCCCAACACCCTTCTGAATTTATTTTTCCCAGCTCATCAACATGTCTGCTTGATTTGCACACCTTGGCATAATGTCCCGTTTTCTTGCATTTGTTGCACACTGATTTTCGTGCTGGACAGACTTGTTTGGTATGTTTTTGTGGCTTTCCAAACCAGTAGCATGATTCAGCAAAGTTTCTAGTTTGTTGAGTTTTTACCGGTTTGTTAACTTGCTGTTTCCCCTCTTTGGAAATTTGGTTTCGGAGAGATAATTCTATTTGCATTAGCATACGTTATTGGTGTGTGTTTGGATTCTCTAAATGCTAGTTGTTGCTTCTTAATAATTTCAGCTTGTCTGGCGGTGTTTACAGCTTTTTCAAACGTCAATTAGCTTTTTAATCGTTGTCGTTCTGACACTTTTTTATAGTGTATGCCACATACGATTCTGTCACGAATCATCTCATCTTGAAAATATATAGGAAAAGCACAATTCTGAACTAAACTATGCAACGCGGTTACAAAATTCTCAACAGATTCCCCTTCTTCTTGAGCTCTGAAATAGAACTTATAGCGTTCATAAATAATATTCCGAGTGGGAATAAAATATTTCTTAAAGTGATTTTTAACACTTTCGTAATCATTTATCATATCTTTCCCAAGATGAAAAGACGTTAAAATTTCTTCCGCTTGATCACCTATTAGATAAACAAGATAATTTACTTGTTCTGCTTGCGGTTTGTCAATAAGTCCGGATGCACAACGAAAATGTTCAAAACGAGATATTCACCTTTTCCATTCATCACCGGTCGTAAATGTAAAAGAATCAAGAGCTGGTATTTGGTATACCGGTACCTGTCTTGTAGTTTCGTTTTCGGTCATTGTCGGAATGCAGATATTAAATTCAGTCAGAAATGATAATACCTATCGTATTTACCTTTTAGAACCGCGAGTTCATTCGCTGCCACCTTGTGGTATTACTTAACGGGTAATTATTACGGAAACATGCTTTTTAAATCATTTTATTATGACGCACCAAACACTCACAGCATACATGTGTAACCTCTGTGTCAACACTGTCACTTGCATTGCCATTCCGCTTTTGCTAAATCATAGATTCATGTTTAGTTGTTTGGAAATGCATGACATCACACATACATCCCTTCAAATACTTTGTATTTGAGTTCAGGGATGCTTTAAACGTGCTTTACTGTCGAAAAGTTGAATTCGAATATTCAATCTAGTAACAATACTTTCCTTACACATATACAATTTATTAGAATCTGGTTTGACCCGGGTGGCACCCCCAACAATGAAATTTTAGTCGAACCGTAACCTGACTCTAATTTACAACAGAGAAAATTGTCGACCCACAAACTGACCTGAAATTGCACCAGATGTATGAACCGCGACCCACAATTTATATTTATTATGTAATTTTGTACTTTATTCAGTGGGTTCTAAATCTCTAACGCTAATGTACAACTTTCTGCTGTTTACTATTTGTAACCGCCGTTTATCCGGTTATTCAGTTACTATCATACAAAAAAATGTGAAAAGAAACAGTTTTCAAAACAAATTTTTACTGGCAGACCCGCAACTGGACCCGCAACTCGACCCTCAACTTGAATAAAAAAGTAAACCCGATACAGGACTCTACTGTGTACTCAGAGAAAGTAAAAAAGGGTAAGCATCTGCAACAAGACTCTGGTCTCTGATAAATACAATCCTTCATGGCTGATAGATGTATAGAGCCCATTTGACCTAGGACACAACTGATGTTTAAATGAAAGATACACTGCAATTCTGCGACTTATGGGAACGGTCACTGTGTTATTGCAGCTAATGTAGAGAACACTGCGACATTGCGGCTTATGTGCAAGATTCACTGGGTCACTACGGTGTATATGCAGAACACCACGACTCAGCGAACTATATGCAAGATATACAAATTCTTGCCCTTGGGTACAAGGACACAGAGCATTTGAAATGTGGTACGTATGTTACAAGAAGACGAAGGTGGGGTAATTAAGGCAGGGGATTGCACTCGGAGGATCCGAGTTCAATTCCCGCCTCTGTCCAATCTGTCCGTGTGTTTATGCAGAGTACAGGTACGTTAAACATCTCAGCTTGACAGTTCTCTCGAGAGGTTGGTGGTTGGGGAAGGAGAGTGTGGTCCCTACAGATGTCGTTCCCACTAAGTTCCGGTCTAAATTGGGTGGCACTCACTTGGCTGTCTAAACAGATACCTTACATACGTGATAAATGTGACGTGGTAAATGTTTGTAGGTGTCCACAATTTTTGTGGGCCGCCCTGCCCCAGATGAAGTTAAAATATTATAAAAAATAACTTAACCATCCCAAGTTCTATCGAAATTTGTAACTGCAGAACCAGGTGAAAAATCTCTTTTGTATAGCTGTGTATTTATAGGGGCCCACCCTAATGAGACTAAATCCTTTAATATTTGTCACATTTTAAGAACCTATCACTTTGTACTTTCCTTTTTCACGTGAATCTCAAATTATTACTTTTAATACGTAGTGCAACGTACCATATACATTATGGTACGTTGTACTACGTATTAAAAAGTAATATTTTGAAATTCACGTGAAAAAGGAAAATACAAAGTGATAGGTTCTTAAAATGTGACAAACACTAAAGAATTTAGTCTTATTAGGGTGGGCCCTATTAGAACGATGGAAATATATCTAGAAAATGACCCTACTACGTAAATGGGCGTAAAACTTTAGGTAACCTCTCCTTAATGAAAATGTTTGGCAGTATTACTGGCTGAATTGTTATTTTGGTGCTCATTTTGAAGTTGAATGAAGCTGCATATTGGGATTTAAATGTCATTCCATTGCATTGCTTTTAGCTTTTGAAAACCGTCGATACAGAAGCAAGCATAGAAAGTAAAGTTAAAATATTCAAAAAGCCCTTATGTTCGTCCCACATGTAAACAAATTTGGCGAATCTGATGAGAAATTTTCGTATTATCTCTAAACTGGCAACTTTTGGGAAATGCCGCCAAGTTATAGATAATTCAATTTCATTTTAAATATAATTCAATTTTTTGGGAAATTATGGCACCACTTTGTGGGAATTCTTGATTATTAAATATATTTTTTTTAATATTCTTGACTCAAAATATAGCGAGTTCGATTGTATGTGGAATAGGTACATTTTGTTAGGAGCTCTTGTATAGTGTATTAAATATTAGTGCCATTGATCACTAAAGGTGCATGCTTGACGTGTGTCCAATTACTTTAGGAACACAAGAGGTACGTACAAGTGGATTTGGAGCCTTACACATACATTTATGTGCCTTGTCCTATTACGGTCTTAAAATGTAGTTCAGTATATCTGACTGGAGAATATGGAGGCTAAATGTATTTTCGAGATTGGACCTAGTCCGAGGTCCTGATTTTTTTTAAAGCGGTTTCGGGCTGCGTCGGACTCAGATTTAGTTTAAAACATTGGGTCGGGCCGGTCCTATCCGTTACCTAAACTTAAAAAAATCCTCCGTAAAAAAAATGGCACAAATGCGTGCTTCTAAGGCATTTGTACATAATTCATAACTGGTTGTGCCGGGCCCTACATTCAACACTTCCCCTGAATCAGGCCGGGTTCATGTACCGGTACTGTCGGTACGAGGCTGGAAAAAACAGAAATTCCAGCTCTTGCAAACCTCTACCCATAGCACCAAAATCGTCTGGAGCGGTTGATATTCACGCATTTTCTTCGCTACCTGCCTTTTATGAAAGCACGGCTGTGAAAGCAATACGCAGGCGCGACTCCAAACTAGACCTGTACTGGAAAATCGACAGGAAGTTCAAGTGGCACGACAAGTTTGCGGCTCGCAATTCATCAAAAATGAATAAAAGTTTTGCCCGAGCAAAGGTTAGCTCGCGTAGGCCCCCAACTCATTCACAAGAAATGCCCACTCCTTACTTTTTAACTTTGTTTTTGTTTTTTTATACGTAAATACACATTCGCTGGAGGAAGGGAAAAATTAGCATTCTTGAGGTCGAAACTGGTTGAGGAGATAGATCAGCGACGGAAAGAGTTGATTGGTTACCAAAATTGGGATAAGTCTTCCTTTACGTTGTAGATATTAGTGAGTAAATCGGGGATTACCAAACTTTTAAATTTCACGGTCCGCTAAGCTGAAGGTTATCTTTATTGCTGCATACAAAGATCGCGGTAATATTGTGGTACGCTGCTGGGACACACTAAGATCGAGGCATTGTTGTGGTGCATTTAATCTATAAATATACACATTTTCGAGTATCTGTCTGTCAGTTGCACTTACTTTTAGGTATTTGCAGAGTATGTGGAGACTCGAATGTTCTATTAAAAGGACTCTCTGCAGCAAAACGTTTGAAATGCTAACTTATAGATAAAACACACGTTTGATAAGTTAGAGAATTGCAATTGGATACAAAGGTAGATTATTCAATTAGTTAAGGCACGAAAAAAGAAACAGTCTTTCAATATTTATTAATTTAGGACTTCTGGACACAAATATTCGATTTGCTGAATAAATGAAAAGTGCCTGCTTTTGAGGGGGTAGAAACTTGAAATTTTGTGCACGGGTATACAATATGATTAAAGCTACTGAAAAAATTGAATGGCCCAAAATATCCTATTTGAGAGGGTGTTTCACACCAAATTGTTCAAAATTCTAATCGACTGAAGAATAAACTTTCTGATAAAATGGAGACTTGAAATTGGGTGTACGGGTATAATAATGAGATAAACCCAGTGGAAAAATTAAATTACTCATAAATCTACATAAATGTTATAATTAAATAATAATTAAATAAAAATATATTTTATTTTTATTCCGTTGTTCTAAATAGCATTTATTCACTAATAGTTGTATTGTACCTTTTACCGATCTTTCCTTACTAGCTTAGCTTAGGGGCCTAACTGATTGGACTTGTTAGTCCTTATACGTTATGGTAACAAACTGTATTTGTATTCATGTTGTATTTATATTCATGTCATTTTCTTCTATAGCTGAAAAGATCCTACACTTAAATTGAAAATTGTTTGGCATGAGATGCTCAAAGGCAGTTACGCTGCAAGGTCCATGTTTCGTAATGTGGGCCCAGCGAAGAACCAGTTCTCAGGTAATTAATGGTAGAATTTTTTTTTATATCTGATACATATAAAACAGTGTTTCTAGGAAATGCCTTTAAGTATCCCAATAACTTTGGAAAGGTCCTTTTGGAAAGGAAAGGTCCATGTTCGGCCTATTTACACTAAAGTGAATATGGCCGATCAAATGAAAGCTCTTGCGACAAAGTTAGGACAACGAACTCGGCGACAAAGCGATATAGAAGAAAAAATTCAATTACAAAGTTGCAGAGGATTAACTAATGAGTAGGAATCAACACCAAGAACGAACAGAACTCGTATAATGAATGCAATACATACCTATTAAAAATTGTATCATCAGGGCCTGTAACACAGTGACACCTGAATGCTTGTTAAAGTACACAGTCATATTATTTTCTGAAATCCAAATGGGCATTGCTTCTGACGGAGAACGTTTTAACCAGGCTCTGCACTGAATTCCTGTTTATATAAGTGTTATTGTATCATTCCTGAATAAGACAGTCATTTGTCAACAACTTTATTGTGTCCAATAAATACATTCTGTAGCAATTTAAGGTTTGATACTCATTTAACAGAATTCTAAGATTTTGTAATTGGTATTTTTTGTTTATCTCGCTTTCTTTCCGACTTCCGTTATCTTTTGTTTTTAAATTCCTCGCTAGGGGCACTGCAATCGCTTCTATCCTATCAGACATGGCCCCTTTACAATAGATTGACCTAACGTGCATCCCCTCATGGACATTTATTTAAAAAGTTATTGGCGTGTTTAAGGAATTTCCTTGGAAACCTGCATATGATTTTCATATGCCCCAATTGCCAGCAGGGCCTGGTTAACACACGGGTCTTCGGGGCCGTGGCTCTGAGCTCCCAAACTTTAAGGGACTCCCTACATTTTGTATATGATAAAAAATTTAAGCAGAAATAACTTTTTTATTGATTCAAAACTGGTATTAGTTACTTTAAATTATAATTTATGTTAATAGTTTTAAATGTTATACGTATATTATTTTGAAGTAAAACTTTAGAAGGTTTTTACTACAAAAGGGCCTTCTGGGCTATGGTCCTGGGTGGGGCCCTAAATATGTTATGTGTTGATGTTTTATTGCCAAACATATTGTCATCTAATGGATATAACGGCTAAAAGTATGAGCACACGTTTGACCTTTATAGTTAACTAGCAGCGATTACCCTGCGTTGCTCGGGATTTACGATGCAAAACTCTGATAAAAATTACACCGGGACATATAGGGCTGTGAATATATAGGCATATAGGCCACCGGAACATATAGGCACGCAGGAAGCAACTATGATTTATATAATGCAATGATTTTTTTTTCTTACATAATGCAATGAATTTACTTCTTTCACAGTTAAAACACAATGTATAAGATCCACGGCCCTATATGTTCACCTGTAGTTTTTATCAGCGTTTTGCATCGTAAATCCCGAGCAATGCCGTGTATTCGCTGCCAGATAATAATAGATGCCAGGTAATCGCTCATGATATAAAAAATAATCTTCCTTATAAAATCCTGATAATTAAATAACCATTTTGATTCCTTAATACTTTTCGTTGTTAGGTAAGCCTGTGAAAAATAAACCATGCTGATAGAGTTTCCATTTAAATTCATATTTCAAACCTGCGATTTTCAAAAGCTACTAATACGTTCAATAAACTCCCACAAAACTCAGAGATGTAATTAACTTTCACGTTTTAAACAAACAATTTCCAACCTTTTCCGATGGGAATCATGGAGCTGGAGAGTAGAACTCCTAAGAAAAGTTAGTTTTCTATTAATATCTCGACAACTCCCGGTCTTATAAACTCGAAACTTGCACTAAAGTTATGGGGGGGGGGACTAGTTCAAAGCTACCCACAAAATTTCATTAAATTTGGTGCAGCTGTTCTCCAGTGATGATGAGACAAACGAAAGTTTCGTTTTTCATAGATGAATTGCACCGACGCGACATTCACCGCCATATTCTTTGTAGACGCCGTCCGCCATCACTGTATTCTTTCAATGTTAAAGTGTTAGTTGTTAACATAGTGCAGCGATTTTTTCTTAATATAGATAGGTTTACATTATGAAATTATCTGCTTAGGTCGAGAAATTGCCTTTAGAAAGCCAACAGAGGTATAGAGAAAAATTAATTATTACAGGTTTATCTGACGATCCATGTATTATTCCAATACAAAGTTTTTCTCGATCGCCTGTTCTGATACCATCCGTCAAATGGTCTGATATAACGCTATATTTTACAGTTACTCAAAGTCAGGCTACCAAACAAGAAGTCAAGGTGCTTTTGATTAAATTCATTTTAATACAATAAGATGTAAATCTTAATACATTTATTATAATTGAATAAACTAACTAATTTGCGAAATAACCAGTTCAAATTATTTATTTGGTAAATAATAAGGCTAACTATTTGATGTTTAACATTGAAAATTTATAAAGATTTATATTCGTTTGGGTGTGTTGATATTCTTATCACGTTAAATTGTCCTAATTATTCTCTTTTATCTATTTCACAAGTAAAGTACATTTTAATTCTGTATGTTTCTATGTAATATATATATATATATATATATATATATATATATATATATATATGATAAAAAAGATTCTTACAACTTCACTATCATAAAGCTGCTATCATACCAATCTTGTAATTCTATTCAATTGTTTAGAAACATCATTTTAAACCAGCTATTTCGAATACATCGACTTTCTGATCCTCGGTTTCACTTTCTCCACATCAATAATCTTAAACGCATTTGTCAAAATTACCAATATCCGGAAGTATTTGCAAATAATATTATTAATAATTTCAAATATACCACGTAATATTTTTCCACATGCATTATTTATCTTTGATTGAATAACTCATTTTTGAGAATTCACCCATTCTTATCACGTAACTTACCACTTGGCCTGAGTCTATTACTGTTTACTATTTTCGAATGACTATTTTCCACTTGTCCTGAGTCCTATACTGATTACTATTTTTGACAGTCTCCATACATATTATGTATCATTCAAATGTATTCATTCCGGTGCCCACTCGCATTGACGAAGTGAGGTGAAATGCTCAGTCGCTTCTTCCACTTACACGTGGTAACTATGCTTCTGAGTTCATATTTCTGTTCGAGGAGGTATTAATTTTCTGATTTGTAATTCAATTGATTTATTTTTCTCCTTCCATTAGCCAGTAGACAGTTCCAATGGTGTCTATAGTTAAATACTATCGCCATTGTCAGAAACTGGCTATTCTATCGGTTTTAATTCGAATTGTATGGCTGTCCTGATGAGAATGCAATTTCGAACTAACCGCCATTTTTTGTGTAGTTTCAATTGATTGTTCTCTAAGTCTTAATCTTTTATCTTGAGCTAATTATTATTGCCTTTTCTCATTTTTGCGGTGTTTTCTTTTTATTTTTATTTATATTTATATACTTTTAATTGTGAATTTTGTATCCTAATATTCTTCTCATCCCCCTTTCCATTGTAGTGATATGTTACCTACTATTTTTATCCTTAGTCTTGGTCTATAGTTACTCATTTGTAACAGATATGCTAGAGATGGGTTTTTTTGTTCATACAGTAGTTTATGCATAAATTACGATTAAAATCTTTCATTTTATATATATATATATTATGAAAAAATAAATTTGTAAAGTAATATGAACGTTATCATTTTATTATATAGCATAAATGTTATCTTGATCTCCCATTCTTCAATAGTACGGATAGACCGATGTCACAAAGAACTTGGCCGCTGTGCAGTGGAATCGCGAACGTGACGTCACATGAAACTCATCTATTAATATCACAAGAACCCCTGGTGTTAGAAACTCGAAACATGGACTAAATTTTAAGTCGGACTATTTTAAGACTACCCGCTAAATTTCATCAAATGTAGTTCAGACGTTCTCCCGTTATGTTGAATCATACATGCATACATACATACATACATACATACTTTATAGATTCCTTATCAGTAGTATAGCGACTACGTTAACCGTGACGTCACATAAAGTCTATTGCGTCATAGACAAAATGGCAGGTTGTTTTTCTTCCGTAACACTGCTCTCCAAGTATCATGTCCGATTAGGATTCAACTGGAGGTTTCGCAAATTTACGAGCGTTTCTGGCTTTACGCACCTCTTTGAAGGCGGGAGGAATTTATTTCTACGGATTTCCTTCCTCGTTTGGTATATCCTGCGCAAAGAAGATTTTGCCATGACCTGTAAGGTCGCGAGTAAAAGGAAAACGAAATAAGTGTGGTTTAATGTTTCCTTAAATATCAACAGGTAGCTCCGTTTAGTCCAAGAATCATTTCCGAGAGCCATTTCTGCTGAGAAGGTTAAAACTATATTCGAAATCACTAATATATGGAATTCTTCAAAGCAGAAGTTCTCTAACTGTTTTTTTCCTGTATGAGAATCCTTTCCAATGTTAAATCACGTGGAGTGTGGCTCTATCCATTACTAGAATCTATTTTTAAGTAGCTTGTGGTTTTTTTTCTTTTTCTTTTTCAAATTTTACAAGAAATGTTTTGAAAATTCGGTATCGTGGATTTAAATGGTTACAATTATAGCGTGTTATCTTTCACTTTAAATTTCTTGTAAAAAATATTTCTATTGATACCAAACTAAATAATGTACTTGAGAGGGAGGGGGGGGGGGGTCTGTCACAATGTCACAATCACAAAAGTTATGTCGCGGCTATTTTTAACAACAACGATTAAAACTATTACGTTTTGTGATCATTGAGCAATAAAATCCCTTTTATATATAATTATGTCAAATTTTGTCCTATGCTGCCATGTTAAGAACATATAGAATTTCGTACACATTTCGAAGTTTTCGCTCTAATTTCAAAAAAATTCTATTTAGTTATATATTTTTTGTTAATAAAGTCGAACGTAACATTTAGTGAAATTCCATTATCATTTCTAGCAGCTATCATGTATACAAAAATTCGACCGCAGACAGACAGGCGGACATCCCTTAAAAAAAGTCAAAATTTGCTTAGGAGGTCTTAAAACGTATATTAGCATCGAAAACTAGAATTCGAAAATTTTCGTGAAAACAATACTACATACCTATGTTACATAGTATGATAAAGTAATAAATAAATGAACATGCAAACAGAGACCATGCCTTATCTCTGACTTTTTGCAGGAATATGTGCAGAAATATGTCTAAAATTATGTGCAAAAATATGTGCAGAAATATGTGTTTTTTTCCAAAACAAATTCATTAATTGTGAAACATATCCTTAAAATCATGAAATACGCTTTTGTAAACGTAACAAAAAATATCGTTGCAGAAAATTAACAAGAAAGATCCATCATGCATAAAGCATTGATTATGAAACACTTTCTAACTTCAATGCAATTTTATTTAAACAACTCTAAAATGCGATACATTCCTCGGTAATATTTTTAAAATAATCATAATACTACAATAATTTATTATATTTGAAAACTTCATCGAAAACAAACGAAATTTATTCAAATGATGTCATCGAAATATAACACGCCTGGCTTTCTCTATAAAAGCAGCATTTCATTCACAGACAGTTTTCTATTCATTTCATTCATCACAATACTATAATATTTTATTTTAAAATTTAAAACCATGGAGATACAAGTAATTTAACGCTATGCTTAAAGCTTCATCCAAATAAAAAAACGTTTGTTTGTCTGGGTAAAATCAATGAATGTTTCATTCATATTAGATATATTGCAGACTCTATGAGTTAAAAAAATGCAGCTATTCTTATACAACTAATTCTACATCCTTTGGTATTTACATTTTCCATAAGTGAAAAGTAGGCTTCGTTGTAGAAATAAACAAATTTGGATGATCATTTAAACTCAACTATATTGTAATTGCATTGTTTCAATATGCAGATGCACAAAATTTAAGCAAAAATAAAGCGGTTTTAGGACGGATACAACACTAAATATGAATTAAAAAGAACTTTAAAAATCACGATTTTGAGACAAGATGGATGCCATATTTTATTTTGATGTGGATCACAAGATCTCTTCATATAATGGTCACGTGATCTCTCCATTTAAAGGGTGTAATTATTATTTTAATTTTTATTCAAAAAACTACTGAACATATTTTGCTGAATTTTTTTTATATATTTTATGGGATAATTTGAATACTTCATAAAACTTTCGAAGCAATTTGTGAATTTTAAATCCGCTTAAAAAATGTTTGAATAATTAGGTCCCATAGGGTTCAATGTATTTCAGTTTTTCAACCTGGGTTCAATCCAAAGCTAATTGGGTGATAATATTCATTTATATTCCCGTAGGTCCCAAAGACCGTCTGAACAACATACTAAAATTTCATTTTGATAAAGTCACTTTTACGGCAGTTATCGTGCTAACGGACAGACAGACAGAATGAACAAAGTCATAAACACTTCTCAACTATGTTGTAAAGTATTAAAAACTGAATAAGAAATTTGAGTTTTTTTAAATTTAAAATATTTCTATTTCCACCCACATAATTCTTTTTTTTTTCTTAGAATCATTTTGTTTAATAACAACCTATAATATATCAGCCCAAACGATAAATTAAAATACGTAAATAAAAGAAACCCACTCAGAATCAACCAAGTCACCTCAAAAAATAACAAGAAAGATCAATCATGCATAAGCATTGATTATGAAAAACTTTCCAACTGAAATGCAATTTCATTTAAAAAATTTCTAAAATGTGACGCATTCAGTGGTGACCGGCCATCCAAAAAGCTGCTCTGAGTCCTCGGACGAGTCGGGTGGTCTGGGCTTTCGACATTCAGTGGTGATATCTTTTACATTATCACAGTACTACAGTAATTTATTATACTTAAATATTTAAAACTGTATCTAAATATAAATCATCTGATTCTCTATGCAAAATCAATGAATATTTCATTCATATAACTTGTATTCCAGACTCTAGAGCTGAATAATTTGTGAAAAAAATTCAGCAATTTTTATGTAACTCACCTTACAATCGCTTGAGATATTTGCATTCTACATAAGTTAAAATTAGGCTTCGTTGAAGAAATAATAAAAGTTTAGGGATCATTTAAAATCGTGTTTTGACGTGTAATTGCGTAGGCACGGAATTTAGATACACAGATAATACACAGATACACAGATAATATATGTGTGTGTGTGTGTGTATATATTCAAAGTATTGGAATCGTGCCGAAGATCGGAACTCGAATTTTCGAAGGATCTACACGTTTTGGGACTTCTAGACAAGAAAAAACTATTTTTAGGAAGACGTCTGTGTATGTAGGGGTGTATCTGTGTATGATTATGTGTGTCTGTGAGGATATTACATCCACTCTAATTGAAAAACTTATAGACCGAATTTCATAAAATTTGGTAGGTATGTTTTTTGTGGGAAACCCTGCTGTTTATTAGATTATAGTACGATTCGTAATAAAAGAATCTGCCTTCTTTGCGAAATGGCCGGCAGAAATTGCCTTTATCCACTCTAGCTAAAAACTAATGGAACAAATTTAACAAAATTTGGTGTATAATATTTCAATAATTTATTGAAATATTAATAAATTGATTATTTCAATAAATTGATTTATATACCAAATTTAACAAAATTTGGTATATAAATCATAAACATATAACATTTGTAGGTTATTCTAGTACGATTCGGGAAAAAGGAACGGGCTATTTTTGTGAAATGGGCCCCAAAAATCGTTACATATAAAAATAAAAGACTACGTGTGTTCAATTATATCAATTAAATTCCTATTTTATACGTGATTTTTGACAAACAAAGAATAAGAATAACCCCATTACTCTAGGACTGGCCGTTCTTGAGATATTCTAGTTTTTTCGCGTTTTCGCTACGCCGCCTTTGACAATAAGTTCAGCTATCAAATGAAAACCAAATTTAAGTTTAACGTGCAAATTAAATATCATTTAAAATACTTATGGCTGTTATTTTGTGCAGATAAACTCAAATTATTATTGAAGAAATAAAGAGAACGTGAATATGAGTCTGCAGCGAAAGACATGTGCTGCCCATATTAGAATTTTTTACAATATTACAACAATGATTTATAGAAGTGAACGGGGATTATTTGCAGGGCATTTCGAAAAAAATGTAGGATCTATATTTAAAGTTCCACCAAATTTTTGTAGAATAAAATGTTCAACAAATTTAAGCTGCGTACCAAATTTAAACTCTTTAGGACGTAGGAAAGTGCATTAAAAATGCCATCAAATAAGTATGTCATGAAGAGTTATATAACATTAAAAAATTTTTTGAAAAATTGTTGTCTACCAAATTTATTTTAAAATGTGAGCCTCTTTCATATACAAAAAAATTAAACTCTTGGAAAGATATTTATTATACAATATATCTCTTTTTTCTTTCTGGAGGTTATCCCAAAAGTCAGAATTTAATTGAGTTTGTTTTTCTCCTTATATTAAATAATTTTTAATTAAAAAACTATCTAACATATTTTACTGAAATTTTTTTTATACATTTTATGGAATAATGTAAATATTTCCTAAAAATTTCGCAGCAATTTATAAATTTTAAATTTGCTTACAAAATGTTTGAAGAATTAGGTCCCCTAGGGTTCAATGCATTTCATTTTTTCAAACTGAGTTCAATAAAAAACTAATTGGGTGATATTATTTATTTATATTCCCATAGGTCCCACAGACCGTCTGAAAAACATACTAAAATTTCATTTTGATAAAGTCATTTTTACGGCAGTTATCGTGCTAACAGCAGACAGACAGACAGACAGAATGAACAAAGTCATAAAACCTTTTCAACTATGTTGCAAAGTGTTAAAAACCTTATAATTTCAAATAAAAATTTCGGGTATTTTATAAATCTTTACAGTTGTAGAAATTTTTACGAATTACAAATTTTAATCCTCAATTTTTCAATTGATTTTTAATCTAGGTGTTTTTTATGTTCATTTTCTGAAACGCGCTACGAAATTTCTGAAATCGTATGACCACGGCCTTTAAATGTTTTTCACCTTATTTCGAAATTCATCGAGATTGTCATCGGTGAACAAGACACTTCGACTATCCAATTCTTACAGAGCTATTCCTTTTCCCAGCTTGTTGTTTTTTAGACAGCGAGGAACAATTTACAGCGCTGCAAATGTCGGATTTAACAAACTGCTCTGTTATTTCCTGCAATAATTCAGCGATCGAACATGGCAAACACGCTCTTGCTGTCCGGAAAAATTGTCGGATTTATGGCCGGACTCGCTGCAAAACTTTCAACAGTTTTCATTAGTATAAGGCAGTCGTATGTTTAAGATAACCGATAGAGACGTCTCAAGGTTGCTGTTTGAGATTCCGTTTTGCTATTTTACCAGAAGCCGCTGCATGTATGGGTTACAGCCGTGCCAAATAAATTAGAATGTGGACGAGTTGTAAATAAATCAGGAGTAAGTGTGTTGATTTTGCATATGTTGCATAAACACTATCATATAGTGAAAAATCCGATGTGTTATGCGTTTCGACTTTACCAAGACATAAACAAGTTTTTGATGCAAAACAACGTCTTGGAGCGGGGTGTACGGAGTAAATTATGAAAGAAATGTGACGAGAATGAAACGAAATTATGTAATGGAAGTGTGACCATTCGCATCGACATCTGCGCTATACGCCAGCTTGAGCTCATCGTTTGCCCCGACAGCATTTTCGCCTAGGAGAGGGACTGCGGGTGTTGAACCTATACGTTTCATCATCAATAATTTCTTTGCTTATGAGCCAATCGGGATGAAATAATCTGCATTCTATTACTAATCTAGACTGTATACTTTACAAATATAT